>OX596207.1:1642592-2391302 GCA_951394215.1 Glyphodes perspectalis | reverse complement strand
CATCTGTGTTTGCGCAGACACCTGAACATTATAATATATCCTGCGTAGATGGCCAACATTCTACCATTGGCTTAAGTAGGTGAGTGGACAAGATTAGGTTTTGTAGTCCGAGTACCGAAATCTGTTAAGATATTACTATGTACCTGTAAACATCATCAGTGGTCTGCAACGTGCCAATAGCGAGATGCAGACGGCGGCCGGCAGAGGGCGGCGCGGCGCTGGGCGACCACCAGTCCACCACGCGCCCCACCACGGGCACGCGGCGCAGCAGGCCCTCCTGCCACAGGCGCTCAGCGCTCTCGCGCTCGAGGTCCGCTTGGGCGGCTTCGATGCCTGAGTGAGAATGAGAACGATTTGTTTAACAACTGGCTGGAACTGGATGACAATGAGAGGCGTTTATTTAAGGAATTGTTGGATTGGAAAGAATTGGTGTCGGAGGAACAGGCAATTCCTATGTTGCTCGACCGAACTCTACTTTCATTCTGGAGTTCGGAAATTTTTCAGACTGTTTATTTTACCTTAGATGAAATTAACGGACTTTAAATTCCAATTTAACTTTAATTTTTAGCTAAATACGGTTTAAGGAGCTTTATTGCTCCTTGGACTTTGTCTACCCCTTTGAGGATTGCGAGCGTGATTATTTGTCTAAGTGTGTTTAAAATCTCTTTATTTTTATAGGCTTCAAAAAAGCACTTATAAATAGTCAACATAAACAGAAAAGAAAACATTACCACCGTTTCGAAAGGTAGACTCTATCGAGCAGCAAGAAACTCGATAGTTACTCTTCTAGCCGTAACTTTCAAAAGAGACAATTTAAAGATAAAGTTGGGTACACAGATGAACTCAAATTTAGCCTAATTTAAGTAAGTCTATGTTCAGAAGAGTAATATCATTGACTTCAGAACTGGATGAAAACTTGTTATTATTGTCAGACGAAGGTTTGTAAGGATTTTATGCTTACCTTTCTTAACAACTTCGCTCATATTGGTGAGAGCTCTGGAACTTTCTTCCACCTCCTTTCCGGCGGACACCACCAAATCTAGGAGTTCATCCACGTCTGTATCTGCCGTCACCATGCCGAACCTTCGAAAGTACAAGAAAAACTTCGTCAACTAATAAATGCATTGGAGAAATCTGTGAGTTGGAATTTCCAGGCTGTTACGCTTGTACCCACAATCGATTCCTATCAAATATTGGAAGCGGCTGCGTTGCATTCGGTGGCTGAGAGTATCAGCGACCTAAAATACTTGTCGACTATTATTCCGTATGCCACTAACCACCATAAATTCCAAAAAAATAAAACCTTTAAAAGAAGGCCAATTGGGCTTTGGCTATGGCGACCGCTATTAAAGTCAGATAAAATTTTAGCGCTTCCTAAACCGTGGCTGAAATGGTAATCGTGGTTGCCTTTAAGTCTGCACCGGCCAAGCCGTTAGTCCTCGGACGGGCCGTCAGTCAAGAGTCAGGACGTTTACGCAAGTCACCCAGTCCCCACCTGACGCAGGCGAGGCCGTCGTCGCCGTCGCCGCACGAGAAGGCGCCGTCGGTGACCCGCAGCGTGTCCACCAGCTGCCGGTTGAGCGAGTTGATGTCGTCCGCGGACGCGTCCTCCCACCCCGCCGGCACGTACCGCACGCCGCCGAGACCTGATCACAAATAAAATAAAATTGTTTTTGATATGCTGTTGAACCTGTTATGGTAGCGCCTATTCTTGCCAAATAGTAATGTTGTATTCATAAAACTTTTTCTACTTCGAATGCTAATTTTGTACTGTAAAATACTTGTCTTTTCTTTGTCCCTTTACAACCTGGACCCCCCCATGGTCCTTCGAGCCGGATCCCGCACATGAACCTATACCTGAGCTGGAAAATTAAAGATTTGGACCAGTTATTCAAGGGATCGTAACACTCACCCGCCCACCCCGGCACGTGCACCAGCCGCAAGCACGCGTGCTGCTCCACCCGCTGGTGGAAGGGGTCGCGCAGGGACACCGTCGCGTGCAGCACGTGCAGCTGCGTCTCCAGCTCGCTCGCCCACGCCTCCACCTTGTCCTCTTCGAGGAGGGAGCCCTCGAGCGGGCAGTACCGGAGGACCACGCCGTGCGATTCTGTCTCGCACACTTCTATGCTGATCTGTTGACAAAGTAATTTTACTATAAAGAAAACTAGCATAAAGTAGAGGGCCTCAAACTGTTGCGTGTAGTTCGGTGACCAAAGGCCCAAATTAGGGATTGCAATCGATTTTTTTGCAGCAGAACTAAAATTGTGCTAGACTTAGCTAGATTCCCTTATTATAATCTCTGGTAGGGATTGAAATCCAGCAAATAAGCACATGTCGTTGGACGGATCACAGCTGAAATTGTGCTGGATGCATTGCAATCCCTAACTCAAGCCCAAGGATTCGCAGGTTTGACAGCGTGGGTCCTTACACGCCTGTGCTCTTATCATTTATGCGGTACGCACGGTAAATGCCCAACAAAACCTATGGTTTACAGATGTGTGACGTGACTCACCATATCAGCCTCCCTCTGCAGCACCTGCCCCAGCCAAGAGTTGAGCTTGTCGTAGTACGGCGGCGGCTTCTCCATGTCGGGCGGCGCGAACTGGAACGCCACGCACGCCGACGCCTGGCTCACCGCTTCCTACCATTACAAATTTTATTTTTATATCGATACAACTATATGTTAGCTAAAGTGAATTTCAATGAATGGACATGAATAATTATAACTTACAATTATGTCTACATTTGGTGGTTCGTCGCCGCCTGGTCTGTCGCTCTGTAACAAAATAGCATTGTGTAAGACAGAAATTGCTTAGATAACGTAACATAATATATCAACATTAGTTAAAATAATCTACAGGTCGTCAGCCGCTGCGTCAGCCTGCGCGCATGCGCGTCCGCAGCTACAAGCTGCCAGTGTACATACCAGTAGCCTCAGCTGCGCCTGCGACACGACCGTGTGCGCGCACCGCGCCGACCTGAACGCGGCCGTCAGCCGCTGCGTCAGCCTGCGCGCATGCGCGTCCGCAGCTACAAGCTGCCAGTGTACCAGTAGCCTCAGCTGCGCCTGCGACACGACCGTGTGCGCGCACCGCGCCGACCTGAACGCGGCCGTCAGCCGCTGCGTCAGCCTGCGCGCATGCGCGTCCGCAGCTACAAGCTGCCAGTGTACATACCAGTAGCCTCAGCTGCGCCTGCGACACGACCGTGTGCGCGCACCGCGCCGACCTGAACGCGGCCGTCAGCCGCTGCGTCAGCCTGCGCGCATGCGCGTCCGCAGCTACAAGCTGCCAGTATACATACCAGTAGCCTCAGCTGCGCCTGCGACACGACCGTGTGCGCGCACCGCGCCGACCTGAACGCGGCCGTCAGCCGCTGCGTCAGCCTGCGCGCATGCGCGTCCGCAGCTACAAGCTGCCAGTATACATACCAGTAGCCTCAGCTGCGCCTGCGACACGACCGTGTGCGCGCACCGCGCCGACCTGAACGCGGCCGTCAGCCGCTGCGTCAGCCTGCGCGCATGCGCGTCCGCAGCTACAAGCTGCCAGTATACATACCAGTAGCCTCAGCTGCGCCTGCGACACGACCGTGTGCGCGCACCGCGCCGACCTGAACGCGGCCGTCAGCCGCTGCGTCAGCCTGCGCGCATGCGCGTCCGCAGCTACAAGCTGCCAGTGTACATACCAGTAGCCTCAGCTGCGCCTGCGACACGACCGTGTGCGCGCACCGCGCCGACCTGAACGCGGCCGTCAGCCGCTGCGTCAGCCTGCGCGCATGCGCGTCCGCAGCTACAAGCTGCCAGTGTACATACCAGTAGCCTCAGCTGCGCCTGCGACACGATCGTGTGCGCGCACCGCGCCGACCTGAACGCAGCCGTCAGCCGCTGCGTCAGCCTGCGCGCATGCGCGTCCGCAGCTACAAGCTGCCAGTGTACATACCAGTAGCCTCAGCTGCGCCTGCGACACGACCGTGTGCGCGCACCGCGCCGACCTGAACGCGGCCGTCAGCCGCTGCGTCAGCCTGCGCGCATGCGCGTCCGCAGCTACAAGCTGCCAGTGTACATACCAGTAGCCTCAGCTGCGCCTGCGACACGATCGTGTGCGCGCACCGCGCCGACCTGAACGCAGCCGTCAGCCGCTGCGTCAGCCTGCGCGCATGCGCGTCCGCAGCTACAAGCTGCCAGTGTACATACCAGTAGCCTCAGCTGCGCCTGCGACACGACCGTGTGCGCGCACCGCGCCGACCTGAACGCGGCCGTCAGCCGCTGCGTCAGCCTGCGCGCATGCGCGTCCGCAGCTACAAGCTGCCAGTGTACATACCAGTAGCCTCAGCTGCGCCTGCGACACGACCGTGTGCGCGCACCGCGCCGACCTGAACGCGGCCGTCAGCCGCTGCGTCAGCCTGCGCGCGCCGGCTGCGCGGATGCACGTCCATAGGGGAAGGGCGGGGAGCCTGCCCCCTCCGCCGGTGAGGCCAGATAACGCCGCTAACGCGCCTTCTCTGCTGCCTACCTGGAATATTCCAATAAAAAGTTAGCAAAGTTACATACACGTAAAGTCCGTAATCATATTTGTAACCGAAAAACTGGTAGTTTACACTCAGTTTGTGTTGCCACCAAATTAAATAATGGTTTTGACGCAAATCGTCATAACAAAAAATTGGTCTCTTTCGCGGCACGTCATTAACAAATGTTTTCCTATGCTCAAAGATTGTTATTGACATTTTCCGAATGTGAACATGTGCGAATGATAAATTTTGTCGTTATGAAAAAAGTGTTGATCTGCGTTAAAATTTAAAAAAATAGATTCAAACAGTGGTTTTACTTACTGCATTGACGCCCTTGGAATGATCGTTAGCTGTAATTGGTTCCGGTATTTTGTAAAATGTCTGTATGTGGGTTAAGGGAAATCACTAACTATAGGTAAGTACACAAATATTTATCAAAATAACAGGGAGATTTCATTGTCACGAAATTTACATAAGTATGTAAAACAACTAAATTGGACGTTAGCAAGTAATTGAAATATAGTATTGAAAATCTTCATATATTTAAATAACACCGTTGATTCGTACGATATCATTAACAAGGATACGACAGTCGGCAGTCCGGGTACACCGAACCAAGGCCCAGGTGTTAATGTGACTGAATCCGCTATGCTAAAGCTCTGAAAAAATAAATGGGTAATATTTGTTTATATTATAAAACTATACATTACGTTATTATTCAGGGTGTTAGGCGCATGGACCGACAATTGTTTTTGGGATATTGGTGGGGTCATTTGTTACTTTTCCATCCTTGGACCCTGGTAAAAAGAGCCATGGTTATAGAACTATGATTTACATACATACATACATAAGATCACGCCCGTAATCCCCCAGAGTCAAAGAGGCAGGAAGCCCGTTTCAGCCAAATATAAAAGTGCACTGGGTAAGATAAAAAAATTGTGAAAAACAAGTGACAAGTGGTTAGCTCGTCGCCTACACAATCACATACCCAAAACTCCATATACCATTAGTCGCCATTGCGATATGCTAGTCAAGGACCACAGCAGATTATTTTAAAGGAAAAGAGTTAAAAAAATTTAAAAGAGAAAAAAATCATATTTCCACTAACGTACATATATTAAAATGTAAATAAAATCTTATACAAACCTGATCCCTCCCACTCGCAGCCGGCAACGCCAAAGCGTGCCCCCTTATATGCAAATGCACGTTCCTCTTGTTGCAAATGGCCCCCAGTGTGGCGAGCGGGGCCCCCCACCCGAGCGGGGGAGCCCCCACCTCCCCGAGCACCAGCAGGGGGGTCCTGTTGGCCGCTACGTCTTCGTCACACAACCTCTCTAGGGCGTCAATGTCCATTCCTTTTCCTGTAATTGAAAGTCTTGACATTACAAACGTTTTTAGGGTTCCGTACCTAAAGGGTCAAACGGGACCCTATTACTAAGACTGCGCTGTCCGTCCGTCCGTCCGTCACCAGGCTGTATCTTATGAACCGTGATAGTTAGACAGTTGAAATTTTCACAGACGATGTATTTCTGTTGCCGTTTCAACAACAAATACTAAAAACAGTATTAAATAGTATAAAATATTAAATTAGTACAATATTAAAGGGGGCTCCTATACAACAGACATGATTATTTTTGCCGTTTTAAAATCATGCTACGGAACTCTTCGTGTGCGATCCGACTCGCACTTGGCCGGTTTTTTTATCCCAGGCGTGTTGGGATTAGGGAATGCAATCCCGATCCCGCGAGATCTCGCGTAATTTTTCGGTATCAATCCCGAAGCATAATAGGACGAGATCCCGTTCGGGATTGGGCGGCAGTGGTCAGCAACGCTACTTACATCCTGTCAGGGCGCGAGCGATGCGCTGACTGACGGACGGGTGCCGAAAAAAAAAAAAACTCTTAATACACTTTGTTTTTTAAGAAGCTACTTTCAAAATCATCCGTAACTACTTTCTTATCTTCTTGAGTAATAATTTTTGTTTTTATTATGCCAATTTACAAAAAAGACTGTTAAATTGTTTAGTTAATAATATTGAAGAATAAAGATTTTTGTTTTCTGTCTAATAATATTTTATTTTAATTAACCTCAAAATCAGAAACAGGCTATTTTCATCGTTTCAGTTATCCAAACTTTTTTTTTTACTAGACGGGATCCCGAAAATTTCGGGATCTCGCGGGATTGATGTTTCTAATCCCGCGGGATCCCGAATTTACGATCTCGAGTCGGGATTGCATTCCCTAGTTGGGATGAGTCGCGAATTTTTTATTACTGAAGTTTTAGCAAACCATGGCTTTTAAATTATTTTATTACTGGAAGACAAGTAAGTAAATCATAAGGGACGTACGCTTTAAATACATTAACACCAGCCAAAAAGGTTTAGAACCGCAACTATATATACTTTATTTATGTTAATAAATACATCTGTGTCTATATTATCTGTGTGCGTATGATCATTCATTTGAATCCATTTCCAGCACTTTAGCTTTGAGATATACGTGGGTACAATCGAGATATAAATTTCGAAAGGTGTTACGATCGATCACAATTATTTCCTGACTTGTGGTCAGAGATGGACGAGCCGGATATTCGTTACGGATATTAGAACCAACAGTTGTATTACAAATATATGCTAAAATATTGGATATTAACACCTAGACACAGAAAAAAACAAGTATTCATCACACGAATGTTTGTCCTGGGTGGGGATCGAACCCACAACTTTTGGCGTATGGGGCAGGGTCACTACCGAATGCGCCATCGAGCCAAAGAGACTTGCTGATGGGACTATGCTCTTATCTACTTTAGACCCCATTACACTACTATGTAGAAGAGCCATCGACGATAACCAGCATTCTACGAATATTTTAAGCCTCTCGTATGATATTAGATATCTTCACTCGTACCTACTTATATGACTATTATTCATTTAATTTAAACTATGATTCATTGACAAACCATACACGACATTCTTTATCAGATGATACAACTCATCAATCAGGTGATTAAATAAATTCTGTATCTACTAGCTTCCGCTGACGATCGTCAGGGTAATGTTAATAATTCGTTTTTGTAACATAGATTTTTAATGGTATATTTCCTACAGGAACACAAATAGGGAATACTAGCTTCTGCCCGCGGCTTCGCTCTCGTGGTACATCGATGAAACATAGCCTATATGTTATCCGGGTGTATAAGCTATATTATTCTAAAGTTACATTAAAATCCATTCAGTAGTTTTTTCTGAAAGTATTTTTTGTAACAAACATCCATCCACACATACAAACTTGCGCATTTATAATATTAGTATAATATATTAAAATAGAAAGACGGCTTTCTTTAACCTAATGCAAGCCCTGGGCACATCAGTAAATTAATATGTTTGTGGGTAACAAATGTAGACGATCCATTGGTAATCTAGAACTGGGGGGCCCTCTAGATCGTGGGGGACCTGGGCACGTGCCCAAAGTGCCCAGTGGGAAAGAGGGGACTGAATATAAGCGAAACATTTTTTAAGACTCAAAGTCAAAGTCAAAATATTCTTTATTTATACATATAGGTTTCAAGGAAACACTTATAAGTCGTCAAATGCAAGTAAATTCTTCCACCGGTTCGGAATGTTGTAACTACCGAGAAGAATCCAGCAAGAAACTCGGTAGTTACTCTTTTGAACACAATTTATACAAAGGTGTATGAATCATAACTAACTTTGAACCATATTTTAGTGTGGGCCTGTTGTAGAGTATCAAAGTGAAAATGTATAAATAACAAACTAAAAACGACCCGACCAGAGCAGACCAGTCCCCTGGCACCTGTTCCTAAGTATGACATATGGTGTCAGCCATCGCTTCACTCAACCATATTTTAGGGAATGTAACGACCCGCCACTAGTAAGTATACACATGCCCCACAATGGCACATATTTTAACACGCAATAAAATAAAGCTCTTAATTAACAATCTTTGTTTCATTCAATTGTTACTCATTCAACTAGTTAAGCGCGTGATAAACGAATGAGGTCATTCATAGTGAAAATGCTAATATAGTGCCAAAATATAAACGCCATTTTGAACTTTACTGTGTAAGACTTAAGAGTGAAGTTTTAGATTAGTTTGGTACACCTGTACTATTTTCATTTAGAAGCTTGTGCGTCATTTAAGATGCTTAAATGTACGTTCCCATAATATTTTTCAATCGGTTTAAGTGTGGTTAGGTTTATACTAGTTGACTCAACAATAGTTAAACAATCTGATTCAAATAGGGATATAAATTTCAAAAGGAAAAATGTTTAGATACATGTATGAGGAAATCTTAAAAGATATTACATTAACATCCTTGTAATATGTTGTTAAAGGTTTAATTTAGTTATTCCACTGGCAGTTTATGTCCGGCGTTACACTGAGAATTTAGTGGATTGAGCCAAAATGTTATTTTCGATAAAACCTTCCTCAGATTTAAAACAATATGTAGCTTAATAACCATTCATTAAGGACTTAACTACAAATTTATTTAGATTAAAAAATCTTTAATCAATGACGTTGTTCGAATCACATTTGTGTAGTTTGCATGGATGAAGAGTATGGCCAGCCTATAAAAAGCTTGTTGCCATAAAACATATAGCATATTGAATAAAGATTTTTATCATAAATAATAAAATATTAATAAAAGCGTGGTAGCTCAATGGTAAGGACACGCGCCTCTTAACCGAGGAGTGCGGGTTCAAACCCGGGCATGTACCTCTGGATTTTTCAAATCTATGTACGTATTTATACCACTAGCTCGACGGTGAGGAAAAACATCGTGATGAAACCTGCAAATTCAAACAACTTTGGATTTGTAACCATGATCCAAAAATTGTCTGGTTCCCCTATCTTAGGGTAACGAAGGTCAGATCGGTAGTCGCTTCAATGTAATTACCAGACTCGCTATATCCTGGATCATGGTATAAGCGGACCCCGTCTAAACACGGGACATAACGCTAGGAAGATGAAGATGATGAATAAAATATTAATATACTTATATGGAAACCTTTTTAGTTAATGATAAACACTTGATGCTTTTCTCTCAATTATTGAAAGCATTTGCAGCTATTTTCTGCCATTATATGGCTGTTACCTATTAAGACTACTAACTTACCAGATGCATTGACAGGTACAGGCCTCACGCAGGCCAGGGGGAGGCCTAACTGCCTGCATAGATGCTGCACGATGCCCAGAGGACTCGCGACGCAGCTGTATATACTGGGCAAGCGATTTGTGAATGCCAGCGCTGAGAAACAATAATTAAGCTTCGTTAATTAGGCATACCTAAAATTATATTTAATTTATATTTACAAAAATAAGTTGTTTAAACAATAACACATAGAACTTTAAATAATTACCAAACATTTATATTTACCTAATTTATCTTCTTCTTAAGTAAATTATAGTATGTGTAAGATAAAAATTATTCTTATACATAGTAAGATAGTTTAGGAATTCATTTTAGTAGAAAAATATGTCATACCTCCATCTTCTAGGTAGCGGGGATATCTATGGTGTAGAAGCATCCTAGTGACACGCACCAGACCTTCCAATTGCTCATGGTGATAATATGCATTGTAATCCGCCAATCTAGAAATAGAGGTTCAATATACAATCTGATATATGTGTATAACAACATCATACAACAATGTTGACCCGCTTAAAACATTCACATAAATAGGTTACAAGATAAAAATAAATACCCTATAAAGCTTAAACTGTTACAATTAAAAATAACACTTCAGGCTGATTTTCCAATAGCCAGATAAAAGATAACAATCGAATAAATCACAATGCAGACGATTGTAAAATGTCATTGCCTGTTTTCTAAGTAAAATACTGTATGACATCCACAAATTGGTGACTTTATACTTTATCAGTTGGTTAATTCTTATCTGACCATTAAAAAATCGGCCCAAACGGGACTAAATGGTTTTTTGTAGTACATACATTGACAGTGTTATAATGGCTTCACAACAACAAGCTATATGACTTGTGTAATTTATAAGTACAATCATTGGAAAATTTTTAATATAACTAACAACTTACAATAAAAATTTTAAAGATATTATGGAGAGGCAATACATACTTCCCAGGAATTACTCTAGAAGATCTAAATCAATTCATTTAGATCTTAATCAAAAAGTACACATTAATATGTTAAAAAATTTAACCAAATAGAAAATTGTTACAAATGGGTTTTATAATGTTAATAGCCAATTTTGTAAGAAGTCTGATCTCATGATCCTAATCATTTTACAGATGTAAACATTTGTCCACATAACATTTAATATTGAAACTAGCTGTTAATGTTATGTAGTTCCTTGATCAATGGGCTATCTAACACTTATAGTATTTTTCAAATTGGACCAGTAGTTCTTGAGATTAGCGCATTTAAGTAAACAAACGAACAAATTTTCAGCTTTATAATATTAGTTTAGTATAGATTAATTTCATTGTCATCTAAATGCCTAACTTCCAGGTTACACCATAATTTTCTCTTGTATTAAAAACAATTTATTTATGAGAAAATACTCATTTATGGTTAACTTGTCATTAAAATTTTGAATGAAAGAAAATTAACATCCCTACCAGTTAGAATTTATAAAATACTAGCAACCTGCACCAATGAGCATAAAACAATATAAAACTATACATATGAACCTCTCTTGAATCACTCATCTATTGGTGAAAACCGCATCAACATCGCTTGCATAGTTCAAGAGATCTAAGCGAACAGACAGAAGCAGCAACACTTAAAGTTTTCAAACAATTAACATAGCACACTAATCTTTTCATAGAAATACCACATAGTGAGATGACAAGTACTACAGTAAACACTTCTCTCAGTAATTGTAAACATTTACATTATGCTTTTCTTGCATACTTCAGAGGAATGTTAAACAGACAACATTTTGCAAACAATTTTTGTTGGGTTCATACAATTTTTTACCTTATACTATAAGTGCCAGAGCTCGGAATGACATAATTTTTTTATTGTACTTACATAATTGACTCTTATTTTATTTTGTTGTTTTGTACAATTTTGGCAATTCTTATTTGACTGAATGAACTGGAAGATATCCACTTACATATAATTTTCTTTTATGGTTGTGAACACATCACAAATCGCACAAAATTGCCATTCAACAATCGCCCATAATCTTATCCACTTAATTATGGCTCAAGGTAAACTGATAAGGATTAACTATAAAATACACACACATTGATAACTGATCAATGGTATTTCAGTCAATGGTGCATTTTAACTCGTACCTGAACATGTGAGCCATCCACCGCGTAGTTTCACTGGCGATGTGCGCTCCTAGCCTCGTTGCGTGAGATCGCTCAAGCCGCCCAAATAACGCCGAAATACTATGAGACAAAATTGTCGCTCGCGTCACGGCGTCGGTAGGAAGTAAGGGAGGCTCCACGCTCTCACAATTAGGGTCAGTCTTCAAAACCAGGTCCTCTAGGACCTTTAAAATCTCATCCATTGGCATCTCATCAGGCTCGAAGAAACCGGCGCTGATTTTGCGAGTTTCTCGCTTTTTCTCCTCTTCGGCTACATCTTGAGCGTTAACGCCGGCTTCTAGCCGGCCTACTACTTCTGAAACTTGGAATTCGAGCCCGCCGAATGGACGCCGGCCCTAAAAGAAGATATCAGTATTAGTACATGGGAGTACATTAGGAACTTTGTTAAAAATGCACTGTTTACCTCTTCTGGGGAAGCTTGGCTTCCGGGGCTGTGTTTGGAGGTTTCAGGATCTGAAGCCGGTGCATCTCCCATGCTGCGTGGCGAATTTATTGCAATTTTACTACACCAACATGAAAATCTGTAAACGTCACTTCAATGTTTTGACGTGGGTGGGCGAAGCAAGCAAACGAATGCAAAATGCAATGCATCTGTGACAATTCATGCAGCGCCATCTATTGACAATTAAAAATAATTTATGTAACTTTATAAAAATACGTTTAGGTATCCGTCGCATTCGTTCATTAGAGAGAATATCCGAACGTGTACCTCCTATACTTTTTGACATTTGACGTTTGATATGTGACATTGGCTGTCGATCGATAAATAAAGCGAAAAATTTGGAATAACTTTAAAAAAATGTCCTTAGCCAAAATATTTTCAATTTCATCACGAGGTATTTTTAAAACTTTTAATATCTTGTTTACTAGTACCCTAATAAAGCTCTGCAAAGTGTATATTAAGTGTTACGCAACGAACGGTTGTTTATAACCTATACTGCGTATTTACCAGCTGATTTACTATTTATTATTGAAAGATAATGTAAAAGGATATGGTTACCAGTAAAATTCAAATAGACTACATAAACACTACCTATTTTGAGCGTATTCTCTATTCTTTAAGTTATTAAAATGTGGTAAACCATTTAGATGATGCATTAAATACTTTTAAGTTCGTCTGCAACATTTAATTAGATCACAGTTAATACCAATTCTAAGCTTGGACTATATCTTTATAACACCGCAAGATAGTTGCAATATAACCCTTTCTTTTTCTCTCAAACTTTATACCAAATTCCCCACTGAAATTTTTCTTACTGTGTTCGTTTCTAGCCCGTACTTCGGGTGTAAGCAGCTTACTAGTCCGCTATGCTAGCTCGGAAGGCAAAGCGGATAAGGTGTACCCTCCAACCGTACCAGGCTACATGTATGTCAATGCCGAAGACCCTAGCATGGCATTCAAGGAAATGACAGACAGAGCCGCCCAGACCATGTTCTGGACCGAGCTGGCTAGAGGATTTGCTGTAACCCTGGCCCATATTTTCAAGGTATCAATTGAATTTTAGTCTATTTACTCTTGTGTTTCTTGTTAGAGCACAAAGGCAAAACAATATAGTAAAGAATAAACTAACAGACTTGTTCAACCTTTGTCAAATCAAATATTGAATTAGTAATTATTTAATTTGGATTTCAGACATGCTCAGTTAAAGTTATTACTAGATTCATTTAATAATTTTCAAGAAATAAAAAAGCTATGTTAAAGTTACATAAATAACACACCTGCACAATCACATACCCAAAACCTAATATACCATTAGTCGCTTTTTACGACATGCTAGGCAAGGAACATAGTTGGTACATTCTTTTTTAGTCCCAGACCAACATGGGACTTAATAATACTGATAAAGGCTTTTAATAATCATGTAAAGTCTTATCACCATTCTATCATTCCAGGAACCAGCCACCATCAACTATCCATTTGAGAAGGGGCCCCTCTCCCCTCGCTTCCGTGGTGAACACGCCCTGCGCCGATACCCCTCAGGCGAGGAGAGATGCATTGCTTGCAAGCTGTGTGAAGCTATCTGTCCAGCTCAGGTATGTTTTTCATTAAGGTGCCTTGAACTATCAATTTAAAAGCCATAATACAAAACAAAGGAATGTACTCATTTTATTGGGTATATGTTGTAACTGACGAAGAAATGAGCTGCTGATGTGTCAAACATCATCGATAGCATTAAGAGTGATTGTGATTGAAAACATTGTGTTAATAATGTAACTGCTCCTCTAAATAAGGTATTGTCATAGGCAGTTCAGCCCTGTACCTACGAATTTGTCAGTCAGTTCAGTCTATTCTCGCCCTAGATCTTGGCACCCCAGCGAAAGTTCCAGACTGGCCCTTGCGACTGTTCCGATTTGCTCATCCCTAGATTTGGAGCTTTAGCAATTATCGCACTATAGTTGTTCATATAAGTGACTAGTCAAGAATTTCGGGTTTGGACACCGGTCCACACTGGGGTGTCTACGGGGTGAGTATGGCCCACCCACTCACCTTAACTAGTCAATAGTTTTTACTTACTATTTTACTTATAATTCAAGCCTTTTTTTCTTATAGGCCATCACAATTGAAGCTGAGGAGCGCAAGGACGGTTCACGACGAACAACGCGCTACGATATTGACATGACCAAATGCATCTACTGTGGGTTCTGCCAGGTAAACTTGGTTTATAAACAGCTACATTATAATCAGTGCTCAAACATTTTCCCTATCAAATTGACTAAAAAAGACTTTCATAAATGGTTTTATGACTGAAGCTAAATAGTAAGGATAGGACTTACCCAGACCTGATTATAGATAAAGAGTCCATTTGCAAAGAAGAGGGAGAAATAGTCAGGATATGGCTTGGTCAGAGCTTTCTTCTCAGTAGATTCAATATTCCGAATTGGTGGTAGATTCAAATTACTTTAAGGTTTAAAAAAAAAACAATTTAAGTAAATTAAATATATGCTTTCTTGTGACCTGAATAAATAAAGACATTTTGAATTTGAAAAGTAAGCCATCAGAAATGATTCATATTCATATTCTTTATTGCATTTCATAAGTACAAATAGATGTTACATAGGTGCTTAGATCTAAAAGTACAATTTATGGACCCTGTCGGGCACGGCAACGTTCGAGAGACGAGGATTTTAGTTGGATTTAAATTTGAGTTTAAATTTTTTTACGTGATAAAATACATGGATGATTGCCATCAATTCAAAAGTTGCCAATGTTAATCAATATAAATATTTAGCTTAATCTTTTTATTTCAGTCATAGCAGAGTGGAGCATTGCTTGAACAGAAATACCAAACAAAAAATTTTCTTAACTTTCAGGAAGCGTGCCCCGTCGACGCTATTGTTGAAGGCCCCAACTTCGAATTCTCTACGGAGACCCATGAGGAACTGCTGTACAATAAGGAGAAGCTTCTCTCCAACGGAGACAAGTGGGAAAGCGAGATTGCCACCAACATCCGGGCTGACCACCTCTACCGCTGAGCGAAGACAACTGTTAGTGTAAATAATATTAAGACCTATTTTAACTTCAGTATCTACCCACTGTCAGGCGAGTGTAGTCGCTGCTGAAATATCTTTCCCAAGTATTGTGGAATGTGATGGACCAGATGCCAATCTGGATCATTTTAAGCTTCATGTGTGAGATATGTCTAGGATGACACCAAGATTAATGTAAATAACTGAACAAATTTAACAGTACTGAATTTAAAATAGGCCTTAAAATAGGGAAATAAATTATTATCATTTTGTGATAAAATATATAAATATCTCAGTTCGTTGTAGTTTTTTTTCAAATATAACATATTTAACTACCTGTAATCTTTAAGATGTCATTAGAAATCTGGAATTTTAGAAAATAAAAGATAGCAGTGTGAAAAGATTATGTTTTATTATTAATACTATCATAAGGCTGAGGTAGCATCTTTGAAATAACACTAAAATTTAAACTTAATGGACATTTCTCTCACATCTTATTTGTTATGTAAAATTACTGCAAAGAATATCTAGTAAAATAAATTGGTAATTTAATAAAAATGTAAATAATTTATATGATTAAATAACCAAAATTATAAACTTAAAATAATTAAGACTAAATTGAAAATAAAAATAAATTGGCTAATTAGTTATAGTATAAATAATTCATATGATTTATTAAATAACTATAAATTAACGGTTCTACTTATTCTTACATGCTTTCATGATTCTAGTTCTATGCTATTTGTCATTTTTTTTGGCAAAAAAGTGGGAATCAACTAATCTAATTAATATCATCAGTCTAATTGACATTTGAATAAATATTTATTACCAATAACTTCAAGAAGACTTAACAAAAATGCATGTTTCGTTTCATGTACACATTTGAAACTGAATTAAATGAAAATTTTAATATGTGAAATAATCTAAAATGGATAAAAAAATAGTTTTATTGCATTGCGAGATTACACGCATTTGTGTTCAGAATTTGCATTGAAGGTACCATCTTGTTACAAATAACTGCAGTTACAAAATGATTAAATGTTGTTTAACCTAAACCAAAACTAAGATTGGTAATATTTAATGCAATCCTTAGTAATATATAAAGGCAGTGTGCTTAACAGTATTTCTTTAATATGGCAACCGAACAATGCAACAATCTTAATAATTTAAGGCTGAAAAATATATCTTCCCAGTAGAATTATACTGATGACGTAGCGAGTAACAACTAGTTTGTGATACAATCTTAACAAGCAAAATATGTTTTTGGAACATTTTATAACTGCAGTAGTTATAGTTTTGAGCAATTGAAAGATTCCAACAGTTAATTCAGTATCATCTAACTGTACTGTTTAAACATTTGGAGCCATCATGCAACAGTCAATTTGTATGGTTTCCCCCAAGGATCTTGTAGCTGTATCTTTCTAGGTCTTCTATCACTGAGTCGAGGCTTCGGTCAGCATCGATCGTCAGCACCTCGCAGCCGACGTCCGGTGAATTCAACCAGGTTTCATATGCTTCGTGGACCTAAGTTTTAATAGAAATGTTTAATAAGTTGTTGTTGCGTATAGAAATGTCAGGGGGGGCGTAATAGGTAAGTTTGCATTTCCGAAAGAAAAATTATATTCAACGCATGTATATTATGCGAAATGCCATTCAATTGCTGCTATACAAATTTCTACAAGTCAAGGAAAGCAAAGTACAAGTCAAATTCAAATAAATTTTATTTATTATAAAAAATGTGTTTTCTATTTGATAATGATAGATCTATTGGTAGTAGTTCCATGATTGAAATATGATTATTTTGATGAAAATTACCTAAGTAAATACATACTTGCTGTAAATAGTCCAACGGTATTTCTGATTCCTCTGATCTGCCACGCCTCATTGTCCTCTCCCACACCACTTGCGGAGAAGTCTTCAAGTACACTATTAAATATCAACATTGAATATTACATTATCTATTTTATGAATTGGTATTTTCTTTACATTCCATTTAAATTAGTTACTTTGAAAACCCTCCTAAGAATTTATATATTGTACCATGCATTTCTTACAATAGAGAAAATTATTAACAAATTAGTGTCAAATTTTAACAAATTTGACTGGCTCGATTGCGCATTCGGAAGTGACCCTGCCCCATGCGCCAAGAGTTGTGGGTTCGATTCCCACCCAGGACAAACATTCATATGATGAATACTTGTGTTTGTTCTGTGTCTGGGTGGTAATATCCAATATTTAAGTATATATTTGTAATACCACTGTTGATTCTGATATCTGTAACACAAGTGCTTAAGCTACTTACCTCGGAGTCAGATCAATCACATACATTGATCTGACTCCGAGGATTGATGTAGTCGGATACTTATTTATTTATTTATTTATAGTCTTCAATAAAGAGCCCTAGTAATATTTTATATGGTGTTTTAATAAGTGGTTACCTATGAGATCAAGGCTAATATCGAGATTCTTCTCCACATAACGATACCATTCATCCAGTATCTGGTACTGAGCGTCATGAATAAAACCCTGTTTTTTTCCATTCTCAACAAAACAGAACCGGCTGTTTTGAACAGATCTGAAATAAACATAAAATATTTAATGAATTTGTCCCATATTGGTCTGGGACTTAAAAAGAATGTGCCAACTGTGTTTCTTGTTTAGCATGTCATCATCAAAAGGCGACTAATGGTATATGGGGTTTGGTATATGATTGTGTAGGCGTCAAGGTAGCCACTTGTCACTACTTTTTCACAATTTTTCATCTAACCCCCAGTTTTATTTTTGGCTGAATTTGAAAGGTGCCTGCTGCCACTTTGACTCTGCCTACTCCTTCAGGGATTATGGGCATGATGTTATATGTACCTATGTATTTAATGAACAGGTAATTTTTAATACTTGTTTTGAAAGATAATTACTTTTTTAACTGCATTGTATCACTGGTGTAAACATACTTTAAGCTTAATTTCGCTTAAAAAAATAGTAGGAAATAAATTCATGCAATAAAATAAATAGACATAAGAAATAAATAATTATACTTAAACAGTCTTACCTTTCAAACATCTTCACAGTAGTGTCAGGAGTGATGGGCAGGCTTGTTTGTATCTTCAGCCGAGACAGGTGTATGAAGTGTTGGAACGAGAAAGTCCACTTGTTGCTGTCGCTGTAGACAAGCCCGAGCAAGTTGTGGCCGCTAACATTGCGCCATTCATCTATTGGCTCCTAAATAAATGAAATAATAATAATTTATGGGGTTGCAGTTCCCAAACTTGCATCAGACCACGGTGCAGTTACAGGATTATTATTTTGTCCTGGCGCCCCTAACTGAGCTTGCAAAATATAAAGTTATATTATTATAACATCAATGTTTATTTAATTTAGGAATACTAAATTAAATAAACATTGATGTCTATGAAATGTAAAGGTCTGAAAAATATTACGACACGACAAAAGTTAGGAAGTACATACCGAATGTTTCTCCACATTTGAATATTTGTCGAAGTGCTTGATGCAGGTTGATTTCCCAGACCCAATGTTGCCTTCTATTGACACTCTGAAAGGTCTTTTGGTGAAGACACGAGTAGCGCTAGTTACAGTTCTTACATTCGACATATTTAATAAATATTGGTCAGTAACCTCTCAACAACCGTTCCGTTTTAACAGCACGATAAAATGGAGTGGACTGAGTAAATTAACTTTGGATATTTATAAGCAGTCAAACTAAAAGCATTTTACATAGCAGAGTGGTAAGACAGACAATTGAAAATCGAGTGAATTCAGCAGAAATTTGCACGAAATTTGCCGCCAAACTTTGTCGAATAAACGTCATTCATGTCATTGTCATTGTCAAATCAGCAATTAAGTTTTTAAAATCCAAAGAATTAAGCATTATACAGTCTTGTTGACATAATGCAAGACGAGCATGTAATTAAGTAAAATTACTAAGCAAATTTTCCTATTAAAAGTATAAAAAGGGTACTTTAAAGCTAATTTAAATAATAATAATAATAATAATAAATCTTTATTTGCCAATATACACATTGCAGATCATACATTAGTTGGCGACTACTGCACTAGGTAAACTGCTTGATTCGCAGGAGTCAGGAGACAGTTATAAAGGACATTTATAACATTGTGATCGGATAACGCTATGGTAATACGTACATAAAAATAAATATAATGTAATTCTGCATTAGGTATGTAAATAGGGTACAAGCCGTCGGAAATATTTGCGAATTTTGCTGGAATGAGCTTCCCCGCACCTCGCCCCGTTTTCGCCTATCCAGAACCGTTGCCAACATAAGCGCCGACGCATGACGGAATTAAGCCAGGTTCGCAGATATTTCCGATGGGTTGTATAAACGGTGGTTTTGGGGGCTTGCAAACAAGTGTATGTTTAGAACCGTTTATTAATTTATTTGTAACATCAACATTGTTCAGACCTTCATTGTGATGATTTGTTTACAATTAGGTAAGTATGTACTTACTTACATCAAGGCAGAACCATTTCCATACTAAGATACTGGGGCAGAGGGTAGGCTGTTTCCAAAATTTCCAACTTCCAATGTTAATGGTTAATGTAAGTTAATAAAAACGAAATAAGTTAAAATGTACCACAAACTGTAGGTACAATTATTCACTAAGCCCCTTTAACCTCATAAATATCCAAAACTAAGACCAAAAAGCCCTAAAACAATACAACTCCAATCTGTAAAGCCAAAATTCCAAAACAGTTGGTCTCTGAATATGAAAATGGCGGGACATTGTAAGCGGGACGGGCGTGATTAACGCGGCGCGCGGGACACAGTGCTGCTGAATTGTGCACGCTATTTATTTTGCAGATTAGTTGGATTGAATTACCAATGTTATTCTGAAAGCGGGGAAGCCTGAATTTCGTACAATGGTTTTGCTGTTAACACTAGATTCCATTTTCGTGTGTTCAAACTTCAGTTACTTAGGTAAGTAGGTACTTATAGTTCATTGTATTTCCTACATAAGAATAGCAATTAGATTTACGTAAATACAAAAAGAAAAACAGATGGTAGAAGAATTGATGAGAACTCATGGAAATCAAATCAATGTTTACGAAGAGTTACACAATATACCTACGCAATTTCTTAATCCAGTTTGGGCATCTCAGATTTGAGTAGGTACATACTTAATCAGGTTTGAAATAAATTCAACTGTATCAATAGCAATTACGTACTCAATCAAAATACAGTTCTTCGAAGAACTGTAGGTACTGTACCTACCCGCAAAAATCGAGGTATAAGTACGAGTTCGTGGAATAAGTATTTCTTTGTAAGTAGGTACCTACCATACGAAAGTCTTTTTCTAAAAGTCTTTCGTTTTCTATCTATAGACTATTCTCTATTAAAATTAAAAGTCGTACAGTTCACACCGAAACACATATTACCACCAATTTAGTTAGTCTTTTTATGTCAGAACTTCAAAGTGTTACAGTAAATTTCTAAATTTTAAATTAACACACAGGTAATTAACGTAGTCGTTATTTTGTGAACAGCGCACGTGTGAACCCCGCCTTCAATAGATACTCGTTAGGTGCATTAACAAACATTTTAATGAGACAACATCAAACAACTCTGCACCCACGCGGGTAGTTCCGAACATCAATGGTAACTACTTACTCGCCCCATGAATACATTCTCTTTGTAAAACAGCTACGTTTTAATGCGCCTCGTTCCAGGGGCGGACTAAGGGAGGGGCCCTGGGATATGGGCCTCGAAAGTGCGAGCTGTTTTTGATGGACTAAGGGCCTAAATATCCTGTTAAGGCTCTAAAGTTCAGGACATAGAATCCAAACCTCAAGATAGTACTGTTTCGCTTTGTACCTAATTGAATGTGGTATGCGGTGATCTAGACAACAAAATATTCAGCTGACAATGATCGCATTGGTTAGAGGTACTTGTGTAGCGTCCTTTTGAAACTATGTTAAAATGTCTAACCTTGTGTTGAAATAAATGAGATCTACTTATTAGCTGCCCCTAGCCGGTCAAAAACTCAAAATCTCCGTACATAGTAGGAGACCTTTATTAGCTAAGGGGCCTCATAAGTCCTCAATTAAATCGACCCCTGGCCCCCGATACTTGGTACACCACTGCTGCCCACTCTAGATGCAAAAACATCGGGCATTATTCAAAGCGTCGAGTGTGAGCGCGAATACAGGAAACTGCATGATATTATAACTTTGTTTCGACCAAAAACGTTGTTGTAATAATTTACATTGGTGACTTCAACAGAGTGTGTTTACGAAACACATAGCAAAGCGACGTTTTTATTATAAGGTGGATTTAGGTATTTATTTTACAAACGGACATCGTCACACTCGCAATCCCCTTAAGGGGTAGGCAGAGTACAAGGACGAGAAAACAAACTAATTGTAGCTAAAAATAAAATTAGTTGTTATTGATGGAATATTGTGAAAAATTTGTAGATAGCTTAATTTATGCACCGGCAGTATGGCTTATTCCCCGAAGATCCTAGTCATAATGCGTATTTTTAAAACTGAAGGAACGTACCAACTGGTTCACGTAAGATAAAACTAAAACATGAAGCCAAAGTTCACGTCGGTTTGAGCTTTCCCAACAAAACACAAAAGACCTAAAACGTACCGTACACATTTGTTCCCGGGATCACTTTAAACGGCTAACTTCGCGACATCAGCCGCGGACGTCCGGGGACTAATCTGCAAAACAAATAGCCCTCGTAACTCAGGCGGCGGCCGCGATAATCACGCGGTGTCACGCTTTTTGTGTCCAATGTATTAACAGCTTAAATCGGAGGGATAAGAGATTCTCAGAAAATTTTCTTGGAGCAGCCACATTTCAATGATGTTTTATCAAATCAAATCAAATCAAATCAAATCATTTATTGCTTCCATAATTTAGGTACAGTAATTACATTAAATTATGGACCCAGACGGGCACTGCAAAATATTAGGAGAGAAGAAGAGAATACAATAATTTAAACTTTTCCTATTATTAGTTATTGTATATTAAAAATATTATATTAGATGTTTATTCTAAATCTGTGGAGTTGGGTTGACTTTGGTTTAGTGTATATAATTATTGCAAATTTGATAAGTTTATGTACATATTATCTGTAATGTAAATATATATTAGGGAACGAATTTAGCATGTCGTGTTTATAAATGTCGTTACTTGTCTTGCAGTAGAATTATTATTTTTCGTTAAGGTATTCATTAATAGTATAATATGTTTTATTTAATAGAAATAGTTTTAATTTATTTTTAAATATATTATTATTTGTTTCATTTATTATAGTATCGGGTAACTTGTTATATATTTTTATCGACATTAATAACGGCCCGGAGGAATACATTTTTAATCTAGATGTAGGTATATTTAATCTGTTTTTGTGGCGGAGAGTAAATTTTTTTTGTACGTCTTTACGCTTTTTATAGAATTCTGGATATTTCCTAACAAATTTACAAATTTCCAAGATGTATATACTAGGTAGTGTTAGTATTTTAAGTTCCTTAAAGTGTGGCCTGCAACTATCTATTTCTTTTATATTTACTAAAATCCTTATTAGCTTTTTTTGTAGAGTGAAAATAGTCGGTGCGTCTGTACTGTTACCCCATAAGATGACGCCATACGTGAGCCAGGAATAAGCATAGGCGTAGTATGTAATTAATGCGGTAGGTAGGTCTGTAGTTTTTTTAATTTCATGTAAGGCATATGAAAAGCTTGATAGTTTCGCTCTTATTTTTTTGATGTGTGGTTTCCAATTTAGATGGGTATCTATTTTTAGTCCAAGTAGGGAAAACTCGTTCACGACGTCTATCTTTGAACCTTGAACGGTGAAGTTTATATGTAGTGGTTTTTTTTGATGGGGGTGAAAGGACATTAATTTGGTTTTTTGGAAGTTTACATCATAACTTACACTTCCTATATCTTTACAATTATTCGATTGCAGTTTGAGTAGTTTAAATTATTTTTATTGATATCTTAGGTAACCCTACATATCATATTACATACGCCTTCAGTTATTTCATGGACTTAGATTTGGCCGAAGTTAAGCAAAAACTGAAGACTGAATTTGTATACCATGAAAAGGAAAATAGGTAGAGAATTTAATTTATTATCAGTCATACTCCCAGAACACTATTTTGTCCCCAAGGAGGATAAGTATCTGGAGTATCCTGGATCTTCACTTCCACTTTTCCCACTAAATACCTAAACCTCAAGGCTGTCGTTCTTCGGGCGCTAACGCAAAACCAACGGGATCCCCACTGTCGGGATTCATCTCGTAAAGTCTACGCAGCGCGCGCTGCCGCCTAGCGGCCCATCTCGAGGGAGTGGTATTCTCCCCCAGAACACCTAGGGTGGTGTTTCACGACCACATAGACAGCTGTGTACCCTATCCTGACGGACCGGGTGTAACACCTGCAGTCGGCTTCTCCGGGGACGATTGGGGGCCAGAGGACCCATCCCCTAACCCCCACGACCCCAAAGGCCCTTTTAGTCGCCTCCTACGACAGGCAGGGATACCTCAGGAGTATTCGGAGCCCCCCCTGCAGGGCGCTTCCCACTAAATACCTAACTTATCTTTTTGACTGTTGTTACTAACCTAATGTGTTAGGGTGACATTGATCGAGGCTGTTATTCGTCGCTCAGGTTTATTTTTGGAGAAAGTGAAACAAGAGGGTTTGGAAAAATCTAATAACAGTTCGCCATTTCGCTTCAAGGAAATACCACAGAAATAAATACGAAAAATGTTATCACATGAATAAAAATCATTCGAGATAATTCCAACTGTTGCGCTAACTCAAGACTGACTCAATACAAGTGAGTGGCGACACGCAAACTCAATTCATTGGTAGTTCATTCACTTTGTAAAAGTGCATTGATCAGATCATATATAAGTTACTCTATGGTGTATTTGCGCACAGTATTCTGCAAGTGCACGGGACAGGGAAAATTATACAGAGGGCTTCTTTTACTACTTCACAGTTCAGAGCGCTTTAGAGTTAGCTCAAAGATGCAGTGGTTTGTCCCGTAGTCATGGGCAAACGCAGCTTTTGCTCCAGTGGGGGGCAATACAATATGATTTCTTATAGTTTCTTGTAGTAAATAAACCAGCAGGTACCTTGGCACACGAGTTCCAGGGGGGCGGTTGCTTCTTGGCTAGGGTCTAATTATACCTGACCAACTGGCCTTTTATCTGCGAAAATAGCAGCTCATTTGTAAACTTACAGTTTTAATGTACATAAATGATTTCGGAGCGGCACGAAATTTAGGTATTCAGCGTCAGCCTAAAGTTTAGGTAGTACCTAAGAACTTCTAACGCTAACCAAATCTTCTACAATGTTGGATAAGCATTTAATTAAGTAATTCTATAAATTCAATCAAAACTTCGCATCTCCGTGGAATTTATTATTGGATGTTTAAATTTCGTCGCGAAAACTTTTCTAATAATAATGTACGCAATGTGTAGATACGAGGTTTAGAACAAACTTCATCCGTCTTGTAACATGGGATGTGTTGTGTTTTGACTTCGAATCTTGAGAACAATATAAGAATCAGGGAGAGGCAGAGCCGTATTTGAGTAAGGGTGCAGTATGTATGGAGCGTAGGGTCTAGTGGTCTAGATAAATGCACCCCTTGAGGGGTCTCATACAATGTTCCGCTGAAGGGACACTTAATGAGGCTTCATAGTTGAGTAGAGGGATGGAAGTTGGCCGCTAGCCTAGCTAGCTTAGGTTACTTTTTTCTAATGTAAATTAATATAAGAACTCCAATTATAACACGTTATAGTGCCGCTGTAAGCTGGGGTGGTGGCGTTATGTGGCGGGTCGTTACATTCCCTCTGATATGGTTTAGTGAAACGATGGCTGATACATACGTCATGCTTGTGCACAGGTGCCACCTTTGGGGGCTGGTCTGCTCTGGTTAATCACTTTTATTGTAATCGTATTATGTCATCTCCCACAGTCATTGATTGTATGATTTAGTATAGAACTTTAAAAAAGTATATATTAATTATGTATATTTTGACGCTGAAAAGAGTAACTACCGAGTTTCTTGCCGTTTTCTTCTCAGTAGAATCAGCATTCCGAACCGGTGGTAGATTCACATTGCTCTACAGATTTTTGTATAATAAAAATGACGATTTATAAGTACTTTTTAAAAATAGTCGCCTTTGCCGATGATACGGCCCTTCTTTTCAAAGCCGATAATTGGTCTGATGTTTTTAAGCATACGCAATTGGGTCTGAATATGGTGATGAGATGGCTATCAATCAATGTGCTGACAATTAATGCAGACAAAACAAAATACCTCACTTTTACCTTAAAATCAGTGCCTACATCAAGCGTATTGATAGCCCATTCTTGCGCGGTTCCTTGCGAGTCTCCTTGTTCGTGTCCACATATTCAATCAACATCTAACATTAAATATTTGGGGGTTTTGATAGATAATAAACTTTCATTTGCGCCACACGTGGACTTATTGACTGGCAGAGTCCGCAAACTTATCTTCGTATTTAGGACCCTTAGAAACATCATAGACAGAAAAATTCTAACATTACTATATTATGCTCTTTGTCAATCAATTATAACTTACTGTCTTACTGTCTGGGGAGGGTCAGGTAAGTCTACATTACTTAAACTGGAACGAGCTCAAAGGGCTGTACTTAAAGTTAGCCTATCTTTGCCATTCTTATATCCCACATCGGACTTGTATAAAACATGG
Organism: Glyphodes perspectalis; assembly: GCA_951394215.1. Taxonomy (NCBI): domain Eukaryota; kingdom Metazoa; phylum Arthropoda; class Insecta; order Lepidoptera; family Crambidae; genus Glyphodes; species Glyphodes perspectalis. The sequence continues at coordinate 2,365,258 of OX596207.1, read as the reverse complement.
AATGTACTAACTGTACGGCAACTATTTATACTGAACACCGTCCTGAGAAAACACTCATCTCTAGTTTATGGCCTAATACACTTGAAGGGTAGTCGTAGAATACACACAGTATGTCCCACACATGTGTGTAAAACTAGCTTCGCTCAGAGATTCTTCCGTTTCCTAGGTTCACACTTTTATAATAAACTTAATTCCACTTTATCAATCTATCCACTTAACAAAAAGGAGTGTAAAAAGGTAGTGACTGAATGGCTCCTACGATTAGATTACGATGCAACTGAAGATCTGTTGAAAATAGTTTCTTAATCTTAAACACACACAAATGCCCACGCATGCACGCACGCCCACACACAAACATACACACAAACTCACACACACACACACACACACACACACACACACACACACACACACACACATACACAAACTCACACACATACACACACACATACACACAAACTCACACACACACATACACACAGGCACAAACACACATACACACATCCACACACACACACACTTACACACACCTTATTATTGTAACTTCATAAATATCTTTGCTTTATGTTCTTTTGTTTATCTTTTATTGCTTTGAACAAGTAAAACGTATCCATCCGTCCAATTTTTGCTAAGTTTTAATTATAAATAGCCTGGCAGTCCGTCATACAGGTCATACCTAGCATGGAGGCCAGCTTCCCACAATGTACTCATGCGCTATGTAATATTTTACATTTGTTACTTGTTTAAACATTGTGAGAAGAAATAAATAAATATTATTATTATTATTATTATTTAGTTTTAACGATATGTCTCTCTGCTGAGGTAATTAAATAAAGAGCACGGGCCTCGGCCAAGCGCAATTTATTGAACTTATATATTATATTATATTATATATATTTTTACTTACATGACTATAAGCTTAAAAATTTGCGGACTATTCTGCATGTATTTAAAACAGCAGCTTTTTGAATTAGTATGTATGTGGATGGATGTATGTCGAGTGTCCGCAGTCCTGTGTGTAAATCCTTTGGTATGACTCCAGTTGCAGATACTATTATGGGAACTATTTTCACTGTAGGGATTTGCCATTGTGTTTTTATTTCTATGGATAGTTCTCTGTATTTAGCTATCTTTTCGGTATGTGTGGATTGTAGGTTATGGGTGTTGCATACTGCTATATCTATAAGGGTTGCAATTTTGTTCTTTTTATCGAGTAAGGTGATATCTGGTCGGTTGAAATGAATTGTCTTATCAGTAATAATAGTTCGATCCCAATAGAGTTTGTGATTTTGATTTTCTAGGATAATCTCGGGTTTGTATTTGTAATAAGGTACTTTTTTCTTGACAAACTGGAACTTGTGGGCTAAATATTGGTGGATTATTGATGCAACTTGATCATGCCTATGCTTATAATCTGTTTGGGCTATAGATTTACATGATCCGGTGATATGTTGTATCGTTTCTGAACTGGCGTGGCAGCGTCTGCAGATATCTTGTATTAAAGGATTCTTAACTATATGTTTCTGGTAGTTTTTGGTGTCTATTACTTGGTCTTGGATGGCGATCATGAAAGCTTCAGTTTCAGGGAAAAGTTCTCCTCGCCGTAGCCAGGCGTTTGTTGCGGATTTATCCACGTGAGGCTGGTGCAAATCACTGAAGTGTCTTCCATGTAGAGACTTTTGTTTCCATATAGTCTTCTTTTCGAGGTCGGATATAATTTTTTCATTGTTTTGGTGATTCGTATTACTTAAGTTAAGTGGAGTAAGTTTTGTGTCTAATTCTGAGATGGCTTTGTGTAATTTAGACTGAGTAGTACGATTGTGAAAAAAAAGTCGAAGAAGTGTAATTTGTTTGTTATGCATGTTGGTGATGTCAATAAGGCCTCTCCCGCCTTCCTCTCGCCCTAGTGTGAGTCTTTGGGTACAGGATCGTGGATGGTGTTTGCGGTGTGACGTCATTGTAGTGTTTATTATACGTTGGAGTTGCTTAAGTTTGCTTTGAGACCAATTAATGATGCCGAAAGAGTATGTTAGTACAGGGATGGCGAATGTGTTTATAGCTTTAACGAGATTTCGTGAATTCAGTTGTGATCGGAGAAGTATATTGAGCCTGTGCCTTAACTTTGAAATGATATCTAATTTTGCCTGTTTCTGATTTATTTGTCGTAGTTGTTCAAATCCTAAATATTTATAAGAGCATTTTTCATTTAAAGCCTCAATAATGTCCCCATTTTCAAGTGCATAGCTGTTCTCCTCTATTCTACCTTTTTTTAACGTGACTGTTTTACATTTGTCAATTCCAAACTCCATGCATATGTCGTTTGAAAATGTTTGTGTTATATCTGCGAGCCTGTGCAGTGATAATGTGTCTTTGCTGTATAGTTTAATATCATCCATGTACATTAAATGAGTCAGTGTCGTCTGGGGTTGATGTACTGGGATAGGGAACCCGCTATTACTTCTATTAAGCATATTTGAGAGGGGATTTAGCGCCAAACAAAACCACAGTGGGCTAAGGGCATCTCCTTGGAATATGCCTCTCTTTATTATTATGCTTTCTGTGCGTATTGGGCCTGACCTGTTGTTATTTAGTATTAAGCTAGTTTTCCATTCATTCATGGACGTTTGTAGGAATTCTATAATTGTTGGATGTATTTTATAATGTCTCAGTATAAAAAGGAGCCAGCTATGGGGTATAGAATCGTATGCCTTACGGTAGTCTATAAACATAGTACTCAGATTTTTCTTGCCCTTCAGAGCATATTTCATTACAACTGCATCTATAACAAGCTGTTCTTTACACCCTTGGCTATGTCTTCTGCACCCTTTCTGTTCTTCGGCTAATATTTCATTTTTTGTGACATGTTGGTAAATAATATCAGTAAGGCACGAGGTGAGGATCTTATAAAAGGTTTGCAAGCAGGTGATCGGGCGGTATTTGCCTGGATCTTGGCTCTGTGTCCCTTTTGGTATCATATAAGTTACACCGTGGGTAACAAAAGGGGGCATTAGGTCTGGATTATGGATGAAATCGTTGAGATGTTTAAGAAGTACACTATGAGTGTTAGTTAGCTTTTTGTACCAGTAATTGTGGATTCTATCAGTGCCTGGAGCTTTCCAGTTGTGTTTTTTATGTATAACCCTGAGAAGTGTGTCCATGGCTATGAGTTCAAATTTCATTTTGTCGATCCTGTTCGATGTTTCTATCTCTGCCTGCTGTATCCATTCAGCATCAGCGTTGTGTTGTGCTGGATTTGCCCATATGTTTGACCAAAACTGGTACAACTCATCCTTGGTCGGGAGGGAAATTGATGTGTTAGTAATAGTACTCTGTGTGTCACTTGATAATTTTCTGTAAAATTGTTTTTCATTGTTATAAAACTGTGAATTTTGATTTTTTCTTAATGTACAATTGATGTATCTCTTAAGTCGACTGGAGGCTGCGTTTAATTTCTGTTTTAAAGTGTCTAATATCTGGCTATCTGTAGAGTTCGGTTCTTCGTGTCGTGAATGTATTTTGAATGTCTGTCTAATATTTTCTACGTATCTATTTAATCTGGCACTCCTACTTCCCCTAATGTATTCTGACAACTTTCCTATACATTTCCTAAGGTAGTCAATTTTATTGTTGAGTCTTTGTTGCCAAAATGGAATACTATCCCTGTTATTGGGCTGACTGTTCACGTTCTGGTTAATCTTGGATCCATTGCATGCTGCTGCTGTGTAGGCCGCGCAGTATATAATAGCGTGTGTCGTAGCGAAATCATTATCTGTCTTGCAATATTCTGGTATAATTCGTTCGTTTAAAAATTCTACAATATAGTTGAGCTTTTTCGTTATTTTCTGTTTTGGGATATAGGGCCTATCAGTTGGGTCCATATCTGCGTACGTAGATAAAATATTTTGGAACGTGTATAAAATTTCGTCATCTAGTTTATTATTGGTGATTGCATTTACCTGTCTAACTGTGTCTCTTATTTCTGTTGTAGTTTGAGTTTCTTGTAGGGTAAGATGTGTGGTTTGTGTGTCTAATGTCTCCTCTTCCATATTGTTTATTGATATATGTTGATATTCTTGTCCCTGTGCTTCTACATAACTTACGGTATCACTTAAGGTATTCTGGGTATCATAGTGGTATGTTTCAAGTAGTGTTGTTAATGTAGGTACGTAGGTATCATGTACTTCTTCTTTTTCTGTTTCTTTCATCTGTTCCTCTACTTCTTTTCTAATCTCATTCAATCTATTATCGGTTATATATTTATTATTTATAATCGCTCTTCTCTGATCTGCAATCCTCTGTTCTGACATGTGAGCTAGATGTGGGAAGTGTTCAACTACCTCAGTGTGTAGTTGTTTTCGGTATCCAGTAGTGTTCTTTTCCAGTTGAGTTATTTTAAAGTATATTCTTATAATACCTTCATTAGTCTCGTTGTTCCATCTCATCCTATTAGTTGGTACTGTGCTTTGGTTATATTCTATTGTCATATTGTTGCTTCTTAGATTTTCTTTAACTTCGTTCTTTATCTTTGCCATTGTTTCAGTATCTAGTAGTTTATTGCGAACTATAGCCCTACGTTGATCGCCCAGTCGTTGTTTAGATACCTGCATTTCCGGAAATTGTGCTATGAATTTACTATGAAGTGAGTCTAAATATACTTTGTTTTTGGTCTCTAGTTCTGTTATTGTTAAAAATGTACGCCATATGAATGAATTCATGTCATAGGACCACTTTTTTCGCGTACTTTTGCCTACCTTGGCGGGTGCAGTCTCATTAAGGAACAAGTCCTCCTCCTGCACAACATCCAAGGTGGAAGATGTTGGAGACCGTGACAAATTTGTGCAAGGTGTATTTAAATATGAGGGTGGTGAAGATGGTAATGAGGGAAATAGTGAAACGGATGATGAGGGTGATACCACCCCGAGTTCGGCTGACGCATATTTCTCGACGGGAGTCCGCCTGCTCAACTCCTCGTCGCCGATGGTCCGCATGCTGTCACATCCAGCACCGGCTCCAGATGTGCCCCGACGACCTCCGGGAAGCGACCGCAAATTGTATCTATTCTTCAAATTCTCCATTAAAATAAAGGGGGGGTTGGTTGGGACCGTTAGTTCGGGAAGCGTAGTTTAGGCATTGGTGTTGGGGCCTACTGTTGTATGAGTGTAGAACCAGTCAGATGTTATCGTCCTCTCAATTATATAGTCTCAGCATCCCTTAAGCCCCCCCACCACGCCAAGGTGGTCCCCTGGGGGGGTTATTATTATTATTATTATTATAATATTTATGAGAAATATCAAAGAAGGTTTGCTGATGCTAAAAAATACTCATTCAAAGTCGGTTAAAAATAAATTTGTAGATCCCTTCCCAGTCGTCTGTATTCAAGTTAGGTAAGTACCGCTAGGGGGTTTAGGGGTAAATTAAACATAAACATCTATTAATTTCGGCGGGGGCGACCATTTATATCCCCAAAGTGTTTTAAATCTATTGTTAGAGGATTTGTGGGATATTCCCTTATTTAAATTTCCCTTCGTAATCTTGGCTGGTAAATAAGTTTATCTTGTCGACTGAGTCCCGGTGCTGTTGTTTTAAATTCTGAATTGGTGTTTTGGCTGCAAATTGAATACGGCATTGTGTTTGTGCAAACGAATCGTTGATTGGCAAGTTAGTTGCGCAGCAACGATTGTTTTTAATATTAACCTGATTTTCGCGAAACATATTGGTAACTTTTGGCAATCCGTACTATTTAGATAATTAATTATTTATATTTGATTGTAGGTTGGCTTCTTGCAGGCCAAGCAACAGAACACATTTTTATGACAGAAGTAACTAAGAAGAAAGGAGGAAGTTGAAGGTTTTAAAATTAACATGGCACCACTTACTCTGAAGAGATCTCATCGTCATCATAAGCTTATAATCGTCTACTGCTGAACATAGGTCTCACCTCTTTAAACGCTAGGTGAAGGGACGACATACGGAATAAGGCAGGCATAGACAGGACGAGTCAGTGATGTTCATCGGGAGAAGCCTAACATTTTTTTTTACTTTTTACTGTATTGGTATCATTAACAACTATTGAAATATTTCACTTTCGATATTTCATCCAGCGCATGGTCGGAAAATTAGCTTGGGACTTTCGGTGTCTTAAATCTATGATAATATTTATCTAATATTACTCTTATAAATAATCTGATACGGTACTAGAACCGTAATAGTAAACTCCACGGAATCCATCAGACAACCAATTAACATTGGCTATGAACAATCAACATTGAAATAAACCTCGAAAAGGTGTTTTGGTTGTTCTTAACCAAAAATATTCTATTTTATGTAATATGTAATTCAATACTATTTCCACACATCGCCTATACCTTGGGTAACTATTTATACCTCATACTGGCTAAAAGCATGTTTTCCCAAGTTATTTAAAGGTACTACAAACGGCTTCTAACGTAGGTACCAATGTAACTAACTGATTTATCGAACAATACAGTTTGAACATGAATGCAATGTCCTTTTGTTTCCAGCAAATTTGACCGGCCACTGTTGCCCAAACGTCCTAAAATCACTCTCACATCCATCCTAGAATTGACGTTTCAAAGCGAGCCCCACTGGAGTCATTAGCCGATTCTGTCGTAACGCACAATAGAATAGAATGCCGCCATAGTTCGCTACTGTAGACACTGAACAATACCGCTCGGAATAGCGGCATGAGTCAAAACTACACTAGCAAATATCACGTTTGTGTGACAAGTGAAATAGTAAAGAGATGAATTATGTATGATGGTGTATATACCATTGGTGACTTACCTATGCAGGATGAAAGAAGTGATCAAACTGGAAAATCTGGATTTTAAGTTCAGTTGGCGGTGCTTTAAAATGAAATTGGTTGCGAAGTAAGAAATAATATAACTTACTAACTAAATAAACTTAACGCCACTTACCTAGCGGGGTAGGCAGAGAGAACCGAACAGAACCGAACGCCTTATAGTAGGGGAGCCCAGGATGCTAAATCGGGATTTACTCGAACGTCAAAGAGACATATTGGATTGCGAAGCTTACATGATAAGAAAAAAAAATGTCATATAATATCCATACTTTCATCGGTGGGGGGAGCTGCTATAAATTTTGAAAAATGTAAAAAAAAACAGTTGCATGGACATACTCGAGCGCGTCAGATATTAACAGCATCCATGTCTTACGTATTTTTGAAAACATACGTATGTTAATCTGACTGTTTCCATGATGGGGGTGGTCGTACGTAAGGGTAAAAAACAGAAAAAAAAATTTTTATCGAGCGCGTCAGATTTTCAAAGGGGGTGTTAAATGAACCTAAAAAAAGGCTCTTATGTAATAATCTGAAGATTTAGATGTGACCCAAACTCGCGGCCATTATTTGAATGTGCAAAAAGAAAATCGCCGTTTTGAAATACTCAAGCGCGTCAGATTAAGATATATATGGTTCATTTATGTACTCTAAACGTGTTGTCTCATAATCTGACAAAGGAAAGAATTTTTATTTTTATTTTTTCAAATCTTTTAACTTAAATTGAAGAACTAAAAAAATTGCATGCAAATAAACCAGTATATATTCTTAGATAGAGAAAGAGTGAGAGAGGAATAGAAACTCGGAGAGGGGAATACCGGCATCACGTAGCTGCACGCTTTAAACTTTATCGATTATTTTTCCTTCTTTCGGTTTATGGAAATCGTCAGATTATATATTTTTCGTGAACGTTGAATTATTCCCTTCAAAATAAAAAAAAATTTAGCCACGCTCGAGAAAGTCAAGATGACGTTTTTTTTTACAAGTTTGTAACCCACCTACTTCTTATCGTCAATCGAAAATTGTCAGATTAGTGGAATATACACTTTTTAGCACATAACTAACTTACCCTATCTTAATCGGACGCGCTCGAGAATTTCAGATGATCAATTTTTTTTTACTAATCTGATCCTTTATCCTTGACGCACGGCCACATATACAGGGCTTATACTTGGTGGAGGTATTTAATGGGGTACAAGGTACCTCCCTGTATAGTAATCTGCCGCGCTTGAGTAAATCCCAAAATCCCCTCTTGGGCTCCCCTACTATTATAGCACGATCCTTGCATAATACCTAAGCCAATATTGCAAATTCTTTTGTTCTAAGTAAGCTATGTCTTAGTAAGTTCTGTAGATTCGTGTTTATAATGTAACAAAAGGATTATTTTATTTCTCTACCTATAATTCAAAACCATTCTGGTGTCATCCTACTTATAATTGTACTTATAAATACATTTTATCAAGAATTAAATATTTAAAAGTTGGAAGTTCTAAAAAGTGCTGCTAATTATAATATGTCTTTTAAACTTCAAGTGTTTTAAGTACTATCAGCAACCTCATTTAGTGTTAGTACAGAATTTGTAGATTTGCCTAGTGAAAGAGATTGAAATAACCGAATTTACTGAACACCTCCCAATGATACTAAAGTAATAGTGAAATATCATCGACAGCTCCTAAATATTCCAGTCCATACGGTTTGTGTCGGTCCCCAAGCGAGCCATGTGGTTTGTTCAGGTCACACGCCCTTCTAATGGCATTAATATGCAAATAAACTAGCGATCCCTTCGTCCTATTGGGCCAATATTCATAATATACCCTAGCCAACCTTGATGATAAACAAATCTGTGTAAAACCTTTTATAGGCATAAGGTTTTTCAATTAGAGAGATTAATTAGGTTTCGGGGTTTTAATTAGGTTGAATCTGTTTAGGGGAAAAGACAGTCCAACGGCTTTAGAGTTGCTCTGTGATACAAAAAAAATACTATGCTGGTTTTTAAAATTCGCATGTTAGTCCTATCGGCCCCCAGCTACCCCGATATACTGGCTTGGTTTTCTGAATTTATATTTAGCGGTTAGAATAACTTAGCCTTTTCAATTGTAAGGCTCGACGTAGGTAGGCGACTCATTGTTAATAATAGGTTATGTTATGTGTACACTGTTAGCGAACCAAATAAAAATAAATGTCAAATGTTGACAAGTTTAATGGAATTAGAATATTCATTGTCTCGTCGCGTACTAGAGGAAGATCTGGGTAAATTATACTAGAAGAAATATATCAGATCATAGCAAATGCCAGCGGGTAGATACGTTTGGCGATTTGTGACGACTTGTTAAGCAAACAATGTTTTATTCCCTCTATAATACATACATAATATCACGCCCATAATCCCCGGAGGGGTAGGCAGTCAAAGGGGCAGCAGGCCTCCTTAACGACATTCAGCCAAAAATAAAACTGGGCTGGATTAGATGGAAAATTGTGAAAAGTGGTTAGCTCGTCGCCCACACAATCACATAGCCAAAACTCGATATACCATTAGTCGCCTTTTACGACATGCTAGGCAAAAACACATGTGGCACATTCTTTTAAGTCCCAGACAAACAATGGAAAATGGGCTGGATTCGATTGAAAACGGTGAAAAAATTGTGACATGTAACTAGCCCGCCGCCTACACAATCACATACCCAAAACCCCATATACTATTAGTCGCCTTTTACGACATGCTAGGCAAGAAACACAGTTGGCCCATTATTTTTAAGTCCCAGACGCTTTACACATCAAATCCGCTGGCCCGTCTAAGTCGGCAACTTTTTGGCGGGCCGGGTAACTGAGGAGCGCTTGATGCTAACAAGTCGCACGGGTTGTGTCGGCGGGCTGTGCCGGCGGGCTGTGCAGGCGGGCTGTGCCGGCGGGCTGTGCCGGTGGGTCGGCGGTTTTGTTGTGCATTGCGCTTCATGTTTGTTGTCATTACTTATCAAACAAAGAGTGTTTTACAAGTACCCTAACTCTGGTAGATCAGTAGACGGTATATACATCGTTACAGCCAGTTCATAGCTGTGTAAACTACAAGTCCGCACGGCCGGGCGCGGTCCAAGCGCCGTGAAATTGACGCGTGCGATAAAAACAGGTATCGATATTGCTAATCCCTAATGGATTGCAATTTAACGGCCTTTTCTTCTTGATGCAACATAAGCTATCTACTGAGCTAAAATTGCAGCTGAATTACCTATTTGATCTAGTATTCCAATGTCTAGTAGGGATTGAAATCCAGCGATATTAAATCAGCACATGTCACTGGAGCGCAGCTAAAATTGTGTTGATCCTTGCTGGATCGCTGGGTTAGTGATCAAAATTTTTCTGGACGTGGACTATATGCCCTAGTAATTAAAATGTTTTAACAAGTGGTGTTAGTAAGAATTTATATTAAATTAATTAACTTAAAAGTTATTTGCAATCAAGTAAAACTTACTTATTTCGAGCTTAGAGTAAGAAGTTTAGAGTGTTCGGGAACCACCGAATACAACAAAATACTAGAAACGTGAAATATGGCAATGATACGATAGCTCACAGGACAAATAAAATGAAAGATCTGAAAGTTTCTTATTTGTTTGAATCTCAAAATATATAATACTACAGTTTACATAACACACCACTTCACTGTATAAGTTATATGATACACTAAGAGTGAGATCTATTTGCCTCGCTTTAGCTGTTTTTCGTAAATACATCTCCATAATCCGGCAAATCCGCTCCTTATAAAGCAATATTCGATCCCACCAACAGCAATACGCGTACGCTAATATCGCTCGTGTCGATTTCACGGTGTCCTGCCTGAACCGGGTGTTACGTTCGGCGTTCTGCGTGGAATCCAATATATCACAACCAGAATGTTCTAGATTATTCCATTATGAAACAAAGACCTAATTTGTTACCCTAAGCATAGTGTTGTATAAGTTTGGTAACTAATATGAAGGTTCTATTTCAGGTTTAAGATAACCATAACATTCAGATTCATTTAGACGTTTGTATGTTTTAATAAAACAAGGCCAACGGAATTATTTTTTTATTAACACTCTAGGATGGCAAGGTTTTAAAAATATCAAGTCGTTATTATAATTAATAACAAATCTATCTCAAAAATATATATTTTTCCTCTGCCTGAAAATTGTCTGGAAGAATTAGCCTTTAGCGATAAGAGAGATATCTTTCTGCTTTACGTCCCGTGCTCAGTCGGAGTTCACTTATACCATGATCCAGGATTTAGCGAGTCTGGTATTTACATTGAAACGACTGCTACTACTTGACTTCGTAACCCTATATAGAAACCAAAAAAAAAATATTATGTTTACACATCCATACTTATTTGAATGTACAGGTTAATCACCGACAAGTAAGTGGTATGTTAAGTACATAGATTTTAAAACCAGAAGTACGGGCATGGAACTATAACCCCTCGTAGGGGAGGCACATGTCCTTACCATTGAATTATCACCGTTCTTGATAACATGATAAGACCGTCTGTATTGTACTCAATTTATACATTATAAAACCATTTGACATTCTAGACTGAAAGGTCTGAAATGATTAAAACGGTAAGATTAATAACCATTAAAGATCCAATGTAAAACGCTCAATGCATAATTTAATTTGTAACATTAATAGCAATGTACTCAGTACGGAGCCCTGCGTGACACCGCGGATGTCAGTATCGTTCACGAGATCAAACATTAAACTGAGTAATACTAACGCAATTTGAAGTTTATTATACTATTATCGTGTCGTTTCCATTGAAAATTAACTTACCTCCCGTCCATTAGCCGAAATTGCGTTATCGAGACCCGATAAAAGGCTTATGGTGGTGCCGGTGTCATGTGGCGTAAATAAGTTTTAGATTAATTTTGTCGGTGCGTCATTATATTTTAAAAGTTTATTTTTTTATTTCACTTCTTATTATATTACACATACATTAAGATTAAATTTAGTAAAAAGAATAGAATAGATAAAATTGTTGATCACAAGCCGAATTTATCAACAAATAAAGTTGAGTTGGGTTAGTTTAATTAGTTAGTTTGAAAATTGTGAATAAGTAATTAGCTCGTCGCCCACATATTCCCAAACCCAGTACTAAACTAGAAACCATTAGTCGCCTTTAATGACCTGTTAGGCAAGAAACACATAATCCTAAAAAGTAGTGACTAGTGGGCTAGCTCGTCGCTTACACAATCACATACCCAAAACCCGATATATCATAAGTCGCATTTTACGACATTCTAGACAAGAAACACACTTTATAAGTCCCAGTGCAATATAGGACATTCATAAAGTATTTCTTACAAAGCTTATTTTTTTACAGAATCCCAAAGAAGCTTTGTTAAAATAGTTTAGCAAAGTCACATTGGCAGCAACGCGTTCACGCAACCATCGGTTTTGTTTTATACTTTTCCGTCCATCTATTGTCAGCCGAATTGTCCCAAATCCGGACAAATGTCGCATCAAATTAGCAGTAACGAATCAACAGACGCCGCGCTACAAAACAATGTTGCCAGCGACGCAAAATGGCGGAATCTCGTTAGCGCCACAATCCGGCATTATTCAATCGAGGGGAGCGTCGGCCAGATGATAAGGCCGACAAACAAACGGATTTAGGTAAAAATACTGTACAGACATTCCTTGTTACGCCTGAGGTTGAGCAAGCAATCTCGGGAGATCAAACTTTTTACGAAAGATTAAGTACGTACCCTTTTTTTGATTGCGGATTGCGTTTGTTTTCACTTCATTCCCGTTTTGACGAAAACAAGATGATGGAAAGCGTTGGTGTCGAATAAAATTATAATCCGACCACAAATTTTAAAATTGTTTATGAATTTGAAGTTGGGCGTCCAAGGAAAACGTAGACATATTATTTCAAAAAGGTCAATCACAAAAAGACCAATAAATTAATAATAAATAAATATCCGACTACATCACATACATTGATCTGAGATAAGTAGCTCAAGCACTTGTGTTACGGATATCAGAATCAACAGTGGTATTACAATATATACTTAAATATTGGATAATAACACCCAGACACAGAACAAACACAAGTATTCAACACACAAATGTTTGTTCTGGGTGGGGATCGAACTCACAACTCCTGGCGCATGGGGCAGGGTCACTACGGAATGCGCCATCGAGCCAGTCATATGTCATACCAATAAATGAATTTTAACTAAATATCTATTAAAGATGCGTCAAGTAGCAATTTCGAGGAAAAGTATTTATGTTCTGTCCATTGTATGTATGTTGTATGTATTGTCCATTCTGAAAGTCCATTATCATAAAACGTCCACAGCTACTTTTAACGTTGCCTACTGATAAATAAACGCAACAGGCACATTTAAACCCTCAAAAATAACCTATACCACTTAAATTTCCAACCCGCCACCCGTCTGTGAAGGAAATAGGCATTCCCTTTAACCAAATAAACCGGTAAGATCGGTATCGGTTTTTTACAAGTTAATCACGCGGCCGGCGACCGGACAAATAAACGGTCGGAACGACGACGTAAATCGGTTTCCGAACGAAAAATATGGCCGCCCCGCGCGGCGGGAAATGTGAGGCGGCAAACCTATAATTTAATTCTTTGATTGTATGGGTCCCCGATGTGATTTTTGTGGATTTAAAATGGCGTTTAAACTTTTTATTTTTTTCTCGCTGTGGGTTGTGCATGGCGTGATATTCGTTTAGCTGAATGCAGAAAAATGCCTATACGGATTTCATGGGCGTTAAAAGATCTGGTTTATTTTGAGCACTGTATGTCTCTCTTAGGATATTTGGTAGAAAAAATTACTAAGAATGGTTTCTTTGTTAAGCTTGATTTTTGAACAGTGAGATAGAAGATACTAGTCGAATAAATTACGTGCGTCTACGATACGTCCGCTCGCCTGTGCGCTAGCTGGGGCAGTGCGGGGTAAGGTAGCGGGCGGCTCGCAGCGCTTGCGTTTATTCGCTGTATGTCACAGTATATAAATATATAAATATGTCGCAGGTAATTTGTATGATTCCGCATTTTACAAACGGCGTCGTCCGTTTAAAAACGCTCGCTGTTTTGAAATATGCCAAAGGCAAATTGGCGACTCATTCAATTGTTAAAATTTCGACATTGATTGTTATAGTAGGGTGACCATCAAGGCTATAACTCGATCAATTGTTATAATTTCGACGTTGGTTGTTCTTCTTTGGTTCTGGCCGTAGGGTCACAGTTGTACCTAACACTCCTCCTAGCTTCGCTCGTCGTCGTACCTATTATTTTAACTACTACCTAACCTGATTTAAACTAAATACTTGCGGCATACTATATAATGACCGCAATATACATTTTGCCTTTGGCATATTTCAAAACAGTTGTCGTTGGGGCTGTATTTCACCTAAGCCCACCTTAAAATTTACAATATCAGTTTCAGTTCCATCTGTTACGTCACAGTATCACATAATCGCAAAAGAAAAAAATATGACGCGTTTGTACTGTAAATAGTGCAGTGTTTGCCTTCGATATCCCAATACCGCTGCGGGCATATAGTTCGCGTTGTTTAATCGGCAGACGGTCGATCGATTTGACCGGTAAAACCGCAAAACAGATAAAAATGGCGCGGACGCCATTCGGAGCGTCCACCTTTGGCCAGTCAAAGCGGCAACAAACGATGTGAAAATAAAACGATCGGTTCGCAGCAATTGCTGCTGCCACCCTGTAGGGTGTCCATGGATAGAGACTGGACTTGAGTTGATGTCGGGATACAATATTACTATCCCGACATATGGAATACGAATACTACTAATATTTTTGTGTGCCGTTGGGAAAATTTTGGATATTTATTTTCTATTTATTAATTATACTATCGGAAAATCTGGAAAAGACACAAATAACAAGCATGTTTGCTTGAAGAAGCGCAGGATATTAAGCATTGCTAATTTTATTTCTTAGTGCCATAATTCAACCCAAATTAGTTGCTGTTTAATTTTTTTTGAGGAACATGGAATTGTTGTCCTAAAATAAGAGATCGCATTGGTCAATGTACTCTTGAGCCGATTGGCTGAGCAACCGTACAGGGATTATTGAAAATCGGCCGCAACATTGCTTTTACGGCACCCGCGTCGGCGATTACCGACCGGTCCGAACGCCCGACCCCGAACGAATCGGACCCCGCGTATCTTAACCGTGCGATAGGCATTATAAAACTTATTGTCTCTGCCGCAATTGAGTGCGCGTTGAAAAAACATTCGCTCCGAAATGGCGGTGTTAAATTTTCAATTTGTTTTTTTACCTCGACGCACCAGAGACCGCTTTTAGTCCGGTTGTTCGAATGTTTCATGGAATTGTAGCTTTTTCAATAGGTAGGCAAGGCAGGCTAAGCTTTGTCTTTTGGATACACTTTGTCCCGGGAATTCTCGTTAACAACTCCAGGAAAGGTATTTTCTTTTTTAATCTTCATGTGGATTTCACTATTCCGACTTTTGTTTCGAGCCTTGCGAGTAGAGATGGGACATTAATAAAAACATTTCTTTCTGGAATTAATTGCAAACCATATAACACATATTTTTTGAATGCCTAGTTCTTTTTCAATAGCATAATTGATAAGTACATAATTTAATTTATTATACATTTATCTACTAGACTCAATTTGTTACCATAATACACACAACAGATAAGATTTTTACGTACCTACATATGTATCTCGATCCTTGGTAATACTTGAATTTTTTGTTTAGCTCTTTTTCCATCTTCCATTAAATTTTTAGTAAAAAATTATATATACCTACTTAGTGGAGATAAAACTATGTATTTGTATTTTTTTATATGTTTTTATTTGTGGACAGGCCTTAGGTAGAATCTGATTAGTACATAAAAATTATAATGATTTTCTACTTTTCTCTAGAAAATGAAACACTTTTAGAAAGCAAAAAAAAAAATTAAAATAGCTTCATACAATTATTTAAGTTTATATGTAATGGTAGGCATTAGGTAAACCTTTCATATTATAAATACCACTTGGTCCACGCCGTAAATATAGCATATAGCATATTTATTTAAGTCAGTTAAAAGCTTCCGAGACCTCACGGTGAAAGATAAGAGATCCCAGGTTCATGAGATGTTCATCACATCACTTTGAAGTGCAATACCCACCAAAGCTGCCAATCCCCCGGCACAGCCCGCCGACACATCCCGCTACCTATATAAAAAAACATGCGACTTTGAGCCCGGGCAAGTCGGCGGCTTGCGTACGCAAGAGCTCAGTTGCCCGGTGACAAGGACTGCAATGAGTGAAGCCGCCAACAAGCCTGCGACAAAAAATTGCCGACGGCGGGCCGTCGTCGGCTTTGATGTGTATTGCGAATAATAGTAAAATTACAATATATGGAAATAAATAAAAACTATTCATGTCATGATAATATCGATATCTTTATTGTGTATTGTACATCACTACCCGAACAAAAACAGCAAACGGAGCCCAGTAAGGACAAAGGTCCGTCTAGGTAGAAAACGTTATGAATTTTTCAGAATCCCATTTCAGCGGTGACTTGGCAGAAAAAGTGGCGTGGAAACGGTTTTTTAATAGAATTTAGAAAGCCACAATGAGACCAACTGTTACCGTCTCGTTTTACTTACACAAAGTAGGTATTATGTTTGCTTATGTAAGGAGTATTTCAATAGGAAGGTACCTACTCTTCTGTCTTATTGGAAATTCTTTTGTCTTGTGGGTTGGCTGCAAGGTTTGCGTGTATCGCTATTAGTAATATCGTGTTAACTTATATTTTTCCAATGGCTCTGTTCGTTTTTTGTTTATTCCTCAAAAATTGTTTATTCAAGATCATAGATTCCCAACCTTTTTGTATTATTGACTCTACATTGTGGCCGAAAACATCTTAGGCGGCTAGATACAATGTTTTTTCCAAAACATAGAGGAAAAGTATTTTATTATGTTAAATTTCTAATTAGGTAGTACGCCGCGACAGACGTTTTTACTGTCATAATGCTCCCAATGAGCCTTTTGGACTCGCTATCACCCCTTCGAAAATCTCCAGCGACCACTAGGAGACGCTCCCGCCCCCGTTGGGAACCTATCTTCTATATAAAAGGTCATGCTTGCATTGCTATACTCCATATTACTGAGTCTGCAATTTATTTCACGATGTTCTTCCTTACCTCTTAGTATTAGCAGTAAGGCTATATTTATACTGGGAGCCCTATACTGGTAACCGTATTAAATTTATTCAAAAGCTGGGTTTTTACACGAGCATGCATCTCTGGAGGTGCTCGGATTTGAATCAATACCTCATTGAGCTTGTCCACCACTTTCTCTCATATCCCAGTAGTGACATACAAAGTGCAGTATTATATGAAAATATAAAAAGGTGCCTATTTAAACATAATCCGTCAACAGATATAAATAAATAAATATCCAACTACATCACATTCATTGATCTGACTCCGAGCTAAGTAGCTTAAGCACTTGTGTTTCGGATATCAGATTCAACAGTGGTATTACAAATTTATACATAAATATTGAATATTAACGGTAGAATATTTATTTTATATTATTGTGACTATTCTTTTGTGCTTTTTGCTTTTGTGGAGCCTACATGAATAAAGATATTTCTATTTCTATTTATAACACCCAGACACAGAACAAACACAAGTATTCATTACACAAATGTTTGTCCTGGATGGAAATCGAACCCACAACTCTTGGGGCATAGGGCAGGGTCACTAACAAATGTGCCGTCGAGCCAGTCAATATATATGAAGGTCATACTATATATACTGTATTGTATCTAACTAGCTCACCAGATCTTGTCTCACTAGGGTTAACCGGAAATATAATCGTCCCATGTTACGCTTATCTGATTAACAACCCTTACATGGTTCGAATATTGTAGCTACGAGTGACACATACGCTTTTGCTAATGAAATAAGGCATGGATAAAATATGTTTTTTTTTATACTTATTTCTATTGTATCTCACGTATGTTGGTACTTAAAAGGTATAACCTAATTGTGTTCTTTGTATAGCATACCATAAAATGCTACTAATGGTGTACTAAGTATTGAATTTGTCATTTGTACATACATACATAACATCCAGCCTGTAATTCCCGAAAGGTAGTGCATAGTTAAAGTGGACTCCACTCTCTTTAACTATATTCCAAAAATAAAACCGATATACCATTAGTCGCCTATTACAAGGCAAGGAACACAGTTGGCATAGTATTGGAACGAAATGTATGTTTTTAATCTATTCATTTTATTACATATTTATCGTCACGCCAGCAAATGGCAGAATATTAATAAATCAATTGAACTTTAAAAAAGAATTTGTATATATAACTGTTGAAAAACAATCTGGAGACGTTATTATGTCTGGATATTATTCAGCCGAACTTTTGTTATTACCAATTTTACTTTCAAACTATTACAGCGATCCTTTATAGGTACCTTCGAAATGTATTAATTAGTATTCAAAACTTTATCAGGTCAACGAACTTCAAAGGTTTTCATGCTTACAGCGAAATCGGGTAGAAACATTTACATGAGCTAAAATTGTTGGAAACAATGTAAGCTTCAATAAATCTGTTATAATTACATACATACATAACTTCCATCACGCCCATAATACCCGAAGTAGGCAGAGTCAAAGGGGCTGCAAGCCATTTTAACCACATTCAGTTTGATATAAAACTTGGCTGGGTTAGATGGAAAATTGTGAAAAAGTATTGACAAGTGGCTACCTTGTCGCCTACACAATCACATACCCAAAACCCGATATACCAGTGCTTTTTACGACATGCTAGGGAAGAAATACAGTTGGCACATTCTTTTTAAGTCCTAGAGCCATCATCTTCCTAAAGTTATGTCCAGTGCTTAGACGGGGTCCGATCCAGGATGTAACGAGTCTGGTAATTACATTGAAGCGACTGCTGATCTGACCTTCGTAACCCTAAGATAGGGAAACCAGACAATTTTTGGATCATGATTACAAATCCAAAGTTTGAATTTGCAGGTTTTATCACGATATTTTCCTTCACCGTCGAGCTAGTGGTATAAATACTTACATACATAGATTTCAAAAATCCAGAGGTACGTGCCCGGGTTTAAACCCGCATTCCTTGGTTAAGAGGCGCGTGTCTTTACGATTGAGCTAACACCGCTCTGGTAAAGAAACATTATGAAGTAAATATTTTTTTAATCATCACGCCGTAATCTATCTAATCTCCAAAGGGGCACGGGAATTACACGCGGATTCAAATGGGCAGCAAGCCCATTTAACCACATTCGACCAAAAATAAAACTGGCTTGAGTTAGGTGGAAAATTGTGAAAAGTAATGATGATGATGAAAAGTAGTGACAAGTGGCTAGCTCGTCGCCTACACAATCACATACCCAAAACCCAGTAAAACATTAAATATACTTATATATGTACTTAGGTAAATCATTCATAAGTCATATTCTCCGAAGTGTGTTTATGTCTGTTTATCCATAAAAGCTCACGTTTCATATATATTTAAAATAAAATGTCAAGGCTTATTAAAGCAATCCAGACATACGATTAAACTGACGGTCTCTCGTTACGGCGAATTGTGCTTCCCACACGCGTTCAAATAATATTACAGGGATCCTTTGTGTACCAAATACGAATATTCGGAACTTTTACTGGTCAGCTAATGAACTTTTTCATGAATTTAAATGGGGTTGCGGGCCTAAACGGGCGCCTACGTGCGAAATTGAGTACATGTTTACAAACTAGGCAATGCCTGTTTATGTAATGTTGTATGCGGCATCCTCGTTTTTTGTGTTTGAAATCGCTTGTTACTTTTTTATGTATAGACTGACGAATTTGGGTATAAATATAGACGGTTTTGGCTTTGCTTTTAGATATCAAAACTTAGAAGGGATAATGAGGTTGATGGGTCCCTTATAACGCACGATATAAACTTTGTAACCTAGCTAATTCCACACCATAACATTTTATAAAAAAAAATATTCTCACCAATAAAATAAATAATTTAACAATTATCAAGATTTGAGCTTACCAAGCACTTAGATAAATACGATTATACTAATAAAACCAGATAACGAATTAAATATTAAACTAAACTCCCTATACAAATAATCATCACCCAAATATTTTCCCTAGCGGGACTCGAACCCACGGCCTTTGGTTTCATAGCCAGTTAATTACTAGATCAAACGGACCGTCATATGATGACGTCACTACCTAACAGTTAACCGTGACCACTGAATCAGACTCCAGTAGTCGTTAATTTTTCACGAACCGAGTGAAGTTCTCCAGAGATCATTACTCTATCGTTTTTTCCTGGAGGAGCATTTCGCGAGCTAAAAAGGAAATAAGGTTCATTTGGTCCGCTCAGTGATTGGCCAAGAGGCTGAGGGGTCACTACGATCATCAATATCTAACTAGATATGGGTTCTTATACGAAATTGTAGAGAAAAAGGTATTCTTAATCTGCGTTTGTACACATGGTACATAGCTAGTATTCTTATTAAAAGAATAGATGTACCTAATACTGATTTGAGCATTCGAATAATAAGATTGCAAGTTCGTCATTCTGCTCTGGTTGGGTCAAGTTTTTTTTCTTATTCAACACTAGGTAAAATTTGAAACATAGCTCATAGTTAAATATGATTCATACACCTTTGTTAACTGTTGTTGAAAAGAGTAACCACCGAGTTTCCTTTCGGATTCTTCTCGGTAAATGCAACATTTCGAACCGGTGGTAGAATTGTATTTCTTTATCTGTATTTGACGATTTATAAGTGTTTCTTTGAAACCTATATAAACATAGAACATTTTGACTTTGACTAAAGTTAATATAAAGAGTTTCAAAGAAAATTAAAGACGAAATAATGTGGGCGGTATATTTATTATGTCACCTGTTAAGTTGCAAAACTACCACTAAACTAGCATTTATGTATAGCATAGCATATAACTAGAGATTTTTTTTTGTTAAAGACAAATCCTTTTCTTTAATAAAATCCTTTCTTTCTTTCAAGTTGAATGGTCTATCTTGTTGATGCAAATATCTACATAGTTTATAAAAAAGTCGCCGCTTCTGTCTGTTCGCTTAGATTTTTTAAAACTACGCAAGGGATATTGATGCGGTTTCAACAATGGATAAAGTAATGTAAATTATACATATAAACCTTAAACCATATAAACTTAAACTAGTTTATAATAATTCCCTTTACTCATAATTGTTTTCACATTTTTCAATCATGCGGCGTTCAAATGATAAAATATCGTACTCATACAAGTTTTCCATCTAGTAATTTTGTACCAAACTACTTATTTCCCACGTCGCCTCTAGGTAAATAAACTCGATCGAAGCGGCTTCATTTAAAATTGAACGCGATCTGGGATCGCGTGTCCCCCGTAATTGGTACTCGCTCTGACAGTTCACATTCATTTGTTCGCGGCACTAGCTAAAGTTTTTAATCTGGGCAAAATATTTTAGCGCGAAATGGAATGTCAATTAGAGTTAGAGCTGGGATTTGGTTTGTGAAAAAAAAACTATATTAATCAGCGGCCGCTTTTTTTTTAAAACTACTGTTAATTGTTACGACCGAATTTGATCAACGAGGTGTTTATCGATTTGTTATAACTTAATTTTTTCTCAAATAATGAGTCACTTCAGATACGACTTACGTTTTTAACCATGTTTAGTTATATTAACATGATCTATTATTTATTTTTATAAATACAATGAAAGTGTTATCAATAATGAAAGAATTTCATAATATAGATACCTATATTCTTGTAGAGTTAAATCTGTTATATGCAGTTTGATACGAGTGCTTTTTTGAGGCCTACGTAAATAAAGATATTTTGAGTTTGAGTTTGATGGCATATTATTATAAATGGTCATGAGTTCAAATTCCATAATAGTGGTTTATGACAAAACCAATAAATGTCTTCATTGCTTTTGTCAAAGGAAGTGCCAATTTGTACCTAATACGCTTTACATTTTAATATGATTTTTAGGTAACATCGAATCTAAATATTATGAAAAATTTAATTCTTCTATCGTACCAATAATGAGAAACGTGTAAGTGGGGATGTTTATTTTAACGGTTTAACTAAATTAGATGAAATTTATCGCACAAAAAGACTCTTACGTTTTTTTGTATTCCCTTGAGATCTATATCGGGAATTAAATCTGCGAAGCTATTTTTATTTAAATATATTTTCTATAAACGGACATTTCCAATAGCCTAAAAATATACCAGTCAACCAATTAACTCGTCCTTGTAACACAAAAATGATGACACTTTTCGTCTTACCGCCGCATGTGTCCTGCCACGTGTAAGGCGATACTGATTGCCAAATCCCTATTGTCAAATCCGTTACTTAACTCAAGGAGTGGAGGTACATACATACATAACATCACGCCCATAATCCCCGAAGGGGTAGGCAGAGTCAAAGGGGCAGCAGGCTCCTCTAACCACTTACAGCCAAAAATAAAACTGGGCTTCGTTAGATGGAAAGCTGTGAAAAAGGAGTGACAAGCGGCTAACCTGTCGCCTACACAATCACACACCCAAAACCCGATATACCATTAGTCGCCTTTTACGACATGCTAGGCAAGAACCACAGTTGGCATATTCTTTTTAAGTCTCAGACCAACATGGGACAGAGGGCTGGGTTGGATGGAAAGCTGTGAAAAAGGAGTGACGAAAAGCCCGTAAACCATAAGTCGCCCTTTTACGACATGCTAGGCAAGAACCACAGTTGGCGCATTCTTTTTTTTTTGTCCCAGATCAACATGGACTAAGTCCCAGACCAACATGGGACAAGTGGAGTGGAGGTAGCTCAATGGTAA
The DNA here is from genome assembly GCA_951394215.1 of Glyphodes perspectalis. NCBI lineage: Eukaryota > Metazoa > Arthropoda > Insecta > Lepidoptera > Crambidae > Glyphodes > Glyphodes perspectalis. The sequence goes on along the minus strand of OX596207.1, from coordinate 2,342,565 downwards.
GGATACGCGGTTATATACATACGAGGTATACGCATATGAATAACAAACAACTTTGTTTAAGTAAGACATCGAAGCGACTGCCGATCTAATCTTCATAACCCTTTGATAAGGGGACCAGATAATTATGGATCATGGTTACGCATTCATAGATAGTTAAATGTGCAGGTTTCATAACGATGTTTTCCCTCACCGCCGAGCTAGTGGTATAAATACGTACATGGACTTAAAAAATCCAAAGGTACGTGTCTGGGTTTGAACCCTCATCCGTCGTTCAAAAAATGCGTGTCCTGATCTTTTAGCTACCACCGCTCCTGGACATGTGACCAGGATCAGGGTGGAATAACCGGGGGGCGGAAGGGGCAGTCCGCCCCGGGCCTCTGATCCTGTGGGACCTCATATTATCTACAAGTTCCTATAATCATCCCCCCCCAATTTCGGGCAAGCAGCACTGCTAGTACCCCTAGACCTCGACCTCGTACAGCTCTTTGCCGCTCCAAGCCTAAAACAGACTTAGTCCGCCACTGACCAGGATCCAAAATTTACTGGTCAGATATGCAGTCGCTTTAATGTAATTATCATTACCATACTCACTAATCCAGAATCATGGGCTAAGTAGATTTTTTTTTTATGTGAGGAATGCATTTACGCACCTTCCAAGTAAACCTAGACTCAGAGGTTTAGAAAAACACTCCACTACCGACTAAACCTCACGGTGGTCATTCTTCGGGCGTGGCACAGATTCCGGGCTCCCCACTGCGGGACTCTACGCGAAATCTACGTCTACGCCGCTGCCGATCCATTCGGCTCATCTCGAGAGAGAGGGAACCTCGCCCCCAGAACACCTCGCGGTGCTTATGACGGCACAGTGTCACACCATCCTATTTAACGGACGAGGATCCACGTGTCGTCATCTTCTCCGGGACTGCTTGAACGAAGTGAATGCAGGCCCCCCCGCAAACACTCCACAACCCCAAAGGCCCTTTTAGTCGCCTCCTACGACAGGCAGGGATACCACAGGAGTATTCAGAGCCCCCCCGTAGGGCGCATGGGCTAAGCAGACTCGGCTAACCAGCTTTACTTCAATATTTAAACAATTCTTTCTAGCTATGAGAGAGCGGATTTTCCTGGCAAAAGTGTTTAATACACTTAATTTTTTATTTTTTATTAAGATGAGAAAGCGGTTACTTAATAAAAGCACCGAATCCGACACCACAATGCGTCCCCGCTACTTTTCGCGGAGTTCATTAAATAATAGAATAATGAACGCATTGTGTCGGGTTCCGATGCAAGGAGCGGTGCATTGTCTGGCGTGCGCCTCGTTGGGCTGAGAGCTAAGTCTTTGGGGTACCGTAGGAGATACTGAGAGCTAAAGTCAACATTCCATGTTTCTATCACACGCAGAACAGCAAATACTAGTAGAAATGTATCCTACAATATTATGTTGGGAATCGCCAACTCACACAAAAAAATCATACTTTTAGCTTGGACAAGCAACCAGCGCAACTACACAGGATTTGTGCTGACTGCACCATGTCTACTTTTCACATGATTACGAGCTACGTTGATAGCAACGTATCTTGTCCCTTATTTTGCTCATGATTGAGCGATTGTGGGCACGATGATTTGAGTCTAAACGCAAACCTATCTCACCGTTAGTTTAATAAAGTTTTTTCAACCTTTTCATTGCATTTGCTATTCGCTTAAATATAAAATGAAGTGCAAGATTTAAATTTGTACTTACATAAATACGAGTATACGCTTCTGTATTTTAATTGTTGCTATTAATGCTATTATCATTCGTTATATTTATAGCAAGTTAATAATTAGGTATTTGATACTATGCGTTTTACACAATACTAAACCATGCTACAATTACGATGCTACGAAGCGATGGAGCAACGCAGCTGCGCTACGAATCTCATGTGCTACGAAGCTACGATGAAGCTACTAAGTTTATTGAGTGTTACGATCCCTCGCTCTGATCCTATCAGACTTTACTGAGATACTATAATAGGTATAAGTGTTATGTTTACCTGAGCATAAGTTTAAATTATATATAAAAACTTGTTTGATTACTATGGGCTAGTATAAGGTAGAAGATTTTTTGAATGATAAGAATATAATTATGCCCAGTCGCAGAATAGGCTGTTCGTCTGCACTGATAGATTTAAAATGAAAAAAAAAATTGTAACTACATAATAGCTATTAAGACTTGGCATTTAGAAGAGTTACTATTGAATTTCTTGCCGGTTTCTTCTCAGTAGAATCTGCTGTTTGAACCGGCTTATATTTATTTTTTTCTGACGATTTATGTGCTTTTTTTTAAAGCCTATTTAAATAAAGATCATTTCATTTCATTTCTCGGATCCACTTCGGGGTTTGGGGATGTTACGGTACTGTTATACCCCATCCATGTTTGGAGCAGTGGCGTAGCGTGGACTAATATATAGACGTGGACGAACTCGCATCAATCAGGCCCATTTTCTTGCGTTCCCAAGATCTACACAATAATCATACTAAATATGCTAGCAAAGGGCCTCGCGAGGCCCCTTCACGTGCGAGCCCCTGGGCGATGTTCAGGTACGCTCAAAAGTCAAAAAAGTCAAAGTCAAAAATATCTTTATTTACGTAGGTCTCAAAAAAGCACTTGTGAATCGTCTTCTAGTAAGTACATAGTAGAACAATTTGAATCTACCACCGGTTCGGAATGTCGCATCTACCGAAAATAAACTGGCAAGAAACTCGGTAGTTACTCTTTTCAATGCCAGTTTGAATAGAAACATTAAAATTTACAGATTAAGTTAATATTAATACCAGGTCATACAGTTAATGTTCGTCAAAGATTCAGCCGAGTATTATTAGAAGTAAAAGGTAAACGAGAGCAGACCAGCCTCTGAAGGTGGCACCTGTTCACAAGTATGACGTATGTGCCTCACGCCTGCGTAACTAGGCGTGAGGCTTGGGGCCGCCACAACTTTACACCTGGACTAGACCATCGCGTATATCGACTAGTCCAGGTGTAAAGCCGCTGCGTTAGCATATCTATCCTGGATATAACCACTCTCTCGACGAGGGCCTTGCTGCCCCTTTGACTCTGCCTACCCCTTCAGGGATTATGGGCGTGATGTTATGTTGTTGTTGTTGCCGATATATGTACTGTGTGATCTACAAGCACTTCAAAGTCTATTAGAACAATAGTCTCGTCTATAAGCAGGATTTGTACCTATCAGAATAGGATTAACTAGTGACTTGTTTTGGTCCAAATTCGAGTAGGCGCTTTGAAATCGCTTATTAAGCTAAGACGTATTGGTGGATTAATTATAACCGTTTGTGCTAATAAATTTGTCCCGTGTTGGTCTGGGATATAAAAGAGTTTGCCAACTGTGTTTCTCACCTAGCATGTCGTAAAAGGCGACTAATGGTATATCGGGATTTGGGTATGTGATTGTGTAGGCGACAAGCTAGCCACTTTTCACTACTTATTCACAATTTTCCATCTAACCCAGCCCAGTTTTATTTTTGACTGAATGTGGTTAAAGGGGACTGCTGTCCCTTTGACTCTGCCTACCCCTTCGGGGATTACGGACGTGATGTTATTTTTGTGCTAATAAAGTGTTTTTAATCCTTACTTGGTTTTTAAATTAGAACAATAGAATATTTTTGCTCAAATCACGGTTGGAGTCTTTTTAATGAGAAACTTTAGAAAACGATCTATAATTTGTCTTATCGTAGGTAGTACTAGTTATAATCACCTTGCCCCCCTCCTAGAGGAGCCTTGCGGGTGGTGGGTGCGGGGGCACCCCTTTCCGGCGTTTCATCGGTCTCCATCACTGCCGGATGGGAATGGCTCAGCACCTCCGGTTATTCCCATCAGCGCCCCTAAGGGGGAGCGAGTATAGCCTGCCACGTAGTCGGGCGGTCGCTGGTGCGCTGGGGTAGTTAGGTAAGGTTGATCCGGATTCCTTCAGCGTCACCACCGCAGGCGATGTAGGAACTTCAAGGAGTTGCTGCCCTTTCGACTCTTCTACCCCTTCAGGGATTATGGGCGTGATGTTATGTATAAATGTAGCTAACTTTTTCAATTAAAGTAGCATACTTACTAACTCACTTCTTGTTGTATTGTCTCCAATTAGCTTTTACGTAATTCGATGAACTTTCAATATTATTCCATAGAAATTGAAAGGTTACATAATACGTTTGCGGATTTTCGTTTTGAAAATAAAAAGTAAAAAACTATTGTTTATTTTTATTGTATGTACGGAACTCTGCAGTAAGTGCAAACAGAGCGTTAGTTTTACATTGGGCAACAAAAACACAATGGTTGAGTTCGTTTTCGGCTGAATGGGTGTTGACGCGGCGCCGTGCGAGCGAGAGCTCATTGTTTCACTCGCGCCAATTAGTTCGGGCGTTGCATCATGATTGTGATACGGCGCAAATTGGTATGACGCCGTAGATTAACAATAGCAAGGCATAATTTATGTATCTACACTATTATTATCAAGAGGAAAGGTTTATATGAATCAAAAACTACTGCACCGATTTTTGCAGAAAAAAATCTTTCACCATTAGAATGCTACATTATCTTTGATTAACATAGGCTATATAATATTTTGAAAAAGTTAGGTAAGGTTAGAAAATAAGTGTCCAACCGAGCGAAGCCGAGGCGGGCCGCTTGTATATATTAACTATATTATGTAGATGCAATGCTAGCTCAGTAGCAAGAACATGTGCCTTACATGTGACGGCACCCGTCAAACTTTCGCATATAAATCTAGATTTATCACATCACGCTCCTCTATTTCTATTTTTTATATCCAATAATAGATTTATGTTATTTGTTTGTTTGTGAAAACATCATGAGAAAATTTGTACATTTCAAAAATTTATGTGGAACCATTGTCTTCGGCTAGTTTTCTATTAAGTTAACGAAGGTAAGATGACATTTGCACCATGATGAGAGAACTCCGACTAAAAACGGGACGTAGGTTTTTACCTACGTCCCGTAACGAACGAACGGTAACGAAGATTAAGGTGTATTGGTTACGATATAATTTCCCATCTAACTTCAAATATTTTCTTGCCACAAGTAGTGAAATTTGATTCCTCTGACTTTGTCTGCCCTTGCAGGAATGTGTGCATGACGGCATGTATGTATTAAATTGACGAGTATCAATAAATCTAGTGAACATGACAATCCCAGTTTATTTTATAGCACCCGTCATTGTCCCGCAATGTGTTTGCCGCTCAATCTCCAGCTAAAACTGCAAACACAAAAGCCGGCAATCAGCCTGCGACAACACCCAGCCGCTAATTGGGCCGAGTGGAACAATCACGACGATCGCTCTCCCATGTGACGCTATATACCGTTAGTGATGTGATATAGTTGAGAATATATGTTAAGGTATGATACCATCAATCATTTGACATACGCTTTTTGAGCTGTCAAAATGCAAAACTTGCATAATGCAAAAAAATATTCAAGTGCGACGTTCCAGTTGAGGATACTCAATTGATTAATTATTAAAACTTTGAGATTAAAAAACAAAAAGCAATAGCAAATCGCTGACATAATCACAAATCTATCATCGGTCGCCTCTTACGACATGCTAGGCAAGACACAGTTGGCACATTATTTCCTAGTCCCAGACCAACATGGGACACATACAGCGCATTCATCGTATTTGAGTGCATGTATGAAACATTTCTCTCTGTTGGGCGGCTGTGCCCGCAGCGTCCGGCGCGGTCGGGGCTGAAACGAGCAAGCTGTTGGTTCACTTTGTAGAAGTGGTAAATGATATACATATAGATTTATCTACAGCATTCATCTGGGACGAGTTATTGTCACTTTTGGTACAAATATGTGTTAGTTCCAAAAGCGGGAGTACTTCCTTCTAGGTAGTAGTTTGTGCTCGGGAACCACAATTATTACTAACCGCAATGGCTTGTTGATTATGTACTAAGCAGCGAAATTTACTTAAACACTTAACCTAGCCGTTTCGTCAGCTTTCAGCCAGCTACCATTAAGAATTTCTTACTTGGAGACTTTGCATTATACATATAATACATACATAGCATCACGCCCATAATTCCCGAAGGGGTAGGCAGAGTCGAAGGGACAGTAGGCCCCTTTAATCACAGTCAGCCAAAAACAAAACTGGGTTATATGGAAAATTGTGAAAAGTAGTGACAAGTGGCTAGCTCGTCGCCGACACAATCTCATACCCAAAACCCTATATACCATTAGTATATAATCCTTTTACGACCTTCTAGGCAAGAAACACAATTGGCACATTCTTTTTAAGTCCCCGCCCAACATGGACAAAAATGGAAAATATTACCGAAGTGATGAATGATTGCGTTAAGTACAGTGACATTTGATCCCCTAATCTAAACATTACATTTACACGACCAAAGCTCCTAAAAGCTTACGAGGATGAACTACAGTTAACCCTCGCATGACACCGAAGTAGGTATCACAGCAGTATCACACCACACCTCACCGCATTGTGGGGGACATTAATCATTCCTCGGGCCGGCTGGGACAGATACGCGGGGGGTTAATGAGATTATTACTTGATAACATTATGGTGCGATCGGGACGGATTTATAGGGTCGCTGCAACTAACGTAACCCTTTCATGCTGTGCCTGTCTGTATTGTCGGGACGTTTAATGTGGGCGGGAGATTAGGTTTGAGGCTGGGGAACTAATAGGAGCAAATCTTGGGTATTCCGATGTCGTAGTTTAGCCGTTGTATTTAAAGGGTTAATTTTCAACGGCGAGTAAAATGTATTGAGTATTATACGTGCGTTAACTATGAAACGAATAAAAAATACGTAAGCCTTCTCTCACTCAAAATAAGACGTACATCGCGTGAATATCAACTACATGAAGATATTATAAATTCGAACTTATGGATATTAACGCTTGACTTGAGTACAAATGCTAATGTTTCTTTCATCACTTATTCTCAAAATATATTCATCATTATATCCCTAGTCTGTCAGGGTTATACTTTACCAAAAATACTTTCTCGGATTATTCGGGATTAAATTAAGGATTCTCTTGGGTCAAGCGGACCAAAAAGAACGTCGATATAACACATGTCTAATATGTCTCACTTAGGGACGGAAGGTCATGAATTTCGAAATATAACTTAGAATCAGACAACCAGGTTTTCTGTTATCAAAAAAACCCGTTTCACCCGTTCACCCGTTTTTACAATTTCCCATCTAACCCAGTCCAGTTTTATTTTTGGCTGAATGTGGTTAAAGGGGCACACTGCCCCAAAAATAAAGCCGGGCTGGGTTAGATGGAAAATTGTGAAAAAGTAGTGACAAGCGGGTATCCTGTCGCCTACACAATCACACACCCAAAACCCGATATACCAAAAATCCCGTCTTATGTTAGTTTGGGCCCAGGAAGTAAAATGCGATATATGGTATATCGGATATTAGGTTGTGATTGAGTTGATGACGAGTTAGCCACTTGTTACTTTTTCACAATTCCCCATCTTAATAAATAATAAATAAATAAATTCTCAGACTAACACACCAATTCCCTAGCTCCAAACTAAGCTTATGCTTGTGCTATGATACTAGGTGAACGGATAGACATACTTAAATACGTTTATAAACATCCATGACTCGAGTACAGATGTCCATGTTCATCACACGAAACATTTGCCCCTAGCAGGATTTGAACCCGTGACCCTTGGTTTCGTGGCCAGGGTCTCTGACCACTCGACCAAGGGGCCAGTCGCTATCTTGCCCTGCTAAAAGTTATTTGCGTCCACGAAATCAAGGGCTGCAAGGTCTGTATATTAACTATGTAGTATTCACAGAATAAGCATTAATGCTTCGATTGGAGCTAGGGAGCGAATCTAAAGAATTTCTTAATTAATGAATCTCGGACATTTACCGCCCTGGCTAAATTGTGTAGGGACGTCCCATCGAGTAGCCAACACTATGCGAGGGTTAATCAGATTACTACTTGATAACATTTTGGCAGATGTTTAGAAGGATCCCTTTGGCAGACGGGACGAAATTTTAGAATATTTAGCTGAGGGCCTTTGAAGACGAGTAACGGATTTAATTACGAAAACTTTTTACTTGCCTGCTGAGATATAAATATATGATGATTATTATGCGTATATTTTAATTTATATATGCTCATCACTTATCCTAATGATGGAATTGGAAAGACGGCCACAAACATCAGACAGTCTGGTTAGGAAAATAAAAGTTTTTTTGATAAGAACGATTTGTTCCCATGTTGGTCTGGGACTTTAAAATAAGAGGCCAACTGTATTCCTTGCTTAGCATGTCGTAAAAAGCGACTAATGGTATATCGGGTTATGGGTATGTGATAGTGTACGCAAAAAGAGCTAGCCACTTGTCACTTTTTTGCAATTGTTCATCTAACCCAGCCCAGTTTTATTTTTGGCTGAATGTGGATAAAGGGGCATGCTTTTCCTTTGACTCTGCCTACCCCTTCTGGGATTACAGGCATGAGGTTATATAGGTATGTAATTATTTGTGATCCATTGGAAACCTTAGATTACAAGGGTCGACCGCAGGGCCCTAGACACGTGTCTATCGTGCTCAGAGGGAAAGAGGGATCTGATCATGATCAGATACCATACCAGTTCACATCCTCACATCATATGCACCTACAACCAAAGCTAGAAGACAAAGTTAAGGGCAATGCCACCTAACAAATGGATTTAAGTTAAATCTTTTAAAAGTACATTTAAACACGAATAAAACTGTTTGTTTGACACCCCAAGGAGATCACAGCATACAAATGGCATCACGTGGCTATTGTCTAGACCAGTGTTTTTCAAAGTGTGGGTAGAGACTCTTAGGGGGTCTTCTACAGTCTTCTGAGCAGGGTTGCAAGAGTTTCATAAATAGGTCTTATTTACAACAAGGACGAAGCCATTACAGTGACATTGTTTTAGGACTTACATATGTTTTACCGATTAATAACTTAAATGTGATACATGCGGGGGATAATGAATTATTCTCGACAAATAAGGGGGTAGGACAATGAAAAAGATTGAAAAATACTGACCTAGATGACTGTGTGAGGGGCGAGCCGAATACTCAATAGACCTTCACCTTTTGACTGCCTCGTTGGTCTAGTGGTAGCATGTGCCGGTTTAGGACCAAGAGGTCCCAGGTTCAAATCCCGGGTCGGGCCAAAAATTTGTGGCTGGGTATTTCAATATTGAAATTACTCAGTAACAGCCCGGCGTCAGGAAGTTGGCGGTTTAATCACCCCCGTGCCTCGGAAAGCACGTTAAGCCGTTGGTCCTGCGCCTGACCTCTCTCCGGTCATGTCGAATTGCCATCACACCGGACTATGAGCGTGAAGGAATAGAGAGTGCACTTATGTTTGCGCATACACTTGTGCACTATAATATCTCCTGCGCAGTTGGCTGATCCTGTTGAGATTGGCCGCCGTGACCGATATCGGTTAGGAGGACATTAGACCTTCACAGTATTGTCTTGATTGATTGGGGAGGAGACCTATGACTTGATTGGAGCTGGTCTTCTTACTTTTATCTTCTCACTTAGTTACGGCGCAATGCCAAGCGTATGCCGCTTGGCATTCGCTTTGGATGATATGGAATGGGACAATATATTTTGTCCTTTGGAAATGGACTGATGATGAGGATCAGTCTACAATTTGTTGATTCTACCGGGTCTTAGCAGGATGCCGTGGAATGCATTGCTCTGGGTTCAAAAAGCGTATCTTACTACAAAGAGCTTGAGTGTAACTTAATCAGCCGATTTCCCTGGTCTCGGCAGGATGATGTGTACTATTAACAAAAGCTTCTAATTATCTTTTTAGCGTCACGTCTGGTTTTAAGTCTCGAAGTCCTCTTACATCATTATCCTGGATTTAGAAAAGTCGGGATATTATATTGACCAAGATTCTTTCCCCCATTTTTCACAGATCCTGGACATTCCTCAAAATATTTTCCTTCATCGCCGAGCATGAGATACAAACCCGTACTCATAACTGACTCCTCGCATGTGATGCGCTTATCCTTACCATTAAACCATCGCTCTTGTGGAAAGCTTCTAAAAATGTAATAAGATAAGAATAGAAGTTTGTTTCCCGCTAGCAGACCGTACCATACAAATGGGAGCAGCGGTCGTCTAGACGTCTGCGTTGGATGCGGATGGAATACTCAATGTAGGTATTCAGATATGATAGATTGGGAAGGTAGCATGTGAACTTATGGGGTAGACACACTGCAGCAGTTACCTTTTATGGAGCAACGTTTCCAGATGTTAGTTGGAAATATAACTTCAATATACCTTTTTAGCGCTAAGTAATGTTGCCCAGAGTAATTTATGTACTGGTAGTTTTGTTTTGTCATTCAAAATGTCTTTATTTATGTAGGCCTCATAAAAGCACTTCTATATTGTAAATACTTCAAAAATCTATAGAGTAATGTGAATCTACCACCGGTTGGGAATGCTGATTCTACCAAGAAAAAACGGGCAAGAAATTTGGTAGTATCTTTTTTTTGCGTCAAAATATGCACGAGTAATTGTATTATACAATTTTTGTAAAGTTCTAAACGAAATCATTTAAATGACCGTACGAGACCACATAAGACCAGCCCTCAAAGGTGGCACCTATGCACAAGCGTGACGTATGTGTCAGTCATCGCTTCACTCAACCATATTAGAGGGAATGTAACGACCCGTCATTCAAAGACTTTTAATTTCCATTTAAAAGAATCAACTTCTTAATCAGTATAACATTTATAACTGTAAAAGTTAAGTAATTAAATAGATTTCAGCCATATTGCTTAGTGATATCATGAAAAGGGTTTTAGTTTTATGGTTTGCTGCCCCGCCTAAGGTTCAAGAGGTCCCGGGTACAAATCCCGGGTTGGGCCAATAAATTGTGGCTGAGTATTTTAATATTGAAATTACTCAGTAACAGCCCAGAGTCAAGAAGTTGGCGGTTTAATCACCCATTTGCCTCGGAAAGCCGTTGGTCCTGCGCCTGACCTCTTTCCAGTCATATCGGTTTGACGTCTCACTGAACTATGAGAGTGAAGGAACAAAGACTGCACCTGTGTTTGCACAGACACTTAAGCACTATAATATCTCCTACCTGGCGGGCTTATCCTCGTTGAGGATATATTTAGGTTTCATGACATCAGTAAGCAATATGGTTGAAATCTAATTAATTACTTAACTTTTACAGATATAAATGATGGTAATACTGATTAAGAAGTTGATTAATTGTGTCAACCATTTACCTTATTAATTATGTAAGAGTTTTATTATGCTCAACGCACTAACTAAAATTGTTTTCATACATGTTTTCCAATATCACCCTATCCTTTCCTCCAACAAATAGCTTAAAACCCGAGGACCCCAGGCTTAACCCTAACATTCCATTCCTCCAAATGTTTGTACATCCCGTATCAGTTCCAAGAAAACCTTCACACAATCTTGAAATAACCAATATCTATCTCTTTGCCCACAAAAATGTCTCAATAACGAATAAATCACGGGGAACCGTACGATAAAAATAAAGGGATATCAAAAAATGTCCTCAAACAAGACATTCCAAAGATTTCATATTAGCCCGATGCCGTCCGTACGTCAGCCGTTCCCGCGATCCCGAGATAAAATCCCGGGCCGGGCCAGGCGCGGGATTGCGGTACCGCGTCCGGTCGGGATAAGCCGTAATAGACAAACCCGATTACAGATTTCCCCGGGCGATGTTCCCAATGATCCCGGATCACTAAAGGTTCTCGAAGTGACATCGTTTGAAACTTGGAGTAAATAAGTTTAATTTGCCAATATCTTAGGGCCTTGGGGAGTCGGGTTTGTATTGTTTTGTTGGCGCAGGTTATCTCTCGCTGCTTCAGGTTATGGAAGTTCTGGGCTTGGTAACGAGTTGCTTAATAAGTTATTAATTAGGTGACAGAAACATAATTAGAATTGCGGTGCAGGAAATCAGTCTCTGCATCTATACTAATATTATAAAGCTAAAGAGTTTGTTTGTTTGCTTGACCGCGCTAATCTCAGGAACTACAGGCCCGATTTTAAAAATTATTTCAGTATTAGATAGTCTATTTATCGAGGAAGGCTATAGGCTATTTAACATTAATCATAAATGTAGCTGAAACCGTGGGCACAGCTAGTTAAACATAAACAAAGAGCAGAAATAAACATGCATTTCAAAGATATTTTCAATAGGTATTCCTTAGTAAACAGATACCTAGGAATATACCTTATTATTTATTTTACTTCCCGTGTCGTGCATTACGTATGTAAATAGCGCACAAACTACGGGGAAGCCTTACCTAGACCGCACTTAAAGTGAAAATAGAGGGAGCTATTAGTCGTACTAGGTCGCCAATTCATGGAAGTTCCTGCGCAGTCCGCATTTACAAGCTTCGTGACGTCATAGCTATTAGTAACTTTGGAAAATGTTCAGTTTCTCTGACTCGGAGTTTTTGTAAATAGTTCGATACCTGAATTTATGATGACGAATAAATTGAAATAAGACGGAAATTGGTTTTATATGGTTGTTAGAACCATTCAATTGGCTATTCCTCTGCTCAAAAATAAAAGGGTTTTGTGCATATATTAAAATGTATGTATGTATCAAAATTATAAGTATTATGTGGTATGTTTTATTGAGCTTTTGCATTTATTGTGTAAAGATGTAAGCTATCTAACTAAAAAAGGTCATAGACTATTGCTTGTGTTAGTTATAATACTAGTGATTAGGTATTCTCGGCGTCGCATGTTTTGCATTTAATAAGAGTATAGTTTACGAGTAAGTCCTAAGATTTAAAACATTTAAGTATTTTTGCCACTGTAAAAGTTTTATCGTTAATACCTTATTTTACCTCTGGGTATTGAAGCTTTTCAAGTCATATAATCTTGAACATGTTTGGAGTTTATGCTTTACAATAAGCGAACAAAACATTAAAATGATTCACTCTCTTAAAAAATGTAACTTTAAATCCACCCGTCCATATCTCTCCATCCTTTCTTTATTCATTCACTTCTCATCGGGTCTTATTTTCTACAATAAAGTCGAAAGATGTTATAGCCGCGATCCCATAGTTGCTTACTTCAAATCTAGGATTTACCAACGTTTTTCCTTTGTGCGAGATATAATAAAAAAGGGACAGATAATCTTGCTCGCGTTTCTTTTCCCGCGGCGGTGCGCCAGGGTTTTACCAATACAAGCTTTAGGGGCTGGCACTAAATGCCTAGAGCCTTACATTTGGAACTTCGTAACTATAATGTATAGCTTATAAGGTCTAGTGATGGGCTGAGAAAACGTAAAGCGTAAACGAGCATGTTCGGCAAAAGAGAATATACGCCTAAATAAATGATTGATTACAAGGTTTAAATTTTAATGCGCCTTTAGTGTCGTATGTTGTCAAAAGTTGGGATTACCAAAATCCGATAGGGAAACATAGATTTGGATTCCTTTAAAGTACACGGCTTGGCAGCTTGCAGTTATTAAACATTCCAATACGCTTATCTTAATAAATGTATGTCTTATAGATCTTTATATATTGATGACGGCTGACCGGGACGTATGGAAGAAGAACTGAAGAAGACATGCTGCGCCGACCCCAGATGAATTGGGAGAAAGGCAAAAGGATGATGATGAGATCTTTGGATATTAACATTATATATTAACATAAAAAACGGCACAATTTTTTTTTCAAATCTGAGAAATTTCTGCCAAACGAAAAAATAAGAATAATAAATTACATAGTTTTTGATTTATGTCGAACGGTCGCGATAAAATGAGTTGACTTGCTTTAGAGTCTCAGAGCCAACAAAGTTGCTGTTATACCCTGTTGTATGTATGTTAGTAGGATCGCCACCCTAGCGACTGCTGAGCCAGGTCAGCAGTCCTTAGCGAAAGCCATCTTTTTAAAGTTAGTCTGTACTAATAATCTTTCGTGAGCGGTTGCCCCGGGATCCCTTTAAACAATTTTTTTTCTATTGAAATTAAAGTGTTCTAATTAAATAATACAATAATATCCCACAACATCACATTCATTGATCTGACTCTGAGCTAAGTAGCTTATGCACTTGTGTTACGGATATCAGATTCAAGAGTGGTATTACAAATATATACTTAAATATTAGATGTTAACACCCAGACACAGAACAAACACAAGTATTTATCACACGAATGTTTGTCCTGGGTGGGGATCTAACCCACAACTCTTGGCGCATAGGGCAGGGTCTCTACCAAATGCGCCATCGAGCCAGTCAAATTAAATCTTTTTTTTTTTAAAACACGATCGAGAACTTCCATATAACAGAACGATATATGGCGTTAAAATCGTGCACAGAGCCAATAATTTGAATCTCATAGCACTTCTCATGTGGAACGCAGATTCGTCTATTAATTTTATTATATACGTACGCCCGTCCTCTTTTCAGGGTAAAAAGAGGTCAAAAAGCCTTTTTGACATTTGCCCCAAAATCAAGCTCAATAACTAACACTTCATCATAATGTCAGATCATGAATTTGAGACCGGTATGTGACATATAAGCTCTTAGATAATAAACTCAAAAGTGACTGGTAAGAAAAGCTAAAGGGTAGGGTTCGCGACTCGAGTAATCGATATTAAACTCATTTTCATAAGTCGTTAGAATCATAATGCCAGCAAGGACGCCATGATCGAATCCAAAGGGTAACGACATGTGGATGGACTGAGGTATTGAAAGGGATCGGCTATTTTATACCCTATTTTGTGAAGAAAATTGGCCGACCCGGCTGATGTTTAATATGAAGTTAAAGATTTTAAACAGATTGAGAAATATATTTTTCTTTTTTATTCGAATGTTATTATCGTGCTTCTTATTTCTACGGACACTAGTTTAATGCTTTTGTATCGCATTAGTATTACAATTAAGTACACAAATTATGATAGGTACATTTATACCATGTTGGCCTGGGACGCAAAAATAATGCACGATGCTCTTTGCTTAGTATGTCGTAAAGGGCGACTAATGGTATATTGGATATTGGGGATGTGATTATGTAGGCGACTAGACACTTGTCATTACTTGCTCTCGATTTTCCATCTAACAAAACTCGTTTTTATTTTTGGTTACCTAAATGTACCTATTTCTTTAAAACTAGCGATCTTTGAACTTCGTTTCTTTCCTTCAGAGATTATGGGCATTATGGAACTTAGGTATGTATGAATATATGATACATTTGGTCAATATATATACTCGCCAATGAGGGTTTGTTAAATTAAAACATCCAAAAGATGGCGAAACTGTGACTTGCGGTCTTGTCATCCTCCTCATTGCTTAGTTGTCAGACCAAACTGACATGCTGTCAACAAGGAGTCAATAGTGACAGTGATAAGACCACGAGACTCCCTCGTGCCATCTGGCGGTTTTTATATTTTTGAAAACCCTCATTCAAACCAACACGCACTAATAAAATAACAAATGAAGAAGTGATCTCGGCGTCTCATACAGCTGAACCTCAAAAGTGCAGTATAGACATAAGTAGCCCATATAATATTCCTTAACTTACCGGCACAGATAACCTCCAATAGATACCACATTAAGAGGATTGACGTGCGCCCATGCATCTATGCTATTACATAAATAAGTAGTTGCCATACACGCGCATCTTCAGTGCCGACTAAGAGACAGATCTGCGCGTCAGCCTTTACGTAGACACTTTTATTTATATTTAATAAGTATTTATGCATAAATAAACGTTAAAATGGCCTTCTGTTCCGTAAAATGGTGTGGGAAGAATTCCAGGACATCAAAATTTAAAAAAAGATGGCATAACTTTTCATTGGTAAGTAAAATAATTACCTATTTTATTCTAGACGGAGCTCAAGTTACGACGGACGAATTTTGAAAGTTGGCAAAAAATTTTTGACAAGTGTCAGCTCGCGTTGATGTCTTTTGTCACTATCCCTTTCTTTCATTACCCATTTCACTATTTTTATCCCGTTCTGGCATAGACATGCTTAACAAGAGGGTTGTAACTGTGTACGTTTCAGTATGTCGAATCGACATTGTCGATAATGCATAACGTAAAAAATTTTGATTGTCCTAACTCAATTTGCTTTAGATTTCCAATGGGTCCTGAAAGAAAGTCTAAATGGATCGATGCCACATATCGCGGTGATGAATTGTTCCCGAGCAAAAATACCGTCATTTGTTCGAGACATTTCCCAGAGAATAGTTTTCACTATATGAAGGATAGAACACGAGTAATGGAAACAGCTGTGCCTTCTTTATATTTAACAATTTTGGTATGTATGTGTTGCCGGCAATGTGTATAATCCAGGCATTCCATACAATATTCTATAGTTTTCTTTATTCTATTCTAGTATTCTATAGAATAAAATATCATTAACACCAACCACCAAACAATAACATTTGTTTTTTTTGGTACGGTCTGGTACGGTTTTGACGTACGGAACTCTAAAAAATTATTTATTTATATCTAAGTACGTATAAAATATAAATAATTATAAATTTGTCGATAAAATTATAGACATTGCACAATACAATTGGACATCACTAGATGAATGAGAGTTACGTCCCCCGCACCCCGTTCCTACCTCCTAAAATTGTGACTTGAACCTAGAACAAAATGGTGAACGTACGGTATCTATTGGAGGTTATCTGTGCTTACCGGACAAAAGACTGCGATAGCCCCAACACGGCACACGTCTCGTTTGTCACGGCGCAACAAAAGGCGCTGCAGCCCAATACCGTAAAAGCGTCCGCGTAATTAGCGCAAACAAAGCGCGGACGCGCCGCTAACAGCGTTACGGCGTTTATTACCTAAAAGCCTTGCTAGGACATGGGATGATAGTTTAGGAAGATGAGATATTATTAGCACTGGAATAACACTAGTAGGGAATGCTTTCCACTATGATGTTATTTAACGAGTTTTACGCGATAAAAACCGTTAAGTTATTAAAATCAAATAATGAGGTAGAGTGATCTTGCCATCTCATTCAACCAACCAATTTGCTGAGAATGCAATGACTACATGTGTAAACGATATAATATTCCTTAACTTACCGGACAAAAGACTGCGATAGCTCCAACACGGCACACGTCTCGTTTGTCACGGCGCAACAAAAGGCGCTGCAGCCCAATACCGTAAAAGCGTCCGCGTAATTAGCGCAAACAAAGCGCGGACGCGCCGCTAACAGCGTTACGGCGTTCATTACCTAAAAGCCTTGCTAGGACATGGGATGATGGAATATGAAGGCGAGATATTGTTAGCACTGGAATAATACTAGTGAGGAATGCTTTCCACACGAGTAATATTTGCGGATCCCTTGTGAATTAAGGCGTATTAAAACGCAAAGGATTGTTTTATTAAAACAAATTTGGAACGAGTGTGGTACATGTGATAAAACTCTGCGAAACGACATCATAAACGGTTGTTTATTACTGATAACTGTTCAATTGTAAAACTAAACATACTATTGACTTATCTTTAAATAATAATGTCCTCCTAACCGATATCGGCCACGGCGGCCAATCTCAACGAGGATTAGACAACTGCGCAGGAGATATTATAGTGCACAAGTGTGTGCGCAAACACGGGTGCACACTCTGTCCCTTTACTCTCATAGTCCGGTGAGACGGCAATTCGGAGACCGGAGAGAGGTCAGGCGCAGGACCAACGGCTTAACGTGCTTTCCGAGGCACGGGGGTGATTAAACCGCCAACTTCGTGACTCCGGACTGGTACTGAGTAATTTCAATATTGAAATAACCAGCCACAAATTCTTGGTCTGACCCAGGATTTGAACCCGTGACCTTTTGGTCCTTAGGCAGCGCATGCTACCACTAGATCAAAGAGGCAGTCAATTTTTAAATAACCTAAATGTAACAACTTTATTGTATGACTAGTGATGCCGATCGATAAGTCGACCCATAGTTGACGTCATATCAATAGTATCGATAGCCTATCGATACTATCGATAGTATCGATAGCTTAGATCCAGTCAATAATTTGCATTAAATTCCATTGCATGAAAGCAATACTATCGATACTATCGATAGTATTGTTCCTGGTAAATAAAAAACTATCGATATATCGATTGAAACGCTAACTAAGATTTCGAAAAGAGTGATCATCACGCCTGCAATCCCCGAAGGGGTGGAAGAGTCAAAGGAGCAATATATTCACTCCTTAGACCACATTCAGTCAAAGGTAAAATTGAGTTGGTTTATATGGAATATTTAACAAAAAATGGCTAACAAATGCTCATCGCCTACATCACAAATCCAGCTCCCAGTACCAATATTAGTCGCTTTTAAGGTATACTAGGCTTAACTAGAGAAGTGTATGTACTGTTTTTTCTGAGTACCGCATATATACATATATACACATTATACATATATACACATATATATATATACATTGTAAGTGTTTCGCTGTTATCACAGCGAATGTATATAAAAACTCTAAATTTCCACCCAAGTTGTACGAATTCTCGTCATCATATTAAGAAAAGGAGTTTTTGTAAATTTCGAAAGGGTACAAAGAGGATGGGAGCTGGTGAGTGGCTCGGTAACAAGGTTACTGGTCGCGTTCATTATCTAAAAGCCTCGGATCGCTCGCAGATGACGTCAGACGACGCCATGTTTCAGATGGGGTGGAAACATGTAATTGAATGTAGCAAAGACCGGGTTCTGTCGCAAGGGCTTGTTCGCTTTGCTATTACGTACATTCTGTCCTTAACTGGCTTACTTTTTAAAGACTCCAAATAAGTTATATGTACCCATATGAAATTTTAAAAATGAAGTAATAATCTATTATATAAAAATAAATCGCTAAATGTGTTGGTAAGCGCAAATTTCGAGAACAGCTGAACCGATTTCGCTAACTCTTTTTTAGTTGTTTCTTATTATCAGGTGAAGGTTCTTATGAAAGAAAATAATAAAAATGTTGCACGAAAAAAAAATGGGTGTTAAAAATCCGAGAACGGGGCGTTAGGAAGTGCGCCGGGTCAGCTAGTATTACATATCAAATAATTACAAGGCTGTTATAGATTGCGACAAAATAAAGGTCCCCTGACTGTGTTATGAAAGTCAGTGATCTCGCGGTGTTCATACTCATTAACAACCATAAAGGAAGGAAAGTAGTATTTATAAATAATTCGACCCCGATCAATGAATAAATGAAGTAGTAATTAAAAATAATGTATGGTTTGGGATTGTTTTTGTAAGGCAATTAACGAAATCGTTAAAAGACGCATAGGTTATTCAATATAGCAATTCAGGACATTTCTTTTTGTTTGATGGAAAATAAACCTCTCAACGAAGTTTTATGCCAACATCGTGTAGTATATTCGGTCTTTATCAATAGAAAAACCACGGATGTGAAGTGATTTATTGTTGTTTCAACTTTGCATTTATATATTCAAGATGTCACAGTGCTCTAGATAAATAAAGAAAATAAATAAATTCTTTAGACTGATTTATTTATTTATATAACCCGCAACCCTTGGTTTCGTGGCCAGGGTCTCTGACCACTCAACCACGCGAGTTGACGACAAAAAAAGTAGGTGAAATCGAAAAGTGCCAACTCGCGCGCGCTCGCGAGTTTCGCGCTCGCCAGTTGAAGATTAACTCGTCGTTGTTAAAAAAGCGTTAGTTACAAATGTGTGTCTATTCATAATCGTTAATTAGTTTTGTAATCTCACTAGATTATTTGTAAGCTCTATCGTGAACTTATTGCTGAAAGTCATGGTTTAATCGAGGAGTTTCTTCTTATTCCAATTATGCGATATCGCACTCCCTTCCAATTTTAGTCTTGCGCGAAGTTTTACAACGCAAAGTCAGCGCGGACTCACTTGCAAAAACATTCTGATTTAATATCGGTTGCATGAATAAAATCGGTATTACAATTTGGAACCAAATGTTTGTCCCGTATTGGTCTGGGATTAGAGTGTGCCAACTGTGTTTCTTGCCTAGCATGTCGTAAAAGGTGATTAATGGTATATTGGGTTTTGGGTATGTGATTGTGTAGTCGACAAGCTAGCCACTTGTCACTTTTTCACAATTTTCTATCTAACCTTTTATTTTCGGCTGAATGTGGTTAAATTGGCCTGCTGCCCCTTTGACTCTGCCTACCCCTTCGGGGATTATGGGCATGATGTTATGTAAGTATATATGTAACCATATGTTAATCAGTATACACATATATACGCACTGCCTCAGATTACAGACCTTTTGTTCTCTCTGGGCGTACTGCTTATAAATCAGAAATACATGCTTTTTACATTCATTCTTCATAAATTAATATGCTTATAACTTTTTTATAAGCCAATCTTACAGCAGTAGTGAATAACCGCTATAAGAATTCGGGTCTCTGTCGTAGATTTCTCCCTCGACAACAAAAAAAAACCTATATTTTGTCAAAATACATTCAGTGTCTGCCTATCATGCTTTGTATATTGTCTCTCCACCCAGCCTAGGTTTATAGCCTAGGTTCCACGTCCAGTGGCGTTCATTAGAGACGTAGGTATGTATAGCCAGTGGATAAATATAGGCTGAATTGACCAATCTTCAAGTTTCAAGCCAGTGATGGTAGTTCAAGGGTAAGAATACGTGCCTCAAAAGCGGGGTGCGGTTTCAAAATAAGGGACATCTAGATTTTTCAGACTAAATCCGCACAGGTCGGCCGTGAGTAAAAATACTGTTTGGAAACCTGCATATTCAAATAATAATTATAGATGTGTCACTATGATCCATTTTTTCTGTACCTTATCTAACGGTTACGAAGATTAGACTAGACTTCCTTAATACAGGATGGTCTAAGCGGACCCAGACAAAGCATGGAAAAAAATGCTAGAAGGAAGATGATATCATGCTTGAAGCTTCAAGTAGGGATTGCAATGTTATGTTGCTGTTGTGTATTTTCTGTATTGTACAAAAAAATATTACAAATATCAGTTGTTTTTTCAACATGTAGGTTATATTAAGGTAAAGATAGGAAAAACGACTGACGCTGTCAGTTCAAGTTATCAAAACAGTTTCTTAATTTGTCTTCTGTTGAGTTTATGTTTCCGATCTGTGATGTTGAGGTAAAATGATTATACTAGCCGGGGTAGTGAACGTCGGCCATTACTCGCTAAGTCACTGCGACGAGCGGACGTTACTTACGCTGAGCGTTTTAATTATAAACTGTGTTTTATTTCCTTTGGTTCCTAATCTGAAAAGTGCTTGTGGGACACCACACGATCAATAAAGCCTCAAGGCTATGAAGGTGCTTGAGATCTCGTTTTTGAACCGAGAGGGAGGTTTCTCATTGTAAGTGTTGGACATAGGTTCCTAAATACATAGTCTCTGCCCCCAGCTTACCTATCAGGTGGATACATGCATAACCTTTTTGCCAGGAAAAATTACATCCCTACATTGCCTTACTCCTTAAAATAAATGTTCATAATGTGATAAGATTTTACTTTCACTTGCATTATTTGATTTAGTTATGCTTCCAGAGTGTTATCACAATATGTGACTGTTTCCTTTTCTTTAACTTACAGACATATCAAAGTCAAGTTATCCGTCTGTCTATCTTAAACTGAAAGTAGCTTTCGTGACGACCAAAAAAATAATGTTTTGGAAATTGCTTTATTTGCTCCTTGTAAAAGTGTATCCATTTGTTTCAATATCACAGTGGGCTCTACTTCGTAAAGTTTGAGAATGTATGGCAAGGAGTGAATTCTTCCAAGTTGCGCGGCCCAGTTCAAGTTCCGAAGCGGCAATTTTATCGCGCGCCCCCGGCATAAAGGGGTCTGCGGGAAGTTCGGTCAGGTCAATGAGTTTGAGGCGCTGTTGACTCAGACTAATGTTTTTGTAAGCAGTCGTGTTCATCATTTTATTAACACTTATTATAACTAACTAATTAAACTTCACGCCACTTCCCTAGCAGGGTAGGCAGAGAGTACCGAACGCCATATGGCACGATCCTTACACACCTCACTCGCTTCTTCAACATTCATGATCCTTTTCATTTATTATAAAGTGGAACGATTTGTATGTATGTATATATCGAATAAACTCAAAAACTACTGGACCGATTTAATAAATTCTTTCACCATTATAATGCTGCATCATCCCTGATTAATAACATAAGCTATAGAATATTTTGAAAAGAGCTAGGTTATGTTGGAAAATAAATGTCCACCCATGCGAAGTCGGGGCGGGCAACTAGAGTAACCTATACTCCTGTTATTTTTTCGTGCGAGGAGCTTTTTTATAGCTAAATATTTTTTTAATAGTATTTAATAGCTATAATGATATTAAGGCTGGATGAAACGTAGCGCACATCTGGTATTCAACGTCAAAGATCAAAAAACTAAATTTATAGCAACTGGGATACAATGTGTAATGATGACGTATATGTATAGATAGATAGATAGATGACTGATGTATAGTCCTAGTAATTTTATTATAGACACTGTTTCTTTTCTTCATATTACTTAAGTTAATAGTGTTGCATATTATTATTACGTCAACTGCTGATATTTCATATAAAAGAAATCATTGAATGTCGTATACTCGAACAAGCGATACCTACATTCTATTCATTTTAGAGATGAATTATCAATAAGTTTTAAACAATAACTACCTATTATTCAAGGTGAAAATATAATCGATTATAAATATCTCATACTATAGCGCACAACACTAGTTAGGAATCTATGAAGTAGAATGCATTCAAAGTTCCTGCGCCTAGCTCAAGTTTGAAGCAGGACAAAGGGGTTTCCGCGAAGTTTGAACCAGGCCAGCGAGTTTTAGATACGTTGGCGTGTCAGATGATATGCTGGTAAGCTGATTAGTAGATGCATACATACCAACGCGTCTTTAATCTATGAAGACGTGGGCAGGGGCTAAAGAGCTTGGACCACTTTTCCGATCCACTTTTAGCACACATTGAATTACTTACTTACTACGCTGGCTCAGCGACCCGAAGTGGGTCTTGGCCTTGAATTAAATGGAAAATTTAAAAGTAAAAAAAAGTAGCTACCCCGCCACTCAAAAAATCACAGACCCAATACCTAATATCTTCGTCGTCTTTTGCACATGTTACATTATTTTAAAATCTTACTTTGAGATTTTAACATGGGGTTAAAAAAATTTAACAAGGTATTTTATTTAAAAATGTTTCATACATACATATTGTTGGGACAGCACTGTTTCGACGCCCCCATCACTACAAAACTATCTATGGTCTATGACCGCGTTCTATATTCTCTCTTACTCAGTGCGAAGACCATGTGCCATGTAAACTTAACTTCATATTGTAATTGTGTTAATAGTGTCTCTCAATACAAGAAAATCCCCATTTATTGGCGTATAATTTATTTTTCCTACCAACACATATCGTCACGCCCGTAATCCCCGAAGAGTAAACAGAGTCAAAAGAGCGGCTAGTCTCTATATCCACATTCAGCCTAATAAACTGGGGCGAGTTAAGTGAAAATTGTAAAAAAAGCAATAAAAGACAAAAACATGCTCAATCCTCTACGCTATTTAAGCCTAAGTTGTATTCTATTCTATGCTATTTTATACACAATAATATTTTATACAACAAAGGCGTGTATGTATGTATGTATGTTGTATGTATGTATAAAGGCATGAATAAAGATAAACAGTAACGCATTAAAACATACGTGTTTTAATGCGGGCTTAGTGATACGTCACTAAGCCCGCAATCTTCTAAGCCTTAGATCAAACCTCCCCCTTAGAATCTAGTGGGTAGGTCGAAGGAGCAGCAAGTTAAACCAATTTTAGCCAAACAAAATTGAGCTGGGGTAGATGGAAATTCAAAAACATTAGTAATAGTATCGATAATTATGGCGCCTGAAGATGAGGCATGTTTTATTCACGCGCTTGATAGTCTGATTAAATTGATATTTATAAATAAGCCTCTTCATTTAAGTGCGTGTCTTCCAACATTGATTAACATTCATAGCGTAATCAAGACGTTAATTAAGTAACAATACGAGCGCCTGCAGCTATGCGTGTGTCAAAGTTAAGCGGAGTCTGAGGATTTAACGTAGCTAGTGGTGTGCGATATTGTGAAATTGCCTTATCGATAATTATGAATACTTTTATTCAAAGTTCATAGGTAAGTGGAAAACTGATATGGTCTTAAATGCTATAAAGGTAGCTAATCACTTAATAAGATAAAAACATTCTGAAATAGCGAGAAAAGCTAATTGAATTACCGCAATAATCTACGATAATGCTGATGGCTTCTAAGACCGGAAAAAAATATTGCAGTCACCTCTGCGAATTCATAAAAATTTAAGAACATTTAGGGTTTGCATAATGATAATGTAAATTTTAAAGAAAAGTGTCTATGTGAATTTTATCGACGATTTCGCAACATTATTGTAATTCCAACGCCTACGGAGCTCCGATATATGTCAGCTTTAATTAAACATATTTACGCATTGTATTCAAATTACGAGAATAGTGTTTGCATTTTGTTATTTATTTAATGAGGTAAGCTAGAATGTACCTACAAGTATTGTTCTAAGTAACTTTGACTGGAAATTGAAGGAGATTTAAATTTAGAAGTTATCAAGGAGTGGGCTTTATTAAAAATTTAATGGTGATGAAATTTTCAGCTGATTAATTATAGTATATTCATTAATGGTAGGTATAATATTTGTGACGCATTAATACTCAATTTCAAATGTTAGTAATATTTATTTATTTATTTATCACACAAAACAGAGATACAGTAGATAAATAAGAATGATACATGCTATGATACATGAATGTAGGCTGTAACTCCACGAGCATGTTTGGACAGCGTGACTTAGCAATATGAAAAAGAAAGAAAGAAAAAATATCGAACAATAGTAAAATAAAATAAAAAATGGTTAAAAAAAAACGTTTTTTACATTAAAACACGTTTCTTAAAAGTAAAATACAAAATCGCAAAGACAAAAGGTGGAGGTTCAGCTTATGCTGACTAGGAGCGAGGCTCCCCGTTCGCGCTGGTTTTTAACCACACCTTGTTAGATTATGAATAAATTATATATATCTTAGATTAAATTGTTAAATTGAGATACAAACATCATTCAGGCTTCCCTCACCCGCCTGGCCAGCGTGGAGAGAGTAGGTCAAATCCTCTAGATACCTTTGGGAGATTTGAAAAGGTCGTGCCCCTACAGTGATGATGATGATGATTAAATTAAGATACACAGTTTAAAAACTCTGTACACTAGATGAGACCAGACAAGTTATGCCTCTATTAACCGAGTGATATAAAGATTACTTTACAACATTTTTGATTGATTAGTTACATTTTCAACTACTTCCTTGTATAGATAAGTAGGTAAGTTAAGATGCAATGCGCTTTTTAAACCTAAATTTACAAGCAGCGAAAGGTAAAATTTATTAAGTTGGGTTGGATAGGAAATTGACGAAATATTATGACACTAGTTGTGCCCGCGGTTTCACCCGTATTTATGGTCAATGTTAATATACCTCCTCGATTGAACTATCTAACACTGAAAGAATTATTCAAATCGGACCAGTAGTTCCTGAGATTAGCGCATTCAAGCAAATAAACAAACGAACGAATTCTTTAGCTTTATAATATCTGTATAGATATACCTATATTATATATTGTCCCATGTTGGTCTGGGACTTGGCCCATGTTGATCTGGGACAAAAAAAAAGAATGTGCCAACTGTGGTTCTTGCCTAGCATGTCGTAAGAGGCGACTAATGATTTACGGGCTTTTGGGTATGTGACTGAGTAGACGACGAGCTTGCCACTTGTCACTTCTTTTTCACAGCTTTCCATCCAACCCAGCCCACTGTCCCATGTTGGTCTGGGACTTAAAAAGAATATGCCAACTGTGGTTCTTGCCTAGCATGTCGTAAAAGGCGACTAATGGTATATCGGGTTTTGGGTGTGTGATTGTGTAGGCGACAGGTTAGCCGCTTGTCACTGCTTTTTCACAATTGTCCATCTGACCCAGCCCGGCTTTATTTTTGGCTGAATGTGGTTGAAGGGGCTTGCTGCCCCTTCGACTCTACCTACCCCTTCGGGGATCGTGGGCGTGATGTTATGTATGTAGATATACCTAAAACCCACCATTAGTCGCCTTTTACGACAACAACGCAATCGGTAAATTATTTTTAGTCCCAGACCAACATGGAACTAGTAAAATACAATTATTTGTATAGTCAACATTTCTATTAAAGAAACGAAGCTCAAAGAAAACTTGAAAATATAACTAAACGTTGTAGATACATAGGAATTTACATTCCGTATTACGAACCTGAAACATTTTCTCGAAGTTCGTTAAAAAGATAGTAAAGATAGAACAGGAGAGAAATGATTCCGTTTATTAAACAGCTTCAAAGATGGCGGTTCGCTGTTTTTAAATAATCGCGGGCACCTTTATCTCGGCGATATTAAATTTAACTGGAAAGGAAAAACAAGTTTCGCGGCGTAGAGACCCAGAGTGTCCTGAAGGACGGTACTCTTTGGTTCCGTATAATATACGTGTTAATTATTCCACTTTCATATTTTATTACTGGTTCCTGAATTTTATGTTATAAATCAAACAAATGTTTTGAGATTGAGTAAGAATAAAAAAACTTGTGAAAGACATTATTTGTCAACCATTTTGTTGTATTTTTTGGTTTGCTTTTTTATATCAACTTGTGTTCGTTAATAGAAAATTGTATTTGTAATACTCATTGTTAGATGTTTATTATATGTGTAGAAAAATGGAAAAAACTAGTTTTATTATACATAAGTACAAATCGGTTTTTTTAAAGACAATTTTCCGAAACAATGTTAAAAAATTACATGACTTGCTATTAATGATCAGACTAATATAGTATTTTTGAAAGATGCCTAACTTTTTTCTAAATAATACTACATGGATTAATAAAACTGTATTCCGAAATGACAATAAACTCTTTATGGACAAGCGGGTAACCGTATTTTTTATAATGCAATTTGTCAATGCGTAATCACAGGCAGCTCGTATATTATAATTTAAAGGGTCTTCATTCTACCACTTTCTAGTACGGTACCCTAAAACTGACGCTGTTAATGAAATTTCACTGGAAAAACTGGGGCAGACACAAGAGCTAGAGCCACATTACATGGACACTTAAGCAAAGTGGCGAATGTTCGCTTTCTTAAAAAACGCCATCTTGCGGGCCTGTCGTTAGATGTGCGAGCCGGGAGCTGCTCAGCGGATGTGGCATTAAATAGTATTTTGTATACATACATACGTCACGCCCATAATCCCCGACGATATAAGCAGAGTCAAAGGGACAGCAGGCAATTTTAACCACATTCAGCCAAAAATAAAAACTGGGCTGGGTCAGATGGAAAATTGTGAAAAAGTAGTGACAAGTGGCTAGCTTGTCGTCTACAAAATCACATATCCAAAACCCGATATACCATTAGTCGTCTTTTACGACATACTAGGCAAGAACCACAATTGGCACATTATTTTAAAGTCCCAGACCACCATGGGACAAAATCACTTGAAACATTTGTTCTACGATTTTTCTTAAATTCATACAAACTACATCAGCTGTTTTGTCATTTAGTGTAAGGCAGTTTGTGACTGTCCATTTTCTACTTCTAAGCTGCTAGTTGCCATATTCACCACTCTTCGCAATCATGGTTCCCGAATGGAGTCAAAACGCTCGGCGTGACGGTTCGTTAGCCGCGCCCCGCCATTACGCTGCTCATCAAATTTCCACTTTATTTCCCAGCCATTAGCTATAAAATAATTTCATGTGAATACACCGGCAAGGGATTGCTGAGTTACGTTGTAATCTAGCAGCGGATTGGCTGTTTCGGTGACGTCATTCGGCACGATTCTCCTGTAAAGGCTGGCAAGTGGGATGAGTTCTCGGGAATTGGGGATTAATGAGAAACGGAAGCGATGGTAGCTCAATGGTGAGGACACCTGCCTCATATACCAGTCTTGCTGGAAAATCTAATTACGTTTTTATACTATTAGCTCAGAGAAGAAAGCTAACATGACGAGGAGACTTGCATATTAACTAATAAGATGTATAACCACGATTAAAATGATCTAGTTTCCCTGTTTAGGTCCAAATTTACAAGATAGGTACCATAGGTTATATAACTAGGATCACTAAATCTAGTTCCAAGACCTTGACTTGACTAGAAACCTGATTTCAGGCGTGATTAGGGCTGCCATAATCTACATTGCCGACGTCGGATATATAAGGCAAAAATCCCAGACATTTGGGCGAAATGTTTTTTTTTTCCGGACACCTCTGAAAAAAATTTTTTGAAATAAAAATAAAGACATCGTTATAATTTTTTGTTATTTTTTTATACAGCCTTTTAATAAATAGCATTAAAAAAAAACACTCATTCTGAGGTAATATGGTGACAAAAATAATTAGAAACGCTTTTATTTCTGGCATTAATCAAATTTTTATATAAAATTACGTCGTGCATTCAAAAAGGCACGCCAAAATAATTAAAATTAAAAATGTAAAAAAATCATGTATAACGTTATCTTTAAAAAGTGTCCGGGTCCGGGCCACACCCCTCCCGGACGGATGGCAGCCCTAGGCGTGACAATATGTATGTTAAAATAATAGTTGGGTCAGTATTATCTACTAACCTACAAAATGCCTACATTCAAAGTTTCATAAACCAAGAAATATCTCCGTAACAAAAAGACACAGTGCAAAAACTAGAACGATTGCTGTTTCCACCCGTAAGTACGTAGAAATGTAAGCGAAATCCAACAAAGTTCTACTTACCTGCTACTGAAGGTCTATTAAAACTTCAACAGTGTTAATTTCAAAAGCAGTTAAGCCAGGTTTCAGCCTTTTCAGCATGTTTCTACATTATATGTTTTCGAACTAGCAAACTCGAACACTGGGAAAGTATTAGATTGGTCGGAATGCTACTGGAAATATGCCTTTGGTACTTAAGGTATGAAGTAACTTTCATAACAGTAATTTGTTGAATTAGAATTTACTGGGTATACGCTGCAGTTAAACTGGCATCGCTAATCTTTCAAAGGCTTTTATGCGCTAGTAAGTTAGTTTAAATAAGATCTGTTGAGCTCTGACATCTCTAAAAATATATAGAGCTATCCCTGAAAGCTCTTAGTTGACCATAAAATAATAGGAGTACAATAAAGGATTGGAGTTAGAACTATTATGTAACTTACTTCATAAACTTAAGCAGATAAAAGTTTCATGCTACCCATAGCATAAACCAGTAAAAATATAGTAAATAACAAAAAATAAAATAATAAACGGAGAGGTAATCCTACACTCATATGGGATTACCTGTTTGTTATTTTATTTCGGTACATGTTAAGTGAATCTAACCAAGACATCGAATCCAAAAAGATAAAAACTTAAAATTAAGGGATTTAACTTCAAGTTTTTTTTATCTCAATATGTATCATCAGCCTAGGTTCTCAAACCCCAGCCAATAATATTTATATCTGTATCTATATCTCACATAATCTATACTAATATCTACTAATATTATATGGCTGAAAGAGTTTGTTTATTTGAACGCGCTAACGAAAGAAACTAGGCTACTTCTTATCCCGGAAAAATTGGCACAAGATAGATGCTCTTAAACAGAGTAAATTTACTTAACGCATTTTTTCAGTAATACCATGGAACAATAATTACATACCCTTAAAAAAAGTTGAAAATTTAATTTTTTATTCCGCGAGATTATACGTAGCGCCGCGGCTCAAAACTAGTTACATAGACCGTGACAGTCAAAGAAATGCCCGTCCAATTTAAACGCGGGACGCGCGTTCATAAACATGCAAATGTGCCAAAAACACGCGACGTTTGAAAACAAACAACGCGACAGCCGCGATACATAATTGAACGGGCCGTGGTCATCCTGGATGGGTGACCATCAGGGACTTGATTAAAGGGGATAGATTATATACGTATTTATTAAGGTTGCACTTAATATTATGTATTTTTATGTGGATCTCGAAAAAGTTCTTATATTTTTATTATAAAATATAATAAAATAAACTTATAATCTTCTAACAGGCAAGCAGAGTCAAAGGGACAACAAAACCCTTTTACCATTTTCTAGACAAGAGTTTAACTGGGTTAGGGTATGAAATATTGCGAGAAGTACTGACAACAGTTGGTAGGTACATTCTTCATAAGTTCCTGATCAACATGGTACAAATGAAGATTTAATTTTTTTTTTAAACAATTTGAAACCATATTATAGTATTTTGTAGAGACATAGGTTAATACTTTTACACAATTTTCTATCTAAGCCAGTCCAGCCCAGATTTGTTTTTGGCTAACCCTACCCCTGCCTACCCGTTCGGGGATTATGGGCGTGATGTTATATATGTATTAGGTTAATACCTACTATTCCAAGTGTAAGGTTAGCAACCAGAGAAGACCAGCTCCATAAGTTAACACCAGTTCATATGCAAAAATGTATATCAGCCCAATAAAATGTAGGTACATACCTCGTTGTAAAATTTATTTGTTAAACCTATCGCAATATTGATCTGTTGATTGTCTGAAAAAAAAACACGTTCAATTGTGAAAGTTTAAGGCAATATTTCAGGACTTGTCCTGCCTAATCCTAAAGAATGCTGACAGCAGTGTCAATGTAAACCGAACTGAATTAATAGCATGCCCCTAGCTGCATGAAACATGACGTCATCTCTCGCCATCTATCTGTTAGCACCGCAACAAATCTGCATCGGACAGGCGCATTTTTGACCCAATAAAGGGGAAAACTGGGTCAAATGTCGGTTCAGCCGGTTAAAAGACAGATAGATGGATGTGCTTACTGCGTCAAATATTTATGAACATTTAGCTTTGAGTAGCTTTTACGCGCGGTTTTGCCCGCGTGAATCGGTCTGTTACAGAGACTATTGTGTATACTATTAGATCGATTTTATCCGGGATAAAGAGCCTTTTCTCGTACTTTGGGGTTGCTATATATCATCGTCATCTATTAAGTAGTTTAGACGTAAAGACGTCCTCTTGCCCTTCTCCCAGTTCATCTGGGGTCGGCGCAGCATGTCTTTTTCTTCCATACGTCCCGGTCAGCCGTCATCAAGGTATCCACTTCCATTTTAATCATATCGTCTTTCACACAATCCAACCATCTGTTATTTGGCCTTCCTCTTCCTCTCCATCCACTAATATTCATACTCATCACTCTCTTTGTCACATGTCCTTCCTCTCTTCTCATCACATGCTCATACCAAGATAAACGGTTTCCTCTCATCTTATCTATCACTGGTGCCACTTTCATACTTCCTCTAATATATTTTTTTTTTGTCCATTCGCGTCACTCCACAAAGACGTAAAGACTTGGTATATAGAATTTAATCATATCATCACGCCCATAATCCCCGATGGAGTAGGCAGAGTTCAAGGAGCGATAAGCTCCTTAAACCACATTCAGCCAAAAATGGAGTTCGGTAATATAAATTGTGAAAAAGCAGTGACAAGTGGCTAGCTCGTCGCCTACGTAATCACAAATCCAGAACTCTATACACCATTAGTTGCCTTTTATGACTTGCTATGTAAGAAACACAGTTGGTACATTATTTTTCAGTCCCAGACCATAAATATAGAATTAACACATACATACATACATACATGACATCACACCCGTAATCCCCGAAGGGGTGGGCAGAGTCAAAGGGACAGCAAGCCCCTAACTATATTCAGCCAAAAAATTAAAAAAATGTAGTAAGAAGTGGCTAGCTCGTCGCCTACACAATCGCATACCCAAAAATCCAGATATACCCAATATATATTAGTAGCTTTTTATGACTTGCTAGGCAAGAAACACAGTTGGCACATGTTTTTTAAGTCCCAGACCACTATTAGGAAGGATACTGTTAAATATCACAACTTAAAGAGACTGTAGGATAACTAATAGATCACAAGCAGAAACCGCGGGACCAATTTTGATGGGAGTTATGCGTCTTGTCTTTTGGTTCTTCAGTAATTAATTTTAGATAATTAATTAAATAAGCTGCAAAAATAGAAATGCTTTGAAGTACCTATTGTCCTGTTTTTTTGTAGTATTTTACATACATATATACATAACATCACGCCCATAATCCCCGAAAGGGTAGGCAGAGTCAAAGGGGCAGCAGGCCCCTTCAACCACATTCTGTCAAAAACAAAACTGGGCTGGGTTAGATGGAAAATTGCGAAAAAGTAGTGACAAGTGGTTAGCTTGTCGCCTACATAAACAAATACCCATAACCCGATATAGCATAAGTCGCCTTTTACGACATGCTAGGCAAGAGTATTTTGTTATTTTGATACCACAAAATACCCTACAATTATATTTATTTGTATACATTTTATTAGGGAGTTGGACATTCTATCTTCGTCGTATACTCATGGGACCGCGTCGGCTTCTCAAAGGGCAGTCGGTGAGTCAAATGTAATGTATGGGAAATAACCAATAGTATTTCTCGCAAAAATCACCAGATAAAGCCTCTTTGTCACAAGTGTGCGGGCTCGCTTCAAATGTCCGAATGGGGTTGTACCCACAAAAGATAAATAAACCTTTTCATTCTCGCAAACAAACCAGCCAGTTCTGACAGATATTGCTTTTTTTTCGGGTACTGCAATCGAGTGGGAAAACGCAGCTGTTTTGTAACCGACTTCGGAAAAGGAGGTTGTATGTATTTTCAGGGTTTGGATTCCAACTTCTAGTAGCAGAACTTCGATATAATGACTAGACTAGGATCAGAAATGTAGGATTGTGATAAAAGTGGAGTCTGAATAGGAACTTCTTTGACTTTTTGTGATATCTATGGCATACATACATATAGGGTTGCCAGGTCGCCAAACCAAATAGCCGGACAGACCAGCCAGTTTGGCCGGACATTTGTGTAAAAAGGCCGGACACCCCACATTATTGACGGACTGCGGGAGATCGATAGTCGACTCGCCTACGCTCGGCCACGCTCGGCACTCGTTTAATTGCGAAATGTAAAAAGCCTAACAAACAAGCCGGACAAAGTATATTTTAGCCGGATACGCAGTCAAAAAGCCTAACTATGTCCGGCTTTATCTGGACACTTGACAACGCTACATACATACCATCCCGCCTGCAATCCCCGAGCGGGTAGCAGAGTCAAAGGAGCATTCAAGGAGCCTATTTTTGGCTCAATGTGGTTTATAAGCTTTATGAACCACATTTAGCCAAAAATAGGATTTAGTTGGGCTAGATAAAAAATTGTAGCTAGCTCGTCGCTTACATAATCGCACACCCAACACCCAATACACTACTTGTCTCCTTTTACATGATAGGCGATTAACACAGTTGGTGCGATCTTTTCGAGTACCAGAACAACATCCATATAGGCTACTCTTTTGCTTACCATCAGGCTAAGCGGAGCTAATATACTGAATCAATATATAGGCTGACCATATGGTTGTATATCACCATTAATTAATTAAAATAAAATGATAACTTTAGGACGAAGATTACTACTTCTACTTGCCCGTTGATTGGGTTCGAATCCGGCTGGGGGCAAATGTTTACTGTGATGAACAAGGACATTTGTAGTCGAGTCATGGATGTTTATAAACGTATTTAAGTATGTCTATCCGTTCACCTAGTATTCATAGTACAAGCAGAAGCTTAGTTTGGGATAAAGGAATTGGTGTGTCAGTCTGAAGAATTTATTTTTATTATTACTACACTTACCTAATGGTGGATTAGTTAACCCTTTAAGTTTTAATCCCGCACTACACATAGTTCGGGATTTGATAAGTTAATTAAAGTTCATATTTTGCAGACTGATTTCCTAGAACCTATTTTTTTTAGGACTGAACCATCGCAACTATTAACTTTACACTTGACTTTAATAAAATACCGTACTACCTTTGTCGCGATATTGTGATAAATGACTTAAAAACGGTACCTTTGTTTAGGAATGACGTAAAATGTAAAATAGGGCTTCTTTGTAGCTTTTATAAACGCAGCTTAGCCTTCTTAAATATAAAATGAACATATTTAATAAACAAGACCTGCGAAATTACGAGATATTTGAAGACGGAACCGGTTTAACCTGAATGAAAGGATGAAAGGTTTAATACGAAGGGTTAATAAAAGTTTAAAGTAGATTGCAAATGTCAAGTTTCGGATCGTCATTTTAAGTGTTGACCGTGTTGTAAGCTGTAGTAGCTAAGCTTTAAACTAAGTCAAAGTCAAAGTCAAAATACTCTTAATTTATATAGGTTTCAAACAAACAATATCCTTCAACCAAAAATAATAAATAAATATCACACTACATCACATACATTGATCTGACTCTGAGGTAAGAAGCTTAAGCACTTGTGTTACAGATATCGGAATCAACAGTGGTATTACAAATATATACTTAAATATTCAATGTTAACACCCAGACACAGAACAAACACAAGTATTCATCATACAAATATTTGTCCTGGGTGGGGATCGAACCCACAACTCTTGGCGCATGGGGCAGGGTCACTATCGAATGCGCCATCGAGCTTGTCAAAAAGTGATTTGGAAACTAGTCTACCTTCAATTTACAAATAGATAACGGAACACGCACTCAGGTAAGTTATTAGCCAATAGCAGGTATCAAGTGCTCACATGCGAGTCACGGAGGCGCGCGATCAACATTCCGCCGCCGCCCGGCTCGGTTACAGATACGCAGATAAAATGCAAATCGTAATAGGCGCATCGGATCTGATTTATCGATCTCATCTAATAGTGATGAGCCTGTGGATTCATATCAATACGATATATACCACGACAGCAAACAGGGTAAACATAGTTCTAGAAGCAGTTCACATTAAAATAAAATTGAGATGGTTTATTTCATACTAGCTGTGCCAGCGGTGTCACACGCGTTTATGGTTAATATTATAAAGACTATTTCCGTCATACATGATTTCTATGTAACCTTAACCATTAAGGCTGCACACGCGACGGAAGCTTAAAAAATGGAGTAACTTTTCCCGTTTTCCCAACATTTCCCTTCACTACTCTGCTCCTATTGATTGTAGCGTGATAAAAAGTATACTATAACCTGCCCAGGAGTATGAAGAATAATTGTACCAAGTTTCGTTAAAATCCGTCAAGTAGTTTTTGTTTCTATATGGAACATACAGACAGACAGACAGAGAAAAATTTTACTGATTGCATTTTTGGCATCAATATCGATCACTAATCACCCCCTGATAGTTATTTTGATAAATTTTAACAAAAATAAAAACCGACTTCAAAAAACCCCGCAAAAAAATGTTTATAAAAAAACACAAGTAAAAACTGCCTTAATAGCTATTTAAATGTCTAAACACTAAAAAGTATAAAATAAATTCTTTCGACTGCTTCGGTGAAAGTATTAATCTTTAACACGTATTTAAATATTTACAATAATCAGTTAGTTTTGGAGTCGGTGCCAACCCGCGTAATTATATCATCATTTCGGAATTTGCAATTATTTGTTTCTAGGTGAAGGGTGGTAAAATAGGTTTTGAATATACAAAATCAATAGTAAGTTAATATACTCATATTTTAACTAATTTGTTTCATATTGTTATTAGTGAGGTCATTTGTTATTAAGTGTCTACTTTTTTTTTAGTTTGGCTGGCACCGACTCCAAAACTAACTGATTATTGTAAATATTTAAATACGTGTTAAAGATTAACACTTTCATCGAAGCAGTCGAAAGAATTTATTTTATACTTTTTAGTGTTTAGACATTTAAATAGCTATTAAGGCAGTTTTTACTTGTGTTTTTTTATAAACATTTTTTTGCGGGGTTTTTTGAAGTCGGTTTTTATTTTTGTTAAAATTTAACTTATTTATTACTTTTTAGTGAAATTTATTAATAGGTAGGTAGACCAAAACAAAACGAGCTGCTATAATGAGACAGTGCCGGTCTTATGAGACTAAAGACGAAAAGGTATAACGAGCCTTTAATGTTTAAAGAATTACTTAAAACTACTAATCTTCAAAGAGTTATACCTTTTATCATCAGCTAAGCAACATAACATGATGAGTACGAGACACAAATACTGGACTCGTTTTAGAAAAAATAAATAAAACACCTAACATGTCGTTAAAATTTAAGAGTGGCCCCTTGTTTTCATGGAATCCCATCACTAGACCAAGACTTGGTGAAATTGAGACTATCTCGAGAATAACACTCAATATGGCCCTATAATATTGAAAGAATTATCCACGAACTCCTAATCGTTAAGGAGTTACACCTTCCATCATCAGCTCAGCAACATGAGATTATGAATACCAGACGTAAATACTTGAACTGTTTTAGAAAATAACTAAAATAGATTGTACGCGCCTATAATACTTGAGGGTTTCCCTCGATTTGCCTAAGATTCCTTCATCAGATCCAGATGTGGTACCAATAGGACCAACTCCAGGATATACCCTTTTGAATAAAAAAAAGAACTCTAAAAATCGTCTTACAATTCTCGAAGATATCAATATTTAAAGAATCATAAACTAATTCCTAATCGTTAAGGATTTGTACCTTCCATCATCAGCTCACCAACATAAGATGATAAGTACCATGCGTAAATACTTGAACAATCTTAGAAAATGTCTAAAACACATTGTACGTGCCTATAAAGTTTGAGGGTTGCCCTCGATTTTCCTGGGATCCCTTCATCAGATCCTGATTTGGTAGCAATGGGACCAACTCGGGAGTAAACCCTTTCGATTAAAAAAAAAATTTTGGAAATCGGTTAACAATTCTCAGAGATATCGAGTAACATACATACAAGAAAAAAAAAAAAAAAAAAAAAAAAAAAATTCAGTCGAATTGAGAACCTCCTCCTTTTTTTTGAAGTCGGTTAAAAATATATTTCATGTACAGAATTGACCTCTCTACAGATTTATTATAAGTATAGATGACATAGGTACTTACGTGTAAAAAACTGCCTGTTAGGAAGGTGTTTGCATCACCCATTACATATACATTCATATCTACATACATACATAGTAGAATTAAATTAACTATAGTCGACATGGATTTATAAAATAATATCACAACAAGTATCTTTATGATTGAATTGCATATAAACACATTATCTTATTGACATTAGACTACATATCTTAGTTACATGCATACATAATGCCCGTGATAATGACCGAGATCACGTACTTCCATTTGCTACGATCCTGACATACACCTTTCGCTTCTTCTACATTCATAAGTCTTTTCATACACGCTCTTTGGTTAAGAGTGCTGTTTACCTGACCTTTTGTTAACACATTACCAATCTGGTCATGGAAAGTCCGTCTAGGTCTTCCCTTCCCAACGGCCCCATTTACACTTGCCTTATATATATGTATATGTTGCTGTTATAGCTCGAACTATGGTAAATTCTAAGATTTTCCAGTAAAACCTAAGATTTACCAACTTTTAACGGTAAAAGTCCGAACAGGTGTACAATTCGAACTTTTACCACCATTTACTTAGTAAATCTTAGGATTCTTTACTTGGAAAATTTTACCTAACCAAACCTAACTAAGATTGGGTTATATTATAGGTTAGGTTAGGTAAGGTTTTTTTTTAATCATGTTAAAAAACCTAACCTAACTAACCCATAATATAACCTTTCTTGCCGGTTTCTTCTCGGTAGATGCGACATTCCGAACCGGTGGTAGATTCAAATTGTTCTACTATGTACTTACTTGACGATTCACAAGTGCTTTTTTGAGGCCTACGTAAATAAAGATATTTTGACTTTGACTTTGACTTTGACTAACCTGGAAATGTTTACATTTACCAACTCATGTCGGTAAATCCTAAGATTTACTAGTAAAACCTAAGATTGACCAATATATGGGCTTTTTCAGTAACATATATATCTCTTTCGTCAATCTTCTTTCATCCATTCTCTCAACATGCCCAAACCACTTACATCACTACACTACATCTTCTTTCACTCTATATCTATCTATCTTAGTTACTCATTTAATAAATTATCTGACATGTATTCTTTAACAGAGTAGTAACATACAGTAGTAACATGCCTACTCATATGTATATCATCTTTAAATGAAGACTCAAAATCGTCTCAAAATGCGACGTTTTGTTTTTGTATGTCTGGCAATTGACACCTGTTTTCATTTACGCATGGCTATCTTTTCTCTGCGTACTTTTTAAATCACGCTGTCCTCTTTTAATTGTCAACCGACTTAAAAAAAGAAGGAGGTTCTCAATTCGACCGTATTGGTTCGAGAGTGGCACCAATTTTTGGGCAGGTATTTGAGGCAAGCTGAAAACGTGTCACATACCTCTCTTATTTACTTACTACCACAACACGAAACTGCAGACAGAAATGTTGAAACAACGACTAAATCATCTGGCTTATTTTGTTTTTAATGCTTTAAACATACACTACGCCATATAAAATTTTAAAAATTGCATATATCAAACATATTTGTGCAAAAAAAATATATAAAAAATTAAAAAAAAAAGCCCCGCTACTCACCAGCCAGGTCTGCAGTTTCAGGTTGGGGTATAATAGGAGAGGTATGGGACAAGTTTTCAGCTTGCCTCAAATACCTACCCAAAAATTGGTGCCAGCTCTCCTACTATATATATTTTTGTCAATGTTGTCAAATATAATAATACTTAGTCAAAAAAAGTGTTTACGTATTGTCACTGCGTCGAAACCTTTTTGGTTAAAATGTAAGCGTATGACGTATCTCTACTAAAATATCATTGTATGTACGTCATTAATGAATGACATGCTTCTAGTGAGATGACGGGCAATCCGGCGCCGATGACATTTTCCGATCGGTTGGTCGAGAGGCCCCACTGGTATCTGTTGCCACTTGAGGGCTCCGGGACAATGCGGGCCCCTGATGCGATGACTTTGCGTTTAGGTCCGAACGCGTGAGCGGGGTCACTGTCGTGTCGCCACTGTATGTCAAACTGCACTAGTTTCTGGTTGTGGCTTCGTCTGGTTATGC
This sequence comes from Glyphodes perspectalis, assembly GCA_951394215.1. Classification (NCBI taxonomy): domain Eukaryota; kingdom Metazoa; phylum Arthropoda; class Insecta; order Lepidoptera; family Crambidae; genus Glyphodes; species Glyphodes perspectalis. The sequence continues at coordinate 2,303,506 of OX596207.1, read as the reverse complement.
TTTTGAGCCAAATGGAAGTAATAAAAATTATGCATTTCTTACGTGAGTCATTTCTTTATCACTACATATTGTAAAACAAGGAGCGGTGGTAGCTCAATGGTAAGGGCACGCGTATCTAAACCGAGGAGTGCGGGTTCAAACCGGGGCACGTACCTCTGGATTTTTCAAATCTATGTACGTATTTATACCACTAACTCGACGGTGAGGGAAAACATCGTAATGAAACCTGCAAATTCAAATAACTTTGGATTTGTAACCATGATCCAAAAATTGTCTGGTTCCCCTATTTTAGGGTTACGAAGGTCAGATCGGCAGTCGCTTCAATGTAATTACCAGACTCGCTACATCCTGGATCATGGTCTAAGCGGACTCTTTCTAAGCACGGGACATAACGCTAGGAAGACGATGATTGTAAAACAAAGTCCTCCGTCGCGTCTGTCTGTCTGTTCTCGACAAACTAAAAAAAGACTGCGACAATTTTCCTGCGGTTTCCACCAATAGAATAATTCTTGAAATAGGTTCAGGAATATAATTTGTTATAAGTTTCTGTGACAGACAAACTTCCACGAGGGCGGAGCTGCGGGTAAAAGCTTGTAGTAAAATAAAAACAAAAAATTAAAAAGTAAGTTTAGGATTATGGCTGAAACCAAGTGTTGGGTCGGGCCGAAATTTGTGGCTGGGTATTTCAATATTGAAATTACTTAGTAACACAGTTCGAGGTCAGGAAGTTGGCGGTTTAATCACCCCCATTCCTCGGAAAGCACGTTAAGCCGTTGGTCCTGCGTCTGACCTTTCTCCGGTCAGGTCGAATTGCCGTCTCACCGCACTATGAGAGTGAAGGAATAGAGAGTGCACTATAATATCTCCTGCGCAGTTGGTAATCCTTGTTGGTTAGAATGACATTATTATTAGTCGCTTTTTATTACACGTTAAGCTAAGACACAGTTAGTAAGTAAGTTATTTTGAAGTCCTAGACCAACATAGTCGAAATAATTCGTTAATATAGAAATTTGAATATTACTATCGACATCTTGGCTCTATAGAATATCGAGTATCGAGTCGATAGTCGTGCGGTGTCACTATCGACTCGCGGGCGATAGTGATACCGGCAGGTCGGGTTATTTGCCTCGGCTGATTGAATTATTAACTGATTCGATTCCCGGTTAGATCCACTATCATACTATCTAATTCAGCGCCTCGATTGTCTTGCGGTAACGTGATTTATAATGCAGATTTTAGTTGGAGAGTAATAATGATTCTTGTACCCTACCTACTTAGTTTGTAATTAAAGTTTTTTATCTTTTTAAAGTTTCTTATTATCCAGTACATGAAGTTTCTTTGCTTAGATTTATTTACTATATACGTCCCATATCATATATCCTTAACTATCACACTAGCTGTGCCCGCAGTTTCACACGCGCTAATAATTAATGTTATATATTTTATAGCCTTCCTCGATAAATTGACTTTACAAAACAATTTTTTTTTTTAATTCGGTCGAGTAGTTTCTGAGGCTAGCGCGTTCAATCAAACAAACAAACTCTTCAGTTTTATATATTAAGTAAGTATAGATGTCTATGTCTGTTTTCTTCATGGTTCATAAATAATAAATAAATAAATAAATATCTGACTACATCACATCACATACATTGATCTGACTTCGAGGTAAGTAGCTTAAGCACTTGTGTTACGGATATCAGAAACAACAGTGGTAATTCAAATATATACTTAAATATTCAATATTAACACCCAGACACAGAACAAACACAAGTATTCATCACACGAATGTTTGTTCTTGGTGGGAATCGAACCCACAACTCTTGGCGCATAGGGTAGGGCCACTACCAAATGCGCCATCGAGCCAGTCGCGGAATAATGCGATCCATTAGAAACGATTTGTTCTAATGTTTTCCTTGAATGTTCCTTAACTATAATTTGTTTATATTTCGTTATTCTACCTACTCAGTACATATCTTAAATCAAATACTATGCCTTAAAGTAATTGAGCTTTTAAATGGTAGCATATAAAAGGACTTAATCAGAGACTCAATTCAAATAAGTGTACTTAATTAGCAACATGTACAATTAACTAGATTCTGACTTCTAGACAACCTTTGTAGCACAATTAAATAAAAGAAAGTGTGTGTACTCGTAAGTTAATCAAAAATATTCAACAGTTAAGTACTTATTTGTCGAGTAAACAAAGAATAAGCTGGATTAATATTAATTTCAACGATTACGAGAACTGGTGAGTGATTACTTTGATTTATTTTTTGGATTTGAGAAAGTTAATTAGTCGTTATCAAATATTTGAATGCATAACTGTATTTTACAAAATACCTTCTATATTTTTGTAAATGTACTTATACTTACACAAAATAATATGTTTTATTGATTGAATGGAATATTATTTCTTTATGTGGGCTCTTTAACTTAGAAATCACATTAGTACTTGAAAAATATGGCTTGTTATTTATTAGAAATAAATACACATTTTAACTCACACAATGTCGCTTGCAGGCTAATAACATATTATATATTGAAACTGTTAGAATGAAAGAGACCATATGATATCTCATGTCATTAAATCCCTAAAATACATAGAAAAATAATACTATTTCCAATATCCATTCGCCCAAGTACTTATATAGAATGATTCCAGATTTTCTGAGTAGATTGTGCAGAGAAATATTTTACCTCAATAGTACTTTAAACTTTCCAAAGCCAAGGTAAAAGAATCTACATAGTTCGAATTTCATTGAAATTTAAACACTCTAAAAGTTTGTTTATTACATTCCGTTCGTAAAGTACTGAGTTCATTTTGCTTTTATAGAATAATATTTTCGATGGAATTTTATTAAATACCTATGTAAATTTGAAGAAGAAATTGTACACTTAGACGTATCTGGTGACTGAAAAAAGGACGAAGATATTCCTTTAATTCATAACTATGTAGTTTAAGGTATGTAAGTCCCATGTTGGTTAGGGACTTATCTTATAGAAACTAATAAAAAAAATAATACTCATAGAAAAGAATGCGCCAACTGTGTTCCTTGCCTACCATGTCGTTAAAGGCGACTAATGGTATTTCGGGTGCTGGGTATGCAATTGTGTAGGTAGGCGACGAGCCACTTGTCACAACTTTTTCACAAGTTTCCATCTAACCCACTCCAGTTCTATTTTTGGCTGAATGTGGTTCCAGGGGCTTGCTATCCCTTTGACTCTGCCTACCCCTTTGGGGAATACGGGCGTGATGTTATTTTTTTATATTAAGGTATGTTGGTTGGTTTGAGGAATATAGCATGCTTTGTTAAGTTAAAATAACAAATAGGTATATAAAAATATTTAAGATTATTATTTTATAAAATTAATAATTGATCTGATTACAAAGTCCTCAAGAATCACTCTATGTATTGGTAAAATTGCATGAAAATTCGTGCAGTAGTTTTAGAGTTTATCGCGAACAGACAGACAGATGCAGCGAAGACTTTGTTTTATAATAGTAATAGTATAACCTTTTGTGATTTGGTTTATTACATAACTAGCTGTGCCAGCGGTGTCACCCGCGTTTATGGTTAATATTATAAAGACTATTTTATGATTTCTATGTAACTTTAACCATTAAGGCTGCACACGCGACGGAAGCTTAAAAAATGGAGTAACTTATCCCGTTTTCCCAACATTTCCCTTCACTACTCTGCTCCTATTGATTGTAGCGTGATGAAAAGTATACTATAACCTGCCTAGGAGTATGAAGAATAATTGTACCAAGTTTCGTTAAAATCCGTCGAGTAGTTTTTGTTTCTATAAGGAACATACAGACAGACAGACAGACAAAAATTTTACTGATTGCATTTTTGGCATCAGTATCGATCACTAATCACCCCCTGATAGTTATTTTGAAAATATATTTCATGTACAGAATTGACCTCTCTACAGATTTATTATAAGTATAGATAATCTACACTAACATTTTATTATAAAGAAGAAAGAATTGATCGTTTAATTGTTTGTTTACATTGAATAGGGTTCGAAACTACTGGACCGATTTGAAGAATCATCGTTGATAAAGTAGCTTTTCATTTCACCAATGATCAACGATTAATATAGGTTATTTTATCAAAGAGTAGGTAATATAGTTTACATTTCATCTCCGTATTTTAACGGTAACGGGATCTACGCCGGTCATTATGTATTCACAATAAAGCTCGTATACTTTTCTATTAAGCAACCACGGCTCCCGAACCGAGACTTTTAAAAGTAGGCAATAATAAAAATAGAAGAGCTTAGCTCCGTCTGACCTTTCATTCTTCACTAATCAAGTAACAAATGCGATTTGACGGTTGAATAGCCTCGAATATTTTCTTGAGGCAAAACCGTTAACATTTTTCCCAGAAACACGAGGCGATAAATATCTATTCTTAAAATAAATCTGTGAGAGATGGAGAATTTTGTCGAAATGGAACAAAAATGGAAGGAGCAAGTGTTGCCAGGCTATAATAATAGTGGACATTACTAGATAACTACAATAGAAAGAATTATTTGTAATATCGATAAAGTGACAAAAGTAACAATAACGGGCCAGTAACAGCTACCGTTAAAATACTTTGTAATATATTTTATGAGACTTCTCTTGGTTGTTCATAGCAATATTATTTGTGAGTATTCTTTATTTTGATGAATATAGAAGATAAATGAAGGCTAGCTCAATGGTAGGGACATAGGCTCGAATGTGAGGGGTATTGATTCAAACTCGGGCACATATTGATTTTTTCTAGCTTTTTTTAACATCACGCTCTTAGACCCCTTAGAAGGCGTAGACAAAGTCATAGCGGCAGCAATCCCATTTAACCATAGTCGGCCAAAAATAAAACTGGGTTGGCTTAGATGGAAAACTGTGATAAAATAGTGGCTAGCTCGTCGCCTACACAAATCACATACCCAAAACCCAACACACCACCGTTGCCTTTTACGACATGCTCGGCAAGAAAAACAGTTGGCATATTATTTTTAAGCCCCAGACCAACATGGGACCTTTGTCTTATCTCAGTACGTATTTATAACATTAGCTCGGCAGTAAGGGAAAACTTAGGTACCTAATTCAATCAGTCACAGACGTAATCATGCATGCCGTAAGATCTATCTATTTTTCCAGAATTAAATGTATAAATTCCACCAATGCAATTAGTCTAGAGGATTAGGCATGAAAATGTAACAAACAGTTTCTTTTGATTTTCTAATATTAGTACCTACGAGGATTAAGGATTACTACGGAAATAGTAATTGTGTAGGCTACGAGATGAAATGAAATGAAATGAAATGAAATTGTCTTTATTTACGTAGGCTTAAAAAAAGCACTTATAAATCGTCAGAATAAGATCAATATCTACCGGTTCAAAAAGTAGATTCTACCGAGAAGAAACCGGCAAGAAACTCGATAGGTACTCTTTTAAAATGCCAAGTCTATTATTACAATTTATTCGTGAATGTAAATTTAGCAGTGCAGGCGAACAGCCTATTCTGGGTCTAACCATATATTCTTATCATTTAAATAGTCTTCTATCTTGTAGTAGCCCTTTTTAATCAAACAATTTTTAACATATAATTTAAACTTATGTACAGGTAAATCAATGAGATTTTGAGGTAACATATTGAATATTTTTATACTTAACCCAATGAAAGAATTACCACTCTTATTAAGTCTGTGATTTGGAACAGCAAGTCTGTGTCTATTTCTAGTATTAAAAGAATGAGTATCTGATTTTTTTGGGAATATCTGAATGTTCTTGTAAACATACATGATACAATCTAAAATGTATTGTGACGCTAGTGTTAAAATATTGATTTCTTTAAACAGTTCTCTGAGTGAATCATATATAGCCACTTATCACTTTTTTCTCACAATTTTCTTAGATGGGAAATCCAGCCAATTCTAATTACGGGCATGATTTTATGTATGCTGTAATGTAATGTTACTATGGAGATAAAGATTTCAGAGAGGTTAAATTTTTTTTAACGAAACCACAGGCAGCACAAATAATTAAGCTGGCAACCCCACCTGCTGTTTCCGTTTTTATATCCGCCAGTTGTTTACTTCCCATTTTCTGAGTATTCCTGCTGCCAGCTCATCTACAGACGCGATTACTGCGAGCAACAAAAGCGGAGAACGTGCGTAAGTAAGCAAACATTATTACGTGCACAAAGAGGTCTCGGTGTTGCCAGCTTTGGGATTTTGTACTATTTTAGTAGTTGCTAGACTACTGCCTATACATAGTAGTTGGTAGATTAATTAAGGGACACTTGCTTGTAATAATATAATGGTTTATTAAAATTAAAGGTTAATAACTTAAAAAGACTGTGACTTAATTGAAAGTTTGAAATGTGGTGAATTTAATAGTCGCTTGAAAAAAAAAAAATATATTTTTTACATTCTCAATCAAATATTTTTAAATCAGTTACGGTTTAGCATTCTGTTTTCGAACGGGATTTCTAGTAAATTATTATATGAATTGTGTTGATGACATATCGTAATGCCTCAATATAATAACATTTTATGGTAGCTACGTTTAGACTAAGTAAGTAATTAAACATAGTAATTTCTTACCATCAGGTGATATGTTAGCTTGTTAATTGATTCTAGTAAAAAAAAAAGACTAACTTTATGTTACTGTCCTTTTATTATACTATCACATTATTTCACTTCATTTAAGAGCTGGCAACACCATGGGACCTGAACTAAGCTCGCTATAAAATTAATCTGCGGGTACGTCCGTTGCACCGACGTTTATCTTCGGCCCTAAATTTTTCTTTATTATACTAATATTAAATTTTACTGAATAAAGTATTACAAAGATTTAGCGTTTTTATCTCTTCATCTAAACGGGCTTATTTATATTTCGTAATTGGAGCTTAAATAATAAAAAAAATGGTGGAAAAAAAATTGTTGCATGTTGGTCTGGGACTTAAAAAGAACCTGCCAACTGTGTTTCTTGTCTAGCATGTCGTAAAAGGCGACTAATGGTATATCGGGTTTTGGGCATGTGATTGTGTAGATGACGACCTAACCACTTGTCACTACTTTTTTCCAATTTTTCATCTAACCCAGCCCAGTTTTATTTTTGTCTGAATGTGGTTAAAGGGGCCTGCTGGCTTTTTAATTAACGTGTTAATGTTTCTATTGCCCTAATGGGGTAGGCGGAGATAACCATTTTTTTTGTATATCCGTGATGATCACATTTGCATGATTCTCCTGTATATGGCATATCGACGCTTAAGAACCAAGACCATCTATCTACAAAAAGTCGACTTCACAGGAGACGAAAAAAACGTTATATTTCCTTAAATTTATTACGTCACGTAACTTAGGTGGTGTTGGTATTTTTTCTCTTCTTATTTAATGCGAATTTGACGTTACTGATCAAAGGAAACGATGCGTAAATTAATCATAAAAATAACTGCATTAAAAAGTAAAAAGCGCCAAAAGTGTAGATAGATGGTCTTGGTTCTTAAGCGTCGATATTAAACCTACTTAAGTTCTCCTGTATATTAAAGCTCGTTAAGTATAACGACACTAATTTAAATTTCGTAGAACTTAGTGTGGTTTCAATTATTACTCCATGTCATGTTAATACGCCTACTTTGGATTTAGAATTTTGCTGTCAATATCAATTAAAACGTGTTGGCGCTTGCTTGTCTAAGTAAATTATTCAGTAACTGTTTTGACAGATGGGAGCTACATTTAACGTCATATACACCTACGTTACGCTATGTGTAGATACAAACTAAGGCCACTTGTGTTGTCACTATGCAACATTAACTAGACACCCCTACTGTAATTTCACGAGTAATTTGATCTTGTAGCCGTCCCCGCTTGGCGGGTAACGAGCGGACACGGGGAATGTGGCGAGTCTTTATGGTAGTGCAGCCGTTATCACCATAAACAATGGTTAGGGTCAGGTAACAACTTTTTCGTCTCTTTTTTTTCGGAGAACAATGACGCCAATTGGCGGGATAACTATTACGGGACTCTTCTGTATTATCGTAGATAAGATAATGCATCTCTACGCGTTATAGACCATTAGATAAAGGTATAATAAACATCGCTAAATCCTTACCAGCATTCTTCATTTGTCCATCTGTCTGCCTGTCTGTTTGATTGTCACGTCTTAGATATTTTTTTTCAATGGTCAGTTAAACATTTTGATCGACCTGCCTATATCTCCAATTTGTTGATGTAATTCACTGTATTTGACTTAGAAAACTGGTTGTGAGGCACTGACATTTAAAATTCACTATTTAAAAAATTAATTGACCGCTATCTTTTATGTAACTGTTAAAAAATCAGGCCCAGCTCACTAAACTACTTAATAACTTAATAGTGAGTTAATCGGTACTTCGAAAGTTTGGAGAGGACAGGCTACTTCTTGAGAAATCGGTAAATTCCACGGGATGAACGATAGAGTCGTTGCTCGTAACCCATTTACTACTTAAAGAAAAAGGTGGCAGTATAATTTAAATTAATTTTAATACGTTTCATCTGTTTACTTTTGTTGTAGATAAGCCATGCGTGCGGCAACTACTCCCACAGCTAATAAATATCTTAAATGTCTGCTTCTCAATGAATGCCCATCGTTTTATTCGACGTTTATGTAACATCGGAATTACGAGTCGCCTCATTGGATTATTTACACAGTTCCGTTATATTTATAGATGTTTAATTAACATCCATTACGACGTTCAGGTACGGAAATGCTTCTAAAAGGATGTCGAGATTGCCATTAAAATTTTACAAAATCCAACATAAAGTTTTGGTTAAAAACTGTATGGAAATGACAGAATATTTTTTTTTGTCTCTGCCATCGTGTACGTTTACATGTATAAACCTTTTTCTCTTGGCCAGTACTTTTTCTGGGTAAAATGAACCCTATTTGTTCTTTTTTATAGTTTTGAAAACGTGTATAAAAAACAATTAAATATAATTAGGACGTGAAAAAGTAACAAACTTACTACCAATTCACGACGCAGCGAAAATGCAAAATAAAATAAAATAAATAAATCCTCCAGACTGACACACCAATTCCCTAGTCCCAAACTAAGCTTATGCTTGTGCTATGGATACTAGGTGAACGGATAGACATACTTAAATACGTTTATAAACATCCATGATTCGAGTACAAATGTCCTTGTTCATCACACGAAACCTTTGCCCTTAGCGGGATTCGAACCCGCGACCCTTGGTTTCGTGGCCAGGGTCTCTGACCACTCGACCAACGAAACCTTTAGAATTTTGATGATTCAGGCGATGCAAAATACCCAGTCTTCCTCTCTTCCTGGGCAATCTAAGTCCAGCCGCAGATAGAACTGTGGCAGACCGACTGGCAAGCCATCTTTGGGTTCTACTAAGTTTTACCTTTGTTCACTGCAAGAAGAGAGTTACTAAGCACAATCGAAAAGACAATCTCAATCCGAACTTTTGTGGATGACAATGATCACACGACATTTATTTAGTTTCAAACGCAGTAGGTGTAGTTTACGTTCTGTTACCGAAAACGGATAAACATACTTTAATACCATAAATTCATAAACATCCATAACTATGACTACAGAATATTTGATAAGGTACCTACGAAGAACCCTGTTTATGCCACAACACAATTGTTGTGTCACATGTAAACATGTAATGTCAATATGTAAGTATTCTTTTATTTACATGATAAACATCTGATATTATGTGTTCTGCTGGAATACTAGTGGAGCATAAGAGGTAAAAATTGTAAACCCTCGGAATCCAGGACCAGTAAATGAATTTTCATAAATACCGTTGGACTTCACAGTTAAAATCTCAAATAAAAAAGTAAAATAAAATAATTATTACAATAAATAAAATATTATAAACTATACAGCGTGTACCACGCAACCTGTATCAGCGAAGGTCAGTGGTTAGGGGACACGAATACCAATTGATTAGGCCCCCATGGATGTTCTACGATTTTTTCTAGTTTTCGAGATATGACCATTTTTATATAATTTTGTAAAATACAGTCAAAACGTAAAGCGTTCGGTGCTAAATTATTCCACCCACCGTTTATTTGACGTTTATACGACACGGGAATAACGACCTGTTTTTATTAGATTCATATTAGAATTTAAAAGCTACCTATAAATAGAATGTTATTTATAATGAGTCAATATATAGATATTTTCGTTCATCATGCACTTTTAGTGAATTTTCCAGTATTGCACTAAATATAATTAGTTATAATTATTAGGTTAGGTTAAGTTTCACATATACATTATATACTAAATATAGTTAACTATCAATAAGAGTAGGTTACATAAATAAATGTTTATACTGTAGATAAATAAATAAATAGATAGAATAATATTCTTAATTAAGTATAAGGATGGCTATGCTATCGCATTAGGTTAAGGCACCTGTAATGGTAGTATAAGCTTTTAAATAAATAAATAAATAAATAAATATCTGTATATGTGTGTGCGTGTAAGAATAAAATCTAGATAAATTTACAAACTGAAGACATATCTGAAGATACTTTTAGTTAGAATTCATTGTAGCACTTGTGCAGATAATTATATTCTTATCTATAAGTATTAAGTATTATTTTAAGGTATGCTTGTACTCTTTAAATACGTACCTATATTCAATATTGTTACAAAATGAATGTTTTTTAACCCGGCTTAAATTTTAACACAATTTTTTTTATTATAAATAATAATAATATCACGAAACTTATTCCAGTCCTCGCATCAGAGGAGACTGAAGCGGATTCGATTTAGAAGAAAATTTACGGTAAATTTTCTTTCCCTAAGGGGGGAGATGTAAAGAAAATGTATTTCTTTATTCGTTAATGATGTCGGTAAAGCTGTACCTAGCATTGTCGATAATGCAGGACTACATTGCCTATGATTCCATGAAAGACTTTTTGACGTTTTGGTTAGATTCCCAGACTGTTACACCAATTCCCTAGTTCCACTAAGCTTATAAGCTTGTGCTATAGATACTAGGTGAACGAATACACATACTTAAGTATGTCTTAGTTTATAAACCTCCATGACTCGAGTACAAATGTCCTTATTCATCACACGAAACATTTGCCCCTAGCGGAATTCGAACCCGCGACCCTTGGTTTCGTGGCAAGGGTCTTTGACCACTCGACCAACGGGCCTGCCAATATATTATGTACACATCCCTTCGTGAATTACAGGCGTGATGATATATATGTAGATATATATGTATATAGAATTAGTATAAGATACTAAATGTTAACCTTATGTGAATTCATATACACTAAAGCTAAATGAACCGATCCCATAACCCTCAACTAGCCACAAGTATACGTAAAACTGGCTCGTCCCTCGTCTGTCAACATCTGTCAACTGTCCGGCTCCCTCCACTAATCCGGGCAGCCGGACGGTAATTAAAACGACCCGGCAGGGTTCAGTGAAGTCGCCGTTGTGATGTAAGGCGAGGCGTTTTGAGCAGTGCCTTAGCTTCTGGTGTGTGATTAGCTGATTTTTTGTCTCATGTTTCTGGATTTTGTCCCATGTTAGTCTGGTGGCTTAAATTAATGTGCCAACTGTGTTCCTTGCCTAACATGTCGTAAAAATCTACTAATAATATATCGGGTTTTGGGTGTGTGATTGTGTAGTCCACTTAGTAGTCCACTTGTCACTACGTTTTCACAATTGTTCATCAATTGTTCATCACCCAGCCCAGTTTTATTTTTGGCTGAATGTGGTTAATGGGACTAGCTGCCTTTTTGACTCTGCTTACCTTATATGTATGTTTCTGGGTTAGCTGATTTGGTGTGCTTCTTCTTTTCAGCCGACTTCAAAAAAAAGGAGGAGGTTCTCAATTCGACTGAATTTTTTTTGGGTTATATTTGGTTTAAAGAGCCTGATACTTTAAAACGTGTGGTTATTTTTATTTGTCTTTTGTTACTTAGACAGAGGCAATGAAGGTTACCTACATAACATAAGTCACGCCCATAATCCCCGAAGGGATAGGCAGAGTCAAAGGGGCAGCAAGCCCCTTTAACCACATTCAGGCAAAAAATTTAAGATAACCCAACGATGTTTTTTCATGGAAGTGAAATATTAATTCCATTTAAACATTTTAAGTATTCGGCAGTACTTGCCTGGTCTTAGCAACAACCCTCATCATATATAATATGCCTCATTTCTATCACGTTATGTCTAGTTTGGAGTCAGAGTTCGTGTCCATCATGACTCTAAGTTTACTGAGTCTAATAATTACATTGAAGGAATTACAACAGGATAGAAGGAAGGAAAAAAAAACATCATATTCTTTGTCAAAAAACCAATCAAAGAATAATCCGCTTATGATATGTGACTGTTTTTTAGATTTTTAAACCCCGAGGTTTGTAATCATTAGGAATAATACTTCTGCTGTAAATGTGTCTTGAGGGACGTCGATTTACCTTCGTTCCTGATATCTATTTAGATAACACAGTCATATACATAAGTCAAGACACATTTAAAGTGGGAACACATTTAAAACTATTTAGTTTAAATTAAATTATTACATACGCACAAATGTAAATGTTGTTTATCTACTTAGTTAATGTGGAAAATTCACTATGAGTTTTAAAAAGGGATTGTATATATGAAAAAGATTTATTTTTTAGTTTATTTTGTAAAAAAATGCGCTATTTTTTATCGACAATGGCAAACTCGCGCATCTCTAGTACAAACTCCAAATATTTAAATTCACACGGGATCGATGGAAATCTCTGGTCTAATGCCTTTAAAGCTCTACCCAGCTTACACAAATAGGGTGACAGTTCATAAAAGATTGAGGGGTTGACCGCGCGTCCATCAAGGGCCTGAGGGTCGCTATCCCTACAGCCCACCACATTTCATAATTAAGGACCTAATAATATAATACTATTGGGTGACTTGAAATTAGTTTGGAAGTTTTAGCATATTTCAAAGTTGGAATAGCCTAATTTAAAAATTGACTATAAAATGAGAAAAATGGTTATTGAGTTTTTTTTGTATGATTAGTCACTGTTAGCTTTGTAGTTTAATGGTGAAAATGCGTACCATGAATGTAGTTTATGCAAGGGGACCATATTGTTTCAAGCAACAGGTGTTACCTTATTTTTGTTACGTAATATTGTTCTACTTTGTACCTATTACTTGACAATTCACAAGTGATTTTTTGAGGCCTACGTAAATAAAGATATTTTTGACTTTGACTTTAAAATTAGATACGTATTTACGTATTTAATACATTACTTAGTAATATTAGCATTTTTATCACTAGATCAGATGATGGAAAACTTCGTGAGGTATTCAAAAATAGATTCTATCATCACAATTCTGTCGTTATACATAACGCAAGGAATATGATGTCAAAATCAAAGTAAAAGTCAAAATATTCTTTATTTATATAGATTTCAAGGAAACACTTATAAATCGTCAAATACAAGTAAAGCCATAGCTATATGATTCTACCACTGGTTCGGAATATGATGATGATCAAACATTATAAGCCAGCCATGCAAACAAATACCAATTATAAATTTGTAATGCAATCAGGTAGGTAATAATTGTAGTTAGGACTAGTGATGCGTGAGTTTGTAGTCGATAAAAATAGCGCATTTTTTTACAAGATTAACTTTTTTTATATACAATAATACCTTAAAAACATACATACATACATAAAACTAAGTAGGTAAACAACATTTAAATGTGTGCGTATGTATTTAATAATTAAATTTAACCAACAAAACTAAATAAAAGTTTTTAAAGGTATAAGTCTAAAACTGGCGAAAACTAACGGACGGAGCCAAAACTTAGTTTATAATGTGTATATATTATTAATTGTTGAAAAAGGACGAGTGGTTTTCTCGGAAACCTTTATTATTCTCTTCTATTTCCCAGATTTCCTATGTTATCCATTATTTATTGAATTCGGAGAATCGATTAACGCATACTTAGTCGATTGTCAGATATCCGATGCAAACAATAAAGAGCCCATTATGAATCAATTGTATAAGGGATTCTGGGAGTTTACGGAATTAGAAGGGGTAGGCAGAGTCAAAGGGGCAACCAAAACCTGATATACCATTAGTCGCCTTTTATGTCCCATGTTGGTCTGGGACTTAAAAAGAATATGCGAACTGTGGTTCTTGCCTAGCATGTCGTAAAAGGATACTAATGGTTTTGGGTGTGTGATTATGTAGGCGACAGGTTAGCCGCTTGTCATTGCTTTTTCACAATTTTCCATTTAACCCAGCCCGGATTTATTTTTGGCTGAATGTGGTTGAAGGGGCATGCTGTTCCTATGATTCTACCCCTTTGGGGACTACGGGCGTGATGTTATGTATGTATGTATGTACTACGTAGTTTCAAATAATTACATATGTCTTTAATTGGAAATTTATATCTCAAGATGAATTACCATTGACCTAATTTAGGAGGCTCTAGTGTTTTTTCATATTCTAAGACTAATCATAAATTAAAATAATGAATAAATTCTCCAGACTGACACACCAATCCCCTAGTTCTAAACTAAGCTTATGCTTGTGCTATGGATACTAGGTAAACGGAAAGACATACTTAAATACGTTTCAAAACATCCATGACTCGAGTACAAATGTCCATGCCATGTCTCTAACCACTCGACTAACGGGCTAAAATTGCTATATTAATTGTACTATAATAAATTTTACCTCATTCTTAACAGTCAGAAAAAAAGATAACTACAATTATAACCATACGGTGATATTAAAATGTCATCTCCTCTTACCCAGGTATAATAACGAAAGACATTCACAAATTGATCACTATATAAACTTATACATATAGTTGAGTATTTTTTATCTAACCACTTAAATACTCTTAAACAAATAAATAAAACAGTCACGCTTCTCGTATTATTATTATCTATAACGAGTTACCTCTGTTAGTCTCTGCGGGTAGAGAGAGACTAATTAAGACTTCTGATCGCCGAGCGGAGACGGCGACAATGACTGGCTAATAAGCACTCGCGATGGGTTAATTGGATATTAGATAAGTCGAGGCTCGATACAATATGTCGTGACTTGGTACTGAATGGCAATCGTATGCAAAGTGCACTATAAGACGTAGTATTTGACCGTTAAAGGTACACTTAGAAAGTCGTTTCTAAGAAATTTAAAAAATCTTTTAAGATTTTAAACTCATACCAAAACATAAACATAACATCACGCCCATATTCCCCGAAGAGGTAAGCAGAGTCAAAGAGGCATCAGGCACCTTTAACCACATTCAGCCAGAATTAAAACTGGGCTGGGTTAGATGGAAAATAAATTGATTGGATTAGGAATTAGGATGGATAAAATTGTGAAAAAGTGGTAGCAAAGTGGCTGCTAGCCTCTATCGCCCACACAATCACATACCCAAAACTCGATACTCCATTAGTCGTCTTCTACGACATGCTAGGCAAGAACCATAGATGGCCCATTCTTAGGTCCCAGACCAACATGGGACAATGGGCTGAGTTAGGTGGAAAATTGTGAAAAAGTAGTGACAAGTGGCTGGCTCGTCGCCTATACAATCACATACCCAAAACCCCATATACCACTAGTCGCCTTTTATGACATGCTAGGCAAGAAATACTGTTGGCACATTCTTTTTTCAAGTCCCCGACCAACATGAAACTAATTTAAAACTTTCGCGTTTCATTATCATATATTTGACTGGCCTGTTGATCGAGTAGTCACAGACCCTGGCCACGAAACCATGGGTCGCGGGTTCGAATTCCCTAGAGGCAAATGTTTCGTGTGATGAACATGGACATTTGTACTCGAGTCGTGGATGTTTATAAACGTATTTAAGTATATCTTTCCATTCGCCTAGTATCCATAGTACAAGCATAAGCTTAGTTTAGAACTAGGAAATTGGTGTCTCAGTTTAGATAATTTATTAATTTATTTATTGTCACTAGAATCAATACTAATGGGACTAAACGCGATATGCATTATGTAGTACATGAGTACTTACAGCTTGACGTTTCGGCCGTGTTGCAACGAACGTGGTCACAAGCGCCCAGTCCGCTTGTATAAGTAATGTAAGTTTTTAAGTTAAACGATGGATATGTCCGGCTTTTCCTCTATATCTGAATTGGTATACAAATCGAGCGGTACTTTGTACACCGTTCAACATATTTCATTGTTATAATAAAGCGGAAAAATGTTTCGGATTAAACAGTAATAATTTCAGGAACATCCGATCAATTAATTAGTTTGTATTAAATGATTCATTTAAAAAGCTGTTTGCTTTTTCTTGGTTAAAAATACGGTTAACAACCATTAATAATTTAACCAATAAATTTTGTATTGACATTTTTTACTTCCAGTCAATATTGAGATTATCAATACTTGTTTTGACAGATTTTTTGGGCTTTAATGAAATGAAATGAAATGAAATTATTTATTTTTGCAAGTAGATTTGTAACAAATTCTTTTGCACGTCACACTTTTTTACCCTACCAGCACCTCGACGTGAATGGCCTGATGAGAAGAGGTGCCGCAAGAAACTCAACAGATAGCCTTTTTTTTAAAAACATGTTTTACATATCTCTAATATGTGGTACATTAAAATAACATGACTAAAAATTTCACTGTGCAATTATGAAATAATTGGTAATAATGAAATATGTGTAATTATACGAATAATATATTTCGAGGATTGAATTCACACCATAAACGCGCATTCTAGTTAGATTATAACCGTTCAATAGCGAATACGAAACTTTAATGCCTTGCAAATGTATGCGCTTAGCAGACGCCCGTCTTTCAGACACGTCAATAACACATCCCCATTCCGTCTAATAGCCAATTAATCCGAGCCACAGCGCGCCTGATTACCGAGTCATTGTCCCGTCAGCGGGCTTAGCTAATCAACCGGCTTAACTAATGCACTACATCTGGGCTTAGACCAGGAATACTTAGTTCGAGACTTACTCTGTTGAGTTGCTTGTTTGGAGGTTGGACTGTTGAACTGTAAGGTCTAAATAAAATACTGCTTGAAGAGTAACTGATTCTATCGGGCTCGCCAAGGAGCTTGTGAAGCTCCGTTGGCGGATTCTATCGTTCTATATTTGAAATTGAATTTTGAATTTGGTCTATTTATTTCATTGTACACTAATGAGTACTATTTATTACTACTAAGGAGGTTGGTTGCCTAACAATGCTTAGGCAACCAACTTAATTAATAAGGACGCAATAATGAGCAATGTACGGCGTTATGGACCAGCGAATCGTGGTAATGTTTCTTCTTAATTCTGTATATGAAGCTCTCATTATAGAATTTCAAACATCGCTGCCTGTTAGAATTTCGTTAACAGTGATTAGCTCTCTGTCAGGGAAATTATAGCAGTGCGTAAGTCGAAAATGTCTAACTAACTGTAAAATAAAATAAAATATGTAGTATAAAATTATTTGAATAAATACAAATATTTTCATTTTACGCCGTTAGTCCGCTGTAAGGTATTGTATCAAAATTAAGCCACTAATAAATTTATTCACACTTGACTGCCTATAGATGGGTTGTTGTTTGTTGGATAACTAAAGGACCTAAAGGTAGTAACCCAGCCCACAAGCTAAACCCAGATGAATATCTCAGCATAGACTCTCGTAGCGCTTACAGCTACGAGCCGTAGCATGTTAGTGCTACATTCGTCATTTCATAGCTTGGTCAGACTTGTGACGAGGACTGCACAATTGCAATAGATTTAGTAATGGCGTTCGTAGCTCTATCAACTACGAGCCGTAGCTGTGCTACGCATGTTGATTGAACTAACAACGCAACATATTTACCCAAAATTATAAGTAAATGCAGTACTACCGTTTGCCTTATATAAACATTCTATGAATAATATGTAAGTTTGCTACAATTACGACGATATTTTGAAAATACGAGTTATATTAGCAATGTATTAAAATTTAGTAAAAATTATTAAGTACTATGTGCTTGATACTATATGGTACTAATTTGTATATAAATTGTAGGTGCATGTTGGTAATTTTAATAATTTTTCTTTTCAGGACACATAAATTGTTCTTGGTATATATAAGATAAAAGATAGGTCTTAAATTACGCCTCAGCAAAACTAAACCTTTATTGACCTGGATCAGAAAACAATAAGATATAACCCTAAAGCCACTCTTCGCTCGTATTGGCGATCTCAAGATTAGTGCACTAATTAAGTGTCCTGATTGGCCAGCCGGTTGCGACAATGACAGAATAATCAGAACTGCGACGCAAATTAATTAATTGGCTATAAAGACAGAATTGACGCTAAGACGCGTCGGGTTGCTCAAATCACTTGGTGATTGGTACTTATTGGCGTGATCATCAATTAGCAGTTTACTCATTTGTACTGGCTGGTCTTGTGATGATTAAATGGCGCTAATTGTATAACTGATGAAATTACACGGTGCCTAATCAATTATTGACATTGGTAATGTAGTAGGTGTAATAATATTTATGCCCATATGTTCGCGTAATCGAGTATAGCAGTTTAGTGATGGAGTATAATACTTAATTGGACCGCAGGATATTTTTTTTTTCCATCTGCAATATTGACAAGTGCATAATTTATTGTTACCATAAAATGGAATTTCCTCTGTCTGAGCTTATGCAGGGCCTTTAATAATTTAATTTTGTAGCTTATAACGTTGTTAATA
This sequence comes from Glyphodes perspectalis, assembly GCA_951394215.1. Taxonomy (NCBI): domain Eukaryota; kingdom Metazoa; phylum Arthropoda; class Insecta; order Lepidoptera; family Crambidae; genus Glyphodes; species Glyphodes perspectalis. Next base: position 2,284,787 of record OX596207.1, on the reverse strand, counting down.
AATTTAATGTTTCTCCAAGATAAATACATTTATTAATTGTGGTGAAAGTACACGCCCAAGGGATAATTTCATTAAATTTAATTTTCAAAAGTAATTGCTTTCACCATATAAATTTTCCAAAGACTTTACTTGACATCACAGTGGCATCCCGTGCTTTTAATTCTGTAGCCACCCATAAAAAGTACCACAGCTAAATAACAGCAAACGAAGAGTTAACGTCCCTAAGTACGAACTAAATCTTGAGGCTGGAGGGCAGGTAACGTAGAAATACTGAGGCTCGGAGGGCGCTCCCTCAGCACCATTAAACACAATTTATCGGAGCCCGGTTGGCTAATCACGCAACTAATAAATCCACCTATCTCAGCTGTAGCCTGTCTCCTAGGCTACGGGCAAGACTAAGTATTAATATTTAGGGACTGTAATTTATCTCTATCAGTAAGGAGATAAGATGAACATTGGCTTAGCTGAAAATTTGACTATTAAATGATTTTTTTGTACTTTTGACATGTGGTTCATGCTAGCACTATCTACTTAGGAATTAAGCTAGACTAAACCACATGTCAGCCTAAGATAAAAAGGTAAAAATCGATCTATATGTATATGTGGCAATCAGGTAAATTCCATTCAGCTGTATAAAAGTGTTTTAATGACAAACATACAAACTGTCACTTTAAATTATGAAAACATAAAACTTATTAAACTAAACTAAACTTCACGCCACTTCCCTAGCGGGGTAGGCAGAGAGAACCGAACGCCTTAGAACTTGTGACTTAGTTTTAAGCTAATAGATTTTGTCCCACGTTGGTCTGGGACTTGGCCCATGTTGATCTGGGACAAAAAAAAGAATGTGCCAACTGTGGTTCTTGCCTAGCATGTCGTAAGAGGCGACTAATGGTTTACGGGCTTTTGGGTATGTGACTGAGTAGGCGACGAGCTAGTTACTTGTCACTCCTTTTTCACAGCATTCCATTCAACCCAGTCCACTGTCCCATGTTGGTCTTGGACTTAAAAAGAATATGCCAACTATGGTTCTTGCCTAGCATGTCGTAAAAGGCGACTAATGGTATATCGGGTTTTGGGTGTGTGATTGCGTGGGCGACAGGTTGGCCGCTTGTCACTGCCATTTCACAATTTTCTATCTAACCCAGCCCGGCTTTATTTATTTTTGGCTGAATGTGGTTGAAGGGGCTTGCTGCTCTTACGACTCTGCCTACCCCTTCGGGGATTATGGGCGTGATATTATGTATGTATGTATGTAATAGATATTTATGGGTCAACTTTTGAGGAACTGTAAAAAAATTTATAGCTCTTAATTTGTTGTGCCTGATAACAAAAACACGAACTTATCCTAAAGGCAGTAGCACGTACCTATATAAATTATTCTTGTATTGTTTTTAACAGCACATGGTGTCTTAAATACATTAATAAATAAATAAATATGAGTGGTAGTACTCAATCGTAAAGACACGCGCCTCATAACCGAGGGGTGCGGATTCAAATCTATGTACGTATATATATAGCTAGGCGGTGAGGGAAAACATCGTGAGAAACAACTTTGGATTCGAAACCATGATCCAAAAATTGTCTGGTTCCCCTATCTTAGGGCTACGAAGGTCAGACCGGCAGTCGCTTCAATGTAATTACCAGACTCGCAAAATTCTGAATCATGGTCTAAACGGACCCCATCTAAGCACGGGACATGACGCTAGGAAGATAATGATAGTATCTTCAATACCTATTTAAAAATACTTACTATTGTGTAACATATTAATATCACACAATATACATCACACTACTATTTGCGACTTGTAGAAATCTAACGTTGTTACTGAGTAATGAATATATTGAAATTTGACTGGCCCGTTGGTTGAGTGGTCAGACCCTGGCCCCGAAACCAAGGGTCGCGGGTTCGAATCCCGCTAGGGGCAAATGTTTCGTGTGATGAACATGGACATTTGTACTCGAGTCATGGATGTTTATAAAGGTATTTAAGTATGTCTATCCGTTCGCCTAGTATCCATAGTACAAGCATTAGCTTAGTTTGGAACTCGGGAATTGGTGTGTCAGTCTGGATAATTTATTTATTTTTATTATTGAAATTAACCAGCCACAAATTTTTGTCTCGACCCGGTAACAACGTAGTAACAAAACAAATACATAAACAAGGCAGCACTACAAGATGCCTACTACACAGACCCTGTTCTCTCACCCTTCGCTTCGTGGACGTCAAGTCTCGTAAAGTATTCAAGGCTGCTGCGGTCTGACTGCGGTCGCACGCTGACGTGTTCTTAGCATCGTGACAACAGGCTTGACTTGGAGCAATCCTATTTCAACTTGTTGTAACTACTATGTATGCGTAGATCATTCTTGAATGCCTCTTGCTCTAACTAAAGGCTGGTTAGATTTTTACAAGCGGCAAATAGTGGTGTAATGTAGTGATATTAGTATGTTACACAATAGTAAGTATTTTTAAATAGGTATTGAAGACAGCATTATCATCTTCCTAGCGTCCGTCCCGTGCTTACACGGGGTCCGTTTAGACAATGATTCAGAATTTAGCGAGTCTGGTAATAACATTGAAGCGACTGCTGATTTGATCTTCGTAACCCTAAGATAGGGGAACCAGACAATTTTTTTGATCCTAGCATATCTTTTATCAGGTGCACAAAATACAATATAGGGTACCTCTTATATGTAAATAAGCTGTTTGAATAACCTACAATAACGCAAGTGAAACCGCTGGTAAAAGCTGTTTTTTTTTATATTTTAAATGCAAACTAAATCTGTTCTCTATCGTTCCCCAGTTTTACGGTTAATGACCGAGTTCTAAGCATTACCTAGTGACCTGGATTAAACTTCAGAGTTGGCATCATTTATTTACGATCTGATTTCAATCGATTATACATAGAGCTGACGAACAAATATAAAAAGCCTTTTACATGGACTGCACTTGCAAGTTCATAGTAGTCTAATACATAACATCATAAATATATAAGCGAGCTTTTTATTCAAGGTTTTTATTCAACATGACTCTGTCAATAGATGGCGCTGTTGACATATTGACGTTACGCTATATAATCTACAACGAGCTGAAGAAGTTCTGTTGTTCTTATTGCTAAACATCGGCGTACGCTGCTTTTAGTCCAGGGGAGGGCAATACAATATTTTTTTTGGTCCAGGGGAGGGGCAATACAATATTTTTTTTGGTCCAGGGGAGCGGCAATATAATATTTTTTTGTTCAGGGGCGGGGCAATACAATATTTTTTTTTTGGTCCAGGGGAGGGGCAATACAATATTTTTTGTCCAGGGGAGGTCAATCAATCTATTGTATCTAATTAAGATTTTTTTATTTTTTTTATTTAGCCATTTGAATCCTTCTAAGCAAAGGCCTCCCCCTGTGACCGCCACTCCTCTCTGCACTGTGCTCTTTCTTCCCACTTGTCATACTTTTCTCAAATTTACTCTTTACAGAATTTATAATCACCTTACCGGATGCGTGCATCATATAACAAGCCATTAATTAGTTGGTTTACTGTAACAGTGTTAATTAATTTGTTATGCCCTAATTGGTTGTTATGATGAGATCAGCATCAATGAATCAAATTAATAACATGCTTAGCGTTCCAAGGTTTATTATACCACGTACAATATCTAGATTTGAATTCGGAGATTCAGTAATGAAATAGTATATTATCTTAGTATATTATTATAAATAGAATCTATCCCGGTGTTTTGTAAAGAGTATATGCATGTTTTTTTGTTTAATTATTAAAGCCCTAAAGTAGCACGGTGAAATACTCTAATGTAAAAAAAATATACATTGTTGATCAATTTGTAGAAATTTAAAATTTTTTTTGTAAGATAATGTTTAGGAAGAGTGTGAGAAATCTTAAAGATATTTAATAAAATCTATTAAATGCTTTGTCCCATGTTGGTCTAGGACTTATAAAGAATGTGCCGACGGTGTTTCTTGCCTAGCATGTCGTAAAAGACGACTAATAGTATATCGGGTTTTAGGTATGTGATTGTGTAGGCGACGGGCTGGCCACTTGTCACAAATTTTTCACAATTTTCTTGATTGAAAATTGTGAAAAATTAGTTACCACCTATCCAGTCTAGTATGCCAGCCGCGGGCTGGCACCGACTCTAAAACTAACTGATTATTGTAAATATTTAAATACTTGTTAAGGATTAATACTTTCATGGAAGCAGTCGGAAGAATTTGTTTTATACTTTTTAGTGTTTAGACATTTAAATAGCTATTAAGGCAGGTTCTTACTTGTGATTTTTTTATAAACATTTATTGCGGAGTTTTTTGAAGTCGGTTCTTATTTTTGTTCAAATTTTACTTATTTCTTACTTTTTAGTGAAATTTATTAATAGGTTGGTAGACCATCAAAACGAGCTGCTTTAATGAGACAGTGCCGGTGTAATGTAAAGACGAAAAGGTATAACGAGCATTTAATATTTAAAGAATTACTTAAAACTACAAATCTTCAAGGAGTTATACCTTCCATCCTCAGCTAAGCAACATAAGATGATGAGTACCAGATGCAAATATTGGAATCGTTTTAGAAAAATAACTTAAATTTAAGGGTGGCCCTCGTTTTCCCATCACTTTGTGGAATCTCATCACTAGACCAAGACTTGGTGAAATTGAGACTATCTCGAGAATAACACTCAATACCTATGACCCTATAATATTGAAATATGCTTAAGCTTAAGTTAAGTAATAACCAACATATTTTTAGTCCATAAATAATTCAAGCGTGCTGCAGTCGTTTCTCAGGGCACCTACTTACGGCTGGATCTCACTTAATATATCTCTAAAACAAACTCAGATTTACATTTATAATATCAGGTGGCCAAGTTTTGGTATTGAAGCGTCCACGTCTGTCCTTTCTACGTCAGCCCTTATAAATAATGCAAGGGGCGGCTAGCTTTGGCTCCTCACTGATGCCTAGGGTGAAGCAGTGTTGATTCTAGGAGAACTAATATTTAGGTATTTATTTTTTATGTCTCGTTTGTATTTAGATGCAAAGGAATATTTTTATGAATCTCCACCTTTTGTTTATGAGCCGATTCCCTTCCAAACAAGTTTCGAAACGCATTGCGCCCAAACTGCGAATCTCGCCCCACACGCCAAAATTACCGGCGCAAGACGAATTTCCGAACGTAACAAAAATCAAGCAGATACGGCCGCAACCAGTTTATCTTACTCGCCCTTAATTTATAACTATACCCTATTTTTTACTCCTTAAAGATTAATTTCGCGTACGTTTCGTTTTTCAGGTGGTATTGTGGTTTTGTAAGGAGGCCCTTGTTGTCATGATTTTCTTCCTTAGTCATTATGTGTGTGTAACAAAATAAAGCAATTTGACTTGCTGGTGTGGAATTTTCAGGAAATGCTCCGGCTTTGTAGAGGGAGAACTACGTGTGCTGACAAGCTGTTGGGAATGTAAAGGTCGTTGAACCTTTAAGCCATCGTGAAATGGTTTGCGTCAAACGCAAGGGGTGTAGGTTTGATCCCTACACTAGGACAAACGAAAGTTGATTGAACAGATAGTTATTAAAGGTAGCTTCATTGAATACTTCCTTTGAAATAAAATCATTGTATTTGATGTTGTATATTTTTTTATTTAAGTTCAACCTTTACCGCGCCTAAATCCGTCATTCGCACACAGATGTTTTTTAATACCATTATTCCACGAATACTACAAAATCTGCCACCATAAAAAATTACCAAATGCAGAGGCGTATGTTCCATCCATACAGTAGTTAAGTATACACAACAGCACTTCAGGCTAAACACTGCGGAGTCTTATGTTGTCGTGATAAGGGCTGTTTCGCAACAAAAATGTATAGCCTGATGTAGCCGTTGTACTGCCGTCTGTACATTCGGTCAAGTTCAAAGATATCATCATCTTCTTAGCGTTATGTCCCGTGTTTAAACGAGGTCCGCTTAGACCATGATCCAGGATTTAGCGAGTCTGGTAATTACATTGAAGCGACTGCCGATCTGACCTTCGTAACCCTAAGATAGGGGAACCAGACAATTTTTGGATCATGGTTACAAATCCAAAGTTGTTTGAATTTGCAGGTTTCATTACGATGTTTTCCCTCACCGTAGAGCTAGTGGTATAAATACGTACATAGATTTGAAAAATCCAGAGGTACATGCCCGGGTTTGAACCCGCACTCCTCGGTTAAGAGGCGCATGTCTTTACCATTGAGCTACCACCGCTCTAGTTACCACCGCTCTAGCTCAAGTTCAAAGATATGCCAAGCATATTTAAGAAAAGACAAATCCCTTTATATTCTGCCAATAATATGATTTAGACCTAAGAAGGATATATCAGATTGACTTTTCTCGTTTGCTCAAATCAAAAACTAACTATAAAACTCATCAGCCGAGACGAAACTTCCTAAAGTAATCTAAAACTGTAAGACCTGACTTACTATTTATGGAAGCCTAAAAAATACAGCTCTTTCCTGTACGACAAAAGTTTTCCCTCACATAACTAGTTGGGATAAGTTTCTTAAGTGATTAGCAAGTGTTAGAAGTTTGACTCCCGGACGCTGGGATCAAGATATACTTATGCTAGTTAGGGGTAGATTGTAATGGTATTATAAAGAGTTAGATGGATAAAAGGGATGATAAGAGTTTCGGAGATTAACTAATATCTAATACGCATTCAGGAATAAGCTGCTATTTTAACATTACAAACAGACACTTTTTATTTAATCTGTTAAGATGTATTTGTCCCGTGTTGGTCTGGGACTGAAAAAGAATTTGCTAACTGTGTTTCTTGCCTAGCAAGTCGTAAAAGGCGACTAATGGTATATCGGGTTTTGGGTATGCGATTGTGTAGGCGACGAGCTAGCCAGTTGTCACTACTTTTTCATAATTTTCCATCTAACCCCGCCTAGTTTTGTTTTTTTCTGAATGTGGTTAAAGGGGCCTGCTGTCCCTTTGACTCTGCCTACCCCTTCGGGATTTATGGGCGTGATATTATGTTATGTTATGTGTGTTTATAGATGTATAGAAAAATTGCGACTAATCATAAAAAGCATATCAAACCATTGTTTACCATATTAAATTGAAAGTGTAAATAAAAACCTTATTATTTTGTTATCATCATTAATGAATATTTAAAAAATATATTAACCTAACAAGCATCTGTCCGCGGCTTTGCTCGCGTGGCACGTCGATAAAACATAGCCTATATGTTATTTGAGTGTATATGTTGCTGTAATAGCTCGAACTATGGTGAATTATAAGATTTTCCAGTAAAACCTAAGATTTACCAACTCTTAACGGTGAAAGTCCGAACAAGGGTACAATTCGAACTTTTACCACCATTTACTTAGTAAATCTTAGGATTATTTACTTGGAAAATTTAACCTAACCAAACCTAACTAAGATTAGATTATATTATAGGTTAGGTTAGGTAAGATTTTTCTTTAATCAGGTTAATAAACCTAACCTAACTAACCCATAATATAACCTAACCTAGAAATGTTTACATTTACCAACTCATGTCGGTAAATCCTAAGATTTACTAGTAAAACCTAAGATTGACCAATATACGGGCTTTTACAGTAACATATAAGTTACGTTATTTTAAAGTTTCAATAAAATCCATTCAGTAGTTTTTCCGTAAAATAGTTACAAACATACAAACAAACTTACGCATTTATAATATTAGTAGGATATAATAGGTTCGTTCCTCCTTATTTTATCTGAAGTTAAAGTAGATATTTTGTCTACTTTAACTCCCAGTACTTCAATTATTTCACTTCGGTTCCGTAAATTAAATATTTGTGAACATTTCTTGTGTTTTTGGTTGCCGTTCTTTGATGTCAAAACGAAGGTAATATTTGATGTGATTTTTGCACAGATTACGCAGGGGTTCTTGTGAGTGAATTTCGGTAATTTTTTCCTGGAAGAAATGTTCCCTGCAAAAAAAAAATTGTACGGAGAAGACTGACGTATAAATATATATTAGACAACATCACATACATTGACCTGACTCCGAGTTAAGTAGCTTAAACACTTGTGTTATCGGATTCAACAGTGTAGTGTGTACAAATATATACATAAATATATTAGACAGTAACATCCAGACACAGAACAAACACAAGTAATCATCACACAATGTTTGTTCTGGGTGGGGATCGAACTCACAACTCTTGGCTCATATGGCATGTTTACTACCGAATGTGCCATCGAATCAGCCAGCTACTTATAACGTAAATATTTGTCGTTATAAATGTTAAATGTTCAAGCAAACACAATTTTGCACTTATAATGCACATAAGTAATCAGTAAAGTTAATTGTTACGCCCGTATAAAAAAAAAGTAGTGAGCTCTTGAGATACTTTTTTGCTGATGCTAAATTGTGATAAAGTAGTGACAAGTGGCTAGCTCGTCGCCTACACAATCACAAACCGTTGGGCGACTAATGTTGTATGAGGTATTGACCCCATACAACATTAGTCGCCATTTACGTTTATGGCAAGTAAAACAGTTGGAATATTCATTTTAAGTCCCAGACTAACATGGAACTTACTCAGGTAACTTATGACTTACTCGTGGGACTTAATATTAGGAATCGTGAGAACTTTTGTATAAAAATGGTTTCGGGGTACAAACCACTTGTCCAAAACTGAACTTGGCATACGTGACCAACGAGAAGCTACTCGACTGAGTCAGCGCGAGTGATGTAGCATGTCCCGTTACCAGAGATGTAGGCATCGATTCGGAACAATGCGACAACTGATCAGTAAATCCACACTAATGGACTGGCTCGTTGGTCGAGTGGTTAGAGACCCTGGCCACTAAACCAAGGGTCGCGGGTTCGAATCCCGCTAGGGGCAAATATTACGTGTGATGAACATGGATATTTGCACTCGAGTCATGGATGTTTATAAACGTATTTAAGTATGTCTATCCGTTCACCTAGTATCCATAGCACAAGCTTATAAGCTTAGTTTAGAACTAGGGAATTGGTGTGCCAGTCTGGAAAATGTATTTATTATTTATTTATTTATTTACTGAGCCTGCAAAGTCAATGAAAACACGGTAATCAAACTAGATGTTCTAAAGACCCGATTGTTCGAAATTATCGCTTCGGAAACATAACCGCTACCTCCGAGAATTAAAAGTAGACGACTGATTAGAAACTTTGCCCGTGATCGATAATTATAAAATTTTGTAAATTGCACAAGAATTTGAAGACTTTAAGTATATAATATAAAAAGTTTATGCTCAATAAAATCGGTATAAATAATAAATCTATGATTATGTTTATAAGCTAGAATTAGTTATAAAAAGATAACATTACCCATATTCATCCTTCGTTTATGTTTAGCGTTCATAACTAGTCAAAGAGGCGAATGTGCCATAAGTGAGTAGCATAGATTGCAAAAAAATTCTAAATCTATGGTGAGTAGCGTGAACATTGAGTAAACGCGAAGAATGAGGCAAGTCGAGTGTGTCGTGGATTGTCGTTGACTGTCGCACCGTGTCGCGTGTGGCGCAGCGTGTCGCAGTGTGTCGCACCGTGTCGCACCGTGTCGTGGGGTGTCGCAGCGTGTCGCGGCATATCGTGGCGCCAAACATCTGATCCGGGAACTTCGCTCGCGATCGATGCCCCTTCAATTTCACGCGGTATTTACTTTCACTGAGCACAGTCGCAAGAGCCTCGTTTGAACGCACAAGTAGCTAGATGATTTGAGAATAACTGAATATTCTACGGCCACTGAAATGCAGCTCAAATAACATCCTCTTCAGATATGGGAATCGTTAAGGTTACATACATACATAACATCACGCCCATAATCCTCGAAGGGGTAGGCAGAGCCAAAAGGGCAGCACGCCCCTTTAACCACATTCAGCCAAAAACAAAACTGCGCTGGGTTAGATGGAAAATTGTGAAAAAGTAGTGACAAGTGGCTAGCTTGTCGCCTATACAATCACATACCCAAAACCCGATATATTATTAGTCTTCTTTTACGACTTGCTTGGCAAGAACCAAGGTTAGCACATTCTTTTTAAGTCCCAGAGCAACATGGGACAATAGGACAATCGTTTAGGTTTACAGGTTTTATTTGGTCTTAACTATATTCCGGCATTTTTATCTTGGTCCATCGATGCCTCTTCAATGTCATGCTGTGTTTGCTTTCATTGAGTAGAGATGAACGGTCTTTGTTGGCAAGTTATTTAGGTATTTAGATGGGGTTAGTTGTCTTAGCAGCCAATGCAATAGTTTCTCGGTTGCGAAGCAATTGTTACTACGGTAAAACTGAGATTAGGAATATCTAACAGCTTTTTTAACGATTACAAATGAGTCAGACCAAATAGCATTGTATTATATATGGATGTATTATGTTTAATTTATATTTTTTAGATTTATCAGAATTACTCAATTATTAATCCGAACAGATTTAAATATTTTTTTCTAATTTACTTTATTCACATAGACCAAAGACTTAAATTTAAGTACATTCGAGAAGTACTTTAACTTTTTGTATAGGTATAATATACAATGCATTCATGTATGAAGAAGCACCTTTAGAATTGTAAGTCATCTGCTCTCGTTTTACAGCTATATGTGTTAGGCAAGTAATCGCGTTTGTTGAATGGTATGCATACATGAACTAAACGGGGCACGACGGATGAAACATTCGCTTAGTTCAGCTTGCAAATATACGAAAACATTTTGTTTGTTTTATTCGCCGAAGACCTTTTCTGGACCGATGAGTTCGCGTGTGTTCCGAGGAGAATTGATTTGTTGCTGCTACGGGTTACTCATCTCCTTAGTCACTTCGTTAGGCTAAGAATTTACGTACGAATCGCTGACTGATGTTGGTTCAGAGGGAGAACAGGAATAATTTATGTTACATAACGCGATTGTTTGCGTTGTCTTGTGACAATGCAGTCATGTCGTTAGGTTAACAATTTTTAGGAATTTCTACGTATTGGTATCGTATACGAGAAAGCTTTTAATACAATAAAGCGTTACAATATCAATATAAAAGGAGAAGCGCTGAAGAATTTTATTTTTATTTTATATAAGGTATCAATTGATGTGATTTCTCTATAACAATTAATTATGCAGATCAATAGAATCATTCCTAAAACAAGTAATCACGTTCGTAACACTGATAAACTTTTGAATCCAAATATCCTCAAAATTATGCTAGCACCGCTTTTTACAACTACTTACACTCAACAAGGCCACGAAACTTTTATAAGGTCGGAAAGATCTACAGTTCCTTCGTCACATGAATAAAGACTGCCTCGTTAGTCTAGTGGTAGCATCCGCCGCCTAAGGATCAAGAGGTCCCGGGTTTAAGTCCCGGGTTAGGCCAAAACTTTGTGTCGGGTATTTCAATATTAAAATTACTCAGTAACAGTAGTCAGAAAGTTGGCGGTTTATCATCTCCGTGGCTCGGATACCACGTTAATATGTTGGTCCTGCGCCTGTACTTTCTTCGGTCATATTGGATTGCCGTCTCACCGGACTTTGAGAGTGAAGGAATAGGGAGTGCACCTATGTTAGCGCGGACACTTGTGCACTTTTTTTTTTTTTATATTTAATAGACTAACATTTGACTACAGTAACACCTGATGGTAAGTGATCACGTAGCCTACGATGTATCATGTTTGTCTAGAAGATACCTATTAACTCGTGATATGAAGACACAAATATTATAATCAATAGGAAACACAGACTCGGGCAAGGAGTTCCACAGCTTAGCAGATCGAATGATGAAGGATGACGCGTGTCGCTTCGTACGTATGGGTGGGATCTCCACTATGTATCTATGGCGTCGTGCAGTTTGTCTGGTGGTCCTACGGCGGAATGGGGATGAGGGAATCATATTGAACAATTCCTCGGCACACTCACCAAAGTGTAATATTATATCCTGCATAGTAGCCAACTATACAGGATATATTATAGTGCACAAGTCTCGTTGAGATTGGTCACCGTGACCGTAATCATTTAGGAGGTAATTATTATTATAAAGACAAGCACACCAGCGCATCCGCGCATCGTAAAAAAACACTTGGCGCTGGTAACATCCGCGCGGGTGGCACCTTAGCTACGCGCACCCACAGTCAACTCTGGGTACGTGTTGTTAAATGCAGCTGGGTGTAAGGCGGTGAAGCGCGATCAACACATCACTTGGTATAAGGTTTTCATTCAATAATATATAGCAAGTAACCAAGAACAATGTTTTCCATCCAATAATATTTCAGCAAGTATATTTTTTTTGGAAGCCATGAAAAGATATGACTTGTATCATGATAACAATGTGGTTGTATTAATCCAAGCTTCCGCTATACTGTATTAAACGCACTTTTAAGGGAGCAACCGAGAAAAGCTACTTACCACAACTTTAGAACTTGTAACTTGATCCTTCAAACTTTAAGAATGGCATTTGATAATATAAACTGGTGTTACATATCGTCAGACCTAATATAATAGTCAACATAAAATGTCTTGCTTATTTTATATTTTATACAATGTTAAACCTAAGTACCTATAGACTACCCGATAGAATCTACAAGCTCTTCTCTACCACTGCATCTTATGGGACAAACTAAAATAACTCTAAACTGAAAATGTACTTAGTAGTACTGTGATAAAAGCCAGCGTCATAAAACGTCCGGCTAACTTCCGCGCGAGTGGTCCTCACACGCGCATCTCCTCGCGGGGTACATGTTGCTAAATGCTGGGTGTATAAAGACAATCACACCATATCATATAAAAGCGACTCTGGCTTAGACCAAGCTAAAACGAGTCAAAACAGTTGAAATGTTCCCTGGTGTAAAGTGTCAAAGCGACCCTGGCCTCAACCAAGCTAAAACGAGTCAATGCAGTTGATATCTTCCCCCGATTTTATAAACCGTGCTGGCTCGTTTTCATTTAGTGATTAGTATCATGACATAAAGGTCGTTGCCACCTGCTAATATTGTATTAAAACACTTTTTAGGAGACAATCATGTCAAGTTATGGCGAAGGTAACTTCCGCGCGAGTGACCTTCACGTGCACTCATCGTCGCACGCGCGGGGTACGTGTAAACATAACTTATCTTTTGTGCCCAAATGTTATGTTTAATATATCTTTTTTCATTATGATAATATGTAAATGAAAGGGTAAAGACATCGTTTTCGTGACGCTGTTGACAGACACATGAAGCGTTGCGTAGACGTGCCGACGTGGTTCATCAGATGTATAAACTTAGTTCTTTAGAATTCAAATTAACCCAAAGAGCGGTGTAGGCCAGCCGTGAGTGGCGATACTTAAATGAAGACCATTAATAAATAAATAAATAAATATATTCTCAGACTGACACACCAATTCCCTAGTTCCAAACTAAGCTTATGCTTGTACTATGGATACTAGGTGAAATACGTTTTATAAACATCCATGACTCGAGTACAAATGTCCATGTTCATCACACGAAACATTTGCCCCTAGCGGTATTCGAACCCGCGACACTTGGTTTCGTGGCCAGGGTCTTTAACCACTTGACCAACGGGCCAGTCAAATTATAAGTCTACACTTGTTTATGCTGTGGGATATTTTTAAAACACCATTCAAACTTTAAGGCATAATATAATAGCATAATTTTGAGGGGGAGGGAGAGGATGTGCATTTTTTAGACTACCCACAGATTTCCAAGAATACCGCCAGGCCAAATTCGGCTGTTTTGAATTACACAATTAGCAACTGGGTGTATTACAATAGCTTTTATATCCATATACCCAAATGTTATTTTTGCATATCCCCCACTGCGCACTACTGCACTGGGCGACTTGTCTCAAATGACGTCATAAACCGGGGCAGATAACTTCCAGTCGAGTTAGCTGAGTCGTTTTCAGATTTTACGTGTGCTCATAAAGAACTCAGCAATGTGCCAATGTGGGTAATGGCATGATTGGCTGGGATGAGATGGGGATGCTGTTTATCACTCTCTTTGTGTCGTAAACAGAGAAGAATGAGGTCAGAAACAATATGATGATTGTCTTAAAAATAAACATCCGATATCTTACAACGAAATACATTTACCTGATCGTCGTCCAGTGGTAATAAAGTTGATTCAACCTAAAAGACTGAAAAGTGGAATATTTATATTACGTAAATTTTGTGTCAACTACGCGGAAGTGTGTGAAGATTTTACTTTAATCATTTTAATCTTTTTGCACTTTGTCTGCAATTTTCGTTAAATTGAATACACCGCAAAGTCTATGTATAACGTATCCTAACTACTAATATTATAACTTAGCTTGTCTGTCAGTTAAATCTTATTTGTTATTATTCACCAATTGCAAAAAAAAAATACCAACACCAAAAGTTTGAGCATAAGCCTTAAAGAAGAACGTATCTCGAAAAATATTTTTCTCATTATAGATTTGAATTAATAAATAAATATCGGACTACATCACATACTTACATTGATCTGCCTCCGAGGTAAGTAGCTTAAGCACTTGTGTTACGGATATCAGAAACAATAGCAGTATTACAAATATATATTAAAATATTGGATATTAACACCCAGACACAGAACAAACACAAGTATTCATCATACGAATATTTGTCCTGTGTGGGGATCTAACCCACAACTCTTCGCGCATGGGGCAGGGTAACTACCGAATGCGCCATCGAGCTTGTCAATTAAATCGTTGTTTTTTTTTTCTGCAATAAAAAATATCAACATATCTATCGATCGTTAATACTCTCAGTGTAACCCCAAGTTTACGTCCTCAAAGATGATTAGTAATAAACTAATTAGTAGTAAACGTTCAATATTCAATAACAGCCAGTGCTAACCAAATTAGTGTTAAATTAAACTTAACTACCTATGTGGGATTGATTAGTCCACTACACGCTGTACAGTTAAGCCTATTAAGTTACCAACTTAGGGACTTGGTAACGGAATTATATGTATATCCCGGTAGTGGGTTATGTAAGGCGGCGATCAGATGAAGCTGTTATTGTTTGTCTTTTAATTATGATATTTATTTTACACACAAGAGTATAGGGTCTTCATTTAAATGTAACATATAAAAGACGACCGTTATTTAATTAATCGTTTTTTAATAAAAAAATATTGTTTTTAATAAATTTTTATTGTTAACTAACGTTTTTCTTGTACCTAATATTTCTACTTTATTTTATATTTTTTATGACTAATTTAGATTCGCCTTAATTTAAAAAAAATCCTCTGATAAATAAATAAATTCTTCAGGCTAACACACCAATTCCCTAGTCCCAAAATAAGCATATAAGCTTGTGCTATGCATACTAGGTGAACGGAGAGACATACATAAATACGTTTATAAACATCCATGACTCGAGTACAAATATTCATATTCATCACACTAAATATTTGCTCCTAGCGGGATTCGAATCCAAGACCCTTGGTTTCGTGGCCAGGGTCTCTGACCGAGTGGTCACTCGACCAACGGGCCAGTCATAAATGATGAAATATCCCCAAAAATTATTACAATCTCTATAATTATATGTAATATGTGTTACCTTTAGATAATACTAAAGAATAGGTTAGTTAGGTTAGTATTTTGTGCTCTTGCCTATTCATTCGCTTATGGTTCTAGCACACTCCACCATTTCCATCACCTTCCACAGCACTTGGGGTAAATGCGGTTCAGAAGCCGTGTACATAAAGTGACGGTTCTGTACGTCCTCCAGCTCACTCTGAGGCGTATATAGACGTCACTCCAGTGACCAAGCAGATGTCGGTTGAATAAACACTGATATCGATGTCGATCGATGGTACACATATGTGTAGTCATTGCCTCGAGTGACCAGGGTCTTGTAACAAATAGAACAACAAAACAATCATCAAAATTGATTCAGCTGTTCTCAGTGACTATTACATAACATCACGCCCATAATCCCCGAAGAGGTAGGCAGAGTCAAAGGGGCAGCAGGCCCATTCAACCACATTCAGCCAAAAACGAAACTGGGCTGGATTAAATTGAAAATTGTGAAAAAGTAGTGACAAGTGGCCAGCTTGTCGCCTACACAATCACATACCCAAAACCCGATACACCATTAGTCGCCTTTACGATATGCTAGGCAAGAACCACAGCTGGCACATTATTTTCAAGTCCCAGACCAACATGGGACAATGGGCTGGGTTAGATGGAAAATTGTGAATAAGTAGTGACAAGTGGCTAGCTCGTCGCCTACACAATCTCATACTCAAAACCCCATATACCATTAGTCGCCTTTTACGACATGCTAGGCAAGAGACACAGTTGGTACATTAATTTTTAATCACCGACCACCATGGGACTATTAATTTTTATTAATATAGATTTAAATTTGTAATAACGAAAGTGGTAGGCAGAGTTCAAGAAGCGGTTTTAACTATTTACTTTTAGAATTAAATGGTTGTAAATGATGGAAAATTAAGAAAAAGCTTGTTCATCGCTCACAAACTCACAAACCCAACTTAATACACCATTAGTCACCTCTTATAAAGGTGTTAAGCAAGGAAAATAATTGGTACATTATTTTAAAAGTCCCAGACCAACATGGGACAACATTTAGTGTAAACAGAAAATGAATTTAACGACCAGCCAACCTGATAGTCACTCACTAAACCTAAACTGTCTAATAAAAAAAATATGTCCGTACATCGGTTCGCTGATTCGAGCCCGATCCAATCCGAACATGAAATCGGTGTTGGACACGCGACCGGTAATTAATCCGGCCCCAGGTTCGATTCCCGGCGGGGATTAAAACTAAATTGCGATCAGCGTCTATACTAATACTGGTTCGGTTCGATCTGTGTAGTCTTTGAGTTATGTGGTGAGTTGGGTCAAAGGAAAGCTTCTAAAATACATGAGGGAGTAATATAAAATATCTGTGTGATAATTGACATGTTATGCAGTTTGTAGGCGATGAGCTAAGTATTTGTTACCACATTTTTTACTATGTACCATAACTGGCCCGTTATGGTACATTGTAAAATCTGGTCAGAGACCCTGGCCACGAAACCAAGGGTAGCGGGTTCGGATCCCGCTAGGGGCAAATATTTCGTGTGATGAACATGGATATTTGTACTCGAGTCATGGATGTTTATAAACGTATTTAAGTATGTCTATCCGTTCACCTTGTATCCATAGCAAGCACAAGCTTTTAAGCTTAGTTTGGGACTAGGGAATTGGTGTGCCAGTCTGAAGAATTTATTATTATTATTATTAACTAACTAAACTTTACGCCACTTCCCTAGCGGGGTAGGCAGAGGGAACTGAACGCCATATGGCACGATACCATCTAACCCAACTTAATTTAATTTTGAGGCGTATGTAGTTTAAGGTGCTTGCCAAATTTCAGTGAAATCGGTTGAGAAGTTTACTCGTGAAGACGTAACAGACTTAATAATTTTCGCATTTATCTCCAATACAATAGAATCTCAACGCTACTTTTTGACGTACGAAAGAATTACTCACATTGAAAAAAAATCTTTAAAATTCAGCGCTTGAAGTGACATTAGAAAGAAAATAATTCCAGAAATTTCCACAAATCGCAAACCAATGAAGAGGAAAGTCGGTTTCAGCTAGGCCGTGGTCTATAATGTTTAAAATCAGGCTCCATTATGTAAAACCCTGGCGACTGGCCAGAACCAGCCGCTAAATCACATCACATTGTCCTTAAATCGGCACACTGCTTATATAGCCAAATAACAATGTGTGGATGTAAGGGGGATAAAATATGAGTGGTAGTTCAATGGTAAGGACAGTCGTCTCACTTACGGGGAGTGCTGGTTCTAACTTAGGCTCGTAATTACACTTAAAAATTCACCTATGTACGGATTTATATCAGTTGCTCGGCGGTGAGAAACAGGAAATCTAAATAAATAAATAAATAAATAAACTGTCCAGACTGACACACATTCCCTAGTTCCTAACTAAGCATGTATGATTGTGCTATGAATACTAGGTGAACGGATAGACATATTTAAATATGTTTATAAACATCAATTACTCGAGTACAAATATCCATGTTCATCGCACGAAACATTTGCCCCTAGCGGGATCTGAACCCACGGCCCTCGGTTTCGTGGTCAGGGTCTTTGACCACTCGACCAACGGGCCAGTCAGTCTTATCCATCCATATGTAACGATGTATAATCATGATCAAATTTGTCTGGTTCCCCTTTAAGGAAATAAAATTTGTTTGGTGCAATACTTAACTTACTTACATACCTGTTTCATCAACAACTAGTCCCGGTGCAAAGCCACGCGAGGCCCCCACTACACCACCACCATGAAATTTAGACTAGGCATTATGACGTTTAAAATCCAACAAAGAACCAGGCGGTAGTCCATAACGTAATAGCCTGGCGGAGGGCCAGGGCGGACGAATGGAAATAGTCGTATCCTTAAACTACTGGGGCTGCCAATAACGTTTGATTGTATTGGATTTAAGCAATGTTGTCCGGATTATTTATGATACATGTATAAATGTACATTTATTGAGCATTAATGTACAAGAAGCTAACTCGATTGGAGACTGTTATGATTTATTCGCTTTTATCCTTCGTTTGTGTGAGAATACGTAGCCTGATTGAATATTTGAGTTTTGAGTATTGTTTATTTGAATTGTTATATCGGTTAGCGATCTAAAAGTAATTTTTGTTGTACCTACTTTGGAAATAGCGCCATTATTATATATTAAAAATACCCGAACGTAAATATAAAACTTTATGTAATAATCAGTTGAGTAATGAAAATTAGAATCGATGAACGGAAAAATAGGAACAAATATTTGTCCCGATGCTGAGATCGAAGCCACGCCTATTATTTTCAATGCGAAGTTAACAATTGCATTAATAAAGCTGTCACCAATGCGCTGTATGCATTCCAAGACTGTCTAATGACAGTCAGTCAGACAGACCTGCTGTTATAAAGTTGTATGTAAATGCTGCCTACAGTATGAAACATGCATATAGGTATTGTAGAACGAAATGACCAATCTAACCCATACAGCCAATGTCGCTTTGCCTTTACGTGCACCGAGGCTGATCACATATTAGCGAGTTGAACAGCACCGATCGCAATTCAGCCGGAGTCCCCCGCGGCCGAGTAATTGCCAGCGCGCTGACGCGGGCTCTGATTGTTTTCGCTCACGAGTCGCCGTCGCGTTCGGAGTCCGAGCCGCAAATCGAACGAGCGCTCGAACGTAATCCGTTTGTCATCGCTCGATTGATGAGATCGATTTGCGATTCGTGTAATGTGTGAATCGGTTCAATTGTTGGCATAACAAGTCGATTAATGTACAAATTAGCTGTGGTGCCTCATTTGGAATTAATATTTGATGTTAGATGATAGTGACTATGAAGTAAATAAAAAATTTTACGTTATAAAATCCAACTGTACATTACCTTGAATTATCAGAATTACGTACATATCCTACGTGTTATTTATGCTGAACCTTTAGATTAAGATGGTTATTCCAACGTGCCCTCTCATTATACACCTACATACATGCATGGCTTGAAATAAAACGTTTGTTATCTTTGATACCTGAACGTGGACAGTTCAGTTTAAAATCCGTTGACAAAGCAACGCGACTGGTTGATTGTCACTCCACCGCTCGACGCGCCATTCCATTCGATTGCTATCGGTCACAAGAGGCTGTCGATGTTCTCAAATGTTCGTTTTAGCTCGCGAATTTGTAATGCGAATCGGCAAATGATCTATACAGTAATCCGTTTGTAATTGCTTTCATTGGATGCTGTTCTCCGTTTATGAGATTTAAATCTCAATCGAAAAAGCGGCATGTTTTTTGCAGGTCAGGACAAGAAACCTCAACTGTACGCCAAAACTTTTATAAAAGAGTGTTTATTCGTCCCACGTTGGTTAAGGACTTAAAGATAATGTGTTCCTTACCTAGGATATTGTAAAAGGTTAGTAATGGGTTATGGATATGTAATTGTGTAGGAGACTAGCTAGCCATTTGTCACAATTTTTTCACAAAATTTCCATCTAATCCAGCCCAGTTTTATTTTTGGTGGATCGGCTAAAGGGGCCTGCTGCCCCTTTAGCTCTGCCTACCCCTTAAAGGATTACGGGCGTGATGTTATGTATGTGTGTTTATTTTAACAATCTTGCTCATTCTAAATACATTATCGTGCTCATTGGAATATAAATTATGGATTAATGAAGATAATATTTTTACCTTTGTTACTTAAATCTATTCAGTTCAAAATCCCTTAAAAAACAACGCGACAATTTGATTGTCATTCCACCGATCGACGCCGTTCAATTGGCCGTCGAATACTGAATGTTCGTTTTTGTTCTCGAATCGACAAACGATCTATGTACATCGTATCCCGTTTGTCATCGCTTTCATTGAATCCTTTTTGAAAAATGGACATTGAACCGAAATTTGAATCAAGCTAAAAAAATTTAATTATTTGCATTAGGTGTCTGTTCCTATAAGGCAGTTCAAGTTCAGGTTTCCTTACGTTCTTGTACTGCTGTTATTGACTTTAATAGGGAAATAACTTTGTCTCATGTCTGGAATTAGATAAAAATGTACCAGCTATGTTTCTTTCCGTAATAAGCGATTGCGAATGATATACTGGTTATTAGGTTTGTGCTTATGTAGGCGACGAGTTAGCTACTTGTCACCACTTTTTCACAGTTGGCCATCTAACTCAACTTAATATATTTTTTTTATGTCTAAATGGGACTCCGGTTATAGATTGCGGCATGATGGTATATATAAATTAATGAATGTTGAAGAGGCAAGTGAGGTGTAAGGATCGTGCCATGTGGCGTTCGATTCTCTTTGCCTACCCCGCTAGGGAAGTGGCGTGAAGTTTAGTTAATTAGTTATAAAATTATATGTAGGTACTTTATAAATTCAAATATTTTGTTTTCATTGATTGACACATCGCCAACGACACAGAATACCATCGGTCATGTAACGTGCGAATTGGTCAAGTGACCTGAACGTAATACGTTTGGCGATTCGCTCCATTACCGAGAATGCTTGTGAAATGCACGAATTTCACTTGATTTAATTGATAGGAGCGATGATGTGATTTCACGGGAGACCATTGATTTGCGGCGGTATATTGATGAGCTGTTATTGATACTAATTAGGCACTTACTGACTTAATGACGTGATAACTGACTTAACTACATGGTGTTATTCGTGGCATAATTGAGTAATTTCGTAATTAATAAATCAGTTACTTATTGTGACCGTATCCGCAGTTAAGCAATATGTCCTATTTTGCAGTACAATAGCAAACTGTGACGTCACTGTCTGCCAAAGTTAACAAAAAAATATAAATATAGCATTAAAATTACATTTGCAATTCATAGATCTAATGAATTACGTTATTATAATACGGTAATGAGGGCAAAACTATAAATAACGTAACCGGGACACACACACACACACACACACACACTTGTATCAAACAAGTGTGTAATGTCATGAGATGTGTAATCAAAATTATGATTCAAGTTGTTTGGTTTTCTATCAAACGATTATACTATGTAGTAATGTAATACTATATGATAATACTTGTGTTTGTTCTGTGTCTGGGTGTTAATATCCAATATTTAAGTATATATTTGTAATACCACTGTTGTTTCTGATATCCGTAACACAAGTGCTTAAGCTACTTACTTTGGAGTGAGATCAATGTATGTGATGTCGTTAAAAAAAAAAAACCTTTTGAGCGGTGATAGCTCAATGGTAAGAACACGCGCCTCTTAACCAAGGAG
This sequence comes from Glyphodes perspectalis, assembly GCA_951394215.1. NCBI lineage: Eukaryota > Metazoa > Arthropoda > Insecta > Lepidoptera > Crambidae > Glyphodes > Glyphodes perspectalis. The sequence continues at coordinate 2,262,992 of OX596207.1, read as the reverse complement.
TGCGGGTTCAAACCCGGGCACGTACCTCTGGATTTTTCAAATCTATGTACGTATTTATACCACTAGCTCGACGGTGAAGGAAAACATCGTGATGAAACCTGCAAATTCAAACAACTTTGTATTTTTAACCATGATCCAAAAATTGTCTAGTTCCCCTATCTTAGTTACGAAGGTCAGATCGGCAGTCGCTTCAATCTAATTATCAAACTCGCTAAATCCTGGATCATGGTATAAGCGGACCTCGTATAAGTACGGTACATAACGCTAGGAAGATGATTATTGACCTTTCACCTTTTGTTTGATTTCGATACGATCTTCATTTGAACAAGTAATCAAAATTAAAATATACGCAACTCCTCCATATTTAGAAGACGATGTTAAGCTGTGCTTTCGGGCCCTTATATAAGCTCATGGTCGTTAAAATAATTGGAGGCTTGAATAGCGGCTGACCTCGCAAAAAGCCGTCAAAGAGCGAATAATGGCGGTCGGTATAAAGAATACGGACGAATCGAGGCTCTCAGACCCTTTTATGTATTACTTCTGGACCAATCAAATGTAGGGAGACTTTTGTGAGCCTGTATTGTTAATCTAGCTAGTGATTTGATCATAGGCTAAAATTAGATTTGGGGGCTTAATTTGGATCGTTGGACTTAGCCTATAATTGCGGTCGTTTTATGAACTTTTTTCTTTCAATATTACATATTTAGTTGGATTATTAAGTATGCGATTTATTGTTCAATCATATGCTGCTGTCCAAGAGCTGTAATTTGGTGTATTTATGGAAGTTCGGAGGCAAACTATTGTTTTCGATTTTTGACGTAGAAATATATTTTGTTTCTAGTGGAGAATCTACTTATAAAACCAAGAGAAGCCGATTGGATCACGCTTAAACAACAATGAATTTAAATATAAAATAAAAAATGTTTCGTTTTAAGATCGAACTTTAAATTCTTCCTATCTATAGATCAGTCGATCGAAGTATTTACTTTCTTTTGAAAGCAGCACCTCAGTGCTAAATATCAAATTATCCGGGGCAGCTACCACGGAACCAATCTAGCGACTTAGAGCGGGCTGCGGCTCAGAGCGCAAAGTTGATTACGGCGCTCTCGAGGGCGCAATCCTTCCGATAAGTCCCTCCGCGGTTGTCAAAGGGCGGCTAATGACTCGATCGGGCCTCAGACACTTTCATTTATAGTTTTTAAGTGTAAATTATAAAATCCGCTAGGAGTTAAATTACTTTAATTGCTTTGATAGAACTTTTGTGATTTATTAATAAGCTACAAAAGTTTGCATAAACACGGATTAGATGTTGTTATGTTGGTATAAAATTCTGATTAATACTGTGTCATTATTATGTAAAATACACTTATGTCTACTTTTAAGTTACTAATCCGTTGGGTCTGCAACATCCTTTTAAATATCTTGCCAATACAGCATTTCAGTGGTAAATCATCATCTTCCTAGCGTTATGTCCCGTGCTTAGACGGGGTTCGCTTAGACCATGGTCCAGGATTTAGCGAGTCTGGTAATTACATTGAAGCGACTGCCGATCTGACCTTCGTAACCCTAAGATAGGGGAACCAGACAATTTTTGGATCATGGTTACAAATTCAAATTTGCAGGTTTCATCACGATGTTTTCCCTCACCGTCGAGCTAGTGGTATAAGTATGTACATAGATTTGAAAAATCTAGAGGTACATGCCCGGGTTTGAACCCACACTCCTCGGTTAAGAGGCGCATGTCCTTACCATTGAGCTACCACCGCTCAGTGGTAGATATCAAATTAAAAACGCTAATTAACACGGTATATTTACACAATATACACTTCTATTAGTATAAGTTACTAATCTGTTTGATATGAATACAATTCAAAAGGATTACCATTTAAAGCACTGATTAATGCGGTGCCCTTGTTACCTACTATATACGAGTAATACCTACACTAACGTCAATTAGTAACTAATCCGTTCGATCTGCAATAGCCTTTTCAATTTCTTTCTAATAGAGCATCTCAGTACTAAATATCAAATTACCCGTAGCATCTGCCTCATGCAGCTATCACAGATCCCATCTAGCGACTTAGCGCGCAAAGTTGATTAGGGCGTACTCGAGGCGTCCGCAATCCTTCCGATAAGTCCTAGCGTGGCTGTCAAAGGGCGGGTAATGGCACCGCCCTCAAGAATACCGACTCAATAGGAGCTTAGACAACTTTATCTAGTTTTTTTTTACCAATTAAATGTAAACATCTTAGCTGCTTCGTCGAGTGAAAGCTTAACTTGTAAGAAAATACCATAAATTATATTGAACTTGTTCTGAAATGATTTAAATTAATAACCACCAAGATTACAGAAAAATATCTGTTTAAATAAACGCGAATTATTCTAGGGCAGAATTTGAGGCCGTGGCACTCTCCTTTGACGCGAAGTCTGAATTATACCAATATTGGAGGTAAAAATATAAATTGGGTCATGGTTACATAGCATCGATATTTTTTGAGGAGGGAAAATTCGTTACGCACCTTCAACTTACCAGAGTGGTGTGTGGGACCTCTGGATTTAGAGGTCCCTGCTCCGGCCAAGATGTTAGTGGCCGGGGTATAACTATTAAAACCCCGCGCTACCCCTTATCGCTCGAGTGGAAGGACGTCATGGCTATAGCTGAACCTTACAACGCCCTTCAGCGACTAACCTGTCCTACACGGTGGGCACCGCCGGCTATAATGTGTCAGCGTGGAGTCCTTCTTTTTTTACTAGTCCGTGGTCATCATCTTCCTAGCGTTATGTCCCGTGTTTAGACGGGGTCCGTTTAGACCATGATCCAGGATTTAGCGAGTCTGGTGATTAGATTGAAGCGACTGCCGATCTGACCTTCGTAACCCTAAGATAGGGGAACCAGACAATTTTTGGATCATGGTTACAAATCCAAAGTTGTTTGAATTTGCAGGTTTCATAACGATGTTTTCCTTCACCGTCGAGCTAGTGGTATAAATATGTACATAGCTTTGGAAAATCTAGAGGTACGTGCCCGGGTCTGAACCTGCACTCCTCGGTTAAGAGGCGCGTGTCCTTACCATTGAGCTACCAACGCTTCTTACTAGTTCGTAGTATATCTATCTATACTAATACTTACTAATATTATAAAGCTGAAGTTTGTTTTATTTGCTTAAACGCGCTAATCTCAAGAAGTAGTGGTCCGATTTGAAAAATTCTTTCAGTGTTAGATAGCCCATTTATCGAGGAAGGCTATAGGCTAAATAAAACCATGCACAGGGAAACCGCGGGCACAGCGAGTTTAATTATATTATCATTACTCTGTACTGAGGAAGGATGTGATATCTGCCTACCCTTATGGGAAAAAGGCGTGACATTTTGTATGTGTAAGTAAGTAAAAAAATATTTGCAACCAACAGGCACACAAAAATACAAAAAAAATATAAAAATAACATAAAAAATATTATTTAATTTAATTTGCACAGACTGGAAAGTATAATGTGTGCCACAGTGCTGCAAATTGGTGTATGTATGTATGCAGGTACTATATCCAATGTATAAACATATTCTGAATTATTTTTATTTATGTCTTTCATAAAGAACCTAATGATTTTGGACCACTACGTATATTGCAAAGAAAAAGACTGCTTTTACGAGCTATTTCAGGTAAACGTACTCAAGTTTTTGCCAGACACTCTAATGGCTTTCAGTTCAATACCCGGTGAGATCAATTTTAAAAAGAACTGTAATTTTTCCAACTTGTTTACGACTCAATAAGACGGGGTCTTGTAAGTGAAGTATAGATATAAATTGATGTAGTAAAATAGCGTCATAGAGTAAAGTGCATACAAATTAGCTTAGAGCAAGTTTCACCAATCAGATGAAGTTTTAGATAGCTAACAGACATAATATAAGTACTTAGTTGTTAAATTAAACACTGTTGACTGGCTCGATGGCGCATTCGGTTCGATCCTTACCCAGGACAAACATTCGTATGATGAATACTTGTATTTGTTCTGTGTCTGAGTGTTAATATCCAATATTTAAGCAAGTGAGGTGTGTAAGGATCGTGCCATATGACGTTCGGTTCTCTGCCTACCCCGCTAGGGAAGTGGCGTGAAGTTTAGTTAGTTATTTTAGTATATATTTTTAATACCACTGTTGATTATGATATCCGTAACACAAGTGATTAACTTACCTCGGAGTCAGATCAATGTATGTGATGGAGTCTGATATTTATTTATTTTTATCTATTCATCTGGTAGATATGTTCTTAATAGGCTATTCGGGACTTATCATTTGTAAAACCGACTTTTAATATAATACAAATGGTAAATAGATATATTTCTCATATATTAAGCTTAAGCCCGCAGCTTTGTCCACGTGAAATTTGGTCTATTGAAGACTATCTGTGTCCTGTGGTATCAACTATTTCGGGCTGAAAACCAGCCTATGTAAAGGAAACACTAGATTTAGGAATCAAACCTTAGATTTACCGAATTTTATCGCAATATGTTTAGTACTTTAGGCGTGAAGAGGACAGACAGAAAGAGAGATAGAGGTACTTTACCTTATTAATATAATAATAATAAATGAATTCTCCAGACTGACACACCAATTCCCTAGATCCAAGCTTAGCTTATCAGCTTGTGCTTGTAATACTAGGTAAACGGATAGACATACTTAAATACGTTTATAAACATCTATGGCTCGAGTAGAAATGTCCATGTTCATCACACGAAACATTCGGTTTATTCCGAACCTGATCAGAAATCCAAACATTGCCCCGGTTCTATCTAATATATTTATATCGAAGTTAATCCCTTCCGCATTACTAATTATCCTCCTGTATTAAATTTACTCGGAATTCCGATACATAACATTACATGAGCCAATAACATTTATTTGCACGACTGAACAATTAATTAAAAAACCTCAAGGCTCAACATGTGCCGAACAGTTTGATATTCACAATGAAATTACGAGATTAAATCGGAATTAAATTTAAACCCGCTGACCGATTCTCCGTAACGAAGGCACTCCAATTACCTCCTCTTTTAAAAGTTCTGATACCTTTGAACCCTTTTCAATCGAGGGATTTTCAATAGGGTCCGGTGGGGAGGTGTCGAAAGTTTAAATGACGCCTTTGGAGGGTCCATGTGTTGGACTGTGGACTGTGGGAAGTATTGACTTGGATTACTTGGGTGGTATGGCGATCCATTTGGGCTATAGGTATATTAAGGTAAATATTTTTTATCTATTCAGAAACAGCGTTATTTTTTTAACTGAGTTCTAAAATCTAACAGTAAGACTAGTTTGTAGACTAGGGCAGGGTTCGTTGTACTGAAGAAATCAAACACGAAACTTGACACTGGACTGGACTCATTTATTGACAAAAACTGGCCTATTTTTATTCACAATTTACATGCACAACAAGCGACTAGCACAACCAGTAAAAATCACTTGAGGAATTCCACCTTCGTCTCGCTTTAACTAGAGGCTATCTTTGTCCCTTACCGTGGATGCTTTCTGTCTCGCTCCCACACATGCTCCGCCTCTGTCTGACATTCTCCGTCTCATGAGCCGTCCTTTTCTGCCATCTACACAATTCTTTATGACTGTTTTTGTAGCTAGATACATAATTTAGTTAATGAAATATACCGAATAATTAAAAATCGTTAAATTTAACAAAAATCTACAGGCTAAGCTAAAAAAAAGAAGAAGCTGCCGTTCAAAGCCTAATTTGGTAGTCCGGTTATAGTTTTGTATCTTATTTTTTTTTTATATTTATGTTTATAACATCACGCCCGTAATCTTCGAAAGGTTGGGCAGAGTCAAAGGGGCAGCACTCCACTTTTATCTACATCCAGCCAAAGACAAAACAAAGTTTATAGAAACTTGTGACAAAATAGGCTAACTCGTCACCACACATAATTAAAACCCAAACTTACCGTTAGTTGCCTATGACGACATCAAGGCGAGGACAACAGTTGGCACAAAATCTTATTAATTCTAATTTAACGTCAGTTTCGTTTTATAATTTAATAATAAAGTAGAAGAATCAAAGCCTTTTATTTTTTTTTTATAAAATAATGTTTCAAGAGAATATGGCAAAAAATAAAAGAATCTTGCGTTATTGAAACATTATTAAAATAACTACAGATTTCACAATTCGCAAACAAATTGTCAAGGCGACTAAAAACATCAATTTTCGATTTACCAACTATCTAATAACAAAACTGTAATTACCCTTAATAGCTTCTAGACAGGTAAAAAACCCAAGTCAAAAGTAAATTCTCCCGAGATAAAAGGGTAAAGTGGATGTTGAGTGCCGGAAACGAACTTAATGTAGGTAAGTACGATTCTTTCCACAGCAAAATTAGTGATGCGAACCGATTACGATACCGGTATCTTCCGATTACAAGGTTTCCAATGGAGGAACATTTGCAACCACTTCTATCTACAGGATTTAATCCAACATTTAAAAGAGATTGTGAGTATCGCTCTCCGAAAATATGACCTGTACTTGCAGCTAAGAGCCTGTCCAGTACGTAGGTTGTTGGCTGTTTTTTTTTAGGGAAAGTCAAATAAAAGCAAAGTTTGGCTGAATAATAAATGGCAAACTTCATGCAAATAATCATAAGTTTTTCGGCATTAGTGTTAATATTGTACGATAGTATCTGTAAGGGACACACGTGTGTTCGAAGTAACTTAGCCGCTTTATTAATATGTAAAAGTTCATTTATTTTGCATTCAGTAGAGATTACACTGACTCACACATTCACTTAATAGGAGTGGTAAAAATGAGAGTAAAGTGTAAATACTCTGCCAGCTATGTAGCCTAAAATCTATTCTGTGAACTCAATGGTTCAATTATAAGCCTTGTATAGGGACAAATAAAAAAGGAGGACTCCACGCTGTCATACTATAGCGGTATTACCGGTTAATCCAACCGATTTCAGCGAAATAGTTCACATAACTGACCGAGATATCTCAAAGAAAACCAGCTCCTCCGATTCCCGTGTTTCCTTTTGCACTAGTGCACGGAAAAGGATGTGTGGTGTGGGTACATTAAGAAACGCTTAAACAACTTAAACATAAATCTAAATGCGCCGAGATTATTTTGTTTGAACATTAATAACGGCAACTTGGTCCTCAAAGCTGGAGTAAATACGGACTCGCTGTGCCAATAAATATCAGATTAGGTTGGCTGCTTAAGGCTCCATCAACGCCTACAATTGAGTGAATGTTTTGCTAAATATTTTTATTAATTTAATTAAAAAGCTTGTGTAGAAGAACTCAGAACTAAGAGGAATATTATTCGCCATAATATAAGCCCACGTAATAAAACACGAAACATATTTGTGTATATGTTAAGGTTGAGCAATATGCCATATTCTAGCTCAATCCGTCAAAGTATTAACCAATATATATTAATATGTTCCCATAAAATGTAAGGCATTATTGATTTTTAATTAAGGGATTGTATAAAAAGGTCGAAGTAACGGGCAGATTGTATGGGTTGGTTTATAGAAGTATTAGCGGTATTACACACGATCTTAAATTGAACTTCTATCATCAAACTCAGGGTTTCCAAACTTTTATATATATTTTGTCACGCAACCGTCGACACAAAATTATGAAAAAATGTAATTAATAAATAAATAAATATTAAGCTTAAGCACTTGTGTTACGGATATCAGAATCAACAGTGGTATAACAAATATATACTTAAATATTGGATATTAACTCCCAGACACAGAACAAACACAAGTATTCATCATACGAATATTTGTCCTGGGTGGGGATCGAACCCACAACTCTTGGCGCATGGGGCAGGGTCACTACCGAATGCACCATCGAGCCAGTCAAAAATCAATAAAGACAACCAAAAATTTGACACAGCACATATATGTACATGTCGGACCAATAAATATTTAATCAAGTGCAATCGAATCGAACACAAAACAGCCATGACCTAATGGTCATGGCTGTTTAAGTAAATAATTGTGGACCACAATAATTAGTGGTCCACAATTATTTACTTAAACCTCAAAATGTTAAGTTGCTATAGCGTCCCTTTAAACCCTTCACCCTAAGCCACCAAAATCCAAACTTTAAGAAACCCTGACTTATTAAAGAGTCGAAACGTTTCACAAATTGAATTTAATTTTTTCTGTCCCCGGGGTAAACACCGGTCATAACTACCCAATATCCAATTAGGCAAGTCCTCAAAACAGTCCGCTCGTCCGCCCTCAAATTCGGCTCCATTGCCGCCCGATAGCCTTCTTCTCGTAATTGCTTTTGCGGATACTTTTCCTCAAAAGTCTGACCATTATGGCGAACACAGGCTAAATGGTGACATTAAGATTTATTTTTCTTTTTTCTTCTTCTTGTCATCGACCGTTAACTAGATTATGTTGGTCTAAAAACATATTTTTGTCTGTATCCTTAATTCTGTATGTATTTTTTGTGCAATAAAGAATATATCTATCTATCTATCTACTGCAGTGTTTAAGTAGTATCTTGATAATTGATCATTTTAGAAGGGTAATAGGTAATAAATTAGTTAGAGTTTTTATTTTTTATGAGTTATAAAATGATACGAAACTTTTGGTGATGGCAACAGATCTTTACATTTCTTCTAATAAAGTATCGTAGTATATTGATAATTTAATTAACATTAAGCAATATTATATGTAATTGCTGTTGGTTTTCTTAAATATATACATATAAGAGCGTTTAAAGTACCTTCCCCGTAGAGTATCTTCAAAGTTTGGCATCCAGTCACTTCATCTCGATGTTCCTAATTTCCGTATTTTTTTTGTATAAAACACAAGTTATACAGCTATTAACACGTTCGCTATTAATCGTTTATCGAGCACACCATTTGTAACAAATAGAAATTTTCATGACACAAACATTTACCCCTAGCGGGATCAATCCAACCAAGCTCTTAACAATCCTGTCAATAATTTGTACCAACGAAAAATATAAAAGACGCCATTTACCCTCCGTTCTGGCCTTAATAAATTTCGGTTAATTAACAAAGCCTTCGGCGGTACATTAAATTGACCGTCTCGAGTCTGCGAGACAATAGAGAAAGATTGGCGTTGGAAATAAGTAGCCTGTTCACGGAGTGTAATAGCTGATTAACTGAGAGCTGTTGAGCACTAGCAATTGATGTCGGCGATAAATTGTGTAGGACTCGCCTTCTATTCCAGTATTCACGGAATTGTAGTGACATTTTGTGTAGAATTAATTCCTTCCTCTCATGATCGTGTCTGAAAATAGGACGGGAATAGACATACTCTCAAACATTCGTGTTTGTAGTAATAATTGCAGAATTGGAAAATAATAAGAAAACCCATTTAAATTAAAAAAACGTCATTGTAGTAAGTTCCAACTATCGAGATTTATTTATTGTCATTGCAATATTTTTTTTCTTAGAATTCACCGTAGACATAGATGAGTGATAACCTGAAAACTACTATTTAAATATTTTGTAAATATACTATAATCTATTTAAGTCTTTATTTGAGCAATAATAAATAACAAAACTTTTCATTTGAAGACCGACCGACTGAAATAAAAATGTTAATAAGGTTTTCTCATTTCTTCACGAGGATGGGTCCCAAAAATGTACGAAAACTTAACTTAAGAATTCACTCGTTATCCCGGACTGCCCGACAAGCGTAGCTCGCGAACTGAAAATAATGCTCGCTTCAAATGCACCTGAGATTTTTCATTCAACTTTTTGCTCGCATTTGTAACTCGTTTGAACAGTATTTTGGCACGTAACGAGCGTAAGGACAAGCGCGTCCGGCTGAACATTTATCATTTCACACGTGGGAACACTTCATTCACGAATTTATGCCACCTATTCGTTCTGCCCTTAACTAATCTGGTACCACACAAAGTGCTTTATATCGCCTCGGTGCTATGACAATCGTATGAGGTTCCAACATCTAGCTGTTTATCTATTATATTGTTTTTATATTTTACATTATAGACTGGCTCGATGGCCATTTGGTAGTGACCCTACCCCATGCGCTAAGAGTTGTGGGTTCGATCCCCATACAGGACAAACATTCGTGTGATGAATACTTGTGTTTGTTCTGTGTCTGGGTGTTAATATCCAATATTTAAGTATATAGTTGTAATTCCACTGTTGATTCTGATATCCGTAACACAAGTGCTTAAGCTACTTACCTCGGAGTCAGATCAATGTAGGTGATGTAGTCGGATATTTAAATTTTGGATTTTATATTTATTATAAGTAGAAGTTTATTGCCGTATGATTGTTATTAAAATAATTTAGGGTATTGTTTTAGTCGCTTATGCGTTAATACGTGACGGTTTTCTTCCAATTTATAATATTAGTAAGGATATAAGAAGGTCCTAATCAAATAAATTATGATTCATTTCTTACTGAAAAAGTTAAGCAATTATTCAAGGGCTTTTAAATTTTATTTTCTAAGTTAATGAAAGAGTGTGATTTATTTTGAGCTTTATTTTTGAGACTATAATTAATAAGTGCTAATAAATCAGTTATAAAAACCATCTACTATATTTTTGTTGGATTATTAATTAACAGCCAAGCAAGTGCTACTTAAGAAAGAAATTAAGTTAAATTTCATTATTACTTACTTAGGGTACTTACGTAGGTAACTGCTACTTAAGCATTGTAGAAATGTTTCATACATTACTACTCTTATGTTCGCTTATTGCATCGCTTACTGCTCCGCTTATCGCGTCGTTGGCTACTTCGCTTGTAGCGTTGCTGGCAACTGCGCTCATCGCGTTGCTGGTTCTTGATTATCGCGTTGCCGGTTCTCGCTTATCGCGTTGCTGGCCGCTCTGCTCGTCGCTGCCACCCCAGCCGGGCAAGCACGGCCCAAATTCAATTACCATTGTACCTTTACAGACCCAAATCTGCCCGTTTCAGCAGCTGCCAAAACGCGTCGTTGCCAAGCGGCTGATGCCAAGTATCGAAGCGTATGTTTATCCCTGCAGGTCGAACTGCGTAATTGAATTTAAATTTCGTTTCGGTGTAAGTTGTAACTGAATTAAAAACGGGTTTGGATCAGATCGATTACTATTTAACGCGCTAAACTTCGTTTTTGAAAACAAAAATCCTCTCATCACCATTCGCTTTATAAACACGTATAATGGACTCTCTAGTACGTTTACGTTTCATCAAAGTTTTCGAGTTCACGTTATCAAATTCAAATTCAAATTCAAAATTTCTTTATTCATGTAGGCCTCAAAAAAAAAGCACTTATAAATCGTCAATTTTACAAAATTTTTTGAGCAATGTGAATCTACCACCGGTTCGGAATGCTGATTCTACCGAGAAGAAACCGGCAAGAAACTCGGTAGTTACTCTTTTCAGCGTCAAAATATACATGAGTAATATACACGTTTTTTTTTAAATGTTCTAAACCAAATCATACAATCAATGACTGCGGGAGATGATATAATATGATGACTTACAATAAAAGTGTAAGATTAACCAGAGCAGACCAGCCCCCAAAGGTGGCACCTGTGCACAAGCATGACGTATGTGTCAGCCATCATTTCACTCAACCATATCAGAGGGAATGTAACGACCCGCCACATAACGCCACCACCCCAGAGGCAATTAAGTGAGCATGACTACTCAGGCTATCTCAGCAATTAATTAAAAAAACTAAAAAGAAAAAGGTCACAAATATCCAACATCAGCCACTAACCATAGGAAAAGGTGTACAAGATTCAGACTACACTATTAAAGATTTCACATTAGATCCCAATGGAGATTCATTTACCCAGGCTGTCTTATCGTTCAGATAATCGTCAGTAGTATAATAACCTTTTTGTAGTAAGGTATTTTTAATGTACTGTTTGAACTGAATGAGAGGCAATGTTATGATACTTGCGGGAATTTTATTATAGTAATTTATACTTTGTCCCATAAAGCTACGTGACAACTTTTGAAGTCTGAAACGTGGTATTGCTATCTTAAACTTATTTCTTGTATTTTTATTATGCACATCACATTTTTTAGTAAACAAATTGATGTTTTGATGCACATATAAGATGCAGCTATATATGTACTGTGAGGCAACGGTGAGAATCCCAATTTGCTTGAATAACTCCCTAAGAGAGTCTCGAGTGTTTAGATTGTAGATAGACCTAATAGCTCGTTTTTGAAGAAGAAAGATAGTCTGGATTTCTGCTGCCTTTCCCCAAAGAAGAATACCGTAAGACATGATGCTATGAAAGTAACTGAAATAGACCAGACGAGATGTTGCAACGTCTGTAAGTTGTCTAATTTTCCTAATCGCAAAAACAGCTGAACTAAGCTTCCGGGCAAGAATAGAAATCTGATAATTCCACTGCAGCTTTGAGTCTAGATTAATACCTAAAAAGACGGTCGATTCGACTAATTCCAATTTGTCGCCGTCCAACTTTAGGCTTACATCTACTTGTCTTACGTTTGGAAGAACAAAATTCACACATTTTGTTTTTGTTGCATTAAGCTGTAGGTTATTTACTGTAAACCAATTTAAGACCATCGAGAGAGTATTATTTACGTCATCAAAATTATTTTTACTTCTATCAATGTTAAAAATGAGCGATGTGTCATCAGCAAATAATACAATCTTACATAAGTCTTTAACACAGAATGGCAAATCATTAATATAAATTAAAAATAGGAAAGGGCCCAGAATAGATCCTTGAGGGACACCCATGGTAACCTTCGATCCTGTAGAAAGAGCTCCGTTTATATCAACTCTTTGAATTCTGGAATTAATGTATGATGTAATAAGTTCCAGAGCAAGATCTTTGACGCCGTAATGGTCCAATTTGCAAATGAGAGTCCGGTGATCAACACAATCAAATGCCTTGGATAAATCACAGAATACACCAAGAGCATTGAGTGAGTTTTCCCAGGCCTCATATATATGTTTTATGAGCGCAATTCCAGCATCAGTTGTGGAACGACCTCTGCAGAAGCCATACTGTTCCGAATGTAAAAGTTTATTTTGGGTGAAATGAGCTAACAATTGCTCATTAATAATTTTTTCAAAAACTTTACTTAGTGTGGGTAAAATTGATATAGGTCTAAAATTATTAGGGTCCTGTTTACAACCAGATTTGAATAATGGTAAGACCTTACTATGTTTCATTAAGTCCGGAAACACACCACTATCAATACAGGAATTAAAGATATCCGCTAAGTATGGTGCAATAATAGGAATAATATGATTAATATGCTTTATGGAAATACCAAACAGGTCACAAGTATTTTTCTGTTGCAGAGATTTGAAGGTACTTATTATATCATTGGTACCTATGTGTTTAAATTTAAAAAGAGAATTACAACCAGCGACGTTATTCTTTAACAACTTCTCCGCTTCAGAAGCAGAGGAGTTCAGCTGAGCAGTTGTTGTGATAGGAATATTGGTAAAAAAACGTTCAAAAGCCTCTGCAATGTGTTGATCGGAATTAACAACTTCGTTATTAATATTGAGACTAAACGAAGTGTCACGTGGTTTTAATTTGCCGGTTTCATGGTTTATAACATCCCACGTAGCTTGTATTTTATTGTTGGAATTTGATATCCTATCACGAATATATAAAGATTTCGCTTGCAAACATATTTTTTTTAAAAGTTTAGAATAATTCTTTACATAATTTAAGAATTCAGAACAATTATTAAACTTTTTGAGTTCATATAATTCATAAAGTCGGTTTCTACTTTTGTAAATTCCCTTTGTAGCCCAGGAACTGAATGTGACTTGATTTGGACATTTCCGCTTTTTTAAGGGAAAGTTAAATTCAAATTCTTTCACCAATTTATCAAACAAAGTTCTGTATAAAGTATCAGGATCACTAGACACACATGAGATTTCAGGCAATTTAGTAGCCAATCTATTCTTAAAATTGACTATTTTAGTATGAGAAATAGGTCTATAAGTTATTAGATTCGATGTCTTAGCAAGATTACTACTGTTATCACTAAACGATATAAGTTGCCCATAATGATCAGAGGTCAAATTAGAAAAAACAGACTTCTGAACTGGCTCACAATTACAAAATATATTATCCAGACAAGTGGCTGAAGTAGCTGTTATCCTAGTTGGTTCAAGGAATTGATAGTTAAGATTGAATGATTTAAATAAAGTGATCAATCTTAAACTAGTAGGCGAGTTATCTAAAAGGTTTACATTGAAATCTCCACAAACTACAATGGATCTCTTTTTCTTAATAATTTTCCTTAAATCTTATCAAACGCTATAATGTTAAGGGGACACAGACGTAAAGTGAAATTTTAACGAGCTTTGTCGTCGTCTTTTTTGGTTCGTTGGACTACAGAAAAAATACGTTCAAGTACAATATTTTTTGAAATCTCAATGACAGACTACAAAAATGTTTAGTCAAGAAGCTAGTTGGATAAATACTTCTTCTAGAACCGTTCACTAGTCGCGCTCCATTTTTTTTTCTCCTGACTGATCTGACTCCGAGCTATGTAATTATTTTAAAAGTAGCTAAAGCACTTGTGTTACGGATATTAGAATCAACAGTGATATTACACATATATGGTTAAATATTAGATATTAACACCCAGACACAGAATAAACACAAGTATTCATCACACGAATGTTTGTCCTGGGTAAGGATCGAACCCACAACTCTTGGCGCATGGGGCAAGTCACTACCGAATGCACCATCGAGCCAGTCCATTTGACGGCTCATTTCGAGTTAAGCCAAAGAGTAGGCAGACTTGCGTCTGAGGTAAAGAGTCCACACAGCGATTTATGCGGAGTTACCCGTGTTTTACGGTTCCGCAATAATCCGCAACAATTTGCCGCTCGCTCGCGGTATCCCCTTAATTATCATTCGTTTGCATAAGTGTCGGTAAAAAAAACGAGTCGAATTCAACAATAAGGCGAGCGATACACAGTTGGAATTTTGGTAAATTTGGGATTGTAGTTATTTGTGTGTATGCCGTAATTGTGTGAAGTCCTTATTTTTTATTTATATAAAGAAATATAATCGAAATGTCTGTTTGTATTGTAATGTCAATATAAGTACCTACTTTATGTTAAATGCATATACGGTTAAATAATTGTTTTTTTCTGTCTGAAACGGCTATATCGCTTAGGACGGGATTGTCACTGGCATCCAGATATGTAATTGGTAAAATAATTATAATCACATAAACCTTTTTTATCTAAAAACAATCATTTGTTTAATTTTACGCGGGTCTCAGCTAGTTCATATAATATATCATTTACACATGTTTTAAGTGAATCCCCACTTAATATATAGATATTTTAAAATATCACAATTATTTTAATTTATATTTTAAAATATATTTACTTACTGCGCTACCGAACTTGTTGCTTCTTGTTCATTCACATGCTACCTTGTAAGTTATATTTATTACTGTTATTAATGTACCTCATATATGTTGTTTGTCTGTTTGAACTAATCTTAGGAACTACTGAATAGACTATGAGTTATTTTGTTACAAAACTTACACCGAGTTTATCAGAGACACGGAATTTATCATCGTTACGACCCGTTCTTGGTCGGGGTCTGCTTGATCCATCGTAGATTTAGCGTATCTGACATTACAATGAAGCAATCTGCCATCTGATTTTCGTAAACCTTAGATAGTAGAATAAAAAAGTGATTATGGATGGAGACATCCATAGCTACAAAATGTTCAAGTTATCTTATCACGTTTTTCCATTCCTTTTAACCTACTTATATAAAAACAAAATAAACCCACTTAAATTTTAGCAAATATTTTTGACTAACAATTGTACCAACACGCCCGTAATCCCCGAAGGGGTAGGCATAGTTAAAGGGACAGCTAGCGCCTTTAACTACTTTCAGCCAAATCAGACTGGGCTGGGTTAGATGGACAATTGTGAAAAAGTAGCGACAAGTGACTGGCTCGTCGCCTACAAAATCACATACCCAACCTGATATACCATTAGCCGCCTTTTACGACATGATAGGCAAGGAATACAGTTGGCACATTCTTTTAAGTCCCAGACCAACATGACAACTACTAACAAGGTTTTTGCCTCGCTCTTATAAAATTGTATACAGCTATTACTAAAACATCCTTGAACAAGTAAAAAGTGTTTCTTAAAAAAAACTAGATTTTAAAATAGCACAGCCACTAGTAAAAATGACTTCGTTAGACCTCGCCCTAACCCGCCAGCGCTGGCGGCGACATAT
The DNA here is from genome assembly GCA_951394215.1 of Glyphodes perspectalis. Lineage (NCBI taxonomy): Eukaryota > Metazoa > Arthropoda > Insecta > Lepidoptera > Crambidae > Glyphodes > Glyphodes perspectalis. The sequence goes on along the minus strand of OX596207.1, from coordinate 2,246,756 downwards.
TTTAGCCCAGAGTGGCCGACTTGACCTGATTGAACTATTAATTGGAATTCCAATATGATCGGACGACAGTCGCCTCTATCCCAGCTTAAATATCGGGAATACTGCATTTGGTGAAAATTCGATTTATCATAGCATTGCTGTTTAGTTAGTACAATTCATTTACCCAATTAAGCAAAATATCCAGTTGCATTATTAGTGTATTCGTACAGTAGGTACTAAGTTAGTGTATATATATATGTATTGTATATATAGTGAGTGCAGTTCATATATCAGTAATATATGTAAGTAGTTGACCACTTTTAACCTTAGCATTTGATTAAAGTCATCAGAACTGCTGTCGACTAAACTTCCGGATTGGCATCACCTTTTTAAAATACGTATACGATATGGACTCAAAACTGTATGCGGCGATATAATATATATGAGGTAGACCTTTGCAGAACAATGAATGTCTGCAGATTAGCGATGCCATGGACCATAAAAAAAAAAGACTACCTAAAATTGGCTTCTTCTCATCATCTTCCTAGCGTTATGTCCCGTGTTTAGACGGGGTCCGCTTAGATCATGATCCAGGATTTAGCGAGGCTGGTAATTACAATGAAGCGACTGCCGGTCTGACCTTCGTAACCCTAAGATAGGGGAACCAGACAATTTTTGGATCATGGTTAAAAATACAAAGTTGTTTTTCAATTTGCAGGTTTCATCACGATGTTTTCCTTCACCGTCGAGCTAGTAGTACAAATACGTACATAGATTTGAAAAATGCAGAGGCACGTGCCCGGGTTTGAACCCGCACTCCTCGGTTAAGAGTCGCGTGTCCTTACCATTAAGCTATCACCGCTCCCCATAAATTGGCCACTTAAATTGGCTACTTCTGACTGACCCTAATTCCTTCTTTGACTTTCCATCTATAAAGAGCAACTATCCGAACAAAGCTAATCCACTCGCCGGTAAGTACAGAACAATTACGCGAGGCAAAACTCGGCTAATAGAACCAATTGCCCCGTATCATTGGTCGGGGCGGGCGAAAGTTAAAATCGCATTACCGCCGCTAACGAGACGGCGGAGGCGTTACTGTCAAGGTCCAGATTCGACCATGGGCGGTTGCGGGTTTACAATGTCACGTTCTGATTTGGAACGTCTTGTTGATTTGGGACGTTATTTTCAATGAGCGGATGGGGGGGAAAATTAACTAAGAGGCGTAATTTTTTGTTATATTATTATTTCATTATTAAATAGTAATTTATAGCATTGGTGTAATGGCTCAGTTTACGCGTCAAAGTTAAGAGGTCCGGTTGGATTTACAGTCTTGATCATGTAAGTAGGTATTGATCGATGAAACGTTTACAACTAGCTATATGTTACTATTATTATTTATTAAATATTACTTTTGGCAATCATTTTGTAAACTTTACCCAGCTAGCCTCTTAACGAAACGATTTATTCCCTACCTAATTTGAAAATATTGTTTCTATAAAGCAGTGGTTCCCAACTAGTGGTCTGCGGACCACCGTTGGTCTGCAAGACTTATTATTCGGTCACGGAAGACCTAAGTGTTATTAGTCTGAAAATTCAAAAGAAGCTTATTTTAAAATTAACACAGTTGATTTTCAACCGAATGGTCCCTGATAAAAATAATGAAATCAGAGTGGTTCACAGTTATTAAAAGGTTGGGAACCCATGCTATAAAGTAACAAAAGCATGCATATATGCACGACATGGTGGTAGATTCATATTATCGTTTGTTATTCTCATTTATAAGTGTTTGATTACTTATATAAATAATATACCTTTATAAATAAAAGCAGCAATATGAGCAGCGTTTTTAAAGTTCCATTTTATTTATTAGCACAGAGATATACTTTGAACCCCAAAGTTAGATAGACAAACACATACCAATGAGAAATCGCATTTTCTTACAACTTAAACCATACCATAAGCAAAAACTGCGCGGTCGGCCCCTAGAATTGTTATTGGGTGGTAATTTGTAGAAATAAAGACAGAAGTGCTTCGGGAAGACTTTGTTTTTGTAGTTCCTGGTAGGGATGATCGATGGACCCACGCGGCGCGATCTACACGGTTCCGCCATTATACTAACTTGATATGTAGATCTTGGAGATTGATGGGAATTCGATACCCGTATTCATAGTTGTGGCGAAATTAGAGAGCGAAGATACACAATTCATAAATAACTAAATGGAGCATTTTGTCCCATGTTGGTTTGAGAGTCCCATGGTGTTTGGTGATTGCAGTGTGTATAATAATAGCCTAAGCTACAGATGTTATTCTGTATATATAGGCTATAAATTCCGATTGTCCGATGTTGGTCTGGGACTTAAAAAATAATGTGCCAACTGTGTTTCTTGCCTAGCATGTCGTAAAAGGCGACTAATGATATATGGGGTTTAGGGTGCGTGATTGTGTAGGCGACGAGCTTGCCACTTGTCACTACTTTTTCACAATATTTCATATAACCTAGCCCATTGTCCCATGTTGGTCTGGGACTTAAAAATAATGTGGTAATCCTTTTTTCTTTTTTGAAGCCTATATAAATAAAGAGATTTTGAATGTTGAATGTGCCAGCTGCGGTTATTGCCTAGCATGTCGTAGAAGGCAACTAATGGTATAGGTATCGGGTTTTGGGTATGTGATTTTGTAGGCGACAAGCTAGCCACTTGTCAGTACTTTTTCTTTGTCAGTACTTCCATTTGACTCCGCCAACCCCTTCGGGGATTAAGGCCGTAATGTTATGTTTGTAAAAAGAGCATTTGCAGACAAAAAATGTCAAAAATGCGTTTTTTTCAAAATGTCTTGGATTCCTTGACCCTGTTATGTTGGGACGTTTAAAATTCCTTTAGGGATAAAAATAAAAGATTCAAGGGAAGAGGAGTGTGACGAATAAAATCAGTCGTATTGTGGTAGTTTGTAAAAATTGTTCTTTTTTTAATGGGAACATCGATAAAACACGGGTGTGTAGTGTTTTATAGGTATTTCGTAAATTGCTGAAATACAATTTTAGACACTGTTTAAATTGACTGGCTCGATGGCTCATTCGGTAGTGACCCTACCCCATGCATCAAGAGTTGTGAGTTCGATCCCCACCCAGGACAAACATTCGTGTTATAAATACTTGTGTTTGTTCTGTGTCTTGGTGTTATTATTGAATATTTAAATATATATATTTGTAATACCACTGTTAATTCTCATATCAGTAAACAAGTGCTTAAGCTACTTAGGTACCTCAGAGTCAGATTAATGTATGTGATGTAAGTATATTTATTTATTTTATTTGATTATAATCCTTCTTTCTGACTTTGCAACTGTCTATATCAATATTTTTGTTGGTGTTATCCGAGCCTGTGAAGAAACTCGAAGAATATGAAACTATCGACTGAATCGGGAATGTAACATAAGACAATATTATCGCATCTTCATCTACAATTCCCTTTGTTTCCTTGTTTATGTTTCTTGTCTATGAAACAATACGAGTAGAGCATTCTGTCACAATAGATACAGAATAATAGTATTTAAGTTGAGTATCAATGCTATTCGACTATGTGTTATGCGGTGAATTTTTAGTATATAACGGTACATACTTTTAAAACGATTTTATATCTATTACAAGATCGAAGAATTCCTCAATGACAAGGATTTACGGTTAACTTCATAATGAAGTGTTCACCTGCAGTGCTATCTAGACTAAGTGTAGATTAATTAAGTTTACAATATTGTATAATTGGCATTTAAAAGTGTAACTATTTTGTTTCTTGCCGGTTTCTTCCCGATAGAATCTACCTTCCGAACCGGTGGTAGTATTATTTGTTCTTTTTTGTTTTTGAATATTGACTATTTATAAGTGCTTTCTTGTAACCTGTAAAATAAAGATACTTTGAATTTGAATTTTTTAGCAGTCAACCCATATTTGTCAAATAAAATATAGCCTCTTTGAATCACCAGTAATGTAATATTTTTTTAATGTTTACATTGTTGAGTATAATTATTTCGTTTTAGGCATTATTACTCACAACAAACAAATTATCACTGAAAAGTCTGATGTAAATAATGTATTTTTAGAGATGGCTAAACGAAATATTATTTTCGTTACCGTACTTTGGTATTCAATTTGAAGGTAAAAAAATATAGAACTCTCCAAACTATACTAAAATAGCAATCGAATAAAATATAACATAGTTTCATCTCAGAATCAAAAAGGAGTCTTTACTTTCATCTCAAAAAATATCTACGTAGAAAATGTTTCTTTTATTACTGTTCCTAGTAAACAAGGTCTATACAAGTTGGACGAAAAAAAAGATAGTTGCCTAGCAAAGTCACTGTAATTGCCTGGTAAAAGTACGTAATCGACGGAGACATCTCACCTATCATGTTAGGAACGGGCGCCGAACTGTCAATCCACTTTTCTTAGGACTACATAAGGTCCGGAATGGCTTGGCAAGAGTTTCGTTGACGGAAAAATAGTTCGTTCGAAACTTCACCGCGTGAACGCAAACGGAGAATCGACCAATAGATTTTATCTTAGTGTAAATAAGGTTGAAAATCGTGTGGTTTTTCGAATGTTACCGGTAAACTAGTTTTGTGGGAAAGTTGTCCGGATGGTATGTTGGCTAACTGTGAGATAACGTCTCTTCGGGTGTTATCGGCCAATCAGGAGCTAGTGTTAAGGGCTTACGGACGTGACGGGAGAATAACAAGCGTACAGGCAACAACATGTCCGTGCCCGGGGTAATTAAGGGCTACTGCTGTTTTTCTCAAGTGGCAGCTAAGTTTTGTAAACGTATTGCCCTTAAGGCCAGTCGTTCCAGTTTCTGCTTTTGGCAGTACCCGTGAAGAATTTAGTTTATTATTTAATATAAAGATCGATATTCTAGGATCATTTATTTTGTCTTATTAACCCAAATTATGATTAATTTTTATTTTTGTTAGGTTATAGTATTACTAGAAATTCTATTACGAGAAATTTAAATATCATGTTACTGTTTTAGGGCCTCTAGTAAATTATATTCTAATCTTAAAATTTGTAATTTCCACTGGAGTTGAATCATTGCATCTTTTCATTAATAATAAATTATAATAAAGTGTCCTATTATATCCAATATTTAAGCTTGTATAAATCACAAATTGTCATTATTACAGGTACTCCTAATTAGTTATATTGAATTAAAATAATATCTCCGTCATTCTAAAGTTTATGTCTCGCAGATTAACTAGTATCCAAATAACTTTCAAATGAATCTAGTTAGCTGTGATTGCATGCTACACAACCAATTTAGCGTTTAACAACTGTCTAGACAGTTTTTAGGATTCAATTAGTGTTGCGAACTATCATAACTTAGCTTTGTATGCGATCCCTCAGTTCAAACTTGTAGCTTCGTAAATGTATAGCAAGTCATTTTCCTTTTGAGACTATTTGAAATTTGTTTCAACGTATATAATTATAATAAAACGTAGAAATATATAACGTGACCACGCGTCTCGCTTCGAGCGGGCAGTCCCACTTTCTGGTTGACTGTCCCGGTGTCCCTGGAAGTGATGGCAAAAATGTCCCGCTTTTGTAAACAGACCCGACATATTTATCTATATTCGGTTTTCCGCGCGCCTTAAAGACTTTGTAACACAGGACTGATTTACTAAATAAATGTTTAAACGTTGCGTGGCGTAGCGTGATTTGCTCGGGCGGCACTTGTTGGGGGCGGCAAACCACGATACGCCAAGTAACTTATAGTTCAATATCTTGTCAAAAAAAAACAGTCTAGCCCAGGTTTGAATCAGCTCCCCCTCGCATCTAATCATTGAGCTCCCAACTCCAAACTTTCAAACCACAATACACTAGCTAAATCGATCATCGGACGGGTTGCATGTCAAATAAGGATTACGGTAATCAAGTCACGTCAGCACAAACTTGCAACTTACAAGGGTGCCATGTGAGTCGAACATGAAGCGACTCGCTAATTAAATAAACAGCCCTGTTGCTGTCAGTTGTCGGGACTAATGTAATAAACGTCAAAGCTGAACCAACTTTGTTAGTGTACGAGTTCTGGTCATCTGGTTATATTCGTCGAAATAATGCAACGATGTCTTCCACTGTCAGACTACTACTATTGTAAATAGCATAACAGCCCGTCAAAGGTCGGGAGAGCCACGCCGAATGAGATTCCTGGTAGGACGAAAATGATGCGGGCAATTTTCATTGCCCGATTTTTACAAGTTACTTTTAGTTATTCAGTATATCAGACTACATTACATACATTGATCTGACTCCGAGGTAAGTAGCTTAAGCACTTGTGTTACGGATATCAGAATCAACAGTGGTATTATAAATATAATTCTTAAATATTGGATATTACCACCAAATATATCGTAGTTTGGAGGCCCTCAAGACCCAAGGTTCTGACGGATAAAGTACAAGACAGGCAGATAGTAGACGACTTTGAAAGAACTAACAAATTATCCCCTATAATTTGTTCGGGACAAATTGCTATGTTGGACATAGTCCCAAAATTATCGATTTTTAATAGTTTACTACGTGATTACTTTATTACGTGATTTTTAATAGTTAGTTAATTAACAGACCATTGAAAGAGTTAGTGCAAAACGCGTGATGACATTTTAAAATCATCACATTAAACTTATATTTTAGTTGACTGTTAAAAAATCAGGTCCGAGTATATTTCTATTTAACCTAATAGCCATCTTAAAAAAAAGTCTATATTCGCAGTTCAAACTTCATTAGCTAATATAATATAGCTTCGCGAATATAGCCTCGCAAAATACATTAGACAAGTCTCTCTCTTCATATATCTTACACAATTACCGTTATATTTCTTGTTTTTCTTGAAAAAGTTCTGCCCTGAGCCAGTCTCTAAGGGAATTATAAGAAAATGGATTTGGACCGCAGGTAAGGGAGCTTACAAAATATTTGTTTAAAATTTGGGCCGCCCTCAAACGCACCACGTGTATTCTCGAAGCGGATACTTAGGATGTGGCATTTCGTAGCAAAACTTTAATTATCGCAAAAATATTTTCATGATTTTTCATGCACGTGTGCATGATATGTAACCATTTTAAATAATTTAATTATTGGCTTTGCTAACAATTCTTCTGTTATTTTAGCTAGACCAGCCATTCGTCACTCCTTTTTCACAATTTTCCATCTAACCCAACTGAAATTTATTTTTTGCATTTACTGCTGGATTATTACATCACTAAAAAAGCTAAAAATGTTCTGACGAGACGTTAAGATGTAAAATGACATTCAATTCATATTTATAATTCGTTTATAAAGTCATATCTAAACTATTTAATGAAAGTATGGGGTGCAGCTTCTAAAATACAATTAGAAGTAGATACTCCAACAAGAAATTAAAATACCAAAACCAAAATATTTAATCTTAAGCAACTATATATTTACTCAACTTGCATCTTGATTAACAAAATTATAAAAGTTTAATCAAATCCAATATACATCTAGAAAAAAGTATACACTTATAATTTAAGGAATAAGTAAACATAAACTTATTCTAAAGAAAGCTCGAACTAACTACGGAAAGAAGACTGTTTGAGAGAGTTCAACTATATAACAAATTACCTAACAACATTACAGAACACGAAAACACTAATATATTAAAAGCTCAAACGAGGAAATACCTATATACATTACTATAGTCCACCTCAAGTTGTCATTATGTACGTTGTATGACCCGTAATTCTACAATCCTTATCTATCTGTACCATTACCTGTGGCTCCAGGGGTAAATTAAATTAAGTTTAGAATGTAATTTTATATCATTGTAAATTAACTGTATGTTTTATGAGAATAAAATGTCATTAAACCTAATGCATGTAACACGTTGGTAGCATATTTAAAGCTTAATTGATAAAATGTATAATTTTCACTACATTTCAAATACGCAGTTTCTAATAAGTATGAATATCCTAACTTCTTTAAATTTAAATATAACTCAAAAAGTCAATTTTGTGTTAAAGTGCACTTGTCTGCTAAAAATATATATAAATAAAAATAATTGGAAATATTTTCTTCTAAAAAAACAATTTATTAATAAATCTACACTTTTACAATTGCTACATTATTTATAGTAAAACTGGCAGAAAGGCTAGCTTTTCTGAGAGAATTTAGGTTAAAAACTAAGAACTTGTGACGTCGGGAGCGGCGTGATAAGAATGACTTCGAGTGCTAGCTGGGCTGCGCTTTTATTCTGTTGGGATGCAACATTTCCGTTTTTGATGTCCAAGGCCCGATGGCGAGGTGATTTAGTATTCTCGACTCTATTCCTTTTAGCTCCAGGTCTTTATTTGTGGGATGTTCAGGCGGTATGTCTTGATTTAAGTATTTGTAAAATAAAAATACATATCCACCTGACACTTCTTCCTTGCTTCTTGTCCGTAGAAGCCACGACCGCAACGGCCGTCACAAACTTAATCTGACCGCCACTCAGCCTGTTATTGTAGGCTACAGACGATGCCGCCTAATACATTGGACATACACTTTTAGATTGCAGTGCCCAAGGCAAACAGGGTATGAAACCTTTTGACACGAGATACAAGATTGGGCTGGCAGTTGTAGCATTTTCAAGTGTGTTGGTAGTTGGTGGTATGGTTTGTAGTGAAGTGTATGTATAACAACTAAGTAGCTATGTATGCGTTAGTTAAGGTATCCTCCATTTATGGCACGAAGTGTCATCTGTAATCCATGTATTCATGTACTCGATCAATTTATTAGTATTAAATCATGTATATCTAAAGACAGACGCGTTTCCTTTTACTTCCGTCACCTCAGTAGGGTCTGGCAGTGACGATGTAACAATGGGATAGAATAGATAATATGACGTCATGTTGTGGTCGCCCAGAATCAAGGATAATGAAGGCGAAAAGTTTAAGGAATAATTAAGCTTCTGTCGTGAACATAACTCTTCTGAACGAACGAGAGAAAGCGTGAACGCGTGAGACGAATTAAACTGAATTTAATTAAAGGTTTATTTTCCATTCGTGTAATGAAATATGTTTCGGTGTACTACATAAATCTTTGTGGAACTTCATTAAAATTAAATCCAATGTAATATGCTTCATCATTAGTTTATTGGACCTTGGCAAATCTCATCGAATTTCGGTTTCCAAAGCATGATAATAATGCGAATAGGATTCTTTTTCTTTCAAATTATTTACCACTTATTTATGCTTTATTGACTGCCTCGTTGGTTTAGTGGTAGCATGCGCCGCCTAACGACCAAGAGGTCTCGGGTTAAATCCCGGGATGAACCAAAAATTTGTGGCTGGGTATTTAATTATTAAAATTACTCAGTAACAGACCGGAGTCAGGAAGTTGGCGGTTTAATCACCTCCGTACCACGGAAAGCACGTTAGGCCGTTGGCCTGAGCTCTCCAGTCAGGTCGAATTGTCGTCTCACCGGACTATGAGAGTGAAAGAAGAGAGTGCACCTGTGATTGCGCACACTTATGCACTATTATATCTCCTGTGCAGTTGGCTAATCCTCGTTGAGATTGGCCGCTATTATTATTATTGTTATTGTAATACAAATTAGGTAATTACGCTGGATCGTTAACAAAAGTGAATAAATAATATAAGAGTCTAGTATTTACTATATTTATTTAACTTTATAAGTTGCGTTTTAACGAATGTCACTTAGAGGGCCGATTTTTTAACGGTCAGTTAAGAATTAGCCACCTGATAAAGTATATAGTCACCAATTTGCGGATGTCATACAGTATTTTACTTAGGAAACTGGCAATGACATTTTACAATCATCCGGATTGTGATTTATTCGATTGTTATCTTTTATCTGACTGTTGAAAAATCAGCCCTTATTGTAATAAAACATTGCTAAACTAAACTCATAATTTTGAGTGCGGTACTTAAACTTACTGTCCATAGTTACTGCTCCACCAAACTGTCCCTAAATAATTCACAATGCTCTCAACAAAACAGATCGCGATGATTTGATAACGGACGAGGGTGCGCCAAAATGTTTTATCATCAAATAAATTTAATGAGTCGATGAAATATAATGGTCCATTACAGAGAATTACGCAAAATTTCACGGCCGGTCCCATTTCCATAATTTTATTTCTCGTGAAAGACCTATAATCTATAACGAAGATGTTCTCTTAATTAAATAAGGGCGAGTAATTAGTGGAAAGGTTCCGTGATTGCTGTGAATGAGTATTTTATTATAATTTAGTGGTTCTAGTATTATTCATTTATTATTTTTAAAAGAAAATCTTTTAGGTAGAGCTGTAAAAATATGTAGGGATCTTGTTTTGTGTTTTTCATTAATTTCCTAGCATTGTAACCACATTCAAAAAATATACTTTTTCCAATGTAATTAATAGTTTAGGTAAACCCGGAATCAGACTCCAAATGGACTTAGAATTGTTTAAGAAATAAAACTCTAAGAAGTTGTACTAGACATCAGATAGGCATACATTTCAACATTCATCAACATTTCATCAACACAAGCAACCATGTTCAACATACGAACTATTACTCCAAACGAGATTTGAATTCTCAGCTTTTGGTTTTTTAGTCAAAGTTTCTAACTAATATGTGGATTGACGAATGCCCCGTCAATTTCAAATGAAATATGAAATATATAAAGTGCACAATGCTAAAAGTATTGATGCTAACTAACTTGACTAAATATTAAGATGTAATGGTTTTCAAACTAATCTTGAAAGCTCTGACTTGTTTTTAGGGTAAAGACGACTTCTTGGCTGTTTTACCAGCCAAGAAGTCGTAAGAAGTCGTCGAATGGGTTATCCGTTGCTGCATTGATGGCACCCATTTCTAAGTTCCCCTTATTGCGAACAACATAAACCGCCATAAAAATCAACATATCGGCCTCTTACGTAAATTCGTATCTCAAATTCTTCCGTGGGCAGTACTGTTCCTGACTTCGAGTTCCCACGAAACTACAGCATCAAATCACACAGCCATCAGATCTGTAACCATAAATTCCGCAAGTTGTACGTCTTACGATAGGGGCGGTATATCACGCCGCAGGAGCGAACGGGTCGCGCCATGACACGTATTCAAAGTTGTGAAGTTCTTCGCGTGTACCGAGCCCTCTCTTGGCAAATGAAACAAATAGCAGTGAAGCTACTTCATACAGTCCTGGTTCGAGCCAGCTCAAGTTCTCTATAGAATGTTTAAGCCCCTGTGTACGGCATTACAGTACATACATACATAACATCACGCCCATAATCCCCTAAGGGGTAGGCAGAGTCAAAGGGGCAGCATGCCCCTTCAACCACATTCAGCCAAAAACAAAGTCGGGCTGGGTTAGATGGAAAATTGTGAAAAAGCGGTGAGAAGCAGCTAACCTGTCGCCTACACAATCACACAAAAGCCCGTAAACCATTAGTCGCCTTTTAGGATATGCTAGGCAAGAACCACAGTTGGCACATTCTTTTTTTTGTCCCAGATCAACATGGGCCAAGTCCCAGACCAACATGGGACAAAACAATGGGCATTACAGCATATTCTTTAATCCCGTATTTGTATGGGACGTGAGTACCAACTACGTTTGTCGTAGCATGTCGTAAAGGCGACTTATGGTATATGGGGTTTTGGGTGTGTGATTGTGTAGGCGACGAGCTAGCCACTTGTCACTACTTTTCCACAAATTTCCATCTAACCCAGCCCGGTTTTGTTTTTGGCTGAATGTGGTTAAAAAGGCTTGCTGTCCCTTTGACTCTGCCTACCCCTTCGCGGATTATGAGCGTGATGCTATGTATGTATGTATGTAGGTTATACATTTTAAGTGTACACGCAGATGAAGCCAGGGCGGTACTAAAAATATGCTTTACTGCCAATTTTTCCCGCACTAAGTCATTTAATTATCCCGTATGCTAAACATTCACGTAGAGCAAAAAGTTAAGGAATTATCCGAGTTTTTGTTTGAGGTCAAAGCTTCTGTGCAGGAACTTGGGCTCCGAAATCGGTGGTGCGGACGGTCGTGGGATTACGCCGAGACTCGGTAATGCGAGGGCGTAAAGGTTTTATTGGGATGCGATAATGCTGAGTTAAAGGTGACTCCGTTTGAGGAGGGGTATAAAGATATGTGAATGAATTGAAAGTGTAAGAGAACTACTTATATGTTTAATTTATATTACAATTCATTTAATCCAGAATTGCAAGGTGAGATTATGTTTGCAAGTGTGGATTCAGCTTACAAATCAGAGGGAGAGGATCATATAGTTAAAGTATATTTAAAATTAATTTATCTTGGGAAAGTCCCACACAAGGCGAAGTAGAATTCATTGGTTAATAGTCGACCTAGAACTAGCCCACGGGATCATGACCCCCGCCCTTTGACCTTAAATGCCTGTGCTTGGATTACTTTGAAAACGCTTTTAAACCTCCACGCCACGACTCGAGAGAGCATGTAACCGCATTACATAAACTGCTTTTAGTTACCCAGAAATCATTGTTATATGGGTACTCGACTCATAGTCCAAGCATGACAACCGCTTTGAAACAACAGCTTAGATTTTGTGTTAAAAACGAAGCGATTGAATCGATGAGCAAATCTGCAAAACAAACACTTCAAAATTCACAGCCATGTTCCCTCCCATATCTCACTAAAGACCCGAGCATCGGTGAGCCCATATCTCGCCGACTCAAAACAAGTTGCTGGCTGAATATTTCAGGCGCGGCTGAGTGAGTTGAGTGCCCGCTAACTTCCCTCATCCGATTTAACACACATAATCTCCAAGTTCGCGTTGTGATGCAAACTCTTTAGGCTTTGAAGTAAGGACTTCGGAATTTTGCGTAAGCGTCTTTTAAGTAATTGTGCCTCATTCCGGATTTAGGGTTTCTGTCAGGTTTGGTACGATCAAGTTGTTTAAAGGGATTTTATGGGTTCTTATAAAGTTTATTATTCAGTACCCTCGCACTTGGGATTAATCGGTGGTCTAACTGATAAGAAACGGTATGTGTTGTTGAAAGGGAAATATCTAATGGCGTTAAATCTTTCTGAAGGGTTAGATATGTGGAATTTTTATGCCAGTAGTGGCCTTTTACAGCTAGCAAAAAACAGCTGGTCATCGGTCAATCAGCAGTTTGTAAGATGTTACCGATACAGCACTGCCTCTAGAGAAACTTAACTAACTATTTTTATTATTATTTTAGAGTTAGGGCCCGCTGCCTTGGTTAGTTAAAGGAAAAAGTCATGAGCAAATTAGAATCTGTATCTGGATTTTTCTTTTTATATGATTTAAGACTTATGATTAACAATTAACTTTGTTCATCTGCTGTAAGAGATTTTCAGTTTACCATTTAGGTTTCTAACAGATACCTGACTGAATGATAATCCTGTTTCTCTTCTCTCAACAAAAATCACTTTAGCCACATATTCGCGTAAATCGAAGCGAATGCTTGACGAGCGATCGGCCATTGATTGCAATAGAAAGAGGATTTATCCAGCAACTACTGAGCTAGAAAACTCTTCGTAGTACGAACATTGAAAGGATAGTATGCATCTGGTGAATATGTTAACTTATAGGTGTGTGCGTGGTAACAGCAAATAACCTAAGATAAGAAGATACCTATCACAATACGAAGCTGATATAAATGTTCATAGATACCAGGATATTTATAGCTGGTACATTTCCAGAGCTGTCATACCTACGCAATTTCACTAAACGCTGTGTTATAAAGGAACCGATTTGTGCTAAATGAAGATAGACTGACATACCAGTTCAAGAAAAACCAAAATATCACGTTATATCTATTTCATACTTAGAAATACCTGTAAGAATATATTTATTTCTTGAAATTCTTAAGTATAAATTAAATCACATACATACAGTCTCGGAAGGGTCAACTAGCCCTTAACCACTTTCAACCATAAACAAAACTAGACTAAACTGGCTCAATGGCGCACCCAGGACATTCATGTGATGAATACTTGTGTTTGTTCTGTGACTGGGTGTTAATATCTAATATTTAAGTATATATTTGTAATATATTTGCCTACCCCGCTAGGGAAGTGGCGTGCAGTTTAGTTAGTTAGTTATACTTGTAATACCACTGTTGTTTCTGATATCCATAACACAAGTGCTTAAGTTACTTTAGTCGGAGTGGGATCAATGTATGTGATATAGACTAATATTTATTTATTTACTAGATCTACTTAATAAAATTACATGTTCCTCAATTAAACTACGTTTAATTGCTCATATGGTATGAAGCAGTTTAAATCTTTACTAGTGGAGTCCATATTATATTTAATAAAAAATAAAAAAAATACAGCAAGCTTTAAAGCTTTTCAACGGTAATAAAACGATCGTATACGATTACGACTTTAAATATATTTAACCGACTTCAAAAAAAGGAGGAGGTTCTCAATTCGACTGAATGTTTTTTTTTTTTTTTTTTTTTTTTTTTTTTTTTTTTTTTTTTTTTTTTTTTTTTTGTATGTATGTTACTCGATATCTCTGAGAATTGTTAACCGATTTCCAAAATTTTTTTTTTAATCGAAAGGGTTTACTCCCGAGTTGGTCCCATTGCCACCAAGTCAGGATCTGATGAAGGGATCCCAGGAAAATCGAGGGCAACCCTCAAACTTTATAGGCACGTACAATGTGTTTTAGACATTTTCTAAGATTGTTTAAATATTTACGCATGGTACTTATCATCTTATGTTGGTGAGCTGATGATGGAAGGTACAAATCCTTAACGATTAGGAATTAGTTTATGATTCTTTAAATATTGATATCTTCGAGAATTGTAAGACGATTTTTAGAGTTCTTTTTTTTATTCAAAAGGGTATATCTTGGAGTTGGTCCTATTGGTACCACATCTGGATCTGATGAAGGAATCTTAGGCAAATCGAGGGAAACCCTTTAGTATTATAGGCGCGTACAATCTATTTTAGTTATTTTCTAAAACAGTTCAAGTATTTACGTCTGGTATTCATAATCTCATGTTGCTGAGCTGATGATGGAAGGTGTAACTCCTTAACGATTAGGAGTTCGTGGATAATTCTTTCAATATTATAGGGCCATATTGAGTGTTATTCTCGAGATAGTCTCAATTTCACCAAGTCTTGGTCTAGTGATGGGATTCCATGAAAACGAGGGCCACTCTTAAATTTTAACGACATGTTAAGTGTTTTATTTATTTTTTCTAAAATGATTCCAGTATTTGCGTCTCGTACTCATCATGTTATGTTGCTTAGCTGCTGATGAAAGGTATAACTCTTTGAAGATTAGTAGTTTTAAGTAATTCTTTAAACATTAAAGGCTCGTTATACCTTTTCGTTTTTCGACTCCAAAACTAACTGATTATTGTAAATATTTAAATACGTGTTAAAGATTAATACTTTCATCGAAGCAGTCGAAAGAATTTATTTTATACTTTTTAGTGTTTAGACATTTAAATAGCTATTAAGGCAGTTTTTACTTGTGTTTTGTTATAAACATTTTTTGCGGGGTTTTTTGAAGTCGGTTTTTATTTTTGTTAAAATTTATTAAGTAGTCGTTAATACATTTATATGAAAATGCAAATGAAAGATTGGAAGGTACTGTGAATTATACAGTGCTGATATTACCGTTGTGTTTTTTCATACAAACGTATTTTTTTGTATTGATCCTAGAAATACTATTTATCCCATCTAGTTAATTTATTAAATGTTATTAAACCCAGGTGATCAACGGTGTACCCAGATAGCATGCAAACGCTTTTTTTTTTTGTTAAAGTTTGGAAAAAATAGACCAACTAGGTATATCGTGGACTGACACATACATACTCATTTTATCATTTTGTTTTATCTTTAAAAAATGAAAATACTATATTTTGTTTTCTATCCTCAAATTGTATTAGGTACTCGCTAAAAGGGTCCGCCAGAAATAACTCTATGCAAACACACGCCACATCTGGTCTCAACCTTGAGGAGTCCCGAAAGTAATTACACATTATTTGCCAACAAGCAGCGACGGCCCAAACAATTCACTTAACCCTCGCCTAACTCGATTAAAAATAATAACCGAAACCGCAAACAATGGGGTTGCCATGCCAAATTATGTTTAGCACAAGTTCAAACGCAAACCGACGCGCAAACTTAATTACGCGCTAGATGCTCTCGACGAGAACAAGTGTTCGCTTTCGTGTTGACGAACCTCCTTCCTTGTAAGTGAACGTGGGTAATTCTGTCTGAAACAAAAAACACTCGCTTTTGGATGCGGTTTCGGTTTTTTTCATGATGTCCTGTTCTCAGTCGGGGCTTTTTTGACCCTGATCTTTAACTAAGCTTATCTGATTTAAAGTTTGAAATTAAATTGAAGGGATTGCCTATTTTATAAACAGGAAAGTAAGATAATCTGTATTATGGTAATATGTCTAAGATATTTTCTGTATTATAATTTTTTTTTGTTTTCCTTCTATTAGTAGGCATAGATTCTTTAAATTACAGGGATATGATTATAAAGCTATCCTTTTAAATGCAAAAGTGAGTTTATTCGGTTCTACACATGATTAGTATTGCTAGTGTATAAAATGTAAAAATGTAGGGCCCCTTTCACACAGAAGAAAATTGAATAAATTGATGAATGAATAATTAATATTGTTTCTAATATGTAGATAACCTTAATACATTACATTTAACAGCGCGAATAGCCGTGGAAACGACTCCTTATAAGTAACCATATCCATAAACATTATTATTTGCATTCATTTGTTTGTTTATTTGATTGAACGCGTTAATCTAAAGAACTGGTCCAATTTGAAAAGATTATTCAGTGTTAGATAGCCCATTTGTCGAGAAAGGCTATAGGCTATATAACATTAACTGCTAGTATTATATATGTATAAGAGGAAAATATGGAAAACACTCATGATTTCGTTTGAAACTTCGAGATCATCGTTAAAAATGTATTAATTCGTAAATTATCTTGAAAATTCGTTCCGCCATTGGCGATCCCATTAACTAGGTCAAGCTGCAAGGGCCCTGCACACGAGGAGTCAGATGCGCTAGGCGATATTATCGTTACTAACTAGACAGATTATTGGCGTACAGCTGAACCCGTTTTCAACTTTACCTTCCCGTTTTTACAGTTAAAAATTCTTCAAAAACTTCTTTCAGTTATTTTTGGACTGTTGATTTTATTATGAAAAATGTGTAACTATATCACGAGTTAGATTATATGCGTTATACCAAGATCATTTTTGAGCACATAAGGGGGTTCAGTACTATCTTTGAATACTGTATTAAAGTTGTAACCGACCCCGAAGGGGTTGGCAGAGTCAAAGGGCAGCTAGCCCCTTTAACCACCTTCAACGACAAAGTTAACAGCGAAAATAAACATAATATAACATCACGCCTATAATCCCCGAAGGGATAGGCAGGGCCAAAGGAGCAGCAGCCCAAAATAAAACTGGGCTCGGATAGATGAAAAATTTTGAAAAAATAGTGACAAGTGGCTAACTTGTCGCCTACACAACCACATAACCAAAGTCAAAGTCAAAGTCAAAGTCAAAATACTCTTTATTTATATAGGTTTGAAACAAACACTTCTATATCGTCAATTTAACAGGAAAAAAACTAATAATATGAATCTACCACCGGTTCGGAATGTTGCTTCTACCGAGAAGAAACCGGCAAGAAACTCGGTAGTTACTTTTCAACAAAATTTTTTACAGGGGTGTATAGATCATATTTGCATTTGAACCATGTCGTGAAGTCGGCTTGTCAGACACCAAAATATAAAATAACGATGTTTACAAAATTTAAGCATAAATTAACCAAACCAGAGCAAAACCCGATAGCCCATAACATTGAATTAAAAATACATAGATCATCTGCAATCCCTGAAGGGATGTAGTCTCCTTAAACCACATTTAACCAACAAATTTAATTAAGTAGGTTTAATGAAAATGCGTTGACAGGTGGCTAGCTTGTCGCCTACATATTATTATTATCATTAAACCTACTTAATTAAATGTTTTCATCATTATTCGCCTTTTACGATATTATACTAGTCAGGAAAAACATTAATGCATTATTTTTTTGAGTTTCGGAGCAACATGACAAACTTTAAAAATCGTGACAAAATGGTGACTTTTTTAGAAAATGTTTTTTTACTGGGACTTTGTATAGTTTCAAACTAAAACTTAAGAAAAATTTTATAATGGTATTTCCAGTCTAAACAAAGCCCTGCCACTACAAATCAACTGCTAACAGCCACTAAAGCCTTGACCGCAGTCGTTACCCTTGTCGTATATTTAACAACGTAGTCAAACTTAATACTACTGACACGGGGACATAAAGTCTAGACTAGACTTTTGCAACAAAGTCAATCTACCTAGCCAATATGTTATCTATATAGGTAACTAACTAACTAACTAAACTTCACGCCACTTCCCTAGCGGGGTAGGCAGAGAGAACCGAACGCCATATGACACGATCCTTACACACCTCACTCGCCTCTTCAACATTCATGATCCTTTTCATACAAGCTCTACGGTTTTTAATACACGACCAATCTGGTCGTGGTAAGGGAGCCTGGGCCTCCAGTGGCTCCTACATCCTGCCTTCTTCCGTCCCTTATAGGTATTTACACATTTTAAAAGTTAACATAATATACTTTGTAACAATTTTCCATCTAACCCAGCCCAGTTTTATTTTTGGCTGAATGTGGTTAAGGGGTTTAGCTGCCTCTTTAACTCTGCTTATCCCTTTGGGGATTAGGGTCGTGATGATATGTATTTATGTACAAATAGATAAAGTAGTATAAATCTATGTAATATCTTATAGCCTTTAAAATACTGTCCTTTATAATAGGGATGTTGACTGGCAAGTCAAATGAGATACTTTTAAGAAGCTGTCAAAACGCAGTCACTTCATAGATTTTGTATAGGCCTGTCAACCTATGACGTCACTAGTTTGTACAGTCAATTGACTAAATATTAAGTAGTTTTGTAACATTAAAAGTCGTAGACTCAATATAATTCAAAATCAATAAGGTTATACAACATACTACGATTCTTTCTTTTTCAGAATTGATTTTTCAAAATTAAATATGAATGGTGTCAACATCCCCATTTAATCTAAATATAGATAAGTTAACTAAACGCAAATAGCGTGACGCGCTGCCACGGACGCGACCGCAGCAATGTACTATGCTTAGCGATGTACTCGTATGTAATTACACCACGTCAATTTGTTAAGCTACTTTGTGCTGATGCTTCACTTGCTTTAATTTAGATTTTTTTATCAAGTAGTGTACTGGCAGAACCTGAATGCTGATAGCATATCTGGTATTTGGGTGAGTAGTTACAGACTAAAAAAATTACAAACCTATTTTTAGATTTGCAATATTACTTGGAGCAAACTTAAAAGTCAAGCAAATGACACTATAGGTATACTGGAAAGTTGACTGACCAACTTATATTTACTAGCTTCTGCCCCCGGCGTGGTACGTCGATAAAACATAGCCTATATGTTATTCGGGTGTATAAGCTACATTATTCTAAAGATTCATTATGCATTAAGTAGTTTTTGGGTGAAAGAGGAACAAACATCAAAACAAACTTTCGCATTTCTAATATTAATAGGTTGTTATAAAGATGCCATATTATACAGATAGCAATGGCGACATAATTATGCATATTATACAATGTTCATAGCCTTTTATAACAATTTATAGTCAATATATAGGCTCTGAAACGTAAAATACGTTTTTAATACGTTTTTAACTGTTCTGTGGACGTTGATCCAAGATCATGGTCTAAGCGGGGGGTCCGCTTAGACCATGATCATGATCCATGATCCAGGATTTAGCGAGTCTGGTAATTACATTGAAGCGACAGCCGATCTGACCTTCGTCACTCTAAGATAGGGGAACCAGACAATTTTCGAATCATGGTTACAGATCCAAAGTTGTTTGAATTTGCAGGTTTCATCACGATGTTTGCCTTCACCGTCGAGCTAGTGGTATAAATACGTACATAGATTTGAAAAATCCAGAGGTCCGTGCCCGTGTTTGAACCCGCACTCCTTGGTTAAGAGGCGCGTGTCCTTACCATTGAGCTACCACCGCTCATAAGCAAAACCATTTTAAAAATATACCGGTATACCCCTGGTTAATATAGACGAAGAACTAAACGCAAACAGCGTGACGCGCGCTGCCGCGGACGCAACCGCAGCTGCGGCGCGCTTCTGCTGTGAAGACCGCAGCGAACGTGTGACGAGGGTACAGTGATGTACGTTATTATGCCATGTGTGTTGGTAATCGTCACAAATTGGGTAGTTTTTAGTTAATGGCGATCATACTTATTTGCGAGGTCTATATACATAGGTACATATCATTAATTGAAAACTTTAATTTTACTAATAATAGATGTAAGTCTTGTTACTAACAAATGGATCCTATAGTTATCTGAAATAAATAAAATAAATAAAATAAATTATGCCCGCAATCCCCGAATGGTTGGTCAGTCAAAGGGGCTGCCATCTTCCTCAATCACATTCAGCCAAAAATAAAATAAATCTGGGCTGTGCTAGATTAAAAATTGTTACAAAGTAGTCACAAGTGGCTAGCTCGTCGCGTACATAATCACTTATCAAAGCAAAAATTATTTTCAAGTCCCTGACTAACATGTGAAGAATAAACAGTTTTGGCATACAATTGAGGTTTCTTGTCCTGACCTGCAAAAATAATGTTCTGACCTGCAAAAATAAAGGCCGCTTATTCAATTGCGATACAAATCTCACAAACGGAAAACAGCATGCAATGAAAGCGATTACACACGTGTTACGATGTAGAGCGAACTTCCCGAGCCAAAACGAACGTTTGTGAACATCGACAGCCACTTGTGACCGACAACAATCGAATGGCGCGTGGAGCGGTGGAGTGACAATCGACTAGTCGCGTTGCTTTGTCGAGGGATTTTTAAACTGAACTATCAACGATTTTTCTAATTTCAAGCAATGTACAGATAGCGCGCGAGTTGAATGCAAAACTCAGGTATGTCTCGTCTTAGGCCCCAACTGAAATCTACACGCGCGCTATCTGTATATCTGTCATTATGCATAATGAGAGGGCTTATTAGAACACACATTTTAATCTTAGACCAACGTGGTTATTACAAATGAAGTAGTTTTTAGTTAATAGCAATCATACTCGATTGCGAGGTCTATTGCTACTAAGTAAGCATAGTATAAGTCTGAAAATTACAGTAAAAAAATTTTTAGTATATAAAAATTTCACATAACCCGTCTTTTAAGATACCCGGATATCTTTCGAAGATTTCTTTTTCGACTGCAAAAAAAAGGCCCATTTTATTTCCTGGGAGTCAATTTTTATATTGGGGTCATTCGTCTATGAAAGCCCACTGAGAAATCGACACTTCACTTATATACACTGCATTGATTGAAATGTAGCGAACATTTCCTGGAATGAATGTCTGCAGGTATTCATTCAATCGATTGATTATCAAAAAGAGATTCCGCATTCCAGCCTAGCAAGCCGGATATTCTCGTAAATAAGATCCGCATTTCTATAAACGGGATTGCACAGGCAGTATCACGGTTTATACTGCATTTATTCGGATCCAATTTGGAAATTTTATTTTTATCTGTGATTTTAGTACTTATTCGACCCAGGTTTTATATTAGTTCTCAGAGATTTTTAGTGTCTCATCTATACATCAAGTGAGAAATGGTGAACTAGCGAGCATAAAATATCGAACAGGATAGTTGACACCAGCGGAGCGGTGGTAGCTCAATGGTAAGGACACGCGCCTCTTAACAGAGGAGTGCGGGTTCAAACCCGGGCACGTACCTCTGGATTTTTCAAACCTATGTACGTATTCATACTACTAGCTCGATGGTGAGAAAAAACATCGTGATGAAACCCGCAAATTCAAACAACTATGGATTTGTAACCATGATCCAAAAAAATTCTGGTTCCCCTACATTAGGGTTACGCAGGTCAGATCGGCAGTCGCTTCAATGTAATTACCAGTCTCGCTAAATCCTGGATCATGGTGTAAGCAGACCCCGTCTAAGCACGGGACATAACGCTAGGAAAATGATGACGAGTTGACACCACAAATCAATCAATATATTTTTATCTACATTAATTATATCTTATAAGTTGATCGTATTTAGTGTTTAATTTTATTTTATCACAAGCGATGGGTGTTGATTTATGTATTTTTATTTACTAACCTATCATCATCATCCTTTTATCCTTTTTCCAGGTTATCTGGGGTCAGCGCGGTATGTTTATTCTTCGGGGGGATTCGTTGGCGCGCGCTGCGATCCCAGGACCCCTCCCATTGCGACGAGACGGAACCCCGCGGGGTTTTAGTGGGTATATCCCGGCCACTACCATCTTGACCGGAGCAGGGACCTCCATTTTTCAGAGGTCCCCGGGAGCCCCACACACCACTTGTGTATTTGACCTGTATCAACTGTATCTATTATCTACTACTATATATTAATATAAAACTGAAAAAAATGTTTGTTTGCTTGAACGCGCTAATCTCACGAACTACTGGTCCGAATTGAAAAACCATTTTTGTGTTGTATAGTTAATATAGAGAGGAAGGAATATTGCTAGAAATATGTTGACTTTCTTCTATTCCATTCCTTTTGGAACAAACGTTTTTTTTGAGTTAATTCGTGGCGCCCGTTTCTGTGAGGACGTAAAAATAAAAACGGCCAGAGGACCTCCTTGACGACGTTGTTTAAGGAAATCGTGTTGATTTTACGACGAGTCGAGAAATTGTGTAAAGGTCACTGGGGACTTCTGAGAGAAAGTAAATATGTGTAAATAAACGAGATTGTCTCGATTATTTCTAAAGGCACTTATTTTTTAAATCATGAATAAAAAACTGAGCTGTATGCAATTTGCAATAACATGCAAATTAATAATTGGTGAATAGTTAGGTCGTAGGCAGCATGGCCTAGTATCCTACTATACGTTTATGGCAACAACTGGGTATAGATGTATAGAAGTTTCCTTCCTACATATTAATTTTGGCTGGACCCAGGGTATTGTTAGCATGTGGTCAAGTTTGAAATCACGTCGGATATATTTTCACGTGGATGGAGAAACAACATAGATTAATTGGCTCATTGTTACATATCCAAACTTATCTGAATGTGCAAAATTTTTCTTCTTCATAGTTATTTTTATCTCTACTATTTATACAATACTAATCATCTAAACAATCCTTATTCTAATTTCTAGTATTTTATCTATAGGCACATAAGCCGCCATACCATTGTAAACAGAAAATCTCATTATTGTTCTAAAAATAGGAATTGCCGGCAGGGACAAGCTGTTTGAAAATCTTTTAACTTTCTTGTAAAATAAAAACAAAACAAAACGACTTTACCCTAAAAATGTCATCTTGGACCATTGTCCCACAAAACCTTTTAAGTAAGTCTCCGAAAGAGAAAGAATAGAGAATGTTTAATTACTGGCAAAAATGCGATGCGAATTAGCTCCTAATTAGCGCCCACCTGTAAGATTAATTAGTGCGGCTCATTTCTTTTCTTCGCCCTCTTGCCCCCTCAGGGGGTAAAAGGACCCTGTCTTATTGAGACACCGTGGTCTAGTCTAGATTAAAGGTATTGATAGTGCCTACTATTACCAGGCGATATGACGATTATGTCATCGTCATCATCATCCTAGCGTTATGTCCCCTGCTTAGACGGGGTCCGCTTAGACCATGATCCAGGATGTAGCGAGGCTAGTAATTACATTGAAACGACTGCTGATCTGACCTTCGTAACCCTAAGATAGGGGAACCAGGCCAATTTTTGGATCATGGTTACAAATCCAAAGTTATTTGAATTTGCAGGTTACATCACGATGTTTTCCCTCACCGTCGTGCTAGTGGTATAAATACGTACATAGATTTGAAAAATTCAGAGGTACGTGCCCGGGTTGGAACCCGCACTCCTTGGTTAAGAGGCGCGTGTCCTTACTATTGAGCTACCACCGCTCCAGGACGACCATATAATTTTATATTTTTTGTAAAGACAGACCGATATATGTACGTAAAAAGTGATGAAATCTGGTTCAAAAGATTAAGTAGGACTAGTATTAGGCTATACTATGTACAAAGGTACTCAATTGTTTTAGTGTACGCGTACCGCTTGTAACAGAGGCGTCACACACTCGTTGCCAACCTTTTGAAGGTTTTTTTGAGGATTCATCACACCGACGGCATAAGAGAAACCTTCTAAAAATTCTTTAGAATTCTCAGTCAACGACTGAAACGTACCTACCAACTTGAATACCGCTACCATACGGCGTTTTTCTGTGAGAGGATTGTTTACCCCGACCGAGGCGGGAAATCAGATTGAAACCAATGCGGCTTCCACGTGGCTTTATCACCAGTATAAACCTATTATACATATTGTGTGGGTAGTAGAACCACGTTATTATTTTTCATTTTTGAAAACTTCTGGTGCTTGTCAGACATTTAAGCAACATTAAGATTTTATTAATATTTTTATTTATTGAACTTCAGTTAAATAAGTCGAAGTAAAGGGAACAAGCTCAAAATGAGAATAATTAAAAGCTAAAAACTCGTACTTGTTAAATCTCGTATCCGAGTCTTAAGATATTCAAGGTCAAAGGGCCCAAAAAATGTTTTTTCAGGTTCCCAAGTGAGGAAAGACCTAGGGATGCGAAGAGATAAGGGAGGCTCGTCCGAAAGATATTTTAATTTCTAATTTCCCCGGTTCTGTTGTTTGAGGAAGTAACGCTGATTTCGTGGTTTCAAAAATGAAAGCAAACTTTTTCTGGGATTATCTTTTTGATGTAATTGGTTGGTTTTTATCATTTTATGTTTATAATTATGTTTTTTTAGGATTTCGCCGAGAGTGTTTTTTGCTTTATCAATAGGCTAGACTGGGCTTGCACGTGGACAAACTAGAGAATAGTTTGCGCATCCGGGTTCACTTGTCTGTCATTCAAGCTATGACTAATGGCACATGTTTATACAACTATTCATCCTCGCATCCATTGTCCTTCCATGTTGCTATGGTTATATTTTCAATAAGACTGATCTATGTATATTTCTTCTATGTAAATTGTATTAATTAGTTTTAAAAAAAATGTACAGATGTTTCCTCATGTTTTGATGCTCAAAATAGTACTGTTTTTTATTCACGTTCGACATTCGCTTTGTTTTTGTGAAACTTCACAATTTATAATTGCTTTTCGCGCCGCCTGAAAGTGGGGACCAAAATGTTGGTCACGTCACCAACGAAAATCGAGGGCTTATTTTCATATTGCTTCGTAAACAACATTCCCTCGTTTCTGTATGCACCATATGATATTATATTCTGTGTAACATGAGCATATACGTCATTGTCAAGACAGACTAGGGAAATACAGAAGATACGAGTTTGCAGTCTTGGAGCATGTGGTAAATCAACTTTTCTAAAGGTTTTTTTTTAAATAGGAGCGATTGTTGTAATTTTTTTAAGTATGATTTATAAAATACTTTTTCAAATGCTAATAGGATGTTAATTGGAGACTTAGTGGTTACCTAAAATTAGTTGCATTCAAATTATCTACAAATTTTATCTACACTTAGTATAAAACAAAGTCGCTGCTTCCGTCTGTTCGCTCAAATCTTTTAAACTACGCAAGGGATATTGCAATTTTCACTAATAGATAGAGTAATTCAAGAATAATTTTTTTGAGTATAGTTTTATATTGTTTTGTGCTCACCGTGCGAAGACGGGGCGGGTCGCTAGTTATTAATAAAATAAATAATTATTAGATACCTACATTCGGGGCGAAGTTTGAGTTAAAACATTCACGGATATTTTCACTTTATTTTCTTGCATTTGTTTGACAGCTCTTTTACGGTTCTGTAACCCAGGAGGCAGTGGACGAGTATAGGCTGATGATGAAGATGATGATCTCATAAATTGCCTTATGAGGTCATCATCTTCATCTGAGCCCTTTTAGGGTCGCTTTATTATTTGTGTCAAAAAGTTTTTGACAGTTCGTGTCAATGCCCTGTGTCACGCCATCATGATCAATGCTCCAAAATGCGAAAAAGTTGACTCGAACTGAGCCGTTTTAAAAAGAAAGGGGTATTCCAACTGTGTTTCTTGCCTAGCATGTCGTAAAAGGCGACTAATGGTGTATCGGGTTTTGGGTATGTGATTGTGTAGGCGATAAACTAGCCACTTGTCACTTTTTCACAAATTTCCAACTAAGCCAGCCCAGTTTTAATTTGGGCTGAATGTGGTTAAATTGGCCTGCTGCCCCTTTGACTCTGCCTACCCCTTCGGGGATTATGGGCGTGATGTTATGTATATCTCTGTAGCATCCGTTCATGAGTAGGCAACAAACAAAGCTTTTACATCGTGCCTTCTGCACCGAGTCGTTATACGTCGAGTTTATTACATCTCGCGTGTGACTCGAATGGTGAATGTAATGATAGCTCGCTCCCGAGGGATTATTTTACGAATTCCTTGTGTTTCAGCTTAAATTGTCTGCTGCTCCCCGTCTTTGCTAATATTATTATAAACCCGAAAACGCTCGAGAAACATTTACTTGAGGCAGACACCTTTTGTACTGCAATTAGGGTGAATTGTATGTACTTACGTAGTACATATGCAGTGCTACCAACTCCAAAAAAAATATCCTTAAAACTTACGTAAAAATGAATTAAAATTTCTCTAAAAAGATATTATTTGAATAAAAATAAGTTCCTACCCATATTTGAAAAAATATATATTTATGCGAAAAAGAAATATGTCTCACTGTTAGTATTCTTAGCATCGAAGAACCGTACTGGATGTCACTAACATGTTTTTTTATCAAAAAATAATGAGAAATATTAAAAATACGAAAAAATATGAGAAGACAAAAAATGAGATAAACCTGAGCATATAATCACACCTTAGAATTCTTCGTGTTTAATTACGTATTTATGCCACTAGTTTGATGATGAGGGGAAACACTGCGAGAAATCCCGCGCAATCAAACAACTAAAAATCGATTCACGTGAATGAAATAAGGACATTTAGTTTGAATGAAAAATGGATGTTGGTCTGGGACTCAAAAAGAATGAACCAACTGTGTTTCTTATCAGCATGTTTTAAACGCGACTATTAGTGTATGGAGTTCTGGATTTGTGATTACGTAAGCGACGAGCTAGCCACTTGCTTTTTCACAATTTCTGGCCGGACTCAATTTTTGGCTGAACGTGGTTAAGGTGCTTATTGCTCTTTGAACTCTGTCTACCCCTTCGGGGATTACAGGCGTGATAGTATGATGAAAAAAAAACATGTGGTTGGTCATTATGTATGTCCAATAAAACTGAAAAAAGCGGTGCAGTGTGCATGTCATCAGGAGGGAAATTACTCATGGCTCTATGAACACGCGACCATTTCTATAGCCCAGTGTTCTATAGCCAACTATTAATATGAGCACAGTCATGACGATGATTGGGAGCTCGCGTTGATTAATTAGTTTCAATTCATAGCGTTTGGCTTGTAACGTACACGTTTTGACTACTGAATGATGATGTTCCCACGTTTGCCGCATTCGTGATAATTCTGCCATTCATGTTTTGGTTTGGCGAGTAAATTGTCCAATTATAAAGTAACGAGTTTCGCTGTATGTCATTTCAATAAGGTATTTATATACTTTTTCTAGTTGGAAGCATATACACGCGTTTCTTTCTGATTCCATCTTTTTAATTTTTCTTATTTCTATTTTTCTATTGTTTATTGTCTGTTTAATTTTTGTTAGTGTATGTGTTGTCAATAAATGATATTTTCTTTCTTTCTAGTTTTTAAATGCTCTTCACTGACCCACCCATTCCCTAGTTTCAAACTAAGCATGTATGCTTCTGCAATGGATACTAGGTGAAGACATGTTTGAAATACGTTTATAAATATTTATGACCGAAGTAAAAATTTACACGAAACATTTGCAGCTAGCAGGATTCAACCCTGTGATCCTTGGTTTTATGGCCAGAGTCTGTGACCACTCGACCAACGAAACTGGGAATAAGTTTAGCTTTTAAGTTAGTGTATACGTTGTTTCAACAGCTCAACGGCATGGATCATAAGAAAATCATAAAAAACCATTTACAACATGACATTTAGTGCAGTTTTTTTTTATAAAGTTTTAGGTAACAACGTCACATCGATTTGTTTTGTCATCGAAAATGACAATTAATCCTTCTATTTAAGATCTGTTATACTACAAGTTGTAATATGTCTGGCTGAATTTCTAATAGGCTCGAATTTCTAATCGGGGATTTTATCAGCAAGCGGTGAAATGAACTAGACAACTAAGGTGACATTATGCTATCAAGGACGTTCTATTCGTCTGATTCTCAAAGGAAGGTCAAATGGACGCTTAATTCAGTGTGATAAGACTTGTAATGTCCGGACTCAAGATATAAACTAAGTCTGACTTAGTGCGGGAAATACCGTTAGCAGATTATCTTATTATTTGAATCGGGCTACTTAGCAATTAAGAGGACATGAAATAAAAAAAAATTAAGTACCAAGTGTGTTTCTAGTTTGTCGTAAAATGCGATTAATAGATGTATGTTTGTAGGCAACGAGTTAGCCATTTGTCACTTTATTTTTAAAATTTCTATTCCATCTAACCCGAGTCGTCTTTATTTTGGCTAAATGTGATTTAAGGAACTGCTCCTTGTACTCCGCCTTCACCTTCGAGGATTAAGGGCGAGATGGTATATAAAACGATATATTATATTAAGCGTGATGGTATGTATGTACGATATATTAAATGCAATAGCCCAATGAATTTTCGAAGCATTGTGCTTCAGCCTCAGTGTGGCTCCAGCCGTAAGTCACCGCTCCCTGTAAATAATTATGCCGGCATTAAATAGAGTGGGCGTGTCGCGCGGCTTTGTCTGCGGCTCATTTGTCGCGGCTGCCGCTGATGTGTGTAGGTTAAGCCGGGGTTGGAGGGCGCGATTTTATCAACTCAACGAATTTTGGTTTTGTTCCAGACTCAAATTTTAATGCTGATATTTTTAATGTTTTATGGTGATTATGTGAAATAACACTTTTGTATATGGCATGTATGATAGGATAGCTCTTATAGCGCCATGCGCTATAGGAGCCATCATGCTAATGTTTATTTTTATTTTTGTGACTTTAAGTAAACACCATACTACTTAAAATCAACTGTTTAATGTCCCATATTAGTCCCATGTTGGTCGGGGACTTAAAAAGAATGTGCCAACTGTGTTTTTTGCCTAGCATGTTGTAAAAGGTGACTAATGGTGTATGTGGTTTTGAGTATGTGATTGTGTAGGCGATGAGCTAGCCACTTGTCTCTACTTTTTCACAATTTTTCATCTTACCCAGCCCATTGTCCTATGCTGGTCTGGGACTTAAAAATAATGTGCCAACTCTGTTTCTTGCCTAGCATGTCGTAAAAGGCGACTAATGTTTTATGGGGTTTTGGGTATGCGATTGTGTAGGCGAAGAGCTAGCCACTTGTCACTACTATTTTCAAATTTTGAATAATGGTGATTTTCTTATATGATACATGTAAATGGGTGAATCTTGAATGACCTGCATGATAATGTTGATTAAAAATATCAACGTTTTTAATGACGATTTCGCTTATTCATGATCAAGTCATCATATCGTAAACAATTATGCTGGCATTAAATAGAGTGGGCGTGTCGCGCGACTTTGTCTGCGCTCATTTGTCGCGGCTGCCGCTGATGTGTGTAGGTTAAGCCGGGGTTGGAGGGCGCGATTTTATCAACTCAACGAATTTTAGTTTTGTTCCAGACTAAAATTTTAATGCTGATATTTTTAATGTTTTAGAGTGATTATGTGAAATAACACTTTTGTATATGGCATGTATGATAGGATAGCTCTTATAGCGCCATGCGCTATAGGAGCCATCATGCTAATGTTTATTTTTATTTTTGTGACTTTAAGTAAACACCATACTACTTAAAATCAACTGTTTAATGTCCCATATTAGTCCCATGTTGGTCGGGGACTTAAAAAGAATGTGCCAACTGTGTTTTTTGCCTAGCATGTTGTAAAAGGTGACTAATGGTGTATGTGGTTTTGAGTATGTGATTGTGTAGGCGATGAGCTAGCCACTTGTCTCTACTTTTTCACAATTTTTCATCTTACCCAGCCCATTGTCCTATGCTGGTCTGGGACTTAAAAATAATGTGCCAACTCTGTTTCTTGCCTAGCATGTCGTAAAAGGCGACTAATGTTTTATGGGGTTTTGGGTATGCGATTGTGTAGGCGAAGAGCTAGCCACTTGTCACTACTATTTTCAAATTTTGAATAATGGTGATTTTCTTATATGATACATGTAAATGGGTGAATCTTGAATGACCTGCATGATAATGTTGATTAAAAATATCAACGTTTTTAATGACGATTTCGCTTATTCATGATCAAGTCATCATATCGTAAACAATTATGCTGGCATTAAATAGAGTGGGCGTGTCGCGCGACTTTGTCTGCGCTCATTTGTCGCGGTTGCCGCTGATGTGTGGCGGTGTGTCGCTTTTGCCGGAGTTTGAGTGCGCGATTTTACTTAGTCAATCAATATAAATTCGAGTTTAACTTTATATTTTAAAATGATGATGATTTTTGTTTAAAAACAACAATCATGGTGACTTAATATAACACGCTGTATAAAATGGCCTCCTATCCTATAGTGCTTGAGTTAATGGCTTCTTTGGTTCTAAATTAAATTGTGTCATTAAGTCATGGTGTCATTTCAAGAAGTCACATTTAAACTTACTTACTTATTTTCAATCGAGTCATAACTATATTGCAAAACATCAGTGGATACGCTATACATTTCACAACTTATTTAATTATGCTGTTTCTACAACTCATTAAAAATACGTGTCAAAAAACAACGAAAAGCATAAAGCCTTCTCCAAAGCAAATAAAAAAAAATCGCAATCCCCACACCCGCGCCAACGGAACCGCACCTAAATTCCAAAGACTATAAATCATTCCACTCTTTTGTCCGCTATGATATACTAAGGGAAGTGTAAATCAAATGACAGCTCTAATTCGCGCCGAGCTTTTGTCCCTTTCTGATGACGCGGATTTTGTAAGAAAGGGAGATATTTTTTTGCTTCCTTTGTGAAAAGGGTTTTCGTGCGGCTGATAAGCCGAATATTGTGGCTAGATATTAACTTTGACGTTATAGGATAAAAACTTAGCGGGAAAAGTCTTTTATTATAACATCTGTGGGTGCAATATTTTTATTTATTTATACATTTAGAAAATACTTTTTTAGTACCAATTTTTTTTTCAAATTGTGGCAGTTTACCAAATAGACGGTTTATGAGCGCTTTTTTCACATGTAATTCGCACGTTTTCTCAAAGATTTTCTGCAACTGAAGGTATATGGAACAAGAACGCGACAAGTATCTTAGTTTATCGTCGGCGCTGCGAATACTCCACGAATCGAGTCTCTGATATGTACAGATACCCAACAAAACAAAACTGTTGAACATCCGCTATTTTTAACCGACTTCAAAAAAAGCAGGATGTTCTCAATTCGACTGAATTTTTTATCGGATTTTGTTTTCCTAGAAAGGGTATGTTCAACTGCAATAGGCTACCTTGGTTGGGTCAGCCTAGACATGGCAACATCACACATGACACCCTCCACTCGAGCGGACAGGGGTACCGGAGATTTAGTGGGTATACCTCAACCACCTGCCATCTTGGCCGAAGAGAGTCCACACACCATCCTGCCCCTGACAGTGCTTATATATTCAGAATATCTCTGCAAAAAAAAAAACAAAACCTAGATGTGCCAAAAACTACGCGGCTTCAAATCCTACGGCTCTACCACCAGTTATAACTGAGTCATTGCTAATTATCCATCACCAGTGTCATTTGAATACGGTACCCATAGATTTAGGATGTACAAGATACACAATGACGGCTCGGAGACATGACCAAAATAAATTTAAACATGTGTTGGTTGACGTCTATGTGTGGGTTAAAAATAGTGTTGTCAAAGACGCACTTTTACATTATCGACTGATTCAGTTGTATACCTACTAATAGTATAGGTATTTAAAACACTTTCTTATACTTTTAATTAATTATTTATGGCATTGATGAAATCAGTAGTTGTTTATATTAGGTAAACCGAAATAGTCGGTAAGAAATCGCATTCTAAGCAGTTCTATAAACAATGAGATGGTAAAATGTATTCCTCGTATATTCTATTATATATATGTACATAATAGAATATACGAGGGTATGTATATTTTATTAATAAAAATAAAAAAAAAAGAAATATAATCTATGATTTATACCTACGAGTATAAGACAAAAATACATGACTTTTGTTTTGACTGATGGAATGAAATGAAACAAATATTATATTAGCAACTTTTAATTTGGTGACGTTTAGTTATTTAAAAATACTATGTAGTGCAACAAATTTTTTGTTGTCGTCATTTGCCGTCAAAATGTTTGCTGCAGATAGTGGAGCTCTTACTGGGAGTCCAATCTGGTCTGTCTATAGTCCGGATCCACTTTTTACACAATGCTGGGTTGCTTGGAAACCTACAAAAATTATCAGTTACTTAATTACCAAATTGACGTAGATACTGAGTTCCTAATGAATATAATTATAATTCAACATAACTTGGCTAAATAACTTTGTCTTCATGTCATGATGTCGCTAAAAGACGATTAAGTTTTTATCGATACTCGTGACGTCACCGCTTTATCAAGCACTAGCGTAACCAAACTATTTACTATTTTACACAATATTTTCCCCAATTCTGTTTATAATCACGATGTATACTTAGAAAGATCAAATATATTCAATATACTATTGTAAACATATTTTTCTAAGCTGATTACTAGCAACAATTTGACAAAATATGGTTTGAAAAAATCTAATGCTAAAATCGTATTTACCTCTGAAAAGTGTATTTATTCGAATTATTCCGTCGTGTAACCTCACAATCACGTACAGAACAAGTCAACTCAATTGCACATTTAATATTCTCGATTATAATCCAAGGTTTAATTCATAAATGCACAAATTTCACTGCGACGTAGAATAGACCGGGACGCTAAGGCCTCTTACTCGCAAAAACATTGACATATAGGTACTTCATTCGCTGTCTCTTTTTCTCTCGGGCAGTTTGGATTTGAGCAGGATTTCTCGCTCCCACGCTTTATCTATCTTTTGCGTAGTCAAAAAATTCTAAATCTATGACGGTACCTAATTTAAAACAAAACATCAAAAGAATATAAAATCGATACCATCCTCAAACGAAGGGCAAAAGTTCCGAAACACAATTAAAAACACTCCAAATATTACATCAAAACGAGTATAATTAAAATCGTTATCATTGCCATCAAAGATTTACTACATAAAAGAAAAAGAGCAGAAAGCTGCAAACTTTTTCGTTGAGTCGTAATGAAAAAAAGTTTGCAGAGGACTAATGAAAGAAG
Organism: Glyphodes perspectalis; assembly: GCA_951394215.1. Classification (NCBI taxonomy): domain Eukaryota; kingdom Metazoa; phylum Arthropoda; class Insecta; order Lepidoptera; family Crambidae; genus Glyphodes; species Glyphodes perspectalis. Next base: position 2,213,241 of record OX596207.1, on the reverse strand, counting down.
GAAAATTGGCTATTACGAGAGTATAATGTCAAAGTGGGAATTCTCCGGTACTTTCGACTTAAATACTTAATAATTCCTTGAAGGGAAAACGTTTTGAAACGGACTACCTTTTAGTTAAATAGTTTAACGGAGTTACGTAGCTTCGTGAAGAGTGGATGGCGCAAATCTTACGTAATCTTGTCTAAATAGTTCCTTTTATTAGTTGATAAGTTTCTGAAGCGTAGTGAGCTTTTGTATGGTAAAGGGGCTTTAGGTATTCCAAAGCAACGCGGTGAGATGAGGAATACTAAATAAGCGAGAGGTGTTTAAAAAGACTAACTACATTAAATATTTACTGAAGTTGGAGTAAAATATATTAAATAGCGGAATATTGGTTCGAATTACTCTAGACCGGACACTTTATTTTCTTATATATAAAAATGAATTGCTGTTCGTTAGTCTCGCTAAAACTGCAAAACTGCTGGACCGATATGGATGATTTCAGTTTCAAAATATATGTTATCCTCCAGGGAAGGTTTGTACGGTAAGAAAATATGAAAACATTACCAGGGAAATAATAAAAGAAAATCCGAAAACGGGGCACAACAAAGTGCGCCGGGTCAGCTAGTGTCACATAAAATAAGAATTATTATATCATATCAACACAATTTTTTCAAGATATAACTCGCTTAAAAGAACACTTTAAAGACAATCGTATATCATACGAAATATATGAAAACATTGCATTTTTACTGGTCATGAAAAGTTATGTTATGTAAATGTGCTATGTTAATTTGTTTCCAGTTTTGATGTTGTTCTACCTTCGTAATAATTGATTATTTTCTGTATTGCTGTTATTGCGCACGATTTGTTAACCCTTTATCCGTAGTTTCCTATAATTATTAATGAGTAACCTGCGTTATGTAGTAATTATCTCACGTAAGTAAATGCATTTGTAATTTTTGTGAGAATAAAGATCTTAAACCATAAATTTGGTATCATCAATCGTTTTAATATTGAATTATGTTACACTAGCTGTGCCAGCGGTGTCACCCGCGTTTATAGTTAATATTATAAAGACTATTTCCGTCATATATGATTTCTATGTAACTTTAACCATTAAGGCTGCACACGCGACGGAAGCTTAAAAAATGGAGTAACTTCTCCCGTTTTCCCAATATTTCCCTTCACTACTCTGCTCCTATTGATTGTAGCGTGATGAAAAGTATACTATAACCTGCCCAGGAGTATGAAGAATAATTGTACCAAGTTTCGTTAAAATCCGTCGAGTAGTTTTTGTTTCTATAAGGAACATACAGACAGACAGACAGACAGACAGACAGACAATAATTTTACTGATTGCATTTTTGGCATCAGTATCGATCAGTAATCACCCCCTGATAGTTATTTTGAAAATATATTTCATGTACAGAATTGACCTCCCTACAGATTTATTATAAGTATAGATGTGGTTGAGGAGGCTAGCTGCCCCTTAGACTAGCCTACCCCTTCGGGGATTAAGGACGTGGTAATATGTATGTATGTATGTTACATGTTATCAGGATTACAATAGCCGAAGGGACAGAAGTAAAAAAGCATTAAAAAACCTTTGTCCAGTTCCGGTCAAAAATAAACCAAAGTTAATTGAAAAATTGTGAAAAGTAGTGACAAATGGCTAGCTTGTCGCCTACACAAACCAATCTTTATATACCGCAAGTATGTTACGTCAGAACATACCAAGCTCTATGCTTCAACAAGACGGTACATTATAGAGCGACATAGCTATGACTCTCGTTGGAGGGGCAAGTTAGTAACTAATTACTTGAGACAGCTTTGCTATGAGGTGAAACTCTCTCATACGATATGCTTGCATCTTAAACAAACCGCATCATACATTTATTAAACAGAAGCTTTTTAGCGGCTTTTAAGGGCTTTTATGTTTTAATAGGTGCCTCCCACGATCTTGGTCGATGATAAAAACATTACGTATAAATATTGCACTTATTTACATACTATGTACATGTGTATGTAGAGTAATATTAAATAAGTTATTCCGAATATATATTTTTAATACCTTATTTTACTGTACCTAAAAGTTGTCTTGAGTAGGTCTCAATTAGAGATAAGACCACCTAAATTGTACTGTATATATCTGAATACCAAGCTCTGCAATTAAGTCTGGGAAATAAAGAATATTTATTCACGGATAAAGATAAAAGTTACCTTGCGTTAAGTTAGATTGGTACATGTGTCCCAATGTCACCTAATTTTTAACCAACTTCAAAAAAAGGAGGTTCTCAGTTCGTTAGACTTTTATTTGTTCAGTAGGTTTTGTGTAAAATAATGACCAACGTGTTAACATTCTCAAACTTCCACGTATATAGTATTAGTTATATTATGCTGTACACGCATACATACATACATACATACAGAATGTCTCGCCTTTTTTCCATGTGGTAGGCAGAGATCACAAACTTCTATTTGCTACGTAGGGTACGTACGTAATATCCTAATTGTTTTTTTTTTTTATTGTTCATTAGTGAGATAACAAAAAATATTTCTAACGTATTTTTCTTTTGTTCGGCAAACCAAAAACGACGAAGATACAGCGCGTAAGGCTGCCTGTCCACCGGAGAGGAGCGAGGTAGCGGAGAGGTGAGCAAGCTGAAAATCCACCAATTGAAAATGTCTTTTAAAGAGGAGCGAAAATTTTGTGCAGTCCTATTGGTTAATATTTCTTCGTTTCTCCGCTCCGCTGCCTCGCTCCGCCCCGGTGGACAGGCAGCCCTAAAGTTTCGCGTGACGGCACTCTCCGTAAAAATTTAAGAACAAATGACGTAAAAGATCCACTCCAGATCTTGATCAGATATACAAAGCGCTGTATCTTTGTAATTTGTTGAGTACTAGATAAAACAAAAAATCGTATTAAACATTTGGTGATAATCTAGCTTTTGGACTAAAAATAATTGAGTCATGTAAAAATATTTGACCAATTCTTCTGAAAGGGTTACAAACATTACAACCAAATGTGATACAAATACATAGGACAATTAAAACAAAGACGTGATTCTACAAAACTTTATTCCTTCATCTTGGAATACGGAACCTAAAATTGAACAGATTTTACTTGTGTCGCGTTCAGTCTTTATCATATATCCCGCGGAAACTACGCCATTTCCGTTATCAAAATATCCTGTTATTTTGCTACGAGAAAGATATTTTTCGGAGAAGTTTGGATAACACTGGATTCAGTAACCATAGGTATATGTTTTGTTAGTAAATGGATCCATGTATTCATGTTGTGTACGTACATCATACGGTGTGGGTTCAAATGGCGGGTAGTGACAATTTTGGTATTAGAAGCTAAATACACCATCGTAATCTTTTGCATATTGACGGCGGTTGTAGCCTAATGGGTAAGACCTAAATGTGGTGAATGTTGGTTCAAACTCGAACAGGTTCTCCTTAAGGCTGATTGTTATATTTAAGCAACAGCTACCTTCGGTGGAGGAACGAGGCAAATTTCACCAAAAAACAACGATTAACATGTCGGATAATGTGTCGGAAAACTATGACGTTTTCAACTATGATTAGCTGGTTAAAGTCATCGCCATATATTATTTGCTTACATTTAAAGACATGCTCATGTGATCAGTGAGTTTGAATCAACAACATGTTGCGTATGACTTGCATGTCGTTACAACGGAACTGACAACTACTAACTTTGTAAGAATAGTTTATCGTTTTGACTATCCATTCTCTATATGAAGCTGTACCCGTATGCTACCAGTAAATTAATTAGCAATAACGACAGCATAACAACTTTAAACAATGACTTTTTTAGTCCCAAGTTGGTCTTTTTCGCAATTTTCCATCTAACCCAACCCAGTTTTATTTTTTGTCAGAATGTGGTTTAGAGGGCGAGCTGCCCCTTTGACTCTACCCCTTCGGGGATTACGGGCGAAAAAATTACCGATGAAGCGAGAAATTTAACGTTGCAGAAAACATAATTCCAACTCCAATATACTTGTAACTCCCATCCAATTTTAAACACAAAGTACGCAACTGCAATACGACAATACCGAAGTTACGACCCGTCTCCATCGCCATTAACGCCGCAAGTGTGTTACATTTCAACAAATTGTCGTATAATATCGCTACTGACACATTTTCCTATGAAATTATCATCGCAGTTGACAATAAGAGGCTTTACGACTTCCGAGCTGGGAGCCAACGGGATTGTCGCTCGTCGGAATATAAGCTTTAAATGTTATAACGTAGAGTCGGTTGTGCGGTGTGTGTTCGAAGCAGTCGTTAGTTAGTTCATCATATCGCCATTGAGGCAATTAGTTAGCGATCTCAAGTGACGACATACAGGGATGAATTGCAACTTATAAATATATTCCAATTTCCCTTAGTAGCGACTCTAATTTGCTTTGAATAGCGCTCATAGTGGGTTCCTGTACGTAGTTTGTATGTTCAGTAGTCTGTTAAAGTTTTTTCGACTTATTAGATCAAGTGAAATGTTATAAAAACATAAACCATGTTAAGCAGAATCTGAGGAAGCGGGCCTAATTATTTCAAATTGAATTTTACTTCTACACCTGACTCCTTGTGCATAGTGTAAATTAATCCGAATAAAGGATTAAAGGATTATATAAATTTTTAATGTAATACCGCATATGATCTAACGGAAACACAGATATAATTAAAAATAAAATCTATACTTATACTACATATATATCAAGCTGGAGAGTTTGTTTTCTTGGTTGAACGGACTAATTTCAGATATTACAGGTCTGAGTTAAAAAATGTTTTTTGTACTGAATAGTCACGCTACGAAACATTAGCAATAAACGCGAGTGAAACCGCGGGCACAGCTAGCATATAATATGCCTCAAAATCGATCATTAGGTATGTATAATAGGTTGCGTATTTAATTTCAGCATATTCTGTCTAACTAAACTTTCACATTCGAATGTATGTCATCATCATCTTCTTAGCGTGATGTCCCATGCTTAGCCGGGGTCCGCTTAGACCATGATCCAGGATGTAGCGAGATCCAGATGTCTGCTAATTACATTGAAGCGACTGCCGATCTGACCTTCGTAACCCTAAGATAGGGGAACCAGACCATTTTTGGATATTCGAACGTATGTAGTAACCTATTATACAACAATGGATTATTTATGGGGTTCAAAGATAAATAAGGTCCGCTTATAGCTCCTCCAGACATTATCTCCAGCTAGCACCTTACTTAAAACTAGCTAGCCCCACAAACTACTTCAAAGTTCAACTACTTAAAAGTAAGGCTATTACGAAATTGTTCTCAAAGCGCTATAGAGATGAAGTCTTTTGCGCAAAGACTAGGCTACTCGGTTTTAAAATGTTATGGGCTTCACTTGTTACTGAATGCTTAATTGAATTTTGATGGTATTCTTATGATTGATATTTAATGTTTTTGATATTATTATATAGGTATGTTAATACACGACCATTGTAACCATGATCTAAAAATTGTCTGGTTCCTCTAAATTAGGGTTACGAAGCTCAGACCGGCAGTCGCTTCAATGTAATTACCAAACTCGCTAAATCCTGGATCATGGTCTAAGCGGACTCCATCTAAAGCACGGGATATAATGCTAGGAAGATGATGATAATGACATTAATATAGATATTAAAAAGTCGGATGATTAAGCAAGTGTCTATTTTAACAGCACCATTGCGACAGTACGTTTGCGTTTACACACGCATTTTGCATTGTGTCAATCTGAGAGACACAAAATATTTTTCCCGTTTTTGAGAACAGTATGCAGCTTTTCTAATAAAGTTTTCTCTTTCCGCCAGTAATGGTTTAGATAAATTTTCAGCACGATTCACAATTTATTTTTATTTGATCTAAGCAATCCACTCGAGTTTGAAAAATCAAAACCAAAATTAAACCTACACCTTTACAAGTACATCGCATGTGTTTCCATTCAGCCATCGCTCCGAGCCATCACAATCTAGAACAGAGTATCAGACGGAAAATCAAGAGCAAAGGTCAATTCGATCAGCCACCTCGTAACAAGCGGGAACGGCGGCGAGAAAGGGTTTAACTAAGATTCAACGATCCGGAAACTACGTGACTGGCCCGATCTCTACGCACGACCATCGGAATTTCTTTTTCGTTCCAATCCCCTGCGTAAGTTTAGTCGGTTTATTAAACTTGCTAATTCTGTTGCCTTTGTAGACATTTTTATGTTCCAAAGCGTGTTGGAATGTCCCAAAGCGGGCCAAACGATTTTTGATATTAGAAACTGGGCTTTTAATTTTCAACATAGACGCATCTTAGCAAAACTCCGTGGTTATACTTTAGTAATTACAAAAAAGCGCCTGACATACTAGGATAAAGATTTATGCCACTATCATGGCTTTGACGGTAGATGTCATGTGGAAACCTGCATAATATACATATGGAATAGACGGTAAATAAAACAAATATCATTACGCCCGAAATCTCCGAAGGGGAAGGCGGACTTCTAAGAGCTGCAACCGAAATTTTTAGCCAAAAACAAAATTGAGCTGCGTCACATAATTAAAAAAAAATAACTGACCTTCACAGTCACAAGCACAATACCAACTTTGACAGGCCCGTTGGTCGCCTGGTCAGAGATCCTGGCCACGAAACCAAGGGTCGGGTTCGAATCCCGCTACGGGCTAATGTTTAGTGTGATGAACACGGATATTTGGAATCGAGTCATGTATGTTTAAAATTGTATTTAAGTATATCTATTCGTTCGCCTAGTATCTATAGCACAGATTCATAAGTATAGTTTGGAACTAGGGAATTGGTTTGCCAGTCAGAAGCAAATTTTTTAAGGATTCATTTTAAAAAATTCACCATTAGTCGTCTTAAGCGACATGCTAGGCACAGAACACAGTTGGCATATTATCTTTATGTTCCGGACCATCATGGACATTCCTCTTAATCTACCACAACCCCTCACCCTCACGGCGTGATAAGTCCCCGTGTGCTCCCCTCGTCTCTTGGCGCAACAACTCGGCTACATAATTATCCCCCATTTTACTTTCCCCAGATAGTGATTATCTTCTAATCAAACCGACTTGTCTGAAACTGTTGTGTTAATTTTCCTCCGCTGGACAGTAGGGATAGCTTATATTATGGTCTTAATAAAGGGTTTATTATCTCATAAACATAATATTAGGAGACTGGTCGAATTGAAACGCCCTTGTAGAGTATTATATTAAGTAATCTTTATGACTTATGTAGGTACCTACCTTTTAGTGTAATGCTACACGCTGGTAATATTTTGAATTATTTTCAATTGAACTAAACTTACTTCACGCCATTTCCCTAGCGGCATCGGCTGAGAGGACCGAACGCCATTCGATCTTTCCTTCTATATTCTAATTCTAATAATAATTTAAAATGTGAACACTTACCTACTTCATTATTTTTCAAAATACTGCTATTAAAAGAATTTCGGTAAAATTTTTTTCGTCTAAAACTATTAAATAGAATATTATAATTTTTATCCTGTATGTGTGATTCCTATTGGTATGCGATTTCTTACAATATTCACTGGTAAGCCCCTTATTTTAATAAATTTGAAAATACTGAGGTTTCTGGCAATATGTCGTTTACTGTTGACCTAGTAGTTTATATACATAATCAGATTTGAACGTCTAGGTGTACAGGGTAACCCCGGAACGACAAACCGAGATCTCCAGGGTTTTCCTAACCTAACCCAACGACCCTGCACGTGAGCTTCGTGTTCCTACCAATAAGCTACCACTGTAAATGTATTGCTAATATCAGTCAAATTATTTTAATAGCAATAATCGCTTCCATCAATCTGGTATCTAATTACGTCACTTTGAATCCATTATCAAATTATCTCCCCTGAAACTGAATGGACGTGTGGCTTTAAATGATAGCGTTGTTAATTGTCTTAATAAGCTATGTATTACCTACTCATAGATTTTATTTGTACGGGATGAATGTCCACTTAGATTTTAAACCGCAATCATATTTAGTATCGTTCAGGTGGATTTATTATTTGCTACACAATTACACTTTGTCCCATGTTGGTCTGGGACTTTAAAAGTATGTACCAACTGTGTTTCTTGCCTAGCATGTCGTAAGAGGCGACTAGTGAGTGATTGAGTGAATGTGTAGGCGACAAGTTAGCCACTTGTCATTATTTATTTACAATTTTCTATCTAACCCAGCCCAGTTTTGTTTTTGGCTGAATGTGGTTAAAGGGGCCTGCTGCCCCTTTGACTCTGGCTACCCCTTCGGGGATTATGGGCGTGTTATGTACAGAATTATAGAAACATTATATTTATCCTGCATAATATTTATTGTCACGCCCATAATCTCTGAAGGTGTATGAAATGTCCATGTAGGAGTTAGCTCCAGAAGCTTCCAGCCAAGAAAATTATGGGTAGGACAGGACGGAAAATTAAAAAAAAAAGTGATGAATGGCCAATGAGGGTTTTTTGAATTAAAACATCAGATAGATGGCGTAACTGTGACGTACGGTCTTGTCACCCTCCTCATTGGTAAGTTTTAAGAACCAACTGACATGCTGTCAACAAGGAGCCAATAGTGACAGTGATAAGACCACGAGACTCCCTCATGCCATCTGGCGGTTTTTGTATTTTTGACAACCCTTATTCGTTGCGTACACAAACCCAAAATCTAATACACCATTAGTGCCCATTTGTTGTCATACATGGTGACTAATGCTAGTAAGAGATACAGTTGGCACATTATTTTATGTCCCAGGCCAACATGATGCAAATATTACACGTTGTAAAATTAATTAATACACCCAAGTGTTAAGTTTTATCCAACAATAACAAATTCATAACGAAAGATTTTTCAAACTTTAAACGAACTGCCAAAATGGCGGATCATATTAAAAACTGCCTGCAATAATCCTATGAAAGTATTATGAAGATAAGTACAAGTTTACTTATTAATTCAATATTATAAAGACATATGGAGTAGACAATGTAATGTATATTCTTGAATAAGAGGTAATTAGAGAGCCCTTCCTAATTATGGTCACCCATCAAATTTTTGCGGAAGGTAAGTGTCGCTTAACATTTTGCGCTCAAACGGAGACTGCACGTGGCTGAGCAACCCGATAGTCCATTGATAATTATATTTTGCAACCTCAACAACTTTATGTCAGAAGTCCCTTGTAACTTTTACATTTGATGCTAGTCTGACGTAAATGAAACTCTACGGGTCTTTTCTTAAGGTTCAAATTCACTTATCAAGTTAAGCCCGCCTTATAAGATTGCTCTATTGAGTTTGCGGTCTCTCCACTTCAGGGAATTTGGGATATGACTCCCCTCAAACTTCAGGAAAGGTACAGTCAGCATAAAATATTATACGGTTGATAAAATCCAATTTGTTACATGTTCTACTTTGGGAACGGCGTGAAGAGAACATTGCTATAATAAATATAATTAGGTTTTTCACTCGGTTTGGCGTGTATTATTGTAGATTTTTTTCTTTGTCTTATTATTATATACTGGAACGAAAAATTGCACAAGTTGTGGACTTTTAAAAGGCTTGTAAGTTTAAAAAAAATATTGAAAGCATTTTCGCTTTTAAAATATTAATTAGAATAAGAATACTAGTCCAATCCTCACATAGAAAAAAAATAGTCTGAAATATATTTAAGTAAGTACTTAGTGTTTTTTGGATATAATGTAATAAAAATTAAATATCAACAATTTTTTTTATGCTATGAAAATATTGATAAATGTAGAAGAAGCAAATTGCGTGAGCCGGTAGTAGATAGCAAAGGACGGGACGTAGGTAATGATACTTAGGGACATTATGTAACACTGACCTAAAGCTCTGGAAAATAGGATCTTTACTTTGACGCGTTTATCACCTATATTTGAGATCAGTTGGCATATCATCCTCCTAGCGTTATGTCCCGAGCTTAAACGGGGTCTGCTTAGACCATGATTCAGGATTTAGCGATCCTGGTAATAACATTGAAGCGACTGCCGATCTGACCTTCGGAACCCTAAGATAGGGAATAAGACAATTTTTGGATCATGGTTACAAATTCAAATTTGTTTGAATTCGCAGGTTTCATCACGATGTTTTCCTTCACCGCCGAGCTAGTGGTATAATTACGCACATGGATTTGAATAATCCAGAGGTTAGTGCTTGGGTTTGAACCCGCACCCCTCGGTTATAAGGCGCGTGTCCTTACTATTGAGCTACCACCACTCTTCGCAATAAGAGATCAGTAAGCATATAAGTAGTACATATTGTTCTCACTCTCAGATTTAGGGATAAAATGAAAGATCAACAGAAACTCGCCGTTCCCACTCCAGACTAACAGCTCACGTACTAAAATCTCCAGACGTCTTGAATATTAAACCGACGTTTGCATTTAAAATTTGTTATAAAGCAGGAACTTTTAAACCGCTGTATGTAGAATTGCCCTGTTTTACATAAAATATGGTTATTGGTAAATTGGCAATATCACAGCGAAGTAATATTGTGGTCCTAAATGTCAAATTAGGTTTTCATATTTGTTATGTCATACTATTTATAATTTCGGGTAAGTAGGATTTTTTGTCCCGTGTTGGTCTGGGACTATAAAAGAATTTGCCAACTGTGTTTCTTGCCTAGCATGTCGTAAAAGGCGACTAATGGTATATGGGGTTTTGGGTATGTGATTGTGTAGGCGACGAGCTAGCCACTTGTCACTACTTTTTCACAATTTTCCATCTAACCCAGCCCATTGTCCCGTGTTGGTCTGGGACTTAAAAAGAATGTGCCAACTGTGTTTCTTGCCTAGCATGTCGTAAAAGGCGACTAATGGTATATCTGGTTTTGGGTTTGTGATTGTGTAGGCGACAAGCTAGCCACTTGTCACTACTTTAACACAATTTTCCATCTAACCCAGCCCAGTTTTATTTGGCTGAATGTGGTTAAAGGGGACTGCTGCCCCTTTGACTCTGCCTACCCCTTCGGGGATCACGGGCGTGATGTTAAGAAGGAGAAGGATTTTTTGTTTGGATATGTAATAATGTCCTCCTAACCGATATCGGTCACGGCGGCCAATCTCAACGAGGATTAGCCACCTGCGCAGGAGATATTATAGTGCACAAGTGTGTGCGCAAAAATAGGTGCACACTCTATTCCTTCACTCTCATAGTCCGGTGAGACGGCAATTGGACATGTAATAAGTAAGACGAGGTACATATATAGTCCTATATTATAGTAGACTATTATTAAAGCCTGATCCAGGTTTCAGTGAATATGATAATTATATTGAAGCGACTAACATTATCTTATATTACAAGACAGAGTTGAATATAGGAGCAAAAACATAGTGATTTGAATGAACGGTCCCTTCACCGCAGCCCTAATGATATATTGTTATCTTTATACTCAGACTTGCAAAAAGTTACAAAAGCTCAGGTTTCTTTTAATTCTTTTTTTTATTCTCCTGACTGACACACCAATTCCCGAGTTCCAAACTAAACTATATGCATGTCCTATGGATACTAGGTGAATGAATAGATATAGTTAAATACGTTTATAAACATCCATGACTCGAGTACAAATGTCCATGTTCGTCACACGAAACATTTGCCCCTAGCGGGATTCAAACCCGCAACACTCGGTTTCGCGGCTAGCGTCTCTGACCACTCAAACAACGACTTGACTTCGGGGATTACGGGCGTGATGTTATGTATGTATGTATGTTAATAATATGTAATACAACTATTAAATCTTTAAATATCCAGTTTACATCAAACAATAAGTTAATTTACTTTTCGTCACATAAATATTGTGTCAGCTGTACCTGTGCGACTTTGTTGTTCGAAATCTTTTAGACGACACAAGTTGGTCTTTGATCGCTCATGAGTTTTTAACGCAAAATAATTCGAAATTTATTTCACATCGGAATTCAAATAAGGCATTTTTAAGTGCCGGCATCTATTTACTGGATACTATTATACATTATATAGACATAATATGTTTACTACAGACGATACTGCAGTTCTAATAAACTCACTATGTATGACCATAAAATAAATAAATATAAAAATATTCCCGATCATTAAGGGTATTGATACTTGTGAACAGCTGAGTTTGATTTCGGATAAATAGTTTAAGGAGTTAGAAACAAGATTTTTCGAAAAGAAAAAAAAATTTCGGGGGAAGCTGTAGTAGAACTATAGTTAACGTTTAGTTCCAAGCAGTAAATAAAAATGTTAGTCATTCACGTAAGTATTTTTAAGCTAAAGTCTATGCTTAGCTCGTTCGTACTCGGTAAAAATAAAAGATAAGATCAGTTTCAATAAAATAAAGAATTTATATTCTAAACTTCGTAAAGTATTTACTCATTCGGGCACACGACTGCTAAAATCGTCTTGCAAAAAGCACACAACAAAACGCAAGTGTAGAAAAAGTACAGCCAAGCTGGAGCTTGCACTCACCTGAAAGGGTTTTGTACTTTTAGAAATTGCTATAATAAATAACAAATTCTTCAGACAGGCACACCAATTCCCTAATTCCTTACTAAGCATGTATACTTGCGCTATGGAAACTAGGTGGAAGGATAGACATACTAAAATACGTTTATAAACATCCATGACTCGAGTACAAATGTCCATGTTCCTTACACGATGCCCCTAGCGGGATTCGAACCCGCGAATCTCGGTTTCGTGGCTAGGGTCTCTGACCTTTCCACCAACAAGTCAGTCAATGTATATGTATTCAGAAAATGTATGTATGTTATTGTTATATTTGCCGAATGAGTTGACTTATGGCTTTTCCATCTAACCCAGTTCATTGTTCCATGTTGGTCTAGGACTTTAAAATAATATGCCAAGTGTATTTCTTGCCTAGCATGTCGTAAAAGGCGACTAATTATGGCGACAAGCTAGCTACTTTTCCCAACCTTTTCACAATTTTCCATCTAACCCAGCAGAGTTTTTTTTGGCTGAATGTGGTTAAAGGGGCCTGCTGTTCCTTTGACTCTGCCTACCCCTACAAGGATTGTGGGCGTGATGTTGTGTATGTATGTATGGCTAAGTAGGTAAATTCAGTGCTAATATAAATTAGTGTCATAATTTTACTATTATGACACCATCAAGTTGGTTTGATGATGATCAAGGTGGCCATATTAGTTTTTTTGTATTCTTCGTGCAATATCTAAGCATAAGGCGAAACTATATGCATTTTTTAAGACATCTATATATTCTGGTACTTAAAAATATATCGTATCCTTTGCCCAGCATATTGTATATTAAAACGTCTAATGGTATATTGGGTTTTTGATTTTATTGGATAACGGAACCCTAATTACCACAAAAAAACTCCGAGGCGCAATCCCGAATGAGTAGCTGAGCTCGGCATTAGCAGGTGTCGGTGCATTATCGCGAGTGCAGCTGCACTTAGCCCGACAGCTGGATAAATATTGGATTATACATTGCCGCCTTTACTGCGGAAAGCAATCTACCTTTATTTAAGAGAGCGAACGCGAATCAATTGATTTATAATACTATTAAAACTAATAAACAAGCTGGCCCATGTTGATCCGTGAGTCAGGCATACATTGGGTATGTATATGATTGTCTAGACGACGAGCTAGCGCTTGTCACTATTTATAAAAAAAAATCGGTCTAGCCCATCCCAGTCTTGACTGGCTTGATGGCGCATTCGTTAGTGACCCTGCCTTATGCAACAAGAGTTATGAGTTCGATCCCCACCCAGGACAAACATTCGTGTGTACTTGTGTTTGTTCTGTGTCTTGATGTTAATATCAGATATTTAAGTATATATTTGTAATACCACTGTTGATTCTGATATCCGTAACACAAGTGCTTACCTCGGAGCATAGCTACTTACCTCGGAGTCAGATCAATGTATGTGATGTCGTCAGATATTTATTTATTTAGTTTTTATTTTGACTAGAAGAAGAATTAGAAGGGTGTAGCTCCATGTTGGAAGTTAAAAATAGGCATATTGTTTGCCTTTTTATTAAGCAGTCGCCTTGGCCTATGAGAATAGAAAGAAAGAAAGAAAGAAAGAAATAAACATTTATTGGACGCACAATTGTTAATACATACACAGGAAAACGAGATTTGACACAGGACAAAATAGTACAAAAAAGGAAAACCAGTAAAAAAAAGAAAAAAGAAAACAGATTGGCGCCAATTGGGTCCCTGCCTCAGCATTATGCTACTGCGGCGTCAAGCTAACGCCGCAGGAGCGCTGGTATTCTGGCGGGCCCATTTTTAGAGTGGCAACATTCCAAAACATGAAAAAATAATACACACTTAAAATCATATAATTAAACAAACAAACACAAAAAATATGTAAACGTAACGTAACAAAAAATAAAAGAGAAATTGAAAACAGGAACAGTTAATATTAAAATAAATAAGAAGAAGAGGCAATACATACATAAGTGAATAAAGATAATAAATAAATACACGAATGGTTGAAAATATTTTACCAGGGCCATTACCTTGACGGTAAAATAAGGTGTGCTATTAACATTGACAATTAAGTATTGACAGACAGCTATCTTATTACCTGTGGGACTACCTGGTGGGAATATGTAAAAATGATACCATTTCATAATAATAACTTTTTTTTTCTCTTTTTATTTAATTTCGTCATTGAAGAAGAAGCGAAAGGTGAAAAAATGTCGTTGAAAACCTTGTAATAATAACAAGGGATATGATGAAATGATGTGTTCAAAATTATGTAGAACATGATTTTTCCACATACACAAACACACACCCACACATACCTACACACACTCATACATATATTATAAATATAGACGCATATGTGTGTGTATGTGTGAGAGTATACACATATTGGATTCTTTATTTAATCAGCCTTGATATTAAGCTAGCCACATGAAAATAGAGAGAAACCTCCGAGTGATGCCCTTCACAGCAGGTGTCGGTGTATTACCGCAGCTGCACTTAGCCGGACAGTCGGATTAATGTCGGATTATATCGCGCCGCCTTTTGTGCTGCGAGCAATTGCGATTTTTATTGCCAAGTGTCTACTTCGCTTTCTAGTGTTTGCAATTATTGAACTAGCAACGGGCGTTGGGGGGTAAAAGTGCTTTATACTGAGAATGTATTCAGGTAAAAAATTGGGATACTTACTTGGAAGTTCTCTGTTGTAAGTGATATTTGAGACTATTAGTAGGTATAACTAGAAACTACGATACCACAGACTTCTTTTGTCGTGTCTTCTGTGTCTGCACACACCCCTTTTTGTGTCAGGCAATAAAGTTAAAGGTTCGGAATCCTTGAATGAAGGCCTACGGAAAAAATGACCACCAGATGCCATAACCTAGTCCTCAGATCTTGTAACAACTATGATTGGGACTCATTGATGTAATCCCTCAAAATGAAACGATCCACTATTCGTTATCTTATCATTAATATGCCAAGATTCAACGGAACAGTTACTCAATCGATTAAATATTAAAAAAAAAGAAATCCTTATAGTGTCCTTTCCATAAAACATTTCTACACGTTTGTTAAGTTAATTGTAAAAAAAGTTATACAAAAAACGAAATCAAATCGCTATTAAATTTATAGTTATCCGTTTCACACATTCGCAAGCAAAAACTAGCGGAAGAAAACTATGCAAAAAAATAAGCATAACATTATCAAGTGGGTGCATTATTGCAGACACAGTGTAGAGGTTATAACAGTGTGGTAGGAAGTACGCCTCTCTGGGAAATGTGGTGGTTTTAATAGACGTACGTCGTACACACATTTATCATCATCTTCCTAGCGTTATGTCCCGTGCTTAGACGGGGTCCGCTTAGACCATGATCCAGGATTTAGCGAGTCTGGTAATTACATTGAAGCGACTGCCGATCTGACCTTCGTAACCCTAAGATAGGGGAACCAGACAATTGTTGGATCATGGTTACAAATTCAAAGTTGTTTGAATTTGTAGGTTTCATCACGATGTTTTCCCTGACCGTCGAGCTAGTGGTATAAATATGTACATAGATTTTTTAAAATCTAGAGGTACATGCCGGGGTTTGAACCCGCACTCCTCGGTTACCATTGAGCTACCACCGCTCCTCGTACACACATTTATGGATTATATTAATCCAATTACTGTTATTTTGCACATTGAAATAACATTGATCCAATTTTCCTAGTTTTTGTTTAATACAAGGATTTCCAGTACTGTAACTGAAAATAAAATTATCGATAGCGTATGACATTTATCGATACGTTAATTGCTATCATAGCTATCTACGATTCAGTATCATGAACACGATCGTATCTAAATCGTATCCAACGGAATTGATAGCATTTGCTTTCTTTTTTAGAGTCTCTGACCAGTAAGTAGCTAAGCTAAGCTGTTCAAATGAAGATACGTACATACCGTCACGTCCGCAATCCCTAAAGGGGGAATAAGCTCATTAAACCACATTTACCCAAAATAAAATAAATAAATAAAATAAAATCTCCAGACTGACACACCAATTCCCTAGTTCCAAACTTAGCTTATGCTTGTACTATGGATACTAGGTGAACAGATAGACTTAGTTAAATATGTTCATAAACATCCTTAACTCGAATACAAATGTCCATGTTCATCACACAAAACAATTGCCCCTAGCGGGATTCGAACCCGCGACCCTTGGTTACGGGGCCAGGGTCTCAGGCCATTCGACTAACGGGCTAGTCAATTCCAAATTCAAATTAAAAGTAGAGATACCTCACTGCCTCACCATGTTACGGCATTCGAGTGCAGGTGCACTTAGCCGACCTGCATTACGTCGGATTATATTCCGCTTGCTTTTGTGCTGTTAAGCGATTGCCATTTTTACTGTTCACCCGTCCAGGCAGAAGAGTCCACTTGTGCTCTTAGGAAAACATTACTGGACGGAGCAGGAATTGTTGGTAATAAACCAAATTTTACAGGACAATTCAATTCTGGCTAGGAACGGGTCTTAGTTCTTTTCAGCGTATCTCATCTTCTTCGTTTTTTCTCAGATACCAAACTTAATGAAATTGTCGACTATCAATTGTTAAGATTTTTTTGTATTGCATCAATTATTAGAATTTGTACCAGCACAATTTTCCATTTAATCCAGCCCAATTTTGTATTTGGCTTAATGTTGCCCTTAAACTCTGTCTACCCCTTCGGGGATTACGGCCGCGATGTTAAGTATGCATATTTTTTTCTAATATTAAAATAAGTATGTATATAAATTAGAAAATTTGTAAGAACATTCATACACACCTGTTTTCAAACGAAGGAATCTGACAAGTTTGTTGTTCAGTCAAGTTGGCCCGAACCCGACCCGAAATAGATTTTAACTACGAGCACAGTTTTGCCCTTCTTTGTCAACTATTCAAACATCTTCAAACTTGCTGCAGAACTTATAGACCAAGAGCTTTGTGCCGTTAGACCTGTTTAATCATATCAGACATAATATTGATAATTCCAGTACAATATATTTCTGAACAATAGCTCATCTCCATAAGCCTTTATTCTGTTAGGCTTAAGATTAAAATATGTTCAGTTTCTGTTTTTAACTGCATGCATATATGTATAAAGCACGCAAAAATATAACGCAAGTACATATCTATTTCAAAAAGTCTTTATAATACGTTTTATTATATTTTGGTACATTTTTATTATATCATTGTATAAACAGGAGTACAATATAAAGCGGTTATCAAATTCATTATGCGGTCAGTCGAACTAGAGTTATGGATGTTTATACACGTAGTTAATCTTTTCATTTAACCGTTGTTTAGTATGACAATCATGCCATTTTGTAGCTAGACAATTGGTGTGAATAATTTATCTTGTTGGAACCTCATAATATGCTTAGTTCTTACTTCTTAAATTTGTTACTGGTAATGTAGGTCTGATGGCATCGTGATCCAGGTCAACATAGTCGTTTCACGCGCATCTCGCCGATATTATAAAGTGAGGCAAAGTTTGGAGGTCTAAAGAGGGGTAAGCCGCAGAAGACCTGGAACTAATCCTGGTTGATGAGTTTGGAGTGGTATCGGGTTCAAAGTGGGAATCAGAGGCTAACGTTTTGGGTTATAGACTAAGTTTCGGGTGTGCTGTTAATATACGTAGGTTGAAGTTGTCTTAGAAAGATCAGATCTTATAACCGGGTTCTGTGGTTTAAGTTGCCCGGAAATTGCTGAGGTGTGTCATTTCGTAACGTTTGTATGTTTGTCACGTACGTTTCTAAAGCAGTCATGCGGTTGGTTGACATGTAAATAGGATTTCTGCGTATTCCTGGTCTGCTCTGGTTAATCTTACACTTTTATTGTAAATTCATATTATGTCATCTCCCGCAGTCATTGATTGTATGATTTGGTTTAAAACATTTAAAAGAAAAGTGTAGATATATTACTCATGTATATTCTGACGCTGAAAAGAGTAACTACCGAGTTTCTTGCCGGTTTCTTCTCGGTAGAATCAGCATTCCGAACCGGTGGTAGATTCACATTGCTCTAAGGATTTTGTAAAATTGACGATTTATAAGTGCTTTTTTTTAAGGCCTACATGAATAAAGAAGTTTTTTGAAATTTGAATTTTTTTTTTGAAAAGTCATACAGTAAATATTTTTTATACAATTCATTGTCTTGAAACAAATCAGCTCATATTCTATACTAGCTTCTGCCCGCGGCTTTGCTCGCGTGGTACTTCGATAAATCATATCATATGTGTTATTCGGTTGTATAAGCTATATTATTGTAAAGTTTCATTAAAATCCATTCAGTAAAAAGTTATTTTGCGTGTAAGAGTAACAAAAATTCATCCATACTTACAAACTTTCGCGTTTATAATATTAATATAGTAGGGATGTATCGAACTCCGTCGTAAGTAGTTTAAGAACTATTTTTTTTTCTATAGAAACCTTGTTTTCCATTTGTTACAATCTTCGCTATCAAAGCGAAAGCATAATGAATAGCAAGGTTTAAATTGCTAGCAGGCTCCGCCATGATGCTTTGTGGGTTAAGTCATAGACTGAGCTTAATTAAGCGATGACGCAAATATTATTTCCGATCCATTCATAGATATCTACTTCCCATAGCCATACGATGAAGCACATAGAAACATTTTTATTCATGTCATCATCTTCCTAGGGTCATGTCCCGTGCTTAGACGGGTCCACTTAGACCATGATCCAGGATTAAGCGAGTCTGATAATTACATTAAAGCGACTGCCGATCTGACCTTCGTAACCCTAAGCTAGGGGAACCAGACAATTTTTGGATCATGGTTTTATTTTATAAACATTTTTATTCATGTAGCCTTTCCGAAAGCTCTTTCAGACATAATACAAAGAAATAGATGTACCGATCTTTCGGAACGTTATTTCTACCAGAAGCAAGCATTATCGCGTCGGTAGTTATAACGAAAAAATTTATACTTCACGAACATCCGTGTACTGTACGTGTATGGAGCGCACTCTCGTAGGTGGCGTGAGGACAATCGTCTAAATGAGGCTGTGCCTCGCGTTACGCCCGCCATTTTGCGCGCGGTTACCTCTCTAATACGATAGCAGTCTGCTTGTCTGCGATAATGTTTTAATTGTCGTAGGGTTTACCTCGGATGGCAAAACGGGGATTTAAAGAGTAGCTTCGCGTCTTTAAACTATAAAGAGCTTGCTTGAGGAGATAGGAATGCGCCTTTATGTATCTATCTATGACACGACTATCCGTTATATACAGTAAAAGCACAAGTTTGTACTATGTATCCCCAAACTAAGTATAACTAAACTGTAAACTGTGGTTCTTGCCTAGCATGTCGTAAAAGGCGGCTAATGGTATATCGGGTTTTGGATATGTGATCATGTAGGTGACAAACTAGCCAGTTGTCACAACTTTTTCACAATTTTCCATTTAACCCAGCCCAGTTTTATTTTTGGCTGAATGTGGTCAAAGGGACCAGTATGTGTACATACTTAACACCATGCATAATTAACTACTCTGAAAAACTCCAAACTTTTAAGGATTTTTTACCTTGAAATTAAAGTTTGCTATTTGACTCGAAAATTTAAAACCTTAAAATTAAAATAATTGAAGTTTGCTATTTAAATAGAGACGGACAAACCCGCGAGCCCAGCCCAGTGTTCTCGTAAGCGTTGTCCGAGGAAATAAAAGCGGAGGGCGGAGTGCCGCCCGTGATCTATGGCTCCATTTCCACGTACCCGCTAATACACGCGCGGCTTATTTATACGATGATTACACTATCAGTGTGCTGAGTTTAGATTCATCACCGGCCTGCACGCTACATGGTGTTCAAAAAAAAAAAAATTAAAATAGGTCTTAATCCATCTTCTAAATTGACAAATAATTTGTTCTGACGATTATTTTAGTTACACTTGAAGAATAGAATGAGGCTTCTGGACTTCGAGTGCCTTCATTATAATGACAGATTTTGAAAGCTTGATCGCACATAGCTGGAAATTTCACAGATTCTTTGTAATTGATACGTACATAACATCACGTCTATAATCCCTGAAGAGGTAGGCAGAGTCAAAGGGGCAGCAGGCCTGTTTAACCACATTCAGCAATGGACTTATGGAAAATTGTGAAAAAGTAATGACAAGTGGCTAGCTCGTCGCCTACACATTCACATAGCCAAAGCCCCATATACCGTTAGGCGCCTTTTACGACATGCTAGGCAAGAAACACAGTTGGAACATTATTTTTAAGTCAGAGACAAACACAGACCACAGAAATACTCCGTGGAGACAAACATAGAACTTAAATTTTTTTTTTATATGTAGACGACTAAAAGCCACACTATTGTAATTGTTATCTTTAATGTACTGATTCCCACGATACAGGCCCAGCCTAGGGGTCATAGAATTACACCTAAACTGGCTTCTGTGTTTTTATCAAATAAACAATTTAATTTTTTTTTTTTTTAAATAAATTGTAATTAATAATTCATAAAAATTATAATGTTACAGTACAACATTTTTATTAAATACTAGCTGTGCCAGCGGTGTCACCCGCGTTTATGGTTAATATTATAAAGACTATTTCCGTCATACATGATTTCTATGTAACTTTAACCATTAAGGCTGCACACGCGACGGAAGCTTAAAAAATGGAGTAACTTCTCCCGTTTTCCCAACATTTCCCTTCATTACTCTGCTCCTATTGATTGTAGCGTGATGAAAAGTATACTATAACCTGCCCAGGAGTATGAAGAATAATTGTACCAAGTTTCGTTAAAATCCGTCGAGTAGTTTTTGTTTCTATAAGGAACATACAGACAGACAGACAGACAGACAGACAGACAAAAAATTTACTGATTGCATTTTTGGCATCAGTATCGATCACTAATCACCCCCTGATAGTTATTTTGAAAATATATTTCATGTACAGAATTGACCTCTCTACAGATTTATTATAAATATAGATAGGGGTGCTTTCAGCAAACTACTATTATTTTAAACATACTACTATATCTTACTATAATCATAATAGTAAGGTGTCGATACTAAAGTTAAGTTTGTCTTCATAGTTGTTATTCTGAAGTTCGTAATATGTATCGGTCTACTATTGGATACATTAATAATTACTACCCAAATTAGATTCACGCATTACAGTAGGTATACCATATGCGATCTGATAATAGTAATAAATAATAGTCTTTAAATATTAAACATCCCTACAAAATCAGCTTATCTTCTCCAAAAACCCAGTATCCTTAATATCTGTAGGATCACCCGAAAGTTTTTAACATCTGCATCTACAACTCTCAACACTATGACGCTTGAATAAGGCCCGCGTCATAATGCAATATACCCGCCTTTGTTAAGGTTGGGGAAATCTTTAGATTTATACAATAAATAATAATATCTCCAGACACACAAATTCTCTTCTTTCGAACTAAGCTTATAAGCTTGTGGTATAGATACTAGGTGAACGAATAGACACACTTAAATACATTTATAAATATCCATGAGTCCTGTACAAACGTACATGTTCATCACACGAAAAAAATGCCTCTAGCGGGATTTAAACCTGCGACTCTTGGTTTCATGGCCAGGATCTCTGACCACTCGATCAACTGCCCTGTCGATAATGATATCTATCTTATCTTAGGAATGAATCCTGGCGTCTAAGTCTCCTTACTCAGGCTGATTTTCCTATTCATATAAGAGAGACTTAGCATTCAGATACGCCTTCATAAGGAATCATCATCTGTTCCGTGCGGTCGTGCGGCGTGCGAAGTGCGAGCCTCCGCGTTTCGCGCCGAAAATAAATGGCTTTTTAGTTGGCAACAAATTTGAGCCGACATGCCGCTAGTTGCCTGTTAAAATGTACTGGCGGCTATTGCGGGCGCTCACGGTGCGGTTAGATGGTGAATACGGCTCGATAGGTCGTTGATTTTAGAATCTCGGAGGAAATGAGACTATGTTATGCAGATAAGGTAATACCATCAATGATATCATGCTAAGTATTTCTAACACCAAGAAATGCTATACGCATATAGCTATACGCACTTCACCTCAGGGGTGGGGTGCTTATGTTAGAAAAATAACACAAGCACCTAGACCCTAAATAAATACCAGTTTCATCAACAAGCGATTGCGCTGAATCGAAACGCGCTTTTTTCGCGTCAGCTCCATTTCACCAACGACGCTATCTGAGCCTAAAGTGATGGATGATGATGATGACCAAGGAAAAAGACAAAGTATTTTTTTTTAAGTCTGACAATCTTTCTATCAATTTATTACTGAGCGCAAGGTACTTTGATATTGAAATGTTGACCTTTCTTAAATGCTTAAAGTTTGTCATGTTATACTGTAGATTGATGTATACTCGTGGTGTTTGAACAGTGTGCTAGTTTTGAATGGCAGTGCAAAATTATGCATATTCTGGCTTGATAAGAAGTGTCTACGCGGCGATTATTTATTCATAACAAAATATCAAAACTAGTTAATGAAACTAAAAACACTGATAATGTTAAAACTTACCCAAAAAGAGCATTCCAATTATACCCAAACCGTGCACCGTAAGCTTGTTGTTCAAAAGTTAACAAAAACGGTAATGAACGTGCAATTCCCGTTAACTATTTAGACTCCGTTCAGTTTAATTGTGCCTCGCTCATTACACTTTTCCTGCGAAGCTTCAGACACAGTAGCAAATTGTTATAGATATGCCATACGCTTACATTTCAACGAAAAAAAAGTATTTCGAGTCCATTGGCACATTTGACAACATTGACAAATAATTAAAAAAGAATAGCGCGATTTTAACAGTACGCATAACAATCTTATTAACATCATGCGTAAATGAAAACTGATGACAAAAAATGTCCCAATGAGGGTTATCAAAAATACAAAAACCGCCAGATGTCACGAGGGAGTCTCGTGGTCTTATCACTGTCACTATTGGCTCCTTGTTGACAGCATATCAGTTTGGTCTAACAACTAACCAATGAGGAGGGTGACAAGACCGCAAGTTACGCCATCTTTTGGATGCTTTAATTCAAAAAACCCTCATTGGGACGTTTCCAAGTCTTATAAAATTTTTAACCGACTTCAAAAAAAAGGAGGAGGTTCTCAATTCGACTGATTTTTTTGTAATGTTAGGCGCGTGTCGGTATTGCCAACCGTGTGTTTAAGCCACCCGCGTTGTGGGACGCAATGCTTTTACCTCATTTTTTATGATGATATGTTTTTCGGAGAATCCATACGACAACTTCGGGTCTCGTGATATGTAAATATTATTTGGGAGCAAACTGCACGATTTATGTAAGCTACATTTACTTACTACGTGGAATTTAATATGTTAGGTATAGGCTAACGGCTTCGCTAGAAACGAGATTGTATCCTTGGCTTGTCCCATGTTGGTCTGGAACTTAAAAATGTGCCAACTGTGGTTCTTGCCTAGCATGTCGTAAAAGGTGACTAATGGTATATGGGGTTTTGGGTATGTGATTGTGTAGTCGACGAGCTAGCCACTTTATACTACTTTTTCACAATTTTCCATTTAACCCAGCCCATTGTTCAATGTTGGTCTGGGACTTAAAAAGAATGTGCCAACTGTGGTTCTTGCGTAGCATGTCGTTAAAGGCGACTAATGGTATATCGGATTTTGGGTGTGTGATTGTGTAAGCTAGCCACTTTTCACTACTTTTTAACAATTTTCTAACCATCTAACCCAGTCCAGTTTTATTTTTGGCTGAATGTGGTTGAAGGGACCTGCTGCGCCTTTGATTCTGCCTACCCTTTCGGGGATTATGGGCGTGATGTTATGTATGTATGTATGTACCCCTACTAAATGTTATGTACAAGTATTTCAAAGCAAACATATCTTCGTAATAGTGTTACCCGACTACGAAGAAGGATGGTTATAAAATTTATTTAAATTGTTTACTTGCAATATCTACCAGATACTATAATATTTCCCTATTTCCCATCTAACCCAAGTCGAATTTTGGCTAAGTGTGTGTTTTTAACGAGCTCATTGCTCCTTAGACTTTGCCTACCCCTTCGGGGATTGCAAGCGTTAAGATATGTATGTATGTACCCGATTATGCAGCCTAATTTTAGAGTATTTAATGTCTAGTGTCTCACCGAAGTTTGTCTGAAAGATGAAGCCAATGATCAGCTATAGCCTAATCTAAAGCCTTCCTCGATAAATTAACTAAACAACAAAAAAAAGAACAATTCGGACCAGCAATTTCTGAGATTAGCGCGTTCAAGCAAACATACAAACTCTTCAGCTTTATCTGTTAGTAAAAGATGGCTAAACAATTTACCAAGTAGTTAAAATGATTATTATATCACTCTCATGCTCTTTTATTTGAAAATGTTAGTTAAATTTCGGTGTTTACCTTCAGCTTCGTAAGACCGAAGATTTTAGTCATGTCTAACAGTGCCGAAACTAAAGCCAAAATCACTCTATCTCCACTGCACAACAAATAGTTACTGCAAGGTTAAAAGATTAGCTCATTTACTGAGCACCTTATGAGCACCTTATGAAGCGCACTAGATAAGAAAATCGTCTTACATGATCGGCTTCGGAACGTATATACGGATTTATATACTAAGGGATCAACTATAAATTACGTCACATGTTAAGAACGAAACTCTGAACGGATTTATGCCTTCACATTAGCAGACATAAATTTAACAGTCTGAACTCGAACCCTATGTTAGTTTGGGACGTAAAAATAATGTGCCAACTGTGTTCCTAGCCCAGCATGTGGTAAAAAGCGGGTGTTTGGTTTGTGTTTGTATAGGAAACGAGTCGCTACTTTTTCATAATTTATATGTAACTAGTTTAATTTTACTTTTGGTTAGTAAGCTTCCTATTGGACTGCCTCGATCAAGGATAACAGGCGTAAAATTATGTTAACAAATTAACAAAGTTTTATGTAAATAAGTTTTTCTCATTCAGGGACATAGACGAAGCTTTACGCTGACTAGAAATTAAACAAAGCGACAAAAAACCACATCCTTATGTCTTCTTCCAAACTTATTAGCGATTTCAGATCTACTGCCTATTTTAAAACACATAGAAGATACAAAAGTTCCAGCATCTTTAATGGAAGCCCATATTTGCCTAAGTGAGCTCTCAGGAGCCCGAATTTCTTAATTTCGCCAACGCTGATCTCAAGACCGATACCCAGTTCAAAAGGCTTAGGTGTAACTTGAAAATGCTTTTAGTTAAGTACCTGCGGAGAAAAAGAAGGAGCTGGCAACATTTTTTAAGGCAATTATCCTACTTTTAAAGGCATGTGGGAGGTGAGTGGAAGATGCCAAGTATGTGAATGGATTTTAAATGAGGTTTTAGCGGTGCAATAAAAACCGCAGAATGTGGTATCTTTTACCTCGGAGTTCCGTGAAGTGTTTGTGGTACATACTAAGTATGTGGTTTCTGGCTGTCTTCGGTCTTATTTATTACGGGCCAATATTCCAATTTTAGTTACAGCAGTATATAGAGAAATATAAAATGTTCGTTCGAGTGTAGAGTTTGTAGTCAGTAAATATTTTTAAAACTTACGGTGGAATCGAGTTTTGAAGGATGTGAAAGTACTTTACTTTTTTACTAACTTAGGGCTGATTGTTTAATGGTCGGATAAGAATTATCCGACTGATAAAGTATAAAGTTACCAATTTGCGGATGTCATCGGTATTTTATTAAGGCAACAGGCAATGACATTTTAAAGTCATCTGGATTGTAATTTATTCGATTGTTATCTTTTATCTGACTGTTGAAATATTAGCCCTTAATGATATGTCATTATTGACAATAAATAAGTATGTTCTTACAATCAGTGTAAAGTTTACTCACAAATGCATAAAGAAATTGATTTGCCCCCCTTTGCCCCCGTGCCCTCTCAATCCAATAGGTATTACAATATCTCGTAACCCTTATGACGTTTGACTCCAATCCCCGCGATGACATACAGACGACAGTACAGCTCACATATTAAACGTGACAAAACTGACACCTGTCGGCTGTCGCCGTACAAATTGTTTGGTGTGAATTGATCGAAGTGTCTTGTGAATGCTTCGTGTTTCCGGAATTTAGATTGTAACTCATTTCAGTGCGTTGGATGTGTTAACTATTTTTTTTTAATGCTTTGGCGCACATCGTATGCATAGGAGTGAGTGAATAGGAAAGTTACCTGAATGAAAATAAGCTGGTTATTTTGAGCGTCAGTTAGAACATTGAAGATGATATAGTGCATCAAAGTTCTGGAATGAGGCGCTTTGAATGTTGTTGCTCAATTTTTCGTCCTGTGAAATTATAACATGCTGGACAAAAGAAAAAATACGTATACAATATCTAACTGACGGACTTTTGATTTTTGCCGTATTTCTTATCAGCTGATACGAAAAATGCCGCATCATGGCGTAATTTTGAGTTAGTTTAAGAGTTGAAGCAGTTCGCTGCAACCGAGCTAAAGAATTATAGCATTAAGTTCAAATGTATCCTATAATACGCGGGATTTAATAACGAATGGACTGACCTTATTCAGAAAAATCGGACGATTTTGAAATCACATTTCTTCGAGTATTTAGCATATTCAAGTAAAATTATATCACAAATAAAATGCCCAACAGGAAGTCGAAATACTTAACAAAAGACACAAACACGGCATCTAATTAATTAACATGATTCGATCACCACCACGGCTTTCACATTAATAATTACAGCAACACACGGCTAGCCGGTTGCCTGACAGAATTCCGACGCCAAAAGCCGTTCAGTACTTTCGGTAAAGCCCGGGGCAATTTCACCATCGATATCATGCACATTGCACATTTTCCTTTCAACTTTATTGCACAATTATAATCATTATCCTTATTTCATTCTACACGGTTGGAATTTAAATTTTGCCTTTCATCTCATGCGCTGAAATTAATTGTTGATATTATGGGTAATATCATTTTGCTATCACAAACAAAAACAATTTTAAAATCCCTGTACCCTTTTTGCTATTATTATATTACATACATGTCATCACTCCCGTAATTCCCGAAAGGGTAGGTAAAGTCGAAGGGGCAGCTAGCACTCTTCAACCACACTGAGCCAAAAATAACTTGGCTATGCTAAATAGAAAAATTGTGAAAAAGTAGTGTCAAGTTACTAGTTAGTTGCCTTCACAATCACACACTCAAAACTCGATATATAACCATTAATCGTTTTTTATGATATGCTAGGCAAGGAACACAATTGACATATTATTTTTGTTACCAACTGGTCGCAAGGCCAGTTTCAACCTCTTTTGATACCTTTTTATTTTATACTTCTTTTTAACATTGTCAATTTCTTCTCTTGTCATTGCGTCATAATTGGCTGGTGCCCCGTATTTCTTTACTTCTTATTATTTCATTAATTATATAATTTCAATTCTTTTCTGAGCTCTTTATTTCCTTATTCTCTTCCACCCTTTCACTCCGTAACAAATTTGAAGTCTCTAACCAACATAATTTTCCTAGAGTTATGTGCCGTGCTTAGACGGGCCCGCATAAAATAATTATCCAGGATTTAGCGAGTCTGGTAATTACATATAAGCGACTGCCGATTTGACCTTCGTGACCCTAAGATAAGGGAACTAGAGAATTTTTGGATCATGGTTGCAAATCCAAAGTTGTTTAAATTTGCAGGTTTTATCACGATGTTTTCCCTCAGCGCCGAGCTAGTGGTATAAATACGTTCATAGATAGAAATCGAGAGGTAAGTGCTCGTTTTTGAACCCGTATCTTTTTGTTATCAGGTGCGTGTCCTTACCATTGAGCTACTACCGCTTTAGACCAACATGGGACCATTATATTACGGTATCAGATTACAGAGCAGTTTATATAGTACAGGTGTATGTGACGTTTACGAGAATACTAATTAGTATGGATGGAGGTTTCACTTATTGAAAATCCACAGGTACGTTTTTCGGATTGAAACAGCATAGCACAGGTGCCACCTATGGGGACTGGTCTGCTCTGGTTTGGTTAATTCATGCTTAAATTTTGTAAACATCGTTATTTTATATTTTGGTGTCTGACAAGCCAACTTCACGACATGGTTCGAATGCAAATATGATCTATACACCCCTGTAAAATATGTTGTTGAAAAGAGTAACTACCGAGTTTCTTGCCCGTTTCTTCTCGGTAGAAGCAACATTCCGAACCGGTGGTAGATTCATATTATTAGTTGATTTTCCTATTGAATTGAAGATTTATAAGTGTTTGTTTTAAACGTATATAAATAAAGAGTATTTTGACTTTGACTTTGACTCCCCGCATGAGAGGCACCTTTACCATTGACGCACTATAACTCTACCCAGTACTCCACAGTCATCCATTTATTTATTCCACTTAAAAATCCCAAAAACAAAAGGCACTCGCAAAACATGTACACGGTATAAAACTACCGTTGCATTATTAAGAGGGCCGGCCCAAGCGAGCAATCCGTTCCTATTGGGCTCCACTCGACCCAAATATTGGATCGGATAAGTCTTAATATTCCACCCGCCGCTAATATCTTTGTAGATTGACGAGATATTGATATTACGTTCTTGTTGTTATAGACGGGATTAGTGTGCGGAGATGAGGGGAGAGGATGGTGAGAAGTTTCTAGTGCTATTAACATTTAATATACTGGTATAATGCTCGTGCCATGTTAGTCTGGGACTTAAAAAATAATGTGCCAACTGTGTTCCTTGCCTAGCATGTCGTAAAAGGTGACTAATGGTATATTGAGTTTTTGGTATGTACAGACCAGTTTTAGTTTATTTGGCTGAATGTGGTTAAGGTGGCTTGCCGTCCTTTTGACTCTGCCAACCCCTTCGGGGATTCGGTTTCAGTTTAATAGATCTTTATTTTCATTTAGACACATAAGTCACTTACATGAAAACTTACAGATTATGTAAATAGCGGGCGTAGTGATGTATGTTGATTTTCCTTTAGTCGGAAAAAAGTAATATATCGACCGACCGCGATGAAAATTAATATTAATATTAACGTCTGACCGCTGATAATATTGGTTATATCATTCAGTTCGCGCATCGCAAACAAACGGGCACGTGGAACTGGATAAAAATTGGCAAATAAACGTACTTTAATCGGCAAATAGTTGATGCAATTAACATTTTTTCGCTTGAATTATCGCCAACAAACACAGCAATTTGCTGGCAACTGGTATTGTTCGCGGAATTTCCCTCGTTAAACATCAATATTGGTACGAATGAGTATGATGTAATAAAAAGAAAACATGGGGAATTGTTAAAAGTTTTTTACGATATATGGAAGTTCCTATCTATACTAATATAATTGACTGGCTCGATGGCGCATTCGGTAGTGAACCTGCCCCATGCACCAAGAGTTGTGGGTTCGATCCCCACCCAGGACAAACATTCGTGTGATAAATACTTGTGTTTGTTCTGTGTCTGGGTGTCATTGTCCAATATTTAAGTATATATTTGTTATACCACTGTTGATTCTGATATCCGTAACACAAGTGCTTAAGCTACTTACCTCGGTCTCAGAACAATGTATGTGATGTCGTCGGATATTTATTTATATTTATTTATTTAATTAAGCTGAAAGAGTTTGTTTGTTTGTTTGAACGCGCTAAGTGCTCCGGTTTAAAAAAAAATATTTTAGTGTCAGATAGCCCATTTACCGAGGAAGGCTATATAATATTGATTATAAATGCGGGTTAAATCGCTAGTGTTTTATATCGAACTGCAAATACTTGGTTTAAAACCAAATGGTCGGCGGTGAGAGCGGTCATCTTGAGAAAACACTCTCCCACGTTTCTGGTTAATGTTAGCTACCTCGATAAATTAACTATACAACACAAATCAATTCGGACCAGTAGTTTCTGAGATTAGCAAACAAACAAACTCTGCAGCTTCATATATTAGTATATGACGATGATAATATACTAAAAGGCTCAGGCTAAGGCTCTAGTAGTAAATTAAATGGTTGCATTCATTTCTTAAACATTTCCCGATGCAGTATCCTGATGTAGTCCCGATAAAGTTTCGTAGGAAGAATCTCTAACATCTAGGCCAAGTTTTACGTCAAATAAAAAAAAACTATAATTAGTATTAAACTTTATGCATGTTGTGTTGTCATGCAAAAAATAATAATTTATAAGCCCGCTTTTAATTTAACCAGAGTATAAATAATAATAATAAATTCTCCGGACTAACACACCAAATCCCTAGTTCCAAACTAAGCTATATGCTTGTCCTATAGATACTAGGCGAACGGATAGACATACTTAAATACGTTTACAAACATCCATGACTCGAGGAGTAGAAGTCCATGTCCATCACACATTGCCCCTAGCGGAGTTTACACCCGCGACCCTCGGTTTCATGGCCAGGGTCTCTGACCACTCGACCAACGGGTCTGTCAGAGTCTTACATTTTACTGGCTCCGAAGTTATGCCTATAACTTTATAGCTATTTTCGCAGCTTAGTTTCAAATAAACGACTAGGACATTAATCACACCTGCCTAACGAACTTTTGAGCCGTTACATTATTTAATGAAATTGCCGACGCACTCCATCACACAGTTTTAATATTAAAAGTATTAATGACATTAATTAAATGGGCCGCGGCAATATTTTTCACTGCGGGCCGCCGCACGCACGGGAACGAATCGATAGCATTGTTTTAATTTAAAATTTAAATCGAATTCAAACATTTTGAGCGACGTTAATAATACAACGACTTGTTTTTAGCGTTTAATACCCAAATCACGAATAGGCTCAGTAGGTAAAAACTTCGTTTTATATCTATGGGAAACAGATTCCAATCGGAACATTTATTGCTGATTTTTTTTTTTAAAAACCATACCATATGCTCGGTTCTGATGGAAAACGACTTGAGGCTACATGAAAATATATTAAATTATTGTAGGTATAATCCAAACTATCTTTAATTTCGCTAGTTATATTGAAATTACCAGACTCGCTATTGGTGTATTGTATACTTAGCGGCGAGCAATTTTCTCAGCGCGTGCAAGAATGTATGGCATTTTTGCAAGTTCGGTCAACACCATCGGTTGACATATTATTGGACCTATATATTATCTTGACTAACTTGTGGCATGGTCGCCACAACCGATTTGTAATTAGACGACATATGCTGAATGGTTGGATAGCGATGTCAATCCCGTAATTCATGTCTTAAGGGGTGGTAAAGTAGCTACTTAAGCAGATACAAAGTACAATAATCAGAGGTCAAGGCGGTGACCCTTGCCTTTTGCGACAAGACCAAGGGATACAGAAGGGAGCAGTTTTGTTAGCTGCCATGATTCGCTATGGGGTCGCATACTTTTTATAGACAATTGTTGCGAGACTTGTCATTGTATTTAAAACTAGCAGCGCCTCGCGGTTTCACCCGTATAGTTCCCGTTCCTGTAGAGATATGGCGATAAAATATAGCCTATGTTACTTCCGGATAATGTAGCTTCCAATGGTGAAAGAATTATTAAAATCGTCACAGTAGTTTTTGAGTTTATTCATTACAAACATACACACACATTAAAATTGAAAAATACAAATCTTCCCTCTTTATAATATAAGTATAGATGAATATATTTGATGGCTTCTTACTTGTTTCAGTTAAATTTAATGTTATTATATTATTTACTAGCTGTGCCAGCGGTGTCACCCGCGTTTATGGTTAATATTATAAAAACTATTTCCGTCACACATGATTTCTATGTAACTTTAACCATTAAGGCTGCACACGCGACGGAAGCTTAAAAAATGGAGTAACTTCTCCCGTTTTCCCAACATTTCCCTTCACTACTCTGCTTCTATTGATTGTAGCGTGATGAAAAGTATACTATAACCTGCCCAGGAGTATGAAAAATAATTGTACCAAGTTACGTTAAAATCCGTCGAGTAGTTTTTGTTCCTATAAGGAACATACAGACAGACAGACAGACAAAAATTTTACTGATTGCATTTTTGGCATCAGTATCGATCACTAATCACCCCCTGATAGTTATTTGGAAAATATATTTCATGTACAGAATTGACCTCTCTACAGATTTATTATAAGTATTAGATTTGTTTATTTTGGATGGCTAATACTGTATTATGAAACGAAAGATAATCGTATCTTCTCAAGGGATATAAATATAAACAAAAAGAGTGACAAGCACCTAAAACTACATTTAACCAAAATGAAAATCGATTTGGGTTAGATGGAATCGGACATAAATATTAAAAAAATAAGCCACAATTAGACTCGAGTACGGTATTAAAATACGGAAAGAACCTCGCTGTAGTAGGATGTGCGATTTTTGTCCACAAATTTTCATTCCCCCGAAAACATCTTTTCACGATATTCATCGCTGGCCAAATTTAAAGCAGCAAATTATGTCCGCCACCCAATATTACATTCCATTAATTAGAAGCGGGCACCTTGTTCCGTCGGGGATTAATAATGTCGTTTATTAAATTCTCATTACATTACTGGCCGCAGAGAGAACGCCCGCGGTCTGTTGTATGGCAAGGCATCAGTAATCATTATGTACCCGTGCAAATATATATAGTTGGGTCAACAATTTCCAATGTTCTAATATTAGTTGGTATAGCTGAACGTATTATCACTAATTCAATATCCTATGTTTTACATACTGCGTACATAGTGATTAAAATTTAGTAAAATGGTCGAGCCACATATTTCGACTTGGGTGTAGAGTTTGTAAAGTTAGGGCTTGTAGAATTTAGGTGCGTAGAGTTAGAAGCTTGCCTCTACATTAGATCTGATAACTTTCTGACAGCGCGAACCGTATGGTCTTATCTTGACAACATTTTACATGAAAATGTTTTTGGTCCGGTTCTTTCTGCCTACTCCGCTAGGGAAGAGGCGTGAAGTTTAGTTAGTCAGTTAGTTAGGTTTTTGGTGAGATACATATAACTGTAAGTATTTCTCATAATGTCATCCAAACAGCACGAATTAAAAATCTGTTTGGTTTCATCCCATTTAATATCATAAAGTGTGGTCGTCATGCAGTTAAAGTAGGTTGCTTAGCAGCCGATGTGGCAATATAATAACCTGGCAAATGTACACAGATATAGCTTATTCGCATACTTAAATGTAACTTTACTACGAGTACTTTCATACGATACGGTACGTTAATTTATTTATTTATTTATAGAACTGCAACTTACAAAACATACATCAAATTAATGCATTACACCAACATGTGTCACGTGAAATAAATTATTTGTATTATTTTTATTTAATAAATGAATAATAAATAAATATCAGACTACATCACATACAGTCATCAGACTCCATAGTAAGTAGCTTAAGCACTTGTGTTACGAATATCAGAAACAACAGTGGTATTACAAATATATACTTAAATATTGGATATTTAAGTATATATTTGACACAGACACAGAACAAACATAAGTATTCATCGTACATATATTTGTCCTGGGTGGGAATCGAACCCACAACACTTGGTGCATGGAGCAGGGTCACTACCGAATACGCCATCGAGCTTATCATTTGTATTATATGTTATATGCTTCTTGCTGTGATGCTGTTTCTATTACAAGTTACCACAGCACGCATATAATCACAGGAAATATACTTATGTAATATTTATTGACATATCAAACTGTTAACTAGTATTACAAGTATTATCAGTGAATTTGATGTACTGTTCTACGTTTTTCGATTCATCTATAGTGGACTGGACTTCGACTTTGCCTACCCATTTGAGGATAAGGCGTGATAATGAGAGTATGTATGAATCGTGTAGTTGTGTAAAAATCTGACTTTAAAAATAATATTTTAAATATAAACATAATCATCATCAGCCTATTTACTTTTGCACTAAATCTTCTCCTAACTCCACTAGGACAAATCTCGTTTAATGAGACACTAATACAGTCCACGTAATTTCTTTATCCTTTCAAGAAAAATATGTACAAGTCAAGCTATCTATACCTAGAAAGAAGCACAATCACCATATATCTCACCAGAACTTTACCGTCCGAGAAATTCGACGGTATACGGCACAGCGACCAGCTATTTCACGGTGTCCCCGCTCCGGATATGATGCGGCCGGGTCTTCAAACCACTTCCCGGTGGCCGAATCGAAATTCGCTGAACCACGCTAATGCACGGTCCAAAGCGCTAATAAGCATACAAGCCCATTCCACAATGAGCCTTATTGCGATGCAATAAAAACAAAAGTGCCACATTTAATTGCTCATGAGCGCACACGCCACATGCGAATAATGGACTCAAAAGCATCGCGTTGTCCAAGACCAATTCAATTTATCAACACCGACAGCCATCGGCCATTTTTCCGCCACATTAAACTGACGGCAAAATAAACTAAAATAAAGCCACCTGTCCCGATGCACGTGAAAATTCATTTATCAGACGCAATAAAAGGTTTTTCGTGTAATCCCGTCTACCACATTGTGTGATAGGCCGACGCAAATCCGACTTTCCGGATTACAACGTATAGGCCTTTCGGTATTTTCAGGGCCTGTATGCAAAATTGGAATGGAACTAATAGGATCTAGAGCTGTAGTTAAATCAATCATGAATTAATATATTCTGCTGAGTTCCGTTTT
Organism: Glyphodes perspectalis; assembly: GCA_951394215.1. Classification (NCBI taxonomy): domain Eukaryota; kingdom Metazoa; phylum Arthropoda; class Insecta; order Lepidoptera; family Crambidae; genus Glyphodes; species Glyphodes perspectalis. The sequence continues at coordinate 2,178,122 of OX596207.1, read as the reverse complement.
GATTGAATTAACAGAGTCGCATTGTACTAGTATGAGCGATGGTGACTTCCAGACTGGTAATTTTTGGTTTCCCTTGGGTTTACTATGCATATTATTACACTGTTTATAAATCTTTTTTAACCCTTGATTTAATATTTACTTAAACATTGATCAACGGAAGACGAAAAGTTCTTTATTGATGTTAAGAAAAGTTTAACAATTATTTCAAGCATGAATTAGCTGCAAATAAGATAAGATAATTACAAATAAGAGAACATAATTGTGACTAATTTATTTCGTTTTTGCTAGAATTTTTCATGTTAGTAAATACTTTGCAACTCTCGTGAGCATAAATAAAGATCTTAAGCGAAAATTCAAGCTATATTTCGTTCAACTATACGAAAAAAGGAAAGTTCGATTTTTATATAAGAAATTCAAAAGCAATCTGTAGGTTTCACTGAATCGAACAACCCATCAATCGCTTTCTACTGAGCTTAAAGCCAATATCTACCCTTTTTCCCTTTTCTCCGAATCAACATCCGAAAGTCTGTTAAAAACGTGAGGCCATTCTCATAACTCGCGCTGGGCTAATGCGGGCATTAAGATGCGGGAGTCAAATTATTCGGCGAGCGCTCGCGCCCGCTTTGTGAATACTGCATTAGATACCGTGGCCGCACCTGCTTCCAATAACAGATAGACTAGTTCAGCTCCGAGTATTATATGAGTTACTTAGAAGATGTACGGAGAAACTTTGAAGATCTTTTGATAGTTGATAATTTTTTAATTCTCTAGCTTTGTTGATTAATATATAGTAGATAAAAAAATCATGTTTATTATTATTATAAAACGTTATCTCAGTATGTATTGAAGTGAATAATAGTTAAATTAAGTTACCATTAAACAATTTTCCTATCCTTCAATATGACATCAAACTAATATCCAACCTTTCCCTTTTCTCTGAATCAACACCGAAAAGTCAGTCAAAAACGCGAAACCATTCTCATAACTCGTACGAAGGCTAATGCGGACATTAAGATGCAGGAAGTCAAATTATTTGGCGAGCGCCCGCGCCCGCGCCGCCTCGTGAATACTGCATTAGATACCGTGGCCGCACCTGCTTCCACTTAGCGAATAAGGAGCTTCAACATACTACATACTCGAAACTTGCAGGGTTACAAAGTAAGTGGTTGTCAGAATTGGAACCGACGTAGATAGCTGTGTTGTGGATTTTCATAGAAGTGCGGCCAGATTATCGGTAGATTGCAGATCATTCGATCCGAAACCTGGTTGATGCAAACGTGGAAACGTATGCATCAACCAGATACTACAAATTACGTATTGTACAGTACAATAGTACAATTTGTACTACGAATGTACGTTAAGCTATCGATCTTGAGTGCATTGAATAATTATGCAAAATAAAGCTCCCTAAAGATTTTGATAGCGCAATTGATAAAATGTATGACAGTAAAGTAAGCAATGTTTAACTTGTGAATGTAAAAATTTTCGTCAATTAAATGTTGTATGTTCTGAACTAAATATTTGAGTACGCGAATAGACTTTGTGAAATAATATGTAGGTATTTAATGTGAATACAAAATAGCAAAAAAAAATATAGCAAAATAAAAACTAGTTTTCTAAGCAACGTAAAAAGAACAACATACACACATAACATCACGCCCAATCCCCGAAGGGGTAGGCAGAGTCAAAGAGGCAGCAGGCTCCTTTAACCACATTCAGCCAGAAACAAAACTGAAGAAATCCTACAATTTTCAGCTGACTTCGCGTATGCACATACATACATGATTTGAAATCGAACGAAGGACTTAAACGAATATTGAGATGAAAAATTTCAAATTATTCGTCTATTCGGAGTCGTATCTTGAATACTGCATTAGATACCGCGGCCGCACCTGCGCCACTTAGCAAGTAAGTGAGAGCGAGGACTGAGTTATGACGTACTTAGTTCAGCTTTGTATTATGTCTCCCGTAAGCATAAACGTTTTGTTTAACAACAATAATATACGATTATTACGGATATTTAACTTTCGATTCGCATTGCATGCATTATTGCATTTATTGAGACAGAATGCATTATTTAATTCATGTGTAGGTTCTCATGTATTGTCTGACGTTTTGGCTCGTTGGCTACATATTATTAGCTATTACAAACCCAATACACTAATAGCCGCCTTTTACGACATGCTAAGCAAGAAACGCAGTTGCCACCTTATTTTTAAACTCAGACGGACACGTCAAAATTATTATCTCCAAAATAACCTCGTAACATTAAAACATAATCTGTTAGTAAATATTCTAACTCCGACACGAAACACCCAATCTACCCGGTGTTGAAACGTCAAAGGCCACTTTGTTTGTCCATAGATAATGTAGTTCGTTACCGCGTTAGAGCATGTATCGCATCTGCTGTACCACCGTATAATTAACGAGTACTTTGAACAAGTTATTTTATAAACGTTGGGGGTAAAAAAGGGGTTGGAGTTTCAGATGGGAAATTGTGACAAGTGGCTAGCTCGTCACGTACACAATTACATACCCAAAACACAATATACGTCCCATGTTGGTCTGGGACTTCAAAAAATTTACATATTTTTGTTTCTTGCCTAGTATGTCGTAAGACATACTTGGCACTTACATACTTGGCGATACAGGCGACTTATGGTATATTGAGTTTTTAAGAATAACTGTGAATGTAGAACCTAATATAAAATATAATTTACCAACCTCATCTTTATTCAGTCAGTGGCCAGATATAAAGAAAAAAAGCAGAAAGGAAGAAAAGAAAGAAAATAGCAGTAACTTTTAGCGAATATTTAATTAGATTTAACGAATTTTAAATCTTGTTTGAAAGCGTGTTATGAATAGACGACACGAAAAAATGTAAATGTAATAGGTTTATCTAATATTTTCTCTATGACCCGTTTCGCCAAATTTCTAACTTTAAACTAAATGCAAATGATATCCCTTTTAATGCTCAAATCTATTAGTACAAAGCACTCTTCGAGCAAATGAAATGCTAATGTTGATTTGCTAATGCTCCATCATAATAGATATTCATTTGTTCCTATTCCATTACTACGCGGGATTATGCCGGTCAACACAACGAAACCGGTTTAAACCGGTTTCAACTGGTTTCATCTCGCTCGAACCGGTCTGGATGGTTTAATCTCGACCAATATTAATGTTTCGCATAATATTGCACTAATCATGTCATCTAATTAAATGAGTGTGATCAAGTCCAAATTGTGCGGTTAGTAATTTCATTAAAAGCTTTTGGCGTCATTTGGTACATGTTTATAGTTTGGGGACAATAGTTTCAGAGATAATATTCAAATTCAGCCGGTAAACATGTTGTTTTACTGTAATCCCTTTTCTAATTGTCAATTAATGAGATTACTTATTATTTTGTGTTGCAAGTTTATGAGTGGATTGAAACTTTAATAACTTTTTAACAAAAAAATGAACAGCTGAAATAACTGAAAAACGAAAAATAAAGCTTTTCTATTCAACCTTAATAGCTAAGTTCTTAAACTAATGTAAGTATACCTAAGGAATTTTAAGTCGACGCCAAACAAATACCTACGTAAACTGTGATGCTGTTTTTGGAATGTTAATCTTTATTGCTGGAAATTTACGTTTTATTATTAATTTGATTTAGACATTTCATTAAATTTAAGGTAATTTTGTGATCTTTGTTCATTAGATTCTTTGGCACCGACTTATAATTACAAAGGTATACTTACTCGATGATATTTCCTAGTATTGCTACAGTATATTCAATATTTTTTTCACTACAGTAAATTCAAAAATATCTTTATTTATATGGGCTTCAAGAAAGCACTTATAAAAAGTCAATATACATAAAAAAATATAAGAAATAATACTACCACCGGTTATAATAAGTAACTCGAGGGGTATTCAACCAACAACACTCACAATTCCACAGGCTATCTTCTCATCAAACTATTGCCTAAACGCGTTTTCAATTACAAAACGTTTTTCCAATTTTTTTTCCAGCGCAAGCCGTTTCCAGCTTTGCCCATTTTCCGGAAACTCAACCGTTAAATGTGTTTTCCGCTCGCCAATATCACGCGACCGGTCCATTAATTAGACGCGGACGCTTGTCTCGCGCGGGATTAATCATGGCGTTTATTAAATTTTCACAACACCTACCAGATATTAGGGGCGAGGGATAAGCCGGGAAGTCTTGCAAATTGACCGCGTGATTTTCGTGAGGAACAAATGAGTCTTACGAGATGCGTTTGTAACAGTAGTTAGTGTAAATAACAGTGTTTCCAAATGAATGACGCTTTAATGTAAAAAGAATGAATGAAAAAAAATGTACAGAAATTAAATTATAAGGTTTTTCGAGTAGATATGAAAGTTCATCTAGCTTCATTATTCAATAATTGAATAACTAATATCACTACTCCGACAATGATCTTACCAAAGTATAATTATAATTATTGTCACAAATCTACAAAGTTTCATATCGATACGAAAATATTTTGATATCTACTCCCTTAACGTGACTAATTACCGTTAGTTATAAAAAAACTAACGTAAATATTTAAAGAGCTCATTTTTTTTTGTGCCTGCAAATAAAATCAGTAAATTATATTAAATCAACATTTTGAATGTTTCGCTAGCAGGACTACTGTGTGGCCAAATGTATACTTACGCCACAGAGTAGTAATATACTACTTACAACAGAGGGTCACTGCCCATACTTGAAAAGTTACTGCTATAACTTCCGCAAGAACAGCGACAGTGGTGAGTAATTGGAACTTTAGCAAAGTTTACTCTGTTTGTCAGGAATAATACAAGATGGCGCTCTAAGCACAGGTTAGTTATTTCTTAGTAATAATATGCCATCTGTATAAAATTCATGGTTTTAAAACAAAGATTATTTTGGTTTGCTTCTGAAGAAAATATTTTACACCAATTTTTTTATAAATTATCTAAGAAATTACGTAAATAACTTATTTTATGAAAAAAGCATATTTTAAAGTGAAATAATAACGTTTTATTTTGGTTTTATATCTCAATCAGTCTAAATGATGCCTGTAGCGACATCTGTCTGTGTCAAGTCTATACAAAATCTAAAATGTATGTGACTGACCAGACATGCTAACGCCACATCATCTCTAAGGAACAAATGAGATGACACAAACAAAACACGGTCTGCGAGCGACGGCGACGCGCCGCTACCTCGACCCAACAGTAACCAGGCACATCTCAAGATTCAACAAAAAGTTTAGTCTAAGGTATAATTATAATAATAAGCCATCATAAAATAAACGTAAAAGCGTTTTCTGTAGTAATTTCTCCACAAATGCTTACCACAAAAAAGAGAAATCCAGTTGCAATTACCCTAAGCTACTAAAACCGTCGAATTGCCAATTGTCTATACTGCAATCGTAACGACAAACAGTTTTGCAGAATGCAGTTTCTGCATTGCTCTTTAGAAGCCAATGCAGAGTGTATCCTTACATTGCATTGTAGCGTTTTGTGCATTAGACGCCCCTAGAGCTACATTTAAAAGTATATTTTCTTCTTTTTTACAACTGTCCATGTAACCCAATTCAAGTTTTGGCTTAATGTAATTAAAATGGAAGTGGGCTGGACACGTGGCCCGTAACGAGATGTCCTGGTGCAAACGCATCCTAGAATGGAAGCCGTGGGGAAAAAAGCGCCCTCAAGGACGACCACAAATGCGTTGGAAAGATGACGTGAAGAAGGTCGCCGGTTCGAACTGGATACAAAGAGCACAACATAGAGAAGAATGGAAAAAATTGAAGGAGGCCTACACCAAAATGGTTGAAAAAGGCTAATGAAGAAGAAGAAGAATTAAAATATAATAATAAATATCAAACTACATCACATACATTGATCTAACTCCGAGCTAAGTAGCTTAAGCACTTGTGTTACGGATATCAGAATCAACGATGGTATTACAAATATATACTAAATATATATTGGATATTAACACCCAGACACAGAACAAACACAAGTGTTCATCACACGAATGTTTGTTCTGGGTGGGGATCGAGCCCACAACTTTTGGCGCATGAAGCAGGGTGACTACCCAATGCGCCATGATTAAAAGGAGATCATTGCTCCTGCCTCTATTGTGGAATGCAGGCGTGATGATATTTATTTATTTATTAATAGACACACCAACAGTATATATACAAGACTTACAATAAAGAGAGAATTTTACAATACAGTTCTTATTCTAGTACATGCACCAATAAGAGGTGTACACAGCATCGACCTTGAAACAACGAACAACAAAAGTAATTAAAACTATAGCAACAAATAATAACGTTATCTTAAAACTAATAATATATATTTAATACGAAATCTATTCTTCGTTTATTAACTGCCAAGTTTTTGTACTCTTCCTATAACGCATATTATTTAGCATCAAATGTAATATAAGTAGAGTATTTATTTTGCGGACTGAATACGAAATTATTCAAAATCAGAAATTTTTATATTTTATTCGCCCCAATAAAGCAAGTATAAATGAATCATCAAATAATGTAATCTAGAGTAAAAACACACATAATGTTAATGCGTGCGGCTTTACACGCATTAACATAACTCATCAATCCAAAACATTAACTATTTATCATAAACATCAATGATAAGTTAATTAACTCACATGCAGTTCAATTATTATAGGCCAGGTATTCATACTGATATTTATATATGAAACAAATTCAGAGTACAAATAAATAAAGTAGTCCATCAGTACGTGAACTGATTAGATTTGCTTTTTTAAACAATCACATACTATAAGTTAGTTACAAAAATTTGTCAACTTTCCCTCTCATTTAGCTAAATGTGGTTATAGAGCCTACTACTTCTCGTATTTTGCCTATTCAGAGTCGACGGCAGTGATTGTATGTGTTATACCTTTAGATTGGGACGGAAAACTTATAGGAGCAGTAAACGCTAATGTAATCGTTTAAAAAACCAACTTTATCTGGTAAGGGTTATGAAGGTCATTTCGCTGCTTTGCATGAATACCCTCATTAACCAAAATTAGTAAAGTAATTTAGTAAAAATCGGTTTATAAGACAGCCAAATGCAAAATAGTCCATTTGCATTTGGCTGTCTTATAAACCGGTTTTTACAAAATTTTGGTTTATGCGGGTATTCATGCAAAGCAGCGATTTATGTTAGTCACTTTAATGTTATCAACAGGCTCATTTGGTTAATGGTCTATGCGTATTCTGATTAAGTACACACGAATTTGATGCGGAATAAGAACTGTCCACAGTACCAAGGTTTCTTTAGGTAATACATTAATCATCTTTTTTTTTTTTTTTTTTTTTTTTTTTTTTTTTTTTTTTTTTTTACTTGAGGAATGCTTACTTACGCACCATCCAGTTAGAGTCCTGGGTGGACCTAAAAGGGTGAGTCGGGCTCGAAACCGGTAGCAATCTCCGGAGACCCTACCGACTAAACCTCAAGGCTGTCGTTCTTCGGGCGCTAACGCAAAACCAACGGGATCCCCACTGTCGGGATTCATCTCGTAAAGTCTACGTAGCGCGCGCTGCCGCCTGGCGGCCCATCTCGAGGGAGTGGTATTCTCCCCCAGAACACCTAGGGTGGTGTTTCACGACCACATAGACAGCTGTGTACCCTATCCTGACGGACCGGGTGTAACACCTGCAGTCGGCTTCTCCGGGGACGACCCCTAACCCCCACGACCCCAAAGGCCCTTTTAGTCGCCTCCTACGACAGGCAGGGATACCTCAGGAGTATTCGGAGCCCCCCCTGCAGGGCGCCGCCGGGCTAGACACCATCGCCACGGCGGCCTCGCCTACGACGTCGGGCGGGATCGTCCAGCTCGCGCTGGCGCTCGGCGCTCTCCTTCTGCGACATGACACTGCCGCAGAAGAATACATTAATCATCTACTTTTCTTTCTTTTACTACGACAACTGTATCGCAACTCGAAACCCATTAAGCTGACCGAACAGTGATTCACCGTCGAATTATAATTGCATTTGTGTCATAAATTAACGGGCACCAAACCGAGCTGGTACTAACCTACTATTCATCGGCTGCCAGTACCAGTAATTGACCGCTCGCCCGAGCTCCCCACGGCAACAAGTAATATGAGCCAATATACGAGGGATGTGGTGCAAGGCTTAAGATGAGAGCCAATGTGTAGGAGTCCCACACATTCGTGGCTGTAAAAGCTGGGTGGCTTGACCGGGGAAGTCTCATACTCTAACATAATATGGGCGTAAAATAGCAGTACCTGTGTCATTGTGTTTCGCGTAATGAGTGAGATCACTGGAAGAACTGGAGCCACTCAGTCGTCAGCAATGTGGCGTGGTGTCGTGGCTATGTAAGCTGGGGTAGCTCTTCTGGAGAAGTACTGCTCTAAAATTCGGCATCACCTGTGCTACTGCGGCTTTCCCGGAAAGTGAGAATGCCGGATGTTTTATTTCCTTAAACGCCGGCAAAGTATTTATCCATAGATAGCGATTAGTTAACATCATCTGATCAGCTAGTCAGTTTTACGCCTTTAATCCAATGAAATCCTACATCGCAGATAGCTTAGAATAGGGTTAAGATGTGCTCATGACATAGGTTATGGTGTAAAAAGTGGGTGTTAGACAAAAAAGGCAGACCTCACCAGATTTACAGGTGGTGGATATCTCTAGGTATTTGACTTTAGAATGACCGCCTCGAGAAGAAGAAAGACCCTCACAGATTCTATAGAAAAATAATAAAAAATACGACGCGATAATTTTGAAGGATGATGAATATCTTGAAGAAAACAGTAGGACAGCGCCCGCCTCACCTCAGAAGGGGATGATCGCTGTTATCTTATGTTTTTCTATAGGAAATAAAGCTTCTGATATTGACTTTCCCTTTATTTTATTAATACATATCCTCTCGTGACTTGAGCCACACGAAATAAGAACACCACCCGACACTACAGTGGCCAACTACGCTGAACTGATTGAGACTATTCTAGCACCGTCCCCACAACTTGAAAGTGTTTGGTCACCGTCGGGACAGGTAGCTAATACTATAAATTCTCTCCTTCACTATTTATGTATAAGCGATAGAGTAGAACTTGTCCTAGAATATAAGTCTCTATTTTTTTTTTGGATTATTAGTAACTAGCTTCTGCCCGCGGCTTTGCTCGCGTGGTACATCGATAAATCATAGCCTATATGTTATTCAGGTGTATAAGCTATATTATTGTAATGTTTCATTAAAATCCATTTAGTAGTTTTTTTTGCGAAAGAGGAACAATCATCCATACATACTTACAAAATTTCGCGTTTGTATTATGAGTAGGGATAACATTTTACATCTACATATATTTTTTGGCTAATACACATTTAGAATAGGATTCACCAAAATGGTGGAATAGTTACTGTATAGCCAACCACTGCACCAATGAATTAGTAATGCCCATGCTAAGTCAGCACTCTCTGGTGTTGGAGATATTATTATCATCATCCTCTTAGCGTTATGCTTAATCTAGGTTCGCTTAGATCACATATATAACGTCTGTCCATAATGTTCAGTTTGCCATACTTACTAACTTTTTCAACAGGTACATTTAAGTCATATTTGACTGGCTCGGTGGCGCATTCGGTAGTGACCCTGCCCCATGCGCCAAGAGTTATAGGTTCGATTACCACCCAGGACAAACATTCGTGTGATGAATACTTGTGTTTGTTCTGTGTCTGGGTGTTAATATCCAATATTTAAGTATATATTTGTTATACCACTATTGTTTCTGATATCCGTAATACAACTGCTAAAGCTACTTACCTCGGAGTCAGATCAATGTATGTGATGTAGTGGGATATTTATTTATATTTTTATTTCATGTCCATTATTTTATTTCTGCAAATTGCGTCTTTTAAACCTTTCTTTCACCTTATTTTACGAATCTTTGTTCTTTTCCCGCGAAAGGTTTGTATTCAATTTTGTTTACGGTTTCTTGTAAAAGGTTCGCAACATCGACTTTATGAATCAATCGGCTTAATATAACTTTGTCCTTTAACGGTTGGCGTAATATTGTGTTTCTGTGATTTTTTTACAAAGTATCATTGAGAGGACAATCACATTTTTTATTAAGGGTTAATGGAAATTTTAGTAACCGGCTTTTTGGATTTCAATACAACTGCAGTCTGTATTGTCCTCAATGAACTACATTTTGATCAAAACGAATTTACAGGAAGCATCGTAATTATATTCAGAACTTTGAAAGAATGTTTCCATTTTAACTCAAATATTATCACAGCTTTATTTCCAGCCCATTGTCCCATGTTTGTCTGGGACTTAAAAAGAATATGCCAACTGTGGTTCTTGCCTGGCATGTCGTAAAAGGCCACTAATGGTATATCGAGTTTTGGGTTAGCCGCTTGTCACTGCTTTTTCACAATTGTCTATCTGACCCAGCCCGGCTTTATTTTTGGCTTAATGTGGTTGAGGGGGCTTGCTGCTCCTTCGACTCTGCCTACCCCTTCGGGGATCGTGGGCGTGATGTTATATGTACTATATTTCAATTTTCTCGAACAGAACAGGTTTTTTTAATGACGTTCGGTTCTCTCTGCCTATCCCGCTAAGACAATGGCGTGAAGTTTAGTTAGTTAGTTTTGTCACGAATTATAAGTAGCTGTCTCTCACTTTAGCAATGCTTAAAACCTAGTTGCTTTTAATAAAAACGGATTTATAAGAAATATTGTAGATTTGACAGTTTGATGTAAATATGGTAGTAATGATAACAGTTAGATGTTTATATGGTGTGATCACTTAAATACGTCCTATATAATTTACAAGCACATTCCAAAGTGAGCTTTTCATGTAGATTTTTGCTTATAAATCTGAAAATATGATGTTTCAACGGAAAGGTCATTAGTATAGGCCGAAAGGTAATATTTTTAACCAAGTTCGTAGATTAAATGAGATCTCAAACGTTGGAATAGTTTTCACGAATCGCATGCATCATTATGCGGTATCATTTTCCAGCAAACTACATCTAGCGTTCTCTCGCTTTAGCATGGCTTAAAATCTAGTCGCTTATGTTTTAAATGGACAGGCATTAAATATTGTATATAATGAAGTTTTATGGTTACTACTCTAGTCCTACCGGAAAAGTTACGACATGGAGATAGCGTGCAGTTGATATCGAGCTTTTGGCGGTATAATGCGGCAGTCCCCCGGCGCGGGAAGCGATTCGGCGGTAATCGGCGCTTCGGCGATTACGCATTTATATGACAACGCGGGTAGGGGCATTCTCTTTCGGAGTAGGTATTGCTGTATCACGTAACTTACAAGCACATTCAGAAATTAATCTGTCACATAGTTTTAATATTGATACCGGTGGTGTTTATAGCCAAACTATTTACGCATCGTATTTTTCCCGTAGTGATAAAAATTGTCAACTGGTAACCGTGAGTGTAACCGGTTAGTAATATTATACACCCTTTGAAAACAACCTTTGCATGACTAACTGAGTATCGTTTTATCATTAATTGTGTTTAGCCTTCTATCGTGTCAGCCAAGACACCATCATCCCTTTATGATTTAGAGGGAATATTGAATAATTAGTCTAGTCGCTCGTATGGCGCCACTACTTCAATAGTCGTTGAGAATTATTGTTAAAAATAACTTGCAGTTGGTATCAGGCTAGCTATTGGCGGTATAATGAGCGCGCTTAGCCCGCAGTCCCCCGGCGCGGGAAGCGATTCGGCGGTAATCGGCGCTCCAGCGATTACGCATTTACATGACAACGCGGGTCGGGCGTGAACGCTGCTGCTTTTGAACGGGCCTGGCACGGGGATGCGACGCTTTTACACCAGCGAGTCATGATTCAAGGCATTGTCATTGATATACGCAAATGTAGTGTTTTTGACAAAGAACAAAGGTCGCTAAAGAGTAGAGTAGATTTCTACTTGAATCCTTTCAGAATGTATATTTTTTCCAGTACAGTTGGGATTTGATTTATTTTATTGAATCATGAATTAATGGATCAAAAATATTTTTAAACATTTCATTAAATCCGAATTTAAGCTAAATGTACAAATGTACTTAGTTTGTTTTCAAATATCACTACCATTTGGGTAATAGAGGAACTTAGGCCAATTTTTATATTTGTGATAGATATCTATTTGTCGCGTTCCGAAAATGATGAACATTAATTATATATCTTTTTATCTATAAATAACCTGACTTCACTCAAAATAGCCTGACTTTAAACTTACTTGGTGTAAGCTGCTCATTAAACCCATTGCATTTAGGTTCGCCAAACAGACAAAGACTACAGCGGTTCACTTTTATGTGCTAGCTATTCCAGTAACTGGTCCTGCGAACCGGAACACAGCAATAAAGGCATATCTGCATGAAAGTTGGATTGAGCACAGCTGTGGCACAATTCCTAACGCACTTTCAAGGCCTTGTTCAGACCGTATAGTGTAGCTAGATTTTCCCGGTATGCATATTACAAAACTTGTTAAGCAATATCTTGAAATTCGTAACATGAAGCGACTAAGTAGGTAGACTGAATATAAAAATCGTTACTTTAAGAGTGAGGGAGGGACTAAGACTGCTGTATTGCGGCGGAGTATGGAAAATAGAAATTTCGATTTTCTTGCCCGATTCTTCTCGGTAGATGCAACATTCCGAACCGGTGGTAGAATCATATTTCTATATCTATTTTTGATGATTTATAAGTGTTTCTTTGAAACCTATATAAATAAAGAATATTTTGACTTTGTCTTAATCGATTAATAATAATAAAAAAATAGACTGCACAGATTCGCTAGCTCTAAGTACTAAGTACATAAGCTTATGCTATAGATAATATCAGGTAATAGTTTTTAATAAGTATCCGTTTGAAATTAATTGGTTGTTTCGTTTGAGTTGGTAGACAAAAATTTTATGTGATGACCTAGAGCATCACATGAAATTTTTGCTTCACGGGATTCTAACGTTATTCTATCACTTAAAATTACAGATTCTGACTATAATTACTAACTATAAATTATTTGTCAATATAGTATATTAATATACTGTTGCTATATGAAGTCCATACGTTAGTTGGTACTGTAGAGATATAATCCAGAAATAGTGTTAGTGGGCCAATGAGTAAGGACATAAATCCCAATACAAGGAGTGTTGGAGAGGTGGTCCAAAGCGCAACACGTACTTAAAGGTTATAAATAAAACTTCAGACTTCTAGCTCAGTGGTAACTGTAAATCTAATATGTCTGGTCCTCCTGTCTGAAGGTTGTCAAGGCAGCCACTTCAATGTTTTAAATTTAGGATGATAGTCTAAGCAGACCCTGGCTAAAACTAGGGCATAAAGCTAGGGAGAAGACGTTAGATTAATGTAACGTCTGAAGATTCTGAGAGACATTAACTAGTATTCATAGAATTTGGAATTGATCACAGCGTTGGACAAACCGGTTTCAGGCGAAGCTTATTTATAAGAAGCTTTTGATGAAAAAGTGGAACGTTATTTTAGTTATGATCTGAGAATTCTGTATTTGAAATTAATAGACTTTTGTAGCTTGTTAATAATTTTTTAGTGTTTGTTCATCTTGGGACTTTTTAAAATTAAGTTATTTCAACAAAACCCTCGATTCTACTTAGTATGAAATTTACATATAGATTATAAACATACCACGCAATTCAGAAAGCTAGTATTTTTGTACGCTATTTCTTCGTAGCCCTATGGCATTTATATATTCAAATATCATAATCCTCAATCTATATGTTTATTTTTTAAAGATATTGTTGGAAATAAATAAACAAACTATAAGTTTTACCAACGATATCTCTAGAAATCTCATTAAAATTATGTAAATTTAGAGGACGTGTAGAATCTCTTCTTGAAAGCTAGGCAATTGATATTCGAAACCTCCGGAAGCTATTTGATTTGAAGTCAGCATACTTGCCAAAAGCCACCCAACCTTTCTGGGTCTCGCAAGTTGCCAACGGATAAGTATCTTAGTTTAACTCCACACGTTAGCTCTTCCGCGTAAGTCATCTCAGAAAATGCAAATGCTGGTAGCGGTGCAGGAATTATTCATTCCGAGTACATTCTGTTTGCTGCCAGGCGCTGATTAACCGGTGGCTAATTGAGTAACGAACTCTCCTCGACTTGCTAAACAGTCCGCTGGGTGTAGCGCATGTCATTGGCGGAAGCGGATAGGGTTTAAAGTAATGGGGATAGTCTGCCTCCCTGTGTTACTCCTACGATTCTTGTTATAAGCCACGATGGTATGCTAACTTAATATTATTTTATGTATACAAGTCAATTAGTTGTACTCACAAAAGCGCTTCGCTTAGATGGAAATCTATCCTAGAATGAGATCATCGATTCGTTCGTTCATTATGAGTTCCGGTAAATGAGGCACAAATTTTAAATAACAAAGAAAGCGTTCATACATTACAATCCATGTATAAACATAATTTGTAAATAGTAGTAAAAATGTCAACATGACATTTTAACGGCTTAAGAAGTAATATTTTAAAAACAATATCTTTTAACATATCATTTCTGAATCACCAGTTGACGTTGTCGGGACTTCGTGTGACTTAAAAGATATAGTAAAATTAATTGATAAATGAAAAAATTTATATAAAATTCACATAAAATGACACCAGTAGGACAGCGAAAAAATACCATTAATCCCTCTATTTTAATAACCTTTTTTAAATCGAATCTAACACAAACATCTTGTGACTTGTACCACCTACAGGCGTACAGTCGCGACTCTGAGCAAATTCGTTATCAGAGCTATTCTTGCTAAATATATTCAACTACTAATTGTACATAAGTTACTAACTACACCGACGCTTAACCGATACAATTGACTTAATTGGGAACGTCAACTGGTATTTGACGTAATTACAATGCCGTATTATTAGTTAGCATTGTCGAATAATAGTTTTAATACTAACATATGCCTATGTGAGTACTATGTATTCTTTGGAAAATTACTTTGTCAGGCCCGCTGGTTGAGTGGCCAGAGCCCCTGGCTACAAAACCAAGGGTCGCGGGTTCGAATCCCGCTAGGGGCAAATGACTCGTGTGATGAACTTATATTTCGTGTGATGAACTTAGATATTTGTACTCGCGTCATGGAGGTTTATAAAGCGTATTTAAGTATGTCTATCCGTTCACCTAGTATCCATAGCACAAGCTTATAAGCTTATATTGGAACTAGGGAATTGGTGTCAGTCTGAAGAATTTATTTTATTTATTTATATACGCTAAAAAGTGATGTTTTGTTAAAATTACAATTATAATAATTTCATTAATAAACTTTTTTTTTTTAATTAGAAAGATAAAATAAACAAAAGTACCACACATTAACACGAAATGAAAATTCATTTAAATCAACCAACTTTCTAAACTGCTGGTTTAAGCAACACGATAACATACTCGGTTTATACCAGATATTTAAGTTTGTTCACTGCGAAAGTTCTGCACAAGGCGCCATAATGGAATATCATATGGTCGACTTCCATTGAGAAACTACATAGTAAAGATAGACAAATAAAAAGCATATTGCCTATTGCACTATATGGAAAACCGTATTATTTCGTAAAAGGTGATATATAGCTCCACTAGTGACTGCTTTTTCGCAATTTCTTATATATTAACCCAAACAATTTTATTTTTAGTTTAAGTGGTTAAAATAGTTTGCTACTCCATGGACTCTGCCTACACCTTTTTAAGATTGTGTTAAATTTCGAGAAACTTCTAGTCTGTTCTATTAAGTACAGTATTATATATATCCTGGTTTCCCGAGAAAAGCAATAACGCTAACTCATGAAACAATGAGGACGGTTTAAGAAATACCGATTATCTGGACTATAGCAAGCTTGCATGACCTATTCTTTAAAATTAATTGCTTTTGTAAAATGCAATTAATTCGTGTAAAGACAACACTTATATCTTGGCTTAGTATACGCTGTACATAAACTACATATTATATAAAGGAACATCACATACGCAACATTCTGTAAAACTATAGGTTATATTATTATCTTCCTAATGTTATACCAAGAATCAGAGTTCCAAGGATCATGGTTTAGATTCAGTGATTCTTGATATTACATTGAAGCAAATGCCACCTGATATTTGTAACCTTGAATGGAAAAGCAGGCAAATCGGATTCTCACATTCCTTTCCACACTTCAGCTAGTGGTATAAATATGCTCCAACCTAAAAACACACAATTATCACGCTTGTAAGCCCTGAAGGGGTAGGCAGAGACAAAGGGGCGAGTAGCTGCCTTTAAGTACAGTCAGCCAAAAAACAAACTGAGCTGGGTTAGATGGAAAATCGTGAAAAAGTTGTGACAATGGCTAGCTCGTCGCCAACACAATCACACACCCAAATCTGATATACCATTAGTCGCGTTCGGCGACATGCTAGACAAGAAACATGATTGGCATATTCTTTTTAAGTCCCAGACCAACATAAGACGAACTAAAATATGACAAATCAAAAGAGTAACTACGTTTCGTACCTAGTTTTGAACCAGCACTTCTAAAATATGAGCAAAGAGCTCTATATTACCACTGTACCGTATCTACACCGTAACTCCAATAACCGCTACGCCCTGCAGCACAAATTGCAAGTTCGACGCGGTAAATCTGACATCCCAACTTCGGCATTTAAACGATTTATGCAATTTTGTGCGAAACACTCGCTTTGATTAATGCGCCGTGAAATACGCGTTCGGATTAAACTGAGCGGGATATTCCTCAGACTATTAACGGGAGAGCAAACTCAAGTTATTATGAACTTAATGTCTCACTATTTCGGTTAAGTTACGATTAAACACATGGTTGTGTAAAATACGTGAAAGTTTTAAAAGGATCGACGTTTTGACGTCACGTGGTAGAATTATATAAGTAGCATTAACTAACATGTATGTGACGATGTTTAAGTGTTTCTTTGAAACCTATATAAATGAAGAATGCTTTGACTTTAACTTTGTTTTTACATAGTTGATTGGTGAATTTGGGAATAGCTCATTGATTGTAGGCTTCAGGCAAGCAGCACATTTTTTATTTAAAACGGTCTTTATAGTTAATTTTCTGACTTTGGGAATACATAGTTCATTAAACGTATGCTTGTCTTATTTTAGATTTGAAACGGTTGACGAATATATTTTTTCCAATTAGGGATTTTTCCCTGATTTTAGTTTCATGGCGCCTGTTTTAAGCAAAGACGATTCTCAAGCCTTTATAGAAATGATGATCCTAAGCCACTAATGTGCCATATCGCCTTAAGAATTAAAATTTTCGTAGTTTCTAGCTTTGTTTGGTATCTTCATATTAAGATGATGTCATGATAGCCTTTTCCTCGACCATAATTATAGGTCTAGTCTTTTATTCCTAGGGCTACTTTCATCCTAGACAACCTTGTTCTTTCATTAGATTAAATTCACATATGTACAGCTTCGTTAAAGGACAGCGGCGGTAGCTGAATGGTAAGGAGACACGTTTCTTAACCGAGAAGTGCGGGTTCAAACCCGGGCACGTACCTCTGGATTTTTCAAATCTATGTACGTATTTATATCACTAGCTCGACGGTGAGGGTAAACATCGTGATGAAACCTGCAAATTCAAACCACTTTGGATTTGTAACCATGATCTAAAATATTGTCTGGTTCCCCTATGTAAGGGTTACGAAGGTTAGATTGGCAGTCGCTTCAATTTAATTACCAGACTCGCTAAATCCTGGATGATGGTTTAAGCGGACCCCGTCTAAGCACGGGACATAACGCTAGGAAGATGACGAAGTACAACTTCGATAAAAATTAACTGTACGACTAGATGAAGTCTAGATTATTAGTCTCCTTGGCGTATATCGATAAGTGTTACTGTCATATTGAAGTTTATATTCAATAGGACCAACATTCCCATGATAATTTGATTATTTTGTCGAATTTTATTTTTTTGTGGTTTTGTAGTAATAATTAAATGACTGTTGCTTTTTTTTTCTATTTTGTTGTATGTATTATTGATACACAAACCCACTGTAAGTTTGTTAACCATCATCAATCTCGGAGCACCAGAAAATATTGTGAGGAGCGAAAAGACGGTAGGTTTGGAGCACGCGCGCGCCCTGGGAAATCTGCCTTATGTATGTCTGTCTGCTTAAAATATATATATAGCTTTGTGTATTGCACAGGACGGGCTTTTGGCTTGGCTTACAGATTAACTTATTAATAACGATTTTTGTGGGATATGTAAGCGTAGAGACTGTTGGTTCAGTATCCTTATGTGAGTCTAAAGTCTTAAAGCTTTACAATAGTGTTATATCAGATTAGACTGGCTCGATGGCGCGTTCGGTAGTGACCCTGCCCCATGCGCCAATAATTGTGGGTTCGATCCCCACCCAGGACAAACATTCGTGTGATGAATACTTGTGTTTGTTCTGTGTCTGGGTGTCATTGTCCAATATTTAAGTATATATTTGTAACACCACTGTTGATTCTGATATCCGTAACACAAGTGCTTAAGCTACTTACCTCGGTGTCAGATCAATGTAGGTATGTGATGTAGTCAGATATTTATTTATTATTATATTTAATGTGTTCAGTTACATGTTACGATACGATGTTAGAAGTGCAATAATAGTGTCATAATATGTCTGGCTCGATAGCGCATTGGTTGTAGGTTCGATTTATATGCCAAGAGTTGTGGTTTCGACTCTCACTCAGAACAACTTTCGTGTGGTGAATGCTTGTGTTTTATCTGTGGGTGGATGTTAATGTCTAATGTGTGTCTGTTGATGTTTCTATTTTAAATAGGTATATATTTGTAAGACATTGTTGATTCTAATTTCGGTAAGCAAGCGTTTCTCATACTCATTTAGGAATTAGATTAATGTATGTTGTATTGGCTGATATTGTTTGATATAGTATATTATGCTTTAATCGTATAATGCAATTTTTTTTATTTTATTGCGGGCAGACGAGCAGACAGTTCACCTGATGGTAAGTGATTACTGTCGCCCATGTACATCTGCAATATTAGGAGTTACAGGTGCGCCGCCGGCCTTTAAGATGAAGTAGAAGATGTACAAATTAAACAGTATACAAATAAATGATTCTGTTTATAGTAAACAATCTCATTACTGCAAGTAGGAACTTGCATATAAACAGAAAATACGCTCACTTTCAAACATGTTATTCAAATAATAGTGTTTGAAGTCGTCTTGCCATAATGAAAAAGAAATTGCAATTTCAGAACTAATATCTCGTTTTATGGAAGCTCTTTATGTACCCATGCTTGTAAAGAGCTCTTTGTATCGTCAGAAATACGGAACACCAACCTATGCCTTTCTTGTCTCTTTGTCTAACTGGTAATAACCTTTCTCAGAAACTAAGGTATGTTATTAAATTGCTGGGTGATATATTTCATATATTTTGTTCGAATCTTATCAGCATTTATTTAATATACATAGCGTATATTATATTAATTATTATAATAATGTGTAACATAAAACTATAGAGATTACATTAATGTATACAGAGTCATTGCGTGGGTGATTCTTTGAGCAAGGCATTCTTTGGTGATTTGCGTGGCAATTTTCAAACTTAATATTTAAAAAAAATTGTAATTGGCATTCGGTTTTTAAAATATACGTTTATGTTATATTTTTTACAGAAGGCCTCTTTTATAAAAAAAATGCCTTGCTCAAAGATTCACCCACGCAATTACTCTGTATACATTAATGTAATCTCTATTTTTATTACATGTGCGAAATATATTCATAATGAAACATATTTCGTACATGGAATATACAAAACGTCGGAATTACACAGTTTTCCAGAATTAAAGAAATTATGGCCTTTATCATTACTGCAGTGGACCCTTGATATGGTAATAGCCCCGTTATTATTCGTATTCAAACATTTTTCAAACGGCCAATAACTCGATCGGCTAACAAGCCCGCCCATTGTACGGATGATTACCTGCACAAACGTTTTGATCCGATTTGTACCGTTAGCAAATTAAACGGGCACGCTACGATTATGAATATCCATTTGGACACGGCGTTTCGTTTCTACTTTTTTTAGATTAAATGTTATTTAGGTAAGTAAAAATGTAGTCGGATCAAAAAATTTTAAGGTTTCAATTTTGGCACTAGAATCTCAAAAGTCAAAGATAGATGCCTAGAATATCGTAAAATGCGACTAGTGGTGTATTGGGTATTAGATTTGTGATTTTATTATTGTTATGAAAATAAGCTGTCAATAAAAAGTTATTACTGTAGGAAAAATTATAATAGTTTATTTAAATTTTAACATCATCATTTATCTATTTTAATTGTGCGCAAGTAGCTACTCTTAATGTGGCACTAATGATGATTCATCTATAACGCCGCGCAAGTTGGAGATAACACAATTTTATTACTTCACTTAGCAAATAATGCTAGTTGATATATTTTTCTTTCAGCGCGAACCTAACACGGCACCAAGCGGCATGACATAATCTACGCATATTTTGCGTAGATTAGTTCAAAAGTGCGATGGATAGAATGATATCAACAATATTTTTCACATAAAAAGGTATGAAAATATTTAACCCGTGATTCGGGTTTCGTATACCTATCTACTACAAATGACCCCATTTAAACTATCATAAACATAGCAATCTTACTCACGCTTCCAGATTATCTCTGGTTAGCCGAACCTGATCGAAGTGATCACGTGCCATTTCATTTCATAGCATAGAGCAAACTCAATCAGGGGACTCATTTAATAAATTGCTTCGCGTCAATAATGGATTGGGCAATTTCATCGGGCGCGTCACTCGCCCTATGAATATAGAAGAGGATTATTTGACCGGCTACAGCACTGACGATGCAACGAATCGATTTGATATCTAAGTGTATGTTAATTTAATTTAATTTATTGATCTAACTAAATGTTTGTCCCATGTTGGTCGGGAACTAAAAAATAATATGCCAACTGTGTCTTTTGCCTAGCATGTCGTAAAAGGCGAGTAATGGTATATGGGGTTTTAGGTATGTGATTGTAAAGGCGACGAGCTAGCCACTTGTCACTACTTTTTCACAATTTTCCATCTAACCCAACCCAGTTTTGTTTCTGGCTGAATGTGGTTAAAGGGGCCTGCTGCCTCTTTGACTCTGCCTACCCCTTCGAGATTATGGGCGTGATGTTATGTGTGTATGTGTCTGTATATGTATTTACTCATTAATAGTCTTTGTCCCATGTTGGTCTGGGACTTAAAAATAATGTGCCAACTGTGTTCCTTGTTTAATTACCAGACTCGCTAAATCCTGGATCATGGTCTAAGCGGACCCCGTCTAAACACGGGACATAACGCTAGGAAGATGAAGATGATGATGTGTTCCTTGTTTAGCATATCACAAAAGTGAGTATGTAATTTGTAGGCGACGAGCTAGCCACTTGTCACTATTTTTCACAATTTTCCATCTAACCTTGCCAATTTTTTTAACGTAAATGTGTTTAAAGGGGCTTGGTGCCCCTTTGACTCTGCCTACGCCTTCGGGGATTACGGGCGTAATGATATGAGGATGATAATAATAGTTTTTGAAAATTCGTACATTCACTCTTTATTCGTACATTGATACAAAAAAAGGTATTGCCAAAACAGACAAATCAGTGACGTTCTACAATTAGCCAACATTATTCACATTATTTTTATTTTGTGTTCAAATAAATTCATCCGCGCATTGAAGAATGTACGGCGTGACAAAGATGTCCTCATTACGCCATTTGTTGACAGTCTTATTGTAACTAAAACATATCTTGATGCGTAGTAGGCAAATATCGGTAGACGGCATCACAGAAACACGCTTATAATAGATTACTTGGAAACGAGAAAATAGCACGAGGTTCAAATAAGGTATATGAATATTCCAAGAAGTGTGGCGAACAAGATCCTAATGTCAGGATCAGAATCAGGACAAGCAATGAAAGAGGATGTGTTCCTATACAAGTAATGATAATGTCAATTTTTGTTTATATAAAAAAGTTACATATTATGTCGTGCAGAAATATTATTCGTTACTAAACTACTAACTAAATAAATAAATATCAGACTACGTCACATACATTGATCTGACTCCGAGGTAAGTAGCTTAAGCACTTGTGTTACGGATATCGGAAAACAGCAGTAGCATTACAAATATATACTTAAATATTGGATATAACACCCAGACACAGTACAAACACAAGTATTCATCATACGAACGTTTGTCTTGGGTGGGGATCGAACCCACAACTCTTAGCGTATGGGGCAGGGTCACTACCGAATGCGCCATCGAGCCAGTCAAAACCACTAACTGGTTTATTAGTGTATCTTATAATAAGCGACCCGCCCCGGCTTCCCACGGTGAGCATAAAGCAATGTGTTATACATATAAACCTTCCTCTTGAATCACTCTATCTATTAGTTAAAACCGCATCAACATCCCTTGCGTAGTTCAAGAGATCTAAGCGAACAGACAGAAGCGGCGGCTTTGTTTTATACTATGTAAAGATTAGGTATAATGTACTCGTATTATACCGACTATTGTATTCTAATTGGGGAATGTATGACATAATAATATCTACATAGGTACTACAATTTTATATATAAAATAAATAATAAATAAATAAATCTTTCAGACTGACACACCAATTCCCTAGTTCCAAACTAAGCTGATGCTTGTGCTATGGATACTAGGTGAACGGATAGACATACTTAAATACGTTTATAAACATCCATGACTCGAGTACAAATGTCCATGTTCATCACACGAAACATTTGCCCCTAGCGGGATTCGAACCCGCGACCCTTGGTTTCGTGGCCAGGGTCTCTGACCACTCGACCAACGGGCCAGTCACTCGACCAACGGGCCAGTCGAGATATAGATTTGTTAATTTCTTTAACATAGCATTGAATACTGTTTTTGCTTTTTCTTCTTTTTTTCACTTGACAACACTGGCCGGTAATTATGAATTCGCGACTTATTTTTTTATTATTTTGTTTCTACTATAAAGTTATTATAGGTATTTAATGTGAATACAAAATAGGAAAAAAAAAAATATAGCAAAATAAAAACTAGTTTGCTAAGCAACGTAAAAATAACAACATACACACATAACATCACGCCCATAATCCCCGAAGGGGCAGGCAGAGTCAAAGAGGCAGCAGGCTCCTTTAACCACATTCAGCCAGAAACAAAACCGGGCCGAGTTAGATGGAAAATTGTGAAAAGTTATTGATTGGACGTTTAATTTCACTTACGTACTTCATAATATAACTGGACTGGCCTGATGGTCGAGTGGTCAGAGACCCTGGCCACGAAACCGAGGGTCGTGGGTTCGGATCCCGCCAGGGACAAATGTTTCGTGTGATGAACATGGGCATTTGTACTTGAGTCATGGATGTTTATAAACGTATTTAAGTATGTCTATCCGTTCACCTAGTATCTATAGCACAAGCATAAGCTTAGTTTGGGACTAGGGAATTGGTGTGTCAGTCTTGAGAATTTATTGTTATTTATTATAATCAATATTGTGATCGTTGTTTCTGCGGGATTATAATATGCTTCTTTTGGTGAGACTTATATTTGTTTTACCTGGGTTTCTGGATGAGGCATAAGAGATTACGAATACAAAAAAGAAACATCGCACGCAATTTTTAAAGCGCCACAACACAAAATATGCCACTTAGTCTAAGTTATACTTCGCCCACTTGAGTATTCCACGTCTAAGATATGCGGGAGTGTACCACCCAGGCTCCATTTTCATAAGAGTTTCGCGTATGTTTTACGAGAAGGAAATATTCAAATTATTTCAAATCTTTCTTGGTGTATTTCTGTTTATTACGGCACTATTTCTCAGTGTTTAAAATGCCCGTTTATTGTTGCACTTTCATTTCGTATTTTGAGAATGAAACACTTGTATTATTGTAAGTAAGTTGCTGTTTTTAGCATAGAACAAACTGAGGAAGAGATGCATGCAAATATTGTAGATGAAATTTCTATTCATAGAGAAAGTAGCGTTTCTCTTTGCTTAGTGGTTAAATAATGTAGATTATTGAAAGGCTAGCTAGCTAGCTAGCTAATCAAGCTATTTGGGTTAAATTTTTTTATCTATGGTATATTAATTTGCCGTTTCATCTTCTACTCTCGCTGAGTTTTGTAGTTTAAATATTGAAGTGTTAAATTTGATAATGGAGCAGTTGTAGAATTGGATATAAATCGTGTCGTAATCCAAAATGTTAGATAACTGGTAAATTAGTATATGCTAAAACGGTGTTAATAAATTGCTCAGTATTGACCAAAATTAGCTTCGAATAGATTTTGTGCTAAAAATAGAAGTTGATTAGCTATGTACAGTGCATAGTATATTGGTAAAATAAGACTCCGTAGCGTTGTTGTATGTACTACGTAGTGTTTACTGCCGTTGTAGTTAAAAATAACTTCGTAATGCTCAATCACTCCAAGATATTTATTAAAAGACACACCGAATAGCTTCATTTGTCCGCTCAGATACAGAAGCAAATGACTTCAATCTCCTAATAATTCTTCCGTCTCATCCCACGCTGTCTCATTTCGAAAGTCTACCGAAAACGCGATGTACCCCGTAAACACATTACTCTAGCGATGCCCGCGTCGCAGTATTTCTCCGCAGTCCCTCGTCCCAGTGATGCGATAGATTCGAGTCCTTGGGACTGGATGAGTGGCCGATATTGGGCAATATAATGCCAGAAAAAATCTAATTACCTATTTTTTAATACCGGGACAGTGGCCAACGAACCGCACGTTCGTTCATAAGGACCATTTTAGATCACCCGTCATCAGTGATGCGAATCCTCAGAGTTTAGGCTTTTCCAATTCCCAGTAAATCCAAACTAGGTTAGTGTCGTCAGTTTTACCCAGTTTATTTCAAGAGCCGAATCGGCACTGTCATAATGAACCTAATGCGGGGTTTGTAAAACCAAGCTCAAGTTCTTGGTTTTACAAACCCCGCTCAAGACATTGAATTGAATAAAGAATACTATAAATATAATAAGACCCTCATTTCTTATATCGACTCCATTGAAGCGTATCTATTTTTTTATACAATTATTTTAAATGGACTTGGTACGTGATAAAAAAATTTTTTTGTCAATATTTTTTTAAGTTTTTTATTCGCCATAGTATGATTGTGATACTTTAATCATATTATACTCACCAAACAATTTTACTGTTTGCAAAAAATTTCTATTCAGTAGAAATATTGTTGAGTCATGGAAGAAGCTCTGGAAGAATCCGAATCTATAGCAATCGCATTGTGCTTGCATTAGGAAAGCTTTTCCTTCAAAGAATCGAAGTCTTATTAAAAATTATATTATTTCGAGGTTACAAGACTACAGGTCCCAACAAATACAAGTGCACAACACTACGTGCCCCTAAATAACCGAGAACGACCATAAAACGGCTATCAATTTATACGAAAATAATAGAACAGGCATCTGACCGCTTAATGCCGTGACGTCACATGATAACTTGCTTTATGACGCTGGTGCCACATCGAGGATAAGCGAGGTGGTTAAAAATAACTTATGATATTGCCCGGCCGTAGTATTACGTCATAACGCTTAAAATTTCTCTCCTGTGTTAGTCCTGTACTTACCAGAAAAGAAGAACGCAGTGTTCCTCGCCCAGCACGTCGTTAAAGGCGACTAATAATTTGTCTGGTATTGGGTTCGAGATTGTGTCTAGTTACCTTTAGTTTAGTTGCTAGTTACCATTTTACAAATTTTCATCTTATTTTTTTTTTATAAGTGGTTAAGTTTCAGACCAACATGGGACCCCAGACTAAAACGGGACGGGACTACAACTTTTGTCAATTTAAAGTAATTAATTTATGTAAGCTGCCAAGTTGTAGATTAATATCTGATAAATGTTATTTAATATTTGTGCCATGTTGGTCTGGGACTTAAAATAGAATGTGCCAACTGTGATTCCTGCATAGCATGTTGTTAAAGGCGACTTATTGTATATGGCGACAAGCTAGCCACTTGTCATTACTTTTTCACAATTTTCCATCTAGCCTAGACCATTTTTATTTTTGGCTGAATATGGTTAATGGGGCCTGCTGCCCCTTTGACTCCGCCTATCCCTTCGGGGATTATGGGCAAGATGTTATGGATTTAACATAAGGAGATTTTGTATTCGGGATTTCGATATAACACATACACATAAGGAGTTTTTGTATTCGGAATTTGGATCTTATTTTTAAGTCTTTAAAATACGTGCTGTATTGGAATGGGAACTTTCCAGACAGGTTCACAGAAAAAAGTACTAAAGTTGAGAATCCGAGTTATTGATTTGCGAATATAAAGTTACCGATAATGTTTACCGTACAATGACAGTTGTAACAAAAAAAAACAATTGATATGCGGGATGAATGTCAATTGTTTATTTTAAGAATCCTGATGATTTTTAACCGACTTCAAAAAAAGGAGGAGGTTCTCAATTCGACTGAATTTTTTTTTATAATATGAACACGACTTCATACTATAAGGTCATGGTGAGCTGGGTGTGGAAATCCTTTTTTTACTATTTATTCTAACCATTAAACTATTTACACGGCAGACAACTGATCAACAATTTAACTAGGTATGTGTTTTATTGTCTAAAATTCCGAGAAGCAACGCTTCGCCCATATGGATACTGTTTAATTCTATATAGACATGTAAAAAGATATGAAGTTATTGCACATTTTACATTATAAGTCTTGATACACACACGCGAGGTAAGTGGAGTAATTAGTTCGGGAAAAACACAACTTTGTTAGTAATAGCATGAATTTGTACGTAGACAGGAGTTCAAATTGAAATGTCGGCTAATAGGGAAAACCAAGTTATTTAATGGATTTTTTTTCTTTATAGCATTATGTGCAGTTTCATAAAATAAAGGAAACAAGAAAGTTCAATCGTGGTTATACATCCGTAATTATTTTGAATATGCAATTTTGTGATGTTTAAAAGTTTTTAAATTTGTCCTCACCGGCGAATAGTCTAAAAAGCCTATAAATGGATATTTATAAACTTATGGTATTTGGTGGTGTATAAACAAATACCCCTTGCATTGTGGCGCGAGTTCTCTTGAGCTAACCACACATTTAGTATCACTGTCCGTAGTAATAAATAATAATAAATATCCGACTACATCACATACATTGATCTGACTCCGAGGTAAGTAGCTTGAGCACTTGTGTTACGGATATCAGAATCAACAGTGGTATTACAAATGTATACTTAAATATTGGATATTAACACCCAGACACAGAACAAACACAAGTATTCATCACACGAATGGTTGTCCTGGGTGGGGATCGAACCCAAAACTCTTGGCGCATGGGGCAGGGTCACTACCGCATGAGCCATCGTGCTTGTCAAATAATAACATTGTTGATTTAAGACAAAATATTTAATTACTTAGTTATAATGTCGTTACTTTTATTTTTGTTTTAAGAATTGTTTAAACGTTTCTTAGGTAAGGGTAAATATTAAGAAGGACTAATATTCCGTTATGAACTACTAAGTTTATCGGCTAAAAGAGTTCTTATATTTAATCTTAACCTTAAGTTTAATTCCATTTTAAAGTATTTATTTCTCCTGTCCAAGCAAAAATCATTCTAAGATTTAACAGTCTTTCAAAGAGCGTATTTCGCTTTAAATATGTTATTATTTTTAGTAAAAAGCTCTTTCAAAAAATATTTTATCAAGGTGTCTGGCACGTATCCTTTTTGGCTATTCATTGTATAGAATCGAGCACCTAATGGAATACCAGGTCAACAAATATATATTTTAGGTATCATTGTAAATATAAATAGTTGGAATAGAGTTGTCCAATGTTATAGGTGTTGTTCCAATATATTGTTTCGTGGAACAATTCTAATTTGGACCAATACTGTCTTTTATTATTTTATAGAATAAAAGGTCTGGTTTTAACGAGTTTATTTTACGAAGATTAAAAAAAGCTTATGCTTTGTGGTTTTGCCATGTAAGGGTTTCCGATTTTAGTAATAAAAAAATAAACGAATTTGGTAATTTTTATCATAATTAATCCCATGTTGGTCTAGGATTTAGGGACAATGGGCTGGGTTAGATAGAAAATTGTGAAAAGGTAGAGTCATATGACGAAGTCATAACTACACAAGTATTAAGTACAATTTGAATACATACATTTTTGGCATATCTGTCTATTTTCCGTCAAAATATTTCTCTTCTAAATCACAAAGTAAGTCTAAATGAAAATAATTTTATTCTAAATATTTTTTTTAAATTACATCTAAGCTCACCACACAGCAACACCTATATGTCTCGGACGAGGTTACAAAATGATATAACGTTCCAACGTTATATAACAGCTATTGTCTTTCGCGCCTAAAATAATACGCGAATTAAACGCTCCAATGAATCGTCACACAAACCTCTTATCTGCTCGCACATCCCAAGAAAACAACGCAAAAACAAATAAAGCGAAACGGAACTACCTAACGCTGGAACAGGGCCTTAATATCTCGACGGCTATAAAAAACTACGGTCTAAATTCGCGATAAAACAATGTAATTCCCTTATTTGTGAGTTATGCCAACGGCGAGACAGTCGCCGACTAACCTAACGTATGGTCATCAGATAATACGCTTTATACGTTTATTATGGGACGAACTATGTCCGGGCAAAAAGAGATTTCCGTGTTTACGACGGGTTTTATTCCAGTTTTTCGGGGTTCCGGGGTAGATAAGGAGGCTAGGAGGACGTGTTTCAAGGCCTGCGTCAGGATTGTGAAGTAGAAAGTTTAGGTCAAGGAATATGATGGTTTTATTCTACAACTAGCGGTCTATTCCGGCTTCCCACGGGTGGACGTTTTTTGTAGAAAAATATAACATAGTTACTTAGAGATAGCAGTCTAATGGTAAAATATTTTTTGAAATAGGTTCGTCGTTTTTGAGTTTATTCGTTACAAAAATACAAAAATACTTTTCACTTTTTAATATTAATGTGTGTAGATTAAGTTGAAATTTCCTTTTACATTCAGTCAAGAAGTTGTTTTATGATTTAAGTGTAAATAGGATGAATAAAATGAATAAATAAAATTCTATCTTATACACTTGGAATAGATGATTGTTTATATAGTTTACACGGGGGAAAATGTTTTAACACTAAGTATTTCGTCGCCATTTTTTTTATTTTATTGGTTCCCTGGGTTTACTAAGGTACTAGAGTTTCAGTACAAATCGTAAAATAATTAAGTACTTATCGTAGATAATGTCTAATAAATGATTACATTCATTGTTCGTCCAACATTGCCAAATATTAATTGCAATATTCGGTAACGACAAGCTATTTTTAACCGACTTCAAAAAAGGAGGAGGTTCTCGTTATCTCTAAACTTATGAGCGTGCGCAACTTTTGATCCACGTGAGGAGGGGGGGATACAATCTTTTTTTTTCTAGGGTGGGGCAATATAATATTATCTATAGTAAATAGACCAGCAGGTCCTTGGCACACGAGTTCTTTTTTGCCGAGCCGAGGGGGGCAGCTCACCCCCCAACCCCCATAACCCCCTTGCGTACGCCCATGTCTATGTTATTGTGCAAAGTAACGTTGCTCAACTTTAGGAAACAATCAAAATTTTTAACAATCAATAGCATTTCTTCCCTAATGTTTATTAACAATCATAAACTATATACAATTCGCTGACATAACCAACACTCTTCTAGAACTAACCGTCTTTAAAATTGGAAACATTATGCGTAAATACCAAACTATTAAATAAAATCTCTACTATTTATACGGAACCTTTATAAAAAAAAACGATACGCAGAATGTCCCCTTTGCATCACAGACAATCGCAGGCTTGTTAGTATCGTGTCCAACTACGGAATTTTGTATGGAAATGCGTGTAATATGTATGAAATACGAAATTACAGCGGAGGGGAGCTGTTATTGTGATTCCTTTTTACATGGTTTCATAAACAGTATAATATAACGAGTTTCATTTAAAATGAATGGAAATATATTTTGTAATGACTAACAAGTGGATACAAGAGCTTAAGCTAATAGTAAAAAGCTGGAAAGTTTATTCGTCTGTTTGTTTGCTGGAACGAGCGTATATCAAGTTGGGCTATGGTGTCTGTTATTTAACAGAAATCATTAAGCAGCCCAAGATACAGGACTTTCCTAGTGTGGGACCTACAGCTTATGATCTCCTGTATTGCTCCTTCAGATTTACTTTTACTGAAGCCAAAACAAACGACTTATATATAAGTTAATAAGTAAGGTAAGACTTATATATACTTATATTTAATTTAAGTTAAGAAATTATATGTAGTAGGGAGCAAATTACTGTTTAATAAAGTATTTGTAAAAGCCGCAAATTCTGAAAAATGTTATGGTGTTTCAAAATTATAAAAGGCAAAATATTACTGCAGTGTGGATGTTTAATGCTTACATTAATGGAAATATAAATAAATATCCACACGTAAGCGTTATTTCACAATGTGCCCGCACAAACAGGGTCCTTTTGTTGGCCATGTTGAGATACTTTCAAACACAACATAATGCCTTAAAAGTGTCACGTCATCCGCGTTTAGGGTTGCCAGGAGTGCAATAAAAAAAATATAATAAAAAAATGCAAAACGTGGCTCACGTGATACATCGCTTAAATATAGCCTATATGTTAATTAGGTGTATGAGGTATATAATTCTAAAGTTTCATTTAAATCCATCCAGTAGTTTTTGCGTGAAAGAGTAACAAACATCCATCTATACATACTTTCGTCTTTATAATATTAGTAGCTTTAGTAGAATTAGTAGGATGGGTTACGAGGGAACATGTATTAAGGATATTAGGTGCCTCTCAATCTGATAATGGTCCTTCTATTGATAGTACCCTGACAGTCCCAAGATGTCAACCGTAACAAAGCCTAATTATTACATTCATCATCCAGGGCAAGAGCCTTTCTCCCAGTTCATCTGGGGTCGGCGCAGCATGTCTTCTTCTTCCATACGTCCCGGTCAGCCGTCGTCAAGCTATCCTCTCCCATTTCACTCATATCATCTTTCACACAATCCATCCATCTCTTATTTGGCCTTCCTCTTCCTCTCCATCCACTAATATTCATACTCATCATTACCCTGGGTAAAAAAGTTACCTCATAATGTAGGTAAAGACACAATTTATTTGTATTTTTTGTTATTGATGACATAACGAGATCATCTCATTTGTGGCTGCCGATCCCAGGAAACCGGCGTGAAGACAGTTTAGTTTATCTTAATTTTATTACTTCATATAGCTTTTGGTTTCATGACCCATCTTTAACCATTAGTCCTTACGGTCTATTTAACGAGGGGAATGCCTTAAGCACCTTAACGCCATTCGGGGGAACGGCGTGGTGTGTAGACTCCCAGGGCCAGGTATAAAAGGACCCTTCTCCTGCCAAGATGGAGTGGCCGGGGTATACCCACTTGACGTTCCTACATTGCCCTCTGTGGTGACGCTGAAGGAATTTGGATCAACCATATCTACCCCAGGGGTCCTAACGGTCTACCAAACTTCAAGCTCACCCTCAATAATATTCTTATATTTTTGGTATTTTCAAAACATTTAATTAAACACATTCTTGTGCGTGGTGGCCCTCGCTAGGAGTTCCCGGGACGCGTCTTATCTCCGCAAACATTCCAAATATTTGTATGTCTCAAACTCTTCCCCGGGTCTCGCCTGTCGCGAAACTTGTTGCGTGGGATTTAAATTTTGATGTAGGTACCGTACAAGTTTGACCAAGTACGGCTTGTTGGTTCTAACTTGATATATCTACTTTTTGATTATTTCTATTCCGGTCGTTCGCTTTGTGGTTAGAGATTTAGGTTTTGAAACCCGACGCTGATTTGAATTCTGGTACGGAAAATTATCATCTTTGGCTTGATGAAGTCTATACTGGTAAAATCCAGGACATAAAACTATTTTTATATAACGATATATTACACAAAATATATTATAATTAAACAACGAAAAACGAATCGATGAAAACTCATTAAACAAACAGCAACTCGGGAATTACGGGCGTAATGTTATATATGTATATATATAGAAATTTTCTATTTTTTAATAAGATATATTAGATATTCGCTCAATAGGCCAGGTAATGGATTGATTAGATTCATTTGATAATAGATCATCAATCAACAAAAGCTAAGAGATTTCAATCCATTATTTAAATTTCATTAATTTTATTTATTTATGCCGAATAGAAATGATTCTGTCTGGTCATCTGTTTTTATGTAGGAAAATCTTAGAGTCAAAGTAGCGATTGAATCTTTTTCTAAAATTATTTCACGTTATTTTTTACGGATATAAATAAGCTTTACATACAATAATATCCATACTCGATTATATACACACATATACATAGCATCACACTCGCAATCCCCAAAGGGGTAGGCAGAGTTAAAGGGGCAGCAAGCCCCTTTAACCACATTCAGCCAAAAATAAGACTGGGCTGGGATAGATACAAAAATTAAATTAAATTATTAGGGTTAAATGGAAAGTTGTGAAGAAGTAGTGACAAGTGGCTAGCTTTATCATCTTTACAATCACACACCCAAAACCCGATATACCATTAGTCGCCTTTTACGACATGCTAAACAAGGAACACAGTTGGCACATCCTCTTTAAGTCCCAGACCAACATGGGACAAAGACTAAGTCTCAGTTATGTCTTATGTATTTCTAATATTACAAAAAAATATTTTTATCAAGTCAATCAAATAACCTGGATCAGTTCTTCCTCAAAAATTATTTTAAATTAAAATTTCAAACCTTAGCCCCTGGGAAAATTTTGTGACAGTTTGTTTGTGACATGTTTTTTTTTCGTGCAAGAACTAGAGTACAAATACGAATTTAAAGTAGTTCAAATAATATTGAAATAAACAATTGGTGTTTAATTTCATCGTAATGTTTTTTCTTTCCGAGTTTTACGAAAGATTTTACAGTTTATAACAAAATGGGTTTTACAACATTAAACTAGATTATATAATCTTTCTTTTGATATCCATAAGTAATAACTTTATAGGTCTTGGAAAGCAGAATACATTAAGACAAAGTCGCGTTTGCCTAAATTTATTGTCGGGTGACCCGATTAAGATCGCCGCCACACCAGGTTTTATGTACCATTTTAAAGTTCGGTGGGGACTAAAATCAAACACCCAAGTTTTAGTCTCTACTAAAACTTATCACCAGCATGCAGAATTGAAAACATAAAACGAACATTGTATTTAAGCGGTTTATCTTCATAATGAAAATGAAAAATCATGAGTTCCCATTTCCGAAGTACTGCAACGTACCAAATGGCTTGCAGGCCCAGATTGCAGTATCCGAGGGCCGCATAAAATCCAGTATTAACATACAAAACGCCTCTAAAAATTGGAAACCGATCTGCGCTCGTCACGTCTTCGGAGTACTGGAACGCGTTTTATTTCCCGGAAAATTGGCAAGTCATAATAATACGCTGAGTCATAAATAAGGATCGACATTGGGGCTCTCAAGGATTTCTTTTTACGCTACATTTCACTCTTGCTGTATTCGGGTGCTCGCGTAAATGATGCTAAAGCGATTTAGCGGGAGATTTTTAATCTAATTTACAGCAGAAACATGATACCTATTAGATAATACAGATATACAATAATTACAGATATATAATATTGTTTTGACAAATACATTTTAGGTCCTCTTGATTTGTTAAGACTCATTTACGGGAAATTTTGAAATTTCGTTTACACAGATTTTGAATAGAAACATATGGAAAATTCTAAGATAAAACAGGAAAAACCTATCCTTAACTTACATTTTAAGATAATACGTTAGATAACTACCGGAAACTGCACCTAAAACTGGTAAAAAAAAATTTCCAGCTTGTAAATATATTATCATCAGGAGATAGCTATAATAACAAACACAGTAAGTTTTAAATTTCATAAATTGATGCTCTAAATGTCATAAATAATTATTAATGTTCTAAAGTGTCACAAATATTTATCAAATATCTTCTTCTTACATCTAATACAGCCTCCCTTCCGAACACCGAGTAGACTTCAAAATGTTAAATACCTTAACAAGATTATGCAAATGCGCCGCTCGCTTGCGCACTTAGTCCCCACCCAGGGAGACATTTGGTCCTGGTTATTGGTAACATATTTTATAACCCTGTATACATTCTTGTGTCGCATTGTCAAGTATGGAGGCTGTCGCGCGACTTTGTTGCGAAAATTTATTGTTAACGAACAACTTTTTGTTTGGAAACTTAGAAAGAAGCCCGGGATAAATAAATCCGGAGGAAAATACGCGAGCTAATGTTTGGAGAAGTGATCAGGCAAATTGATCGTGGCCCGGGCAAGATAATTTTGTTTACCATTGACAGGCGGAAAATGTGGATGGTGCGTGTCTGTTGGAAATAAGCTAAGTATGTTGTATGTATACGTGGGATGGGCGATGACGTTGTTGTATCGAAGAGGGGATGATTGTTCTTTCTTACTGTATATTGCTGTATCAGAAAGAGATACGAGTTTTTCAATACGTATTAGTACAGAATTGGAGTCTGCACATTCGACCACTATTTGTAATGGGTATTTGTAAAATAGAAGATGTTCCGTAGCGCGGACGGTCGCTGGAGGAAAGATACATACATACATACATACATAACATCAGGCCCATTATCCCCGAAGGGGTAGGCAGAGTCAAAGGGGCAGCATGCCCCTTCAACCACATTCAGCGAAAAAATAAACTCGGGCTAGGTCAAATGGAAAATTGTGAAAAAGCAGTGACAAGCGGCTAACCTGTCGCCTACACAATCACACACCCAAAACCCGATATACCATTAGTCGCCTTTTATGACATGCTTGGCAAGAACCACAGTTGGCATATTCTTTTTAAAGTCCCAGACCAACATGGGACAGTGGGCTGGGTTGGCTGTAGGTTGAGGAAAGATATTGTTTAAGATTGATTATAATTTCCCCTGCGTTAATACTACACTACTATCTGAGGTCAGTGGCGTAGCTAGGTGACTAGGGGCCTTGATCAAAAAACAAACTGAGGCCCCTCTGTTTTGATCCACAGGGAAAATATTTTTTTCCTAAGGGGGGTTTCTAATCAGGTTTTGGGGACCCCCATGATCTCAGGGACCCGGGGCGCTGCCCCTGGGTAGCTACGCCTCTGCCTGGACATGCAACAGCACTAGGGGGTTTCATAGGTAGACTCTGATTGTGGCTGGAGAGAAGCCTTTTATACAATTGTCATGGAAGGAAGTATGATTTCCTTGAATAACGTGATGGTCCAAAAAGTATTCTAAAGAATAAGGTATTGAGAGTGCAAAACCGTTAGTAATTGTATAATTAACTGATGTATGATAATTTTTTTTTGGAAACCTAACTTGAGAAACATTTTAAAATATTCGTTATTATTTTGTGTAATTAAATTTATAGCTACGTAACTTCACTTCGGTGATAGAAGCAAAATGAATAGTGCTAATTATCCATATTTTACTTTCAAATAATAGCAAATTAATCAATAATGGTCCAATGTTGGGCTGGGACTTGGCCCATGTTGATCTGGGACAAAAAAATAGAATGTGCCAACTGTGGTTCTTGCCTAGCATGTCGTAAGAGGCGACTAATGGTTTACGGGCTTTTGGGATTTGTCCCATGTTGGTCTGGGACTTGGCCCATGTTGATCTGGGACAAAAAAAAAAGAATGTGCCAACTGTGGTTCTTGCCTAGCAAGTCGTAAAAGGCGACTAATGGTTTACGGGCATTTGGGTATGTGATTGAGTAGGCGACGAGCTAGCCACTTGACACTCCTTTTTTACAGCTTTTCATCCAACCAAGCCCACTGTCCCATGTTGGTCTGGAACTTAAAAAGAATATGCCAACTGTGGTTCTTGTCTAGCATGTCGTAAAAGGCGGCTAATGGTATATCTGATTTAGGGTGTGTGATTATGTAGGCGACAGGTTAGCCGCTTGTCACTGCTTTTTCACAACTTTCCATCTAACCCAGCCCAGCTTTATTTTCGGCTGAACGTGGTTGAAGGGGTATGCTGCCCCTTTGACTCTGCCTACCCCTTCGGGGATCATGGGCGTGATGTTATGTTTGTTTGTTTGTTTGGGTATGTGACTGAGTAGGCGACGAGCTAGCCACTTGTCACTCCTTTTTCACAGCTTTCCATCCAACCCAGCCCACTGTCTCATGTTGGTCTGGGAATTAA
The DNA here is from genome assembly GCA_951394215.1 of Glyphodes perspectalis. Taxonomy (NCBI): domain Eukaryota; kingdom Metazoa; phylum Arthropoda; class Insecta; order Lepidoptera; family Crambidae; genus Glyphodes; species Glyphodes perspectalis. The sequence goes on along the minus strand of OX596207.1, from coordinate 2,141,808 downwards.
AAAGAATATGCCAACTGTCGTTCTTGCGTAGCATGTCGTAAAAGGCGACGAATGATATATCGGATTTTGCGTGTGTGATTATGTAGGCGACAGGTTAGCCGCTTGTCACTGCTTTTTCACAACTTTCCATCTAACCCAGCCCAGCTTTATTTTCGGCTGAACGTGGTTGAAGGGGTATGCTGCCCCTTTGACTCTGCCTACCCCTTCGGGGATCATGGGCGTGATGTTATGTTTGTTTGTTTGTTTGGGTGTGTGACTGAGTAGGCGACGAGCTAGCCACTTGTCACTCCTTTTTCACAGCTTTCCATCCAACCCAGCCCACTGTCTCATGTTGGTCTGGGAATTAAAAAGAATATGCCAACTGTCGTTCTTGCGTAGCATGTCGTAAAAGGCGACGAATGATATATCGGGTTTTGCGTGTGTGATTATGTAGGCGACAGGTTAGCCGCTTGTCACTGCTTTTTCACAATTTTTTATCTAACCCAGCCCGGCTTTATTTTTGGCTAAATGTGGTTGAAGGGGCTTGCTGCCCCTTCGACTCTGACTACCCCTTCGGGGATTATAGACGTGATGTTATGTATGTATGTGTGTAATCAATAAACATACAAATACTTAAAAAAAAAGATTTTATATAAAAATATTTGAAACAGAATATATTTCAAATAGAGCGCTAACAAAGGAAATGAAACGTCTCACTGAAGCGAAGATACTTATTGCAAGCTCGTTCATTTGTCCTTTTCACATAGACAGGTTGCAGAAAGACTAATTATAGCGAGGTTTTAAATGAGAAGGAACAGGAACTCATAGAAAGGAATTCTTACTAATACTGTTCGGATTTGAAAGGACGTTTTTAAACCACTTTATGGAATAATGAACAGCGATTTTATTTCTAATAAGCGCCTCAGTACATTTAGTTCTATCTTGAATTGGTTAATTGGTATCGTGACATAAATTGCCATTCATGTCACAAGCATTATAAATGATCAGAGTTTTTGAGCATTCAAATGGTCTGTGATTATGATGAAAGACCTAACCTGCTCTGAGATTCTGAATGATACCGAAAATCATTAAAATTAGTAGGTTCAGCTAAAAGAAAAGTTATTAAATTAAATTATTAATTAAATTAAATTAAATTTAATTAAATAATGGCTTTTGCCCCGAATTCTGCATGCATGACATTCACTCTGTCACAGAAACTATCTTGAGTCCCACAGGATCTTTTTTTTTTTCATCTTAATCGGCTATAAAGCATGATAATATAACAGACATTTTAATTTATAGTATCATAGCACATGTTAGATTTTATTAATTAAAGAGAGGAGTGCAGGATGATTGCTTAATAGGGCTTCAAAAGCCCTATGAAACAATCGACGTTTCAACACATGGTAAGTTCATCTGCCTTGTTTATTCAGAAACAACCCGACAAAGTATCCTCGTACATTATACTGAAAACATATTTGTAGGCTAAATAGAAGCCTTCATCAAAAACAAAGTAATAGGATTACATAATTTGTTTACCCCAAGTTATGGTACATCATTTCCTTAAGTTAACAGATGGACAACTAATAGTTTAACTTCTAGGTTAGGGGAACAATCTCTAAATTTGCTTTTGCCAACCAAAGTGAATATCGTTACATTCAGAATAACACAAATATGAACTCGTTTGAAGAGAATTTAACTAATACAGATCTTTGGAGCTATAAATGCTGGTGTCCAGAAAAAGAGAGGATTCTAATCGCTGAATTGAGTTTTGTTTGTTAATCTTTCACGTCTTAGTTACTAAGTCAATCGTCATAAAATTTTAATAATAAATTTATTTATTGTGCAAACTTACATATTTTTACATCCTTACGTAATTAGCATGTGTTCCGTTACATTACACTTAACTTATACCATTTGCACAATTAAACTTAAGCAACGATACTTTCTCAGCATTGAACAAAATTCTTAAATAATGTACGAAACTGCCGTGGAAGTGCGTAAGTTATAACTGAGCATCGAAAATAATATTTCCGCTACTCACCGAACTAGTAATAAACTGTGTCTCGGCAGGTAGTTTCATACCTTCTCGCCTCAGTTGCATTGGCGCTAACAGATGCGAACATAGTATAAGCAGGGTACATTGTGTATATGTCGCAGGCAATTTGTGTGATTCCGCATTTTACAAACGGTGTCGTCTGTTCAAAAACGCTCGCAGTTTTGAAATATGCCGAAGGCAAAGTGTATATTGCGGTCATTATATAGTATGCCGCAAGTATTTAGTTTAGGTCAATTTAGGTAGTATTTAAAATAATAGGTACGACGACGAGCGAAGCTAGGAGGAGTGTTAGGAACAAATGCGACTCTACAGCCAGAACCGAAGAAGAACAACCAACATTGAAATTATAACAATCGATCGAGTTATAGCCTTGATGATCACCCTACTATAACAATCAATGTCGAAATTTTAACAATTAAAGCCATTTTGCCTTCGGCATAATAATATTTCAAAACAGCGACCGTTTTTAAAATGCGGAATTATACAAATTGCCTGAGACCTATACACGTAGTCATAGATACACAAACTAAACTACCTAGGATCAGGTTTTAGGCAGTAATGTATTTGCAGTTGAGCCTGGTTAGCTATACATTTCCCTAAGCGATGCCTAAATTTGTAAAAAAAACTTTTATCTAAAACCACCAACTATATAAGTAATTAACTTTATATGGAACCCTCAGTACACTTGTCTGTTGTTAATTTAAAGTCATACCTTCAATCCCAATCTGGCTTTCTCTAATGCGCAAAAATCGCCTTCGCGAAGTGACGAAATGATAGAGCGTCAGCTTAACATAACGTAATCGTTTCTCCCGCATTGGAAGACATCCTTTAAGGGGGATCAGGCCGTGACCCCACCTTTCTCCGGCCGGATCTTGCCTAATATCCGCTCTCACTCATCCTCAGTATCAGTTCCGCGCACCTCAAGGTCATTAGTATTCAGGCGGCGACTGCGCGGATAAAACGACGGAACGTATACTGGCTACGTCTTGGAGGGAACGTACGACGGCTTAATTTCGAATCTTTTAAGAAGTATAGCTATATGTACGTGCGGTACCTAAATCTTTGGTCGTGAATGTTTAATGAGATAGGGTGTCATGTTTTTTATGGTATTAAAGGTTGTATTCGGCTTATGTATGCAAACAAGCTTACATAAGCCGGATATTAAGAAGTCGTATCCTTAGGATGTTTTTTTTTTTAATTTTACTTTTTATCCCATGCTGATCTAGGACTTTAAAAAAATCTACCAACTGTGCTTCTCACCTTGCATGTCGTAAAAGGTGACCGATGGCGTCTATGATCGGGTGCTAGGTATGTACTAGGTACTATGTTTTTATAATTTTTATCTAAACTTACCTTATTTTTATTTTTCGCCAAAACTGTTTTGTTGGCTTGCTACCCCTTTCAGTTTGCCTAGTCGTTCGACAATTGAGGGTATGATGATATATGTAAAATAACACCAAAAGCTCAATACTACTGTAGTTTTAACCCTAAGAAAGAACATTGCTGAAAATACTGTACAACCTGATTTCTAGTGGGTAAAGCCGCAGGAAAAACTGCATCCATGATTGCCTTTCATTTAAACTAGCTAGGTACTTATTTTGCAACTAACACTATTTTTCAAAATAGTCCAATATATCGCTGAGTTCACTGGAAGGTTTTTGGCGTATATTAACGTCGCGGAAGCGAGTGAGCGCACAATATTTCAAAGGAATATCGACTTGCAGGGATTCTGGAAACTCTTTGTAAGGCGATATCAAACGTGCGATTATTGCGATTTTGAATCGCCGTTATAAGCCTGACCCGACGTTCTGAGAAATAATAAATCAAGTCAACTTCTGTATGACGACAACAACACGGCAATTTTTTTACAATAAAAAGTGATTGCAGAGTTTTGTCATTTTTCTTTTGAACTTAAAAGTCTTGGGTTCTTTCCAAAGGGCATGTATAAACGATATTTTGTTTACAATTTGCATGAGATAAGAAATTTTCTTTATCAGATTTTATCCGCTCACCAGACTTACACCGGTTTTACACGGGTATCAAAGCATATACACCTGAACCTTTCTCATTAATCACTCCTTATTATGGAAACCGTATAAAAATATGTTCAGTAGCTTTTGAGTTTATCGAGTTCAAACAAACATACTGACCTTTCGCAAGGTCTTTGTTATTGTTAAATAAAATGTGACGAGTGCACATTAAAAAGTATGTTACGTGGTAAACCTTTTTAAAATACTTTCGCTACCACTTCTTCAACATTGTTCCCTACCGTTTTCAATCCGAGGACTATTTTCATTTGATTATCGCTAGCAGATATCAATTGCAAAACAGCCTTTTATAACAACGAATAAAAACTTAAAGTCTTTTGCGGTCCAATAATTAAGAATCATTTGAAATTGATTGATTGAAAAAGGATCTAGAAATACGATCTATCTATTATACAGCAAAACATAATTTCAACCAATAAACACAGTCACTTACATCCAATCAGCAATAGGACCTCATTTATCCCGGCTGCCCCAACCCACTAAGGAACCCAACACCCGCCCTACAACGACTCGAATCCATTTTTTATCACCCAATAATCAAGCATGCCCTCTGTTAATCGTGGCGACCTCAACAAATAACAGTCCCCACTGATAATAAGCTGCAGGGCTAATTTTCTCCCGGCGAGAATGGCCGAAAAACAGTTTTATCTCACCCATAAGGCCACTAAGGAAGTAATTCTGCAAAACAAAGGGTCCTAATAACGGCCCTACATTCCCGGGATAAGATATTCGCAGATCGGTCCGGGATAAGGAGTGTAGTTCCCGGGATTGTACAAGTTCTACACGCAAATTCGGACGATGGCCGGGACACTGTTCTGGGCTGATTAATGTGGATTGGGATCGTTTTGAGGGTCGTGCTTGGGAGTTGTCCAAGTTCGTTTTTATTTTATTGCTAGTTTTCGGGCCCGGCGTCTCTTGCGTTTTAGTGATGGTCCAACATTTTCTTTGCATTATATCTACTATAGTATAATTAAAAAGTAGCAAAAAATAAACGTGACTTCATAGTTTATAAACAAAAGTTCATATAAGTTATAAATAAACTCAAATCCGGGTATAGTTCAAAGAAGTTTCAGAATAGTTTTATAAGATATAACGGGTAAAGTCATCAAGTTAACAGATTAAAAGCCTTGATAAGACTTAAAAAAAAGGACTCGATGGCTACAATTAACTACCAACAAACGAAAAAGCAAAGTTGTTCCCGCCGTTCCAACCCGGTCTTCTCTTCAAAAACTGCAACAAAAGCAGTTCGCAACTCGTAGCACCGAGTTCAACCACGAAGTTATGACGTCCCGGGACGCACCGATGGGCGCGCTGAGGTATCGCCGCCCCGGGAAATCTTTTATCGAGTTACGCCATTACCGCCTCCCGCGGGACCTGGGTGGCGAGGTGACTCGCCGCGCGAATTGTGGAATTGCACCGAAATTTAAGATGGAAACTGCAAGAATGTTTGTTTGGTTCGGTGCTCGAAGTGTATACTAACATTGACATGAATTGAGAACAATGAAAAGACAATTTAATTAAAAAAATAGTGAACTTATGTAAATAGAAATAAAAAAACTCACTAGTTCAAAAGAAAAAGGAGAACATCATTCACAAAACTCTTTAAAGTAAAGTAAAAAAATCTATAGCAATGATGCTTTTAATGGACACCAAAAATGCGTAACTTTTATATAATATTAGCGCCACAAGATCAAGACCATGATAAGATATTCATACTTGCCTGATAGAAAATTTTTTTTTCACGATCATCAACATTCGATGAATTTTTTTTTAACCTGTTTTAAAAATCTAGATTGAATAACAAAAATGAGCGGTGTGAGTATGTTCGTGTACAAGTAACTCGATTAAATCACAGTATAAAAAATGAGTTTGTAATATTAATCATAGTCCAAGCGCCTCATTTCCTGTGCCGGGTCGCTGTGTTTACTATCACGTTAATGCGTGTTGTGACGCGCTCGGCTAATTAATACTAACGAAGACGTGATCTTAACAATTACATTAAATAAGGAGAAAGCATATTTATTGTTTTCTTTGATTATTAATAAGAGTAACGAATCTACGTTATTCGTTACTCTTATTACTAACGTTTGTTGCACACCTAAATATAGAATTCTTCGATAGTGTATTATAAACATACCGTAACAATTAATGTATAATAAAAAACTGAGTTTACCATCACGCTAAAGCGTATTGTGCTGTCTGTCAGATCTTTACCTAAGCGCTGCGGTTGATTGATCATGACGGCGAAACATTAACAGGTAATAATAATAATAAATAATAATAAATAAATTCTCTAGACTGACACACCAATTCCCTAGTTCCAAACTAAGCTTATAAGCTTGTGTGTGTGTGCTATGGATACTAGGTCAACGGATAGACATACTTAAATACGTTTATAAACATCCATGACTCGAGTAGAAATGTCCATGTTCATCACACGAAACATTTGCCCCTAGCGGGATTCGAACCCGCGACTTCTGGCTTCGTGGCCAGGATCTCTGACCACTCGACCAACGGGCCCGTCGCAGTAAGCCTACGATTATTCTATTTAATCACTTAAACAAATATATATAATAACACACTGATCCACTTCTCATTTCCCACGCCGGGTCACCGTGTTTACTATCACGCTAATGCGTGTTGCGACGTGTTCGCCGCTATCTGTCAGATCGTCGCATCCCCGCCGAAGCTAATTGATACTAGGGCGACGCGATCGTTAACAGGTGCTACTAAAGCTTTAATTGCATTCAAAGGTTTTGAAAAGTCGTTTATTGTTTTCATTGGCAACGTAGAAACGTTTTCCTTCGTAATATTATTACTCGCATTCCTAGTTACAGCGCACTTTGGTGCGCTTTGACCATGATCCTAGATTTGGTGAGTCTGATTCTGACTAATTTTAGCAACAGCCATTGGATGAACCTTCTATTAATAAATAAATAATAATAATCGAATAAGTCGTAATTTAACTTTATTGTTTTCTTTGATAACATACAAACGTTCTTCATTTTACTACACATTCTTGGGCGTTTTTACCGGGATCCTAGATTTGGTGAATTTGATTATGATTAATTTAACCGATTTCCGATATGGTGCAATATGACCCAAATCACTAAAATCAATGTACCTATAACACTGGGAATCGCAAGCTCGTCATTGCTCACACGTGTTCACCGTGTTTACTATCACGGCAATGCGTGTTGCGTGCGCTCGCCGCTATCTGTCACGTCGTCGCGTCCGCGTTGCGGCTAATTGATACTGACGGCGGCGCGGTCGTTAACAGGTGGTAATTTAACTTTTACCGCGTAGGAAGTGAAGGAGGAAACAATTATCCTCTCGGTGGATAACTTTATGTCTCTTAATAGGAAATCTGACACTACCAGCCGATGACATACATAACTTATATATTTGTATGACTGTATTGTCTAAAAACCTAATTTTATTGCACGTATATACATAGTCGGATTTTATGGTCCTAGGAAAAACAATATACGAAGAACATACTGATGAATTAATTTTAATAATATTTTTTATGGTGCGAAGTATCGGCTTTTAAGCTGTTTTATACCGCACACCCGCTATTAGGTGACCTAGGTTGCCTGACGCGCTCTTGGCCGTTACGCCGTAGGCAAGTACCCCCTGTGTTACATGCGCCTAGAAGGTACAGTAACCGCTAATCATAAGACCAGCTGTAGATACGCTTGTTTACTACCTTCGTGGTAAAAATATAGAATCCTTTTTCCAAACCTTCAAACACATATTAAAGTACTATCAGAAATACTTACTTCTAGTTTTCTTTAATAGCGCACCATATAAGGTCCAAATTATACTCTTAACCCACAGAGTGTTGTTTGCCGCCCTCAATCATATCATCGGCACTCCCAATCTCCCAAATAAATCTGTCCAAAAGTCGAACGTTACGGAGCCCTTTACAGCTAGATCGCCCGACTCCATAAAGGTAACATCTAATACACACCAAACCCCTCATAAAAGCGAAGTAAATAAGCGGATAGTGATGGCTAGTGGTGTACGTCTTGATATGATAATTCGGGACACTGAGCCTTCTTAATATGCCAAATTCGGGACATGTGCTTTTTGAAGTTATAGTCAGGGGTAATCTAAACTAGTTTATTTATGTGTGCATTATGTAAATGAACAAACATTTGTCATAATATTTCTTATGTTATTTCTCATTGTCTGTCCCATGATGCAAGATTTAGTTAGGCTGTTTATTGGAACGGTAGTAACTTAATAATAATACCAGATCAGTGAGATCATGGTAACAGCCATATTTTATTTAAATGTGCAGATATCCTCACTGTATGTGTTCACACCGCATACTTTGAGTTGAAAAATACAGAGTTTTATGACCTCTGTATTTTTCATTGACTGCCTCGTTGATCTAGTGGTAGTATGCGCCGCCTAAGGACCAAAAGATTCCAGGTTCAATTCCCGGGTCGGGCCCAAATTTGTGGCTGGGTATTTCAATATTAAAATTACTCAGTAACAGACCGGACCGGAGTCAGGAAGTTGGCGGTGTAATCACCCCCGTGTTTCGGAAAGTACGTTAAGCACCTGAAATTGGTCCTGCGTGTAGATGGAATTGATATAACTATTCTATCTTGTATAGCAATTCTACAAACGGCTCTCTACATCCTAAAAATAAAATGAAGACATCCAAATACGACAATCAACAGCTTGAATGACTTCGAAAGCAGTTGGGACGAACTAAAAAGGCCGGGACGTCCCGCTAAACTACAACGTAGGAGCATCACTCGACGGCCCTAATGACGCGGGAGTCCCGCACTCCGCAACAGATTTCCCGGGACGGTCGTTCTGGCCCGCGCTTGCGCACGGCAAACTATAATGGAGTGCACGTGAAACATTTATGAAACATATTTTCTATAGATCCCGAAGAAGGGATATGAAAGCGCTGTCCAATATTATTATATATAAAACAACGTCGGATATCATATCCGTTACGAAAACCTTATCAAAAAAGAATATTTTATCTTAATTAACATAGATATTGAATTTTCATGACACGTTTTTAATACAATTCTCAGTATATATTTTAATCCTTTATGTTTTTGTTAATGGTTCAACGGATATATTTTTTTGGGTAGTTACCTCAGTTCTCTCTGAATTATCTTTGATAATGATTAAAAAATATACAAACAAATTTTAACCAATATACCTTTAGAAAGAACGGAAGAATATAAAGTAGGTATTTTTGAGTAATTTATTTTCACTTGTTCTGAATAAAGTGTCTCTTAGACCTTTTCTAAAGCTTAGGATTTCCATGAATATCAGTTAAGTGAAGAAAATTTAAAAATATAAAGTCAGTTTCATCTATAATATAATGTCCCATGTTGGTCGAGGACTAAAAAAAAATGTGCCAACTGTGTTTCGTTTAGGCGCAGAATGTCCAATTCGCAAAATGTCCAATGTTCGTAAAATGTCCAGTACATTTTCTTGTCTAGCATGTCATAAAAGGCGACTAATGGTATATGAGGTTTTGGGTCACTAGTTTTTCACAATTTTCCATCTAACCCAGTCCAGCCCCGTTTTGTTTATGGCTGAATGTGGTTTATGGGGCCTACTGCTCCTTTGACTCTGCCTACCTCTTCGGGGATTATGGGCGTGATGTTATGTATGTATGTTTGTATAATATTATATTTATATGTTATTCTTTTCGTCTACGAAATTATATTATTTTATAACTGGACATTATTATCTATAATATCCAGATGGTTAGACGGATCAGATTTAATTAAACAAATAGGTACTATTAAATACAGTTGACTTATTAAAGAAATTTATTTTCTTGCCGGTTCTTCTCGGTAGAATCAACGTTCCGAACCTGGCGGTAGAATATTTATTTTGTATTATTATGACTATTCATAAGTGCTTTTGTGGAGCCTACATGAATAAAGAATAAAAAAAAAAAAAAAAAAAAATAGTAGGTACGTCTGTTATAATCTAGCTCTAAAAAAAATACTTATTTTGAAATGCTAATACTCTTAAACCTTCTATCACGGATAATATTAGTCTCTCTACTTTTTATCTTGGTAACTCAACGACATAAACAACTATTCAGCGTTGTTTGTGAACTTAACATTTATCGGCATAATAAAAAATAACAGCGAAGGCCAGAGGTAATGAACCATTTGAACGCGCACGATAAACGGATGTAAAAAATATTGTACTGCGTATTTTCATTCATGTGATAAATAACTGCCACATAGTATCTCTTATTCTTCATCACACTTTACTCGGGTCTAGAAGGTCTCATTTTGTTTGGGGAAAATGTTAGTGGTCGGTGAATTGTGACAACATAAAAATACAGTTCTGAGGGTTTATAGATAGTATTTCTGCTTTTGTTGGAACGTTCAAAACCTACGTCCTACATTCTAGGCACGTCCGTTAAAAAAGGTTTATAGACCGTGTTAGCTATTAACAATCATTACAACTGTTGATTTCTAAAATATTACACAAAATTACTTAAAACAGTCTGTTTTCAAAATATTATAAGCTCCTGTAATGGACATTAGAATCACCTAAAAAACCACAATTGCCTGTCTTCTCCAACAATTACTCATCCCGGTAATACTCGTACCAGGATATGTAAGTCAACATTTTTTATGTTTGATGGAAAGGATGCCCATGTTCTACCTTTTCCATGCGAAGTCTGAATTGCGTGTCTGTCAAAAAAGATTGGCACGGTCTGGAAAAGTTTCGCATTCCTAGAATCTACGCCTTTTGCGTTTGAATCGAAGTCTGAATCACTGTCAGATTGGCACGCCCTAAAGGTTTACCACCCCTGGCGAGTATTAACGATACAAAAAACGAGCGAAAGAGTTATCCCCAGTAACAGATGCGCGCCGGGGTGTGGGATCGCAAAAACGGAACGGACTGCAGTAAATCAAAACTTCCACCCCCTTCGCAACAAGTCGGGTTTCAGCGATTCTTAGAAAGCACTCGAATCGTGTTATTTAATTTTTCACTTCGAGAGGATTTTAGTACCGATAGCGAGGCTAACTAGTGGATGTGTTTATGAATTGAAAAGTTGTTTTTTTTTATTTTGTTTTCCCGAGTCGTCTATGAAACTCTGGGCTGTATTTATTTGAAAAATCTGTTCGATTTGACCCTCATAAGACAGACCTCATAAGTCTATATACTAGTATAGGAGTCATTATGCTATCTATAATTAAGGCTAACTCTGTGTTTTGGTAAATAAACTTACATATTTTTTTTTTTTTTGACGACTGCCTTTTCTGTTTATCGAGTTTAACCTCCTTGTAGTGTACATTTTCTAACTCTTGAAAATAATATTTTTCTAACGGAAGGTTTAACTTACTGTATGTATTATTGACTGGCTCGACGGCGCATTTGGTAGTGACCCTGCCCTATGCGCCCTACCCAGGATAAACATTCGTGTGATGAGTACTTGTGATTGTTCTGTGTCTGGGTGTTAATATCTAATATATCACATTGCCAGCAATTAATTGGTCTTATCATTAATAACCTGTTGATTCTGTTACTTTTTAATTTGTTTATCGTCACTTTTTAATTTTAATAAGTATAGTTTTATTGTTGCGCAGGGACCACTTTCATCCTCTATGTATTCATTTTTATAATCTGTGAATAACGTGGTAGGTTTCACAATTACCACTACTGTTTATGCATAATACTTGTTGTTGTAGATACCATTGTGAAATTGTTTGTTTTCCCAAATAAATAAAAAAAATATATATATAAGTATTATATTGGTAATACCACTGTTGATTCTGATATCCGTAACACAAGTGCTTAAGCTCCTAAGCTCGGAGTAAGATCAATGAATGTGATGTTGTGGGATATTTATTTATTTATTTGTATTGGGGTAATTAAGGGGCAGAGCTGACCAGGACTTTTTTAAGTAACGCCTAAAATACTTACCTGATGTGATGAGGTTCAAGTTTAATTCGTAATTATGCATACATACATACATACATAACATCACGCCCGTAATCCCCGAAGGGGTAGGCAGAGTCAAAGGGGCAGCATGCCCCTTCAACCTCATTCAGCCAAAAATAAAGCCGGGCTGGGTTAGATGGAAAATTATTTTCGTAATTATGGTTGAGTAAAAATGTAATACCAAACTCAAAATTTAAAGATTCAATTGGATAATTGCGCAGGTATACTGGTCATGGTATATAAATACTATTTCTATATATAATTCTGGACTTACATACTTATTACTTTGCATCTAAGTAAACAAAACTTTATACTTTGAATGGAAACAAAACACTTTGATATTGCTTAATTTCAAGTTTAAATAATGAATACAGACTAATTATTACATTTAATGAGTTTCGGTCTTCAGATACCAATTCAAGTATTGCAAGAAATATGTTTAATAACAATAACATAAATAAGTACGTTAGTGTTTTGATTAAAGGGAACAGTCTAATATTCAGTTTGATAAATAGGTTTTGCTCAAGTTATAATCATAATATACATAATATTAATTCAAAAGAGATAGAACTAGAAGTTTTGTGTAGAAATATTTGTATAGGCTTTTCATCATTTATCTACTCACCCTATTAATATTATAAACGCGAAAGTTTGTGAGGATGTATGGATGTTTGTTATTCTTTCATGAAAAACTATTATATGGATTTTAATGAAACTTTACAATTATATAGCTTATACATCCGAATAACATATAGGCTATATTTTATCTTATCGATGTACCATGCGTGCAAAGCCGCGGGCGAAAGCTAGTTTTACATTTATATCAGTAGTGACCTTCGGGGATTGTAGCCCTATGGCTACAATCCCCGAAGGGGTAAGATGCTTATGTTAGATCGAAAATATGGAATATTGTGAAAAGTAGTCACAAGTTGTGAATGAAATGAAATGATCTAAATAAAGATCATTTCATTTCATTTCATTTCATTTCATTTCATTTCATTTGGGTCCCAAACGAAACTGGGGATTCCTTATTGCGAATTCGACATGGGATCTCTTATTTATTGAAAGGCCAGTTTGACGAGTGGTCAGAGACCTTGATCACGAAACCAAGGGTCACGGGTTCGAATCCCGCTAGGGGCAAATGTTTTGTGTGACGAACATGGCATTTGTACAGAAGTCATGGATATTTATAAACATATTTAAGTATGTCTACCCGCTCACATTATCCAAAGCACAAGCATATAAGCTTTGTTTGGAACTTGGAAATTGGTATGTCAGTCTGGAGAATTTATTTGCAGTTATTATAATGTGGTACTGTTGTAGCTAAACTCATAATAATAATAACATTTTCATCTACTGCAAACTACACACCGAATCTAAACGAGCTCAAACAAATACATGAAATTCACTAAAAGATAGCGAAGTTTGCTCAAACTTTAAAAGTAATTTATTATTTCCGTCCTCACTTCGCCGGCTCTAAAGCATGAGTTATGTTGTACTGTTTAAGGGAAATGAAATATTTAAAAAGTTCTCTCACGATATACACTTGAGTTCAAAAGTATAAGCCACTCCTGTCAAGGCATAACTATCTGAGTTAGGTGAAATTAAATATAAATATATATCCGACTACATCACATACATTGATCTGATTCCGAGGTAAGAAGCTAACGCACTTGTGTTACGGATATCAGAATCAACAGTGGTATTACAAATATATACTTAAAGACACAGAACAAACACAAGTATTCATCACACGAATGTTTGTCCTGGGTGGGGTCCTCTTGGCGCATGGAGCAGGTTCACTACCGAATGCGCTTTCGAGCCAGTCAAAAATATGGCGTTTTACTAGCCAATTCAAAAACCATTTGAGGTACAAAATTTTAATTCTTAACACGGTGAACTTTTCCTAACTTACTTACCGTTACTGGGGTAAAACTACCGGGTCGGAGAGGGTACCAAATTTTGGGGCACCCTATTTCTAATATAAATTTCAAATTAAAAATCTTTAATGTTAGTTTAGGACTTAAAAGAATGTACCAACTATCTTCCTTGCCTAGAATGCCGTTAAAAGCAATCAATGATGTTTTGTGTTTGTGGTACTCAACCCAATTGAATTATATTTTTGCTTAAAAGTGGTAAAATCACCTTACGCTTTGGGCTTTACTTACCCATACGAGGATTATGAGCATGATAGTATATATGAATGATATTATATATCAATATGAATAACATTTACTCGTATATATAACATAGCATTAGAGTTTTATTAAAAAACAACAAACAAACATACAAATAGTCACGCCGGCAACCCTCGAAAGGATAGGAAGAGTCAAAGAGGCAGCTAGCTTCCTTGACTACATTCAGGCAAAATATAAAACTGGGTTAGATGGAAAATAGTAAAAAGGAGTTTGATTGAAATTCATAAATTAGGTGTAACAATAGCACATAAAATTTTCGTCTATTATATTTAAATTATCGATATTAAAAGGTAAATATTGTATGTCTTTTAATACGTAGTATATATGGCGCAATGATTTGGCAGCCAGTGTAAATTCGCCAAATACACATTTCGCCGCTGCTTTTATTCCATTTGTATCGCGTTATTTTCGTTTGAGTACAGAAATTTTCGCTTTTTCAGGACCGTAGAGGCCCGTTCTTTTATATCGTTCAAATAATATGATCCTTTAAACGAGGGACTGATTATTTGAGTAATAAAATATTTTTTTCACGGATGTTTGGATATTTTTTTGTGTCTTCATTACGGACAGTCTTTGATAAACCTAGAGGGAATATCCTACCTATATCCTATCTATAATAAAAGGGGTGTGAAAAATCACAGTAGAATTGCATGGAAGAAAATAAGTTTTATAATTCAGCTAACTTCATTCGTTGTTAAATCACAGTAGAATTGCATGCAATTCTACTGTGATTTGTTTTCACACCCCTTTTATTATAGATACTTAATATTAGTAATTAAAAGGCTTACTAGTTACATGAAACCCGTCAAATTCTATCTGTCATCCATTGGACAGACGTGAAACAACCTGCCTCCCACCTACCCCTCCCAATCCATCTATCCAACCACCCATCAATCCAAACTTTCGTGTTTAACATCCATTCCAGTATTATAAATGCTATAAAAAACTTTCATTTACGTGTCTATCTCCGATACGTATCGTACTACTTCCATTTGCTGACTGTCATGAGCTCTCGTACGCCAAATAGTTCAAACTCTAACAAAGAATATAGGCTTTTTTTGTGTGTGAAAATGTATAGATTGATCGTCGCCCGATAATGTATCGTACGAAATTCCAGGTAATGAAGCCGTGGAGAAAAAAAAAAGTCCACCCTCGACCGAACGATTTTTCCACGTGTTGTGTTCCACGGAAAAACAGAACTTCAACGCAGATATTCAATAGTTATAGTTTGGTAGACTATTGATTTCGCTTATTTTATATTATTATATATTATATAAATCCATTTATTCCAAAGCACCGTTCGAGGAAGACTTTTATTAATTCGGCTATTGCAGATATTGCAAACAGTCAAACTTTGAACTGACTAGAATATGGCCCACAGACACTAGTGTTGCTCGCAAAAGTATTTTATTCATTCATGGCATGGTCGATAGTCATGCTGTTATAATTTTAGCTTTAGCAGGTTCACTGTCCAAAGCTGGCACAATAGAAAAAACAATTGTTTTCTATAAAACATGATACAAAGGACAGTGAATATCGACAGATCTTTCGATGGTATGAAATTGAGAGACTTTGTAAATGTAAATTTTTGGTACTATTTATTTAGCTCGCGGCTTCGTTAACATATACAAATATTTGTCAATTTGTGTGATAAACCTTTTCACGCCTAAACCACTTAACCGACTGTGACAAAATTTGGTACTAACGCGAAAAATGTAGACACTAAGAAAATACAAGCTCGCAGTAGTAGGATATTATCCTCAGAATTTTTTTTAGTTCGTAAGTTGGATAATCTAATAAAAAAATATGTTATATTTATTGAATGCGTATTTTTGCTTTATCTGATACTCGAAAAATGACAAAGATACAGCGCTTCAAAGATCTGAAATTTTGTGTTTTTTTTCATCACTTGAATGGTAAGATTTTACATACCTAGTGACGTCACGCGGTACTTTAACGCGCTGTATCTTCGTCATTTTTAGTTTGTTGAACCAAAAAAAAAATACGTAAGCAATATTTTTTGTGCTTTCAATAGTAGACTATAATATTTTTTTAAAGAAAATAGCCTATTGGTTAATATATCTTGAACATAAATATCAATAATACCGCGGGACGTATTATTGTCTCTGTAATTGGAATTCCAGACGGGGTACATGGCTCAAAAGCATACCCTAAAAGCATACCATGGCTTTAAAGAATATCTTTTGTCTTATTTTAACGTTAACATCGACTAAAATAAAAACTATCGATAGTTTCTACGGTAATTTTTTCCGTAGTTCTTATTTTAACATCGACATCGACTAACATTAAAATTATCGATATCGATATTTTCTATCGTCAGTCGCATCACTAGCACATAGTTCTCGTCACAACTAGTGTTCTCAGAATAGTTGCTCACGACGCTTATGAAATGCCTCGGCGAGCTGCGAGAGATGACCGCAACTATTTGATTGTGTCATTACTATGATATTAAACATTCACAGCCGCTATGAGAACCCTCTGTTAAGGTCGTCTCAAACTATACTTGACTTGAGTTTTATTAACTCAGTCAAGTAATTATAGTGTTTTCAAGAAACTATTCTATATTTAGAATTTTGATGTTAATGTGCGAACTATAAGCTAGTAAGGTCATAATTTTGCAATAAAATGTCACGTAGATTATTTTTCATTGTGTCAGAATATAAAAATACCTCTACACCATAATGCACACTCCACTAACTTTGTATGATGATATGTAATGAATTCCTTAGAACATCTATACTAATACTAATATTATAAGGCTGATGAGTTTGTTTGTTTGCTTAAACGCGCTAATCTCAAGAACTACTGGACCGTTTTGAAAAAATCTTTCAGAGTTAGATAGCCCATTTATCGCAGAATTCAATAGGCTGCAATAAAATGAACCATAAATATACATAAGAAAATATCTCCATACCTTTAGGCATACCATATATTAATAATTAATGATCTCAAGAGCTAAGCCAACGTTGATAGACGATAAGAAAACCAGGTGCCAAATACCACATAAGGGTTGAAACAATCATTTGCACCGAACAAGCTCCCAACCTTATCTCTGAGTTTAGTGAAAATAAAGACATAGAAACAGCAATAAAAGGCGGAACAAACCCAAACGCGACGGGAACACTTACAGCCAATCCCTTAATGTATTCCGCTATAAAGCAACCCCCACAAAATTTTACGACCATACAATTGTTTAATACACTTTCATATCTGCATAACTCCAACACCTGCGGTTGTAAATAAATACATTGTGTCTGCGAATTCTGACTTGTATTTTCAGGTTTTGGGCGTAGCGGCTAACATATTTACTCTTGGTAGAAAAAAAATTAACTGGGTATTACAATATTGAACTTACCTCAGTAACAGCCCGGAGTTAGGAAGTTGGCGGTTTAATCACCCCCGTGCCTCGGAAAACATGTTAAGCCGTTGGTCCTGCGCCTGACCTCTATTCAGTCATGTCGAACTGCCGCCTCACCGGACTATGAGAGTGGAGGAAGAGAGTGCACCTGTGTTTGCGCACACACTTGTGCTTTATAATATCTCCTGCGCAGTTTCCTGATTCTCGTTGATATTGCCCACCGTGACCGGTATCGGTTAGGAGGACATTACTCTTGGCAGCCTTAGTCCCATGTTGGCCCTCAAAGGAATGTGTCAACAGTGTTCTTTGTACAGCATGTCGAAAAAGGCAACGGATGGTGTATTGTTTATTGGGGTTGGAATTGTATTTAAGTTAGCGACGAACTGGCCACCCATCATTACTCTCTTCTAATCTGACCTCAAGCTCCAATTTGGTTTTGGATAAAAGTGCTTAATTACGAGGTAATTATATATCTTCATATGTACACTTTTTACTGATTGAATGAGTCGCCAATTTGCCTTCGGCATATTTCAAAACAGCGAGCGTTTTTAAACGGACGCCGTTTGTAAAATGCGGAATCATACAAATTGCCTGCGACATATATACCAACTGTGTTCCTTGCCTAGAATGCAGTAAAAAGCAATCAATTGTGTTTTGGGTTTGTGCTTGTGAAGACAGCAAGATTTTCAGTCAATTTTTTATACTGTAACATTAGTTGGATTTATTCACAGAGCTATAATCCAAATTGCGACTATACTTTAAACTGAGTTTAAACAAGTTCTAACGATGAAAATACTGTCGAGGGTTAATTTTACTTTTGAGATGAGTGGTGTATATAAACAAAATAACCCTTTCAGTACTTATTAACAGATAAACAAACTGCGTAGCTTCCCATTGTCACCTCAGCTTCTAATAACCTTGTAAAACCTCATAAAGCTAACTTTGTTTATGACCCCCAAAAGTGTTTTGTGCACTCACAATTAAAACGTTTCAGCATTTCATTACTATCCCCCGCCGCGCAATTAACGACCTTATGCGGACGGTGCAAGGCCCCATTTTAATGATTTAACGGCAAAATAACTTTGTTCAATGAGTCCACTTGGACCGCTGTCTTTCAGTTAAGGTAGCTCTTATGCGGTAGTAATAAGGTTTACATTGTGGAGTTTTGAAAATTGTTTGGACACAGGAGGGTTATAAATCGCGTGCGTCGCCGCTGGACGCGAGTTTCCAGTTCATTTTCCAAATAAACTTGGCTAAAGTAATAACAAAGTTTGTTGAAGTAATATTGGTTGCTGCGAGCTGGGAATTTAATTGAGGTCATGGATGCGGCATGTTGTTGGTAGGCGCATTTGGCGGCAACTGACCAGCACTTAACTTATCTTTTTATTAAAATGCCTTCTTACTCTATGGTATAATAAAAAAAACTGGAACTTATAATACCAAAGAATGTTGTGAAGCAATAATAATATGAGAAAGTAAAACATATTCTTAATAAAATTAAGTCGTTGTAATATGAATCTAAAATATGCCTGCAGAAAAAAAAATCTGACAACATTTTCCAACTATAAAACTACATATCTGCAGCTAAAAGATCGAGCTTTTAATCTTAAACACCTAATATCTAATAATTATTATATTATTATATATAATAAATAAAATAGTAATATATATTTAAAAAAAAAATAGAATTCCAACACTAAGCTTTTTTTTTTCTCATTATAATTATAATTTTTTCGTTATAATGAAAAAAAACTAAACGAATAAATGCATTAGACATTTAATTAAATTTTCACTTAAATTGCCGCATCTACGATTCACATCTCCCACCACCGAAGCACTGTAAAACTCCCAAAAGATACGCATCGTTCACAATACCGCAATTTTGTATCCGCACACACTTATTTTACGAGTTTATTTTGTTTGTTTCAATTTTAAACAGCTCGTAAGTCAAAAACAAGCTTGTTTACTCGTTCATCTGAAGTTTAAGCTGTTCTAAAATTTCATCTAGCGATTTGTGGTCGCGTTGTGGTGTGGAATTGAAAACTGACTGGACTCGATTTATATAAGGGTTGAGATACTATTGGTTTGGCAAAGTGTAATTTTAAAAGGAGTATTGGTAAAATTGTTTTACTTTTTAATATTATATTTTCCTAAGCCCAAAACAGACTAATTTGGTTATAAAGTTAATGAGTCACGTGATCACACGACTTGATTCTATGCAACAACAATTTGTTTACTGCATTGAATGAATTGTCACCTAATCTGTGTTATCTTTAGTTACGGATATCATACAAAATAATAATATAAGAAATAATGATATTGTATATAGGAATTCATCAATTGATAACTTTGTGGTCATTTTTTAACTAGAACTTCATGTATGTAAGAACCCGCCAACCGAGTCTCTCGACCCAAAATTTTGATAAAAAGTAATTTAAGAAAAGGTACTGTAAATAATTGTTGAATTAAAAAAAGAAATACATGAGATTCCTTCTGAAAGGCTTTCAATAACATTTCCTAGAAAGAAGCCTACCTACAAACTAGACATTCACAACGGCTGTTTTGCAAGCAGACTTTTGAAAATCGACTTTCCACCATTGAGCTCAATGAACTGTACTTGGTAGCCCAGAGAGAGCAGCTCGGGAAGTGAGCGCTAATGAGATTGATTCTGCTAATGGAGCCGAGTGTACTTTGAAAAACTGTCTGAGAGCTTGAAAGGGCACAGTGTAGACGTATTTGTGATCTGTCGGGTTGGTAATGTGGGATTTAGAGTTTCCTAAAGGCCTCGCTTTTGCCTGTGGATGCGCTTGTGTAAAATCTGGTCTGTTACAGAGATTATATCGTGTGCTGCTACTAAGTGAAATCTATTAACTTTACGGAGATAAAAATGTCTTTGTTGGTTTTAAGCTTTGTAAAGAATGTCCCAACTGTGTTTATTGCCTAGCATGTCGTGAGAGGTGATTGAAGGGTTTGTCATTATGTAGGCGACGAGAAGTAGAAGTAGTAGTAGTAGAACTCGATTTTACTCGCTAAAGCTAATTAGCTTATAGCTCATCGGACTCTGGAATTTGGACCCCATTGGGGATCGCGGATCTAGTGGTACTTATGTGTTTATAGAAATTATAAAAATATTCAGAGATTATTTATAATTGAGAGTTACATTTTGTATATCCAACCGTTGAGACAGAAACTGTTAGGGCCACAAAAACGCTTGATAAAAATAAGACAATGAGCTTGTTTTAGCTTAGCGGAGGGGCACTATAGCTACACATAAAATCACAATAAAAAGCATGGCGATTACAATTTTGCATCGTCACATATCACTGAATACTTTGTAGATACAGCAAACACGTCGACTTGAACGAAAATATTCCGAATTGATCCTGGTGGCGTGTTCCCTCTAGATTGAATAGGAAATATTCGACGTGGGACCACTTGAACTGTTAGGGAGATTGTACTCTGTATTAAATTGTTCATAGATAGAAATCTATGGAGAACTATTGATTTGAAATATGAATCTACTAATAAATAATGAACGGAATATGTATTGCATGAAATTTCTCATCTTACACATTTTTAAAAAATATTAGTTTGGGTTAAAAAAAACTTGTTTAACTGAAATACATCTACCATGTATTCCAATAAATTTCCTAGTATTGTCAACATAGTATACATATTACTATATGTATTTCCAGCTTTATTATATAAATTTGGTCTTCAAAATGGATGAGGAAGAAAACCGACAAATAATAAATTTTAGGTAAGGATCATAAAGATTACTTGCCTGTTATTACGATCGCTCCAGTTAATGTTACTACACTAATGCTTTTATATGATACTCCATGCAATAAAGTCACAAACGTCTACACAATAAAACAGTGCATCTTATATGAAAAGCCACGAACAGCATGAAAATATTAATCGAGGCTCGTTCCGAAGTTGAAACGTCAGAGGAATAATGGTTGAAACAAAATGAATCCGTGAAACAGAGAGAATTAACAGCAGGCAATACGTGTCATCAGTTAAGTTGCCTGCTTAATTTTTAAAAGAAATTTTACCGAGCTTGGTGATATGTCGATTTGTGATGGTTGCAGCTTAATGGGTCTCCGGTCTCTAATACCAGGGGTGTTGATTCGAATCAAATCATGTAGGTACTTTTGTATTAGGTTAAAAATACTTTTCTGAACTAAAATTTCTTACCTTTCATTCAGACCAATTCTACAGCTCTTGAAATAATTACGATTATATCTACTAAGCCAACTTGATTGTGTAAAATTAAACCTAAGCTGAAGAATTTATAAAGCTGCTGATGATTTACCTAAATGCTTTATTAATTATCACATATTTATATCATAGTTTCACCACAAGCGTTAATGTGATGATTGTATTACCCAACCAAAAATTCTCAAGAAATAGAAATATTTCATTAGTCTAACCGCTGTCACCAGTCATTCCATTTAATGAATAACAAGAAGAACTTAAATACACCGCGAACGTTCCTTTACCCTAAGCGAGCTAAACAAGCAGTATTTTTTCCGTGGCATTGATTTATATATTTTCCCGGCTGATGTACAACCTTTCTTAGTTAACGGTGGCGGCTCGAGCCCGAGGTCACGCTCAAATATTAACTCCTGTCAGCTTATGCCGCCCTGGTAACTTCTCTCGCCTTCATATTTTATTTGGACGTCTAGGTTTTGTGTTTGGATTTCGGTGGTAGAATAGTAAGGAGAGTATGATTTTAATAATGATCTATTATTTGAGATAGTAATACTGTTGGGTCACAAATATTTTGTAAAACTTTGTTATAATTAATTTTAGTATTGAACATGATTTTTTTTCGTTTATCAACTAAAATATGGTGATAATCTCTTAGAATCTTCTAATATTTTTACTAGCTGTGCCAGCGGTGTCACCCGCGTTTATGGTTAATATTATATAGACTATTTCCGTCATACATGATTTCTATGTAACTTTAACCATTAAGGCTGCACACGCGACGGAAGCTTAAAAATGGAGTAACTTCTCCCGTTTTCCCAACATTTCCCTTCACTACTCTGCTCCTATTGGTTGTAGCGTGATGAAAAGTATACTATAACCTGCCCAGGAGTTATTTTGAAAATATATTTCAAGTACAGAATTGACCTCTCTACAGATTTATTATAAGTATAGATTATTAACAAAAATATATGTGATACTTCGTACTAAAATTATTGCGTGAATTTAATTACCTCCAGCCTTTTTTTTCACACGAAGAAATGCGTTACGTATACCACTTCGCCTCGGGGGGGACAAGATGGTTATGTGGGACTCCCAGGGACCTCTGCATCAGGAGACCCCCTCTCCGGCCAAGATGTTAGTGGCCAGGGTATACCTACTAGAACTCCGGAATGCATCCTCCACGCCGACTGAGGCTTCGCGGGTGCCCCTAAGGAATCCTCCGCTAGGCCTCAGCGTCAGCCCGCTATCGGGCGCCCGCGCTAAGGGTGGAGATCCCCAGCCTGGCTTGTGGGATATATGATGTCTCCCTCTGGTTCAAACTTTAGCAGTACAAAATTTCATTGCAATCGGTAGTGTAGTTTGGAGGTGAAGACTTAACATGCAGATAGACAAAGTTAAATTCGCATTTATATTATCAGTAAGGACCAGTAAGGACATTCTCCTGTGATGTCTACTTAATTCGCTGCTCCACCAAATAACATTCGATCATGATATCCCTAAACATTTTACATGCCATTAAAAGCCATTACAGAGACAGCAATTGAACAGTAAAACGGACAGGTTATTGATTCCATCGCCAGGGCCAATACGTTCGCTCGTAACATTTTCACGGGGAATATAAAATACACCCTGTTTTATTTTCATAGCGAGACAGGTGACCGTAATGTCTCTACGTTTTATTGCAGCAGTATATGGTGACTTTTGGGTTCTGTAGGCAAATAAAAAATGTAACGGTGGTGGGATGCTTGAATATGCTGCATATGGCAGGTGATGGACATTTGTATAGTCGATAGGAGTCCCCACAAAACCAATGCATTCATTTATTAAAGCATTTTCAGTAAAGTTCAGCTAAAACTTTTTTTAAATGTGATGATCATATGATAAATAAATAAATTAAGACCTTAATCTAACTACCCTTTAATTGTCATGGAAGTTAGATTAAGGTCTTAATTTTGATTTGATTTAATTTATTTAATGCCTTATGTAACAGTGTTTTTAATAAGATAGCATAGATTTAGGCTTCATGGCTATTCACTACTGGCTTTGAAAGTTTGTTTATTCCCATCAAAGTTAAATTTTCACAACCACCCATGGATTAGATAATTATTTGATTATTATCTATATGAATATATGAGAATAGTATTTACACATAAAAAGTTAGCATTTAAATAACGAAAATAAAGTTAGTATCTATAGTAATATAAAGCAGCGTTGAATATATTGTTCGGACGTTAAAATCTCTAATCTATCAGTTTGAAAAAGTGTTTGTATTAGACAAGCACTTTATCGAGAAATATTTTAGACTTCAGACATCACAAATTGTAGTGGAGGTACGACAATTACTATTACTAATACACTATTCCAATAAATCTTTGAACCCTATCATTCTATTCGATGCGCACTTGACCAAATTTTTTATGTTCATCGTATGGATGAATATCAAATGTAAGATAATTTTATGGGCTATGTAAGAGATGTGTTTTAGCGGGCGGTTTCTTTATGATCTAAGTTTGTATGATGTTTTTATTGTGCCGTATGTACTTATCCGCTGCTCAGTCAGGTAATCAACGTCTGAAGGTCAGGCAATATGTATGGAAGGTTTTATGACTCCATTATTCTTGGCACTTTGGAATTCTGTGCGTAAACGCTGTTACACTTTTAGGACAGATCGCTTACAATGGTATCATAAGAGATTGAAAGTTATTAATAGTGAAGCAACTTTATTACTATTTTTAAGAGCAGGGTAGCTCAATGATAGGGACACGCGCCTCTTAACTGAGGAGTGCGAGTTCCAACCCGGGCACGTACCACTAGAGTTCAAATCTATGTACGTATTTATACCACTTGCTTGACGGTGAAGGAAAACATCGTGATAAAACCTGCAAATTCAAACAACTTTGGATATGTAACCATGATCCAAAAAAAAGTCTGGTTTCCCTATCTTAGGGCTACGAAGGTTAGATCGGCAGTCGCTTCAATGCAATTACCAGAGTCGCTAAATCCTGGATCATGTTCTAAGTGGACCCGTCTAAAACAAAGGACATAATGCTAGAAAGATGATGAATAGTGAAGCAACTTTATAGCGGTAAAAATCTGGATGGGTGGCTGAAGTTAAAATATCACTGACCCTTTGTGCTGCAAAAGTTTTGTGCAATTGATTGCACCTGCTTGAAATATGAACTTAAAGAGCGGTAAGAATAATAGTCCAAATTAATTTTGCTTGGCTTCAATAACTGTCTACCTCTCTTCTGATTAGCATTATGTGCTCTACGTAATCGCAGTTTGCCTGGATCATAATCTTGGTTATAGTAAGTCTGGAGATTTCTCTTTCTGGAATTCCTCTATGTCAAAATCGTAAGCTCTAACCGGAAGCAAAGAAATTAGACCCTGGTTATACACACATTTGTAGTTATTTCAATATACTGGTTTCCTATTGTATTTAAAAACATCAATAGCAATTTTCACATTTCCATTTGAATTTTATTTCAATTTGGTTTTTAATTACTTCAAATTATTAATATATTACTCACTTACTACAGCAACAAGCGGCATTTTGCGTACAACGGAACCAATTCTATTGCAAAAAGTTCTGTTAAATTAAACAAACGCAATTAAAATACAAACCAAACAAAAACAACGTGTAATCACTAAATCAAAATTGAGATGTTCCAATAGGGACGAGACAAAGGCCGTTTTTGCTGCGTCGACCTCTCGACGTGCCGACGGGTAAACACCGCTCAAATACCGATGTTACGAACGCTTAGAGGCATTGAGGAGGAATTTAATTACAAATCGCGAATTAAACCGAGCCCAAGTGTTGGGCCTACCGCGGGCAAATAACCGATCGCAGACAGTTGCGACTTGGAAAAAAATTTGCCAGCTTAAAATTTGTGGGCAGAAAATAATTTTAAGGCATTGTTCTTTCTAAGATTAATATAAGACCTATGTTAATGCGAGTGCCTTCTGATCAACATACATAGGTGTAGGCTGATTATGCTTGTTATCTGATTTACGGGTTACAAAGAGTAAGTGGTAATAGCTTCAGTGTATTATCTGA
Organism: Glyphodes perspectalis; assembly: GCA_951394215.1. Classification (NCBI taxonomy): domain Eukaryota; kingdom Metazoa; phylum Arthropoda; class Insecta; order Lepidoptera; family Crambidae; genus Glyphodes; species Glyphodes perspectalis. The sequence goes on along the minus strand of OX596207.1, from coordinate 2,115,914 downwards.
ATGGCTAGCCCGATGGTCGAGTGGTCAAAGATCCTGGCCACGAAACCGAGGGTCGCGGGTTCGAATCCCGCTGAACATGGGCATTTGTACTCGAGTCATGGTTGTTTGTTATCGTATTTAAGTATGTCTATCCGTTCACCTAGTATCCATAGCACAAGCATAAGTTTAGTTTGGGACTAGGGAATTGGTGTATCAGTCTAGATAAATTATTATTATTATTATTATTATTATAAATAAATAAAAATCAAAGATTATGGGTAGAGCGCAATAGGAACGATTTATAATACAAGGAACTATATGTCCTATATAATCCTAAAAACTACACCATGTGTATTAAGAAAACATATTATTATACGGGGTTTGAACCAAAACTTCTTGCATACGCATTGATATCAAACAATAACCTCCCGACTGCTGAATGTGAATTAAAGCCATAAAATTCCCAGCATGACGACAAAATCCCTCAGAGTGTCGCCGGTACAAAATTGCCTTTGCTGCCTTTTCTAGGCACCTATTCTTCCACCCTGAATATTCCCAGTGTCTGCTGGGCTGCTTAGAATATAGAATTCAATTTTAAAGTTTGAGACGGTACTGAACATTTGAACTTCACGTAGCTACTTTGAAATTGTATAAATATTTCGCTACCAAGCGTTTTGAGTAAGCGACTGGAACTAGTATCATCAGAAATTTCTAATGATATTAGTTTTATGTTAAACTATCTGTGCCTGTGGTTTCACCCACGTTTATGGTTAATGTTATATAGCCTATAGCCCTCCTTAATAAATGGGCTTTCAACACTAAAATATTTTTTCAAATCGGATCAGTTTTTTTTTTATTAGCTCGTTCAAACAAACAAAATTTCAGCTTTATAATATTAGTTCTGACACATTTTGGTCTTAATCAGTTAGTTTTTTTGTTTCCCATTATGGGTTGACTTATCAACAAGTATGTCCAATGCGCTAAGAGTTCTAGGTTCGATTCTCTTAAAGGTTAAACAATCGTGTGGTAAATACTTGTGTTTTTTGGGTAAATATCTAATATTTATACTAATATTCGTCACACATTTCAATCAATTTAACACTTTTACTACTTTTATTCATAATTATGACAATGATATATTTTATTTTAAATTAATTTTATATTGTATTATGGTATTAATTTAGTATATTTGTGGAAAAACAATGACTCGATACATTTAACCAAACCAGAAGGAAAGTAACCACAATCCAGCATCGAATTTTGTTCAAAAAGTTAACTTCACTTCACTTCCCTACCGGGGTAGACAGAGAGAACCGAACGCCATATGGCACGGTGCACATGCTTCTTTAACATTCATAATTTATTTCATGTAAGCTCTGCGGGCTCTTTCATATACAAACATAAAATAACAACACGCCCATAATCCCCGAAGGGGTAGGCAGAGTCATAGGGGCAGGCCCCTTTAACCACATTCAGCCTATTTGTGCATCATAATCAGGTAGTGCAGGTTCCAACCCGAGCACGTACCTCTGGATTTTTCAAATCTATGTATATATTGATCATCGTGATGAAACCTGAACATTGAAATAACTTTGGATTTGTAACCATAATCTCCTACCTTAGGGTCACGAAGGTTAGATCGGTAGTCGCTTCAATGTAATTGCCAGACTCGCTAAATCCATGATCATAGTCTAAGCAAAAGGGGTCCCCTTCTAAGCACGGGACATAATGGTAGGAAGATGATGATAATATTTATTTCATCAATATTTGTCTGGGTAATAAAAAACGTGCAAGAGTCCTCAGTCACAGTACTCAGTGCAAACAGTAGTATGGTAAATGAGTTTGCTCGATTAAGTGTTAAGTTAACGGTTGTGCTGCCATAATTATCTCAATGACGGTTCGTCGGAGTATTTATACTTATTCGAAAATCTTTACTGATGTTACGAATTTATTAGTAGCGTGATTTAAGAACTCGGAGATAACAAGGCCTAAATCACCTGATTTCGTTGATCATCATTATTAAGATATTAGGAGGACCTCCTCCTAATATCTTAATAATGATGATCAACTATCAAACCCAAAACAAAAATGTATTATATCGGCGTATAGTTTGGTTAGGTGTGTAAGGATCGTGCCATAAGGCGTTCGGTTCTCTCTGCCTACCCCGCTACGGAAGTGGCGTGAAGTTTAGTTAGTAAGTTAGTTAGTTAATATGGTTATGATTGGGTTCGTCTAAAATGAATAGATATTAGACAATATTCCTTAATCTTACTACCATTTTATTAATACATATTGGTTTAACGAGCCAACATAAAATAATTATTTACCTTCCTTAACTAACTAAGGTAATTTAGTTAGTTAATTTATCTTTGCTACTTTATATAAAACCGTTATCCTGACGAGCTGAACTGATGAATATTAATAAACGAAAGCACTACATACCTTAATAATTAAACTGTATCGCTAAATTGGACACTTAGTATAATTGTAGCGCCGAACTTGAAAACTGTTGGACCATTTTAGCTAAGATATTTATACAGCTAGGTATCACTTATTATGACATCCAGTAAAATGCTCGAAACTTGTCTTTCATTTATTGAATTGAATGATATTGCAGTTGTTGCAATATCATCATTCGTTGTCTCCACTCTCGTAGAATTCGGTAAGTTACAGATATTCTATAATTTTTTCGCCGGAATTATTAATTTTCCAAGATGAAAAGTGTATATATCCGTTTTTAGAGAAATTGTCGTAGCAAATTTAAATCGCAATTGGAAAGACCGGCAGAGATACTTCCACGTTTACGAGAATAATATAAGCCAAGATTTGTAACCAAATCGAAATAAAAAAAACAAATTAGTTGATTGCCCCGATATCTTTTATGTCTCTCGAGCACCCGCAGTATGGGCAGTAAAAAACTTGGCGGTCGCGCTGCCGTGCCCGTAATCCACCCGTCAGTTATACATTAGCAATAAAATGAAAACATTGTTTCTGTATTAAATCCAGAGAGTGGTTTTCTATTAATGGTCGTTAATAATGTTGTCGGATAAAGGTCAGGGGTCAGGTCACGAGTCTTTTGAATTGAGGACCGTTGGGAAAGATGTTTAGTAACGTAAATCAGATACAATATAAATTGCTTATAAATAATTTGCCTTAACTTAACACCATTTAGTCAAACTCACTATGCTCTATAATTATGCTACGAATACTATACTCTGAATACCTATTCAAATCCTTAGATCAGAAAAGTGAAACTAATTCAGTCTATTTATTGCAATATGGGTAAAAAAATAACTAACGAAGATACTTTTGTATTTTTATCTATCAAATATTTAAAGAATCAGCAATAGCTACGCTAAAAATACATAAATTATTTTTCATATATAAATTCTCCAGACTGACACACCAATTCCCTAGTTCCAAACCAAGCTTATGCTCGTGCTAATGTACACTTGGTAAACGGATAGACATACTGAAATATATTTATAAACATCCATGACTCGAGTACAAATGTCCATGTTCATCACACAAAACATTTGCCCCTAGCGGGCTTCGAAGCCGTGACTCTCAGTTTCATAGCCAGGGTCTCTAACCACTGGACCAACGGGCCAGTCATTCCATATACGTAGCTCCGTTCCTTATCTCGTAGACGAAGGTACACACGTACTAATACAACACGAAGACAAAAGTAATAAATGAGGGACGTCAAGAGCCAAGTTAGTGCTTTCATAAAAATATCCTCTGCTTCGAAGGAGTGGCTGCGAAGTGAGCTCCCTGAGGTAAAGTTCCCACTAAATTTTGTAAAAGCTTTACCGTTGTTTAGAAACCTTCCATCCAACACTGAATGTGCCTCCAAAGCAGGCCCCATGTGTAAACTGCGACAAACCAAAGTCTACTCTAAGCGTAGTAACTTTGAGTCGGTTTTAGAATGTGCGAGGTTAATAAAATGTATTTTCTTCACGAAAGTCAGGACGATATTCGCCGGACGCAAGAATACCGTTAAGATAAAAGTTGTGCCGAGGAAAAATTATATTTTCATTTGGAAACGTCCGTGGGTAATCATTTAAAATTGAAAGTTTTTGGTTATTGTGACGTCTGTGCCGGAATGTCTGTCTTAATGGCGATGAGAAGAGAAATGTTAGAATTGCTGAAGTCTAGTCGTTTAGGTTTCCTCAAATAAAGTTCTAGACCTAAATGATAACAGTTTCTGTAAATATGATAAATTACACAAATAAACAGAAGGGTATTATTATTAAGTATTGCCCGAACATTTATACTTACATTTATCATTAACATTTAAGTCCAAGCTGCGCTTTGATTGGCTCGCTTGTTTGACGCTAGGTCGAAAGCACGATTCTGATTCGTCAAGGATATAATATGGCTATGAAGAGGTATAGAGCAATTTCCTTGCCAAGTCGCATTTGGATCCATACTTTAGAAATTAAAAAGGAATCGCATTTTAAGTTTTAAGCATCAGTATCAGTTGTCAATTTGTCCTTTGAAAATGTCAATGTCAATATACAAAATGTCCTTTTTCACAGCTTTCCATCCAACCCAGCTTACTGTCCCATGTTGGTCTGGGACTTAAAAAGAATAAGCCAACTGTGGTTCTTGCCTAGCATGTCGTAAAAGGCGACTAATGGTATATCGGGTTTGGTGTGTAATTCTGTAGGCGACAGGTTAGCCGCTTGTCACTGCTTTTTCGTTATGTCCCGTGCTTGGACGGGGTCCGCTTAGACCATGATCCAGGATTTAGCGAGTCGGGTAATTACATTGAAGCGACTGCCGATCTGACCTTCATAACCCTAAGATAGGGGAACCAGACAATTTTTGGATCATGGTTACAAATCCAAAGTTGTTTAAATTTGCAGGTTTCATCACGATGTTTTCCTTCACCGTTGAGCTAGTGGTATCAAAACGTACATAGACTTGAAAAATCCAGAGGTACGTGCCCGGGTTTGAACCCGCACTCCTCGGTTAAGAGGCGCGTGTCCCCCTACCATTGAGCTTCCACCGCTCCTTTAAAAATTAGTTTGTGATTTAATTTAATTTCAAAATATTCAAATGTAATTGGAACGCTGATTAAACATTTCGGATGAATTAAATTAATTGGAATTTTTGATTTAAAACGCGATCAGGCGGCATTCCAAACGAAGAACATTATAAAAAATAGGAGTAAATAATTGTATTTAAAAATACCTGTGAGCCGAACAAAAAAAATTTTTGAAAACAAATTCATAAAATTACATACCACTTTTGTAAGTGCTTAAATATTTTTTTATGAAACAATATATATCTACAATATAATATATATATCATCTAAATGAGTAATAACCATATTAATAAATAAATAAATATCAGACTACAGCACATACCTACATAGATCTGACTCCGAGATAAGTAGTTTAAGCAGTTGTGTTACTGATATCAGAATCAACATTGGTATTACAAATATAAACTTAAATATTGGATATTGACACCTAGACACAGAACAAAAACAAGTATTCATCACACGAATGTTTGTCCTGCGCAGGGATCGAACCCGTTGTGCGTTCGTTCTTGGCGCATGGGGCAGGGTCATTACCGAATGCGCTATCGAGTCAATCAATATGTACTTTTGAAAAAAAAATAAACGGAACTGTTTTACTGGTAACAAATACACTTTGTCGCAGGACGCTAAATAAAATTACGCGCTCCAATGAAGTTTTAATGAAACGCATCTGTCATTAGGTGGGTGAAGTTTGGTAATTTGTGCGTGTGGATGTTAAATGCGTTACAAACATACAAACATACGAATCTTTCCTCTTTATAATATTATTCTAGATATGCTATTCAATGTACCTAATTTCTATAAATGTTAAGTATATAATGGCGGTAGTAGCTCAATGGGTAAAAACTTGAATATTAGTAGTTTAATGAGTAGGAAGAGTCAAATGCGTAGGTAAGTATCAGTTTAAATCTAAATTTTTTTAAATCCAAATCCGTATATTTACACCACTAGCAAAATATCAACGGAATTTCGACCGTGTAAGCAAATATTTCTTGATATTCCTTGAAGTAGCACTCTTTATGCCAAAAACCTCTTAGAAAACCCCGACCACCATAGAGAATGCTTTAATATACATGAGCGAACCATAAAAGTTCCTTGTCACTTGAGGATCTCTAAAGTGTTAATGCGCAACTACCATACAAAAACCCATAACATCCATTCAGAACCCCAATGGTACAACAATGTAAGGAAGTAGAGATGTCGATCAGCTTGCTATCGATAAACTATCGATAGTGTGCAAAAAATCTGATAATAGACGGATTTTAGAAAAATCTATAACATAACATCTATAATATGCTAACGATTTGTGAGAAATACTATACCATCATCTTCCTAGCGTTATGCCCCGTACTTAGGCGGGGTCCGCTTAGGCCATGATCCAGGATTTAGCGAGTCTGGTAATTACATTGAAGCGACTGCCGGTCTGACCTTCGTAACCCTTAAGATAGGGGAACCAGACAATTTTTTGGATCATGGTTACAAATCCAAAGTTGTTTGAATTTGCAGGTTTCATCACGATGTTTTCCTTCACCGTCGAGCTAGTGGTACAAATACGTACATAGATTTGAAAAATCCAGAGGTACGTGCCCGGGTTTGAACCCGCACTTCTCGGTTAAGAGGCGCGTGTCCTTACCATTGAGCTACCACCGCTCTAAATTATCAAAACAATATCAATGTCAATTTATCGCAAGTTAAAATAAACTCACCCTGGGTTCGCGCTATTAGACATTTAGTGAGAAATACTATACCAAACCAAACTAAATAATCTATAGATACCTATAGATACCTTTATTTATCGTCTGTCTCCTACACTGGCAGTCAAGACAGTCAAGAACAATAACCATACCACAAATGACGTTGATTGATTTGTCAACATCACACCGTACATCCTACAATGTGCTGAGCTATTCCCGCTGCTAGCTTAGTTTATAAAACACAACAATTTAACAGACCTTCGTATTTTGGTATACAATACCTACATAGCTACTCAAGGAAATATTTCAACAACACAAATACAATATTAATAGTAACTCGTCATGAATTTAAAAGTTTTGATAAATATTTGATAAGTAGATTGATAGCTAAAGCCTCGGTGCTATGAATACTATTACAAGTCATCAATAGCATAATCACTTATGTACTATAAAAAATATTTATACTATCGATGCACTCGTAGATATGATTTCTGAATTTCGAGGCAATTCGATAGTAAAACTATCGATCAATATGAGCATCTCTATAAGGAGGGTTGAAGGGTCCAACGATTGAGATAAATGGGTTCCAAAATGTGTTTTGATTTTTTATAGCTGTATCGCACTTTTTTTTCCTGAGAAAGATTTAGTGCTGATAGGGAAAAGGTGGAAGAAAAAGGAACAACATGTTGGTGGATGTAATGGTTTTTGAGAGACAAGGTGTGTAGAGATGTGCTGTTAAATGTGATTTAAATAAATTATTGTACGATATACAATTAAAGATATGATTGTTTGGGCGACAAGCTAGTCACTTGTTATTACTTTTTTACAATTTTTTACTAGTCCAACTCTATTTTTATTTTGTCTTTAGATAGTAAATGGAGCTGTTCGATGAATTTTATCTTAACCCCCTGACCCCTTCAGGGTGTATGTAAAATATGCCCAATATGCAAAAATGTGCATAATTAATATTAGGGAGAGCAATAGTGATACTAATATTGCTCTCTCTAATATCAATATCAATACTAATAGCTATAGTTAGAATACACTCCTTATGCAATCAACTTTAGTTAACTTTTACTTTAAGTCCAGAAACTTTAGCATCTTTCAAACGAAGTCCGTATTTAGTATTTGTTAAGCCATTTATGTTTATTTAGATCACTAATTGCAGTTGCATTGATTTCACTCAACTATGCCGTAAGATTTTTTTTTAAATACTGGTGCCGAAAGTCGGCAGGTTGTAGTAAACTTTATAAATATTCTGAGAGCGTATACCGACGTTGTCTTGTCAAGACATTGTAGAGACATCTCAACTATGAGGTACCTGGCAAGTGCCCTCTCAGTAAATAAGTGGAATTCTTGGGCCCTCTCGCGAAGATTATGCTAATGACAAGGCTTGTAGTTGCGGACAGGTCTAGTCTAGTTTTTGGTTTATACCTTAAAACTTTTTATATAAACTATTATATCGACTTAGACTTTACTTGGGCTGGAAGATGCTTCAAATAGCGTATTTGTTAATTTTGTGATAAATTCTTCAATAGTCATTACAGTTTGTTTAATTTTATTATGCGTGTTTTAAATAAATTCCGCATGGTGGTCTGGGATTTAAAAAGAATGTGCCAACTGTTTTTTTTTTTGCCCAGCATATCGTAGCGACTAATATTATATCGGGTTTTGGGTATGTGATTGTCAATGTCAAACACAAAAATTTTAAAAAGGAGAGACAATTGTCTCTCCTTTTTACAATTTCCATCTAACCCAGTCCAGTTTTATTGTTGGCTGAATGTGGTTAAAGGGGCCTGCAGCCCCTTTAACCACATTATTATTACATTATGGGCGTTAGGTTATGTGTGTTTATATTCCGCAAATTAGTTTCATTTGTAGTTTTTTTTTTTACTCTATCGATCGGACCATCATTCTTGGGTGTTACAAATTATCTAAAACGAAACTATATATATAACTATCTATCTATCATGATTTATACAAATCTATGCTTACATAGATTTTAAACATGCATCTAGATTTTATTTATACTAAGGTATGTCTATGAGTGTCAAGAGTTGAACCAACTCACTCCACGTTTAAGCGCGTGCCCTTATCCATCCAGCATCCACAGTAGGACTTTTATCTGAAAATTGTATCCTGGCAGTATATTTGGCGCACATATTTTTCGTTCGACCGAAAATGAGTGGGCTACGATAAGTTAAATTTATTGCCCTGCAGAGTACAGCGGTGATTACAACAAGTCTATGCTATGTAGCCAATGTCAATGAGTAAAAAATGGCCAAGTTTAGCGGAGTATTTAATGTATCTATAAGGTGTTAAGTTGATATTAATCATTCCTTATTATATCTTGACCAAATTCTTTTCAGTATTATTACTTAATATTATACCCAAGTCATAAAAAGTGTTATTTTTTTTTCATTGAAAATTGCATGAATTATCGATTGTTCCGGAGCAAAAATAAACTTCTTATCGACGTTACAGTCAATCTGCGCAAAAAAAATATTTAGTTTGACTATTGATCAAGTCTTGAACCTGAATTTAATTTAGGTTGGCTATGCTCAAAGCTCAACCTAAATCAATAGTCATAACTATAAATCAATACCTATTCAGTAATTTTAGTCACCACTTTGACTCCTATCATAGTTAAGTTGCTTAACTTTTTAAATCATACGACTCTTTATAAAAAAATGCTTAACGTCCCTTTAAGATTTGGGCTGTGGTATTCTGACAGTGTATAAAGCCAAGTCTCGGAATCAAATTAAACGGTACAGCTCCACGGGTTGCTTACGGCGGACGCTTTAGGTAATCGAGTCATGGGGTTGGTAATGGGATGGACAGGGTTGCAAAATTATATTTAGACGAGTTTTGAAAGACCATGAAATACAAAGTCCTTTTACGCATGGCAGCGTCTATGTATATAAGTGTCTAGTTTTTAAAATGTTTTTATATGTATTTAAAAAAAAACTTGTATCTAATAGTATATTATTTTTCATATGCCATGATTGAACAGCTTCACTTTGCAGTATTATTTAATTAAATGAATTATGCAGACGAAATCTCTTGAGAATTTATATTAACTTAGTTAACTAAGTACTATAATTCTTATTCTAACTCAGACAGAACCTTCCTGAACCAAATCTTAGTAGTTCGGCAGTAAATAGAGCCAAGTCCCCGAAATCAAATTAAACAGCACAACTTCGCGGGTAAGTAACAAATACTTCGGACGCTTTGCATAATCGAGTAAAGATTTGATAAGGGGACTAACTTGGCTTTCGAACTTAAGTTTAGTCACGATTCCAAAAATGTAAGGTTGAGAACCTTACATTTTTGGAATGAATGAATGAATGAATGAAACCTAAATGAATACTAAACTAACACAAAAATGTCATATTACATACTCGAAACTTCCGACTAAAACAACGTTTTGCACCACTTCCAGACAGATTTGATTGATCATTATATATATTTTTTTGTCAATTTGCTACATAGATCCAATTCAATAATCTAAAATTACTCAATCAAACCAAAACAATGAACTTATTACCAGTAGTTAATTTTAATGATTATTTTCATATGGATGTGTGTGTGTGAATGTAAACTGTGAAGATTGTTAAAAAAGATATACAACGGCCTTTATAGTACATGTTTCATAATTAACACCTACAGCAAAATTCAAGTCGTCCGAAGAAAACCGAAACTAACAGAAACTATTTCGCAAGGCGAGCTTCTAACAAGTTTCCATAATAGGGCCGCGTCCTTGAGACACTGATGCTAGATAAGACTTACATATCATTTCGTCTGCAATCCTCAAAGAGGTAGCAGAATCCAAAGAGCGGACAGTGGTCTAAACTATGTACATTTAGGAAACAAAAAAATTAGTTTATGTAGATGAAAAAGATAAAAAAAAAGTAGTGACCAATATCTATCTCGTCAACTACATCATCACGAACCCAATACACATTCACCTTTTACGACATACAAGGAATACGTAAGAAACACAATTAGCACATTATTTTTACTTTCTATACCAACATAAGAAAAGTTGGTTGCGAATTTTTTTTTCATACAAAAATATTATCCTAACTTATAATAGGAATTTTAAAACATTTTCTTTTTTACGAATCTTGTTGTGTCAACAATGTATGTTTTAGGAAACATACATATCCAATTTTGTGCAGTATCTTATGCGCCTATAAACCCATACACACATTTCTAAAATTTATTTTATTCGAACGGATTTTTTGCCACTTCTAAGCTACAAACATCTTTGCCCCAAGTCCGTTCAAACAAGAAGGCCAAAGCAAACTTGCAAATCACATTGTCAAATGTCGACTAACTAACTCCGGAACTAACTGCAAACGCAAAGAAAACATAATGAGTTGGGCCAACGAGACTCCGTTTGCATTCGTTAGGTATTGCATAATTAATTATTTGATTCCAAATTGTGGCTCGCTGATTGTTTAGCTGTTTTTGTGGAGTAAATTGCGCATTTTAATTAATTGGAATGTAGCTCGCCATTTTATGTAAAAGAATAAGTCCAGGATAATATCCATACAATCTATTTAAATTAGCTGAGAGCGGTGGTAGCTCAATGGTAAGGACACGCGCCTCTTAACCGAGGAGTGCGGGTTCAAACCCGGGCATGTACCTCTAGATTTTATAAAATCTATGTACATATTTATACCACTAGCTCGACGGTGAGGGAAAACATCGTGATGAAACCTGCAAATTCAAACAACTTTGAATTTGTAACCATGATCCAAAAATTGTCTGGTTCCCCTATCTTAGGGTTACGAAGGTCAGATCGGCAGTCGCTTCAATGTAATTACCAGACTGGCTAAATCCTGGATCATGGTCGAAGCGGACCCCGTCTAAGCACGGGACATAACGCTAGGAAGATGAATCTATTTAAATTAGCTGACTTGATAATCGTTAATTTAAACAATTTAATTTACGTCGAATTGAATCGTAGACCATTTTAAAGAATTGACAACTATGTTATTACAATGTGCAAATATTTTTTTTATTAATTCTGTAACCCCATGATATCATAACTTGTCGCAATAACTACTAAATAAAATGTTACATTTAGACAGTTCGTAAAAAGTATAACAAATATTACTGATGTCACCCTATTAATAGACTCCATATTGTTAAGAAGTGAACTACTGTGGAATGAACTGTGGTACCTCAGTGAGATTGAAATATTATTTATTTTGCGTGGGATTCTTTGAATCCACCCACGCCTGGATTACGTTTGGAGTTCCAAAATTCGAGTAATTGCGGATGTATTGATTCAGCGATGAGGAAAAATGTCACAAGTGCTTACTAAGCACATTTTAATTAATTCTGACGTTTAAATATGACTCAATTTGTCCGTCTTATGTCTCTGAATTAGCGTCTACATTCGGAGTTGCTACGTCATAGCCACTTCTCCTATCGAATATGTTTGTTTTATCTATTTTTAAGAATAAATATTTCACTCACTACGTAAAAGCCTGTTATTGTGTACCTAATTTTTGTATGTCTCCTGGAATCTATATATATTTCTAAGATAAAACTGACCTTAGGTAATTTTTTTTAAAGTTCATATCTTACCAAATCTTAACATAGTATTTAGTATTATTCTTCAATGTACTCACTCAATCAGGGGAAGTAAGGGTTGGTTTGAACCTCCCTATAGCTATATGGAATTTAAGATAAACCTACTCAACGCCGAGCTGCTCAGAGCTACATTGAACACAACCAAGTGTAACTATTTTTCTTCCCGGCACAAACTCCGCTTCCCTTAACTTTGCTCAGCGTACAGATGTAACCGCGAATCTGATTAATTTACCCGGTGCTACGGCGTAGGGGTGGCAATTCGAAGTAGCACACCGGGTAAAGTTAAGCTACGGGTATCTTAGTGAAAATGGTTGTCAACTCAGAAACTCAGGCGCAGATTAGTACACCGACTGCTTAAGTAAACTCTTTGCGCCATACAAACTATTACACCTCGAATCTCCGAAAGGATAGGCAGAGTTCGATGAGCTTATTGCTCATTAAACTACTCTTAACTATAAATAAAATTCAGTTGGGTTAGATAGAAAATTGTGAAAAAGTTATTACAAGTGGCAAACTCATCGACTAAATAATCACAAACCCAATGATGTCGTAAAACGCGACTAATGGGGTACTGGGTATAATACTCAGGGGTATAATAAAAATGCAAGGCAAAGAACTCAGTTGGTGTACTATTTTAAGTCCATACCTATGTTATTCTGCGCCATGATGCACCTAACTACGCCGAGTGAGCTTAAAGTTGTTTAGCGTAGAATGTTTTGAATTCTCTCGTTTCTGCTCAGAGCGTCATTCTTAAATACATTTTTAATAAGTGAGTGAGTAACATATTTTGCAGTAAATTAGTTAGCGCAATCACTCAGCGCAGCGTTACATATCTAGCAAATTTTCATTCTTTATGTGCTACGTTCTACCACCACTCGCACGAAAACTCGAAATCGCTGTAACTCTAGCTAGTTGCTTTCCGTAGCTAATTGTATTATTATTTCATCTGTGAGAACATTCACTTGTCTGTTAAATGCAGGAGCAAGAGTGGTAGTGAAATTTAATGTGGCAGCTACATTTTAATTGTTTACAACTTCAAAACTTACGTAAAAGTAAGTTTTTAATCATAGCTACATTTTAAAATAGCATTCCATTGTTTTTATACATTTTATTCAAGTGTTTCTTACATCTTTTGTACTTCGACTTTCAAAATACAACATTGAAGTAATAATAATATGTATTTTTAAATAAGTATGTTAATCATGTTTGGACAACTTTTTATAATTCGGTAGGCCTATGTATATATTGACGATCTAGGACGATCCTAGATCGTCACAGATCATTATGATGACGAGACAAGACCGATGGAGACTGCAACAATTGCCGTTGCCTACTTTCTGATTCCAATTTCTCATTCGACTCGACTCTGTACAGTCGTAACCACGTACCTGATTAATTTCCCGCTGCCATCTCGGGCGTGAGAGCTGGAATTCCATGGAGTTCTCACACTGAAAGTTCGGTGTTCAATTCTCATTCGTTACGCGCACCATGTTGGCTGGCTTGTTGTGAGAGAATAGGGAATATGTAACTCGTACTGCGTGTGGTTGCATACTATGTATTTATTTGAGTTCACATACCTATTGGTGAGGTAAGGTTCCACAGTAATCCAACAGAAATATTTCTTTAAAGAAAACTTTGTAACTGCAATCGTAATCCATGAACGTAACCAGGAACATTACTAATGTGCCTACATCTACAAAAATATGCATATTAGTGATGTTCCAGAATTTAGCAAGTATTGTTATTACGTTAGATCAATTGTCTCTGACTTCATAACTCTTAATCAGGGGAACTAGAAAAGCCGCACCATGGTTACAGACCCATTTGTATGAGTATGTTGATTCTCGATGTTTTTAACGTCGAATAGTGAGATCAACGTTACAGTTATGTGACCTTTGTTTAAATAAATATCACGTTACATCACATACATTGATCTGACTCCGAAGTAAGTAGCTTAAGCACTTGTGTTACGGATATCAGAAACAACAGTGGTATTACGAATATATACTTAAATATTCGATATTTAACACCCAGACACAGAACAAACACAAGTATTCATCATACGGATATTTGTCCTGGGTGGGGATCGAACCCACAAGTATTGGCGCATGGGGCAGGGTCACTACCGAATGCGCCATCGAGCTTGTCAACAGGTGTCTTACATTTATGATGTGTTTGAAGCAATACATCATAAATGTAAGACACCTGTTGCCAGTAATAATGTACGAAAGTGTTTTATTCTATTCTTTAATTAAATCTCTATATTTAACGAAATTATGTACCGCGCAGTTCCAAATGAAAAGAAAAATAATAAAACCCTTATTTGCATTTCAATTACGCTCGTTATAGCAGATGCAAAGAAGAGACGACACAGAAAACCTTCTCGAAGCGCATCGAGGGTCGTGTCCCGTCAACTGAAAATATTTTCCTTGTATTGTGATCTGTGTAAGTTTTTCAGCGAAACGAGAATAATTGGAGAAGGGCTTTGCTTTCTTCTTATTGGATGGTCGCGTTTTTTGGCTAATGGCGACCAAACCTTCCCTTGAGGTTTAGTTCAGCTAGTTTTGAATAGAATATCAAGTCTTTTATTATTAAGTGTGGTATATAACATACAAACATAAGATAGCATCACGTCCATAATCCCCGAAGGGTTAGGCATATATTACCTACTAAATTTATTTTATATAGAAGTGTAATTAACACTAGTATTAGTATTGTTTGGGGTAAGGTAGGGAGAAATTATAATTTACTGTCCCATGTTCGTCTGGGACTTAAAAATAATTTAACGACAATTTTTTTGCCTTGCATGTCGTAAAGGGTGACTAATAGTATATTTATTGTTAAAAGACCTCTTTTAGAGGTTTTTTTAGCCAGTTTTGCATAGTATATTGAGCAATATTAATAAGTCCCATTTTGGTCTGGGACTTAAAAATAATTTACCAATTGTATTTTTTGTTTGCCGTCACGTGAAATATGACTAACTAGCTGTCCCCGCTATTTTGGTTTGGATAGGTGAGCCCGTTCTTGAGTTATAAAATTACAACAAAAAGTGGCATTAATATTTATATATATTGATTTATCCGTTAACCTAGTATCTACAATACACGCATAAGCTTAGGTAGGAACTAAGAAATTGGTGTGTCAGTCTGGAGAATATTATTATGTTATGTTGAAATCATGTTTTCTATGTGACATTTGAGATAAGAGCCCTAAAGCGAAATAATTTAACAACTTATATACATATTACTACATTGCAAAATGTCATCCATTTTGTATGCTGAATTGGTTTTTAATAGATGAACCGTACCAAAACAGATCGACTATGTAATTCAATGAATTACCATTTAACGTATCGTTTGACGCGTTAGTGCTTAGAATTTACTTTAAAGGCTGTAGTTTGTAGCTATCAAACTAGAGCCTCTGGGTTCAAATATCAAATGTTTGCATGATAAACAGGAATCAAGCATATATAATAATGATTTATCTTGAATGAATAACGTATTAATTTACTAATTTTGTGAACATTATTTGGAATTGATTCTAATGAGATTTCTATTCTTAATTCTAAACCACCAGGAAAGTAACTTTTTGGTTTGTATCCAGAACGCTGTGGAGATGTTTTAGGTAGGCCATTTAGGCTTCATTGTTCTATAGGATTCTTATTTTCATCGTTCTACAGGATATGGGGCAGCTCAATACTAAGACACATGCCTATTGTAAATGAACGGATCTATAACCATGATCCAATAAGACCGGTTCCCCTGGGGGTTGCGAAGGTCAGATAAGTGTTTTTTTTTAATAAAATAACCAGATTGGTTTAATCTAGGACAAAAGTCTTAGGCTGTCTACCCGGAGCGGAGTGAGGTAGCGGAGAGGTGAGTGAGTTGAAAATCCACCAATATATAACGTCTACTAAAGCGGTGCGGAGATTTTGTGCAATCCTATTGGTTAATATTCCTTTCTTTGCTCCGCTCCGGTAGTCAGGCAGCTTAAGCAAACCATATAAGCACGGCAAATGGCTTTTACAGAGTAGTATTACTATCTATAATACCTAAAACCTTGTTCAACTCATCTAAACCAAAATTCCAGATCCCCACCCTCACACTCGCGCAACACAGACAAAGAAACAAATGAAGTGAAATGTAATTAAACTACTTCACTCCGGAGCGTGTGGGAATGAGAACACGAACCTTACGAAAGTTTGCAATTAAATTTTCATTTGTTATGAGCGTTCATTCGTTCCGTGTCAGATCGGTGCTGGCGCAGCGAGATTCACTCCGTAACCTTGTTAATAATCTGCGGTCTTGTTTTACCTTTGTATCTGTTGTTTTTTAGTGGACATCTAATAAGGGGTAGTTATTTGGGTAAAGGTGTTTGAAGAACTCTGCCTATTTGTCGGGGATTGCGGGCGTTATGATGTGTATGTTTGTGTGTACTGCTGCTGATGCTGATGTTCAGATGTTTATTCCGATGAGGTTCTGAGATTTGAAAAGAATGCGTCGAATGTATGTAGGGTATAGGGGTTCAAAGAAAACTGAAACTCTTCACGGTGAATTCTTGTATTATTAAAATACAATTACAAATAATTATTTACAGAATCGTTCGTCTTAGGTACGTCTTAATGCTTTCGTCGTTTCTAGCAGACTCTTCGTCTCTCACTCCTTCACTCATTCGTCGTATCTCACTCTTTCGTTCATTCGTCTCATTCATTTGCCTTACGTTCCATTTATCTCAACACCCACACTCGGCCATCCTGCAGTTAGTCTGTCCTCAGACTACTATACATAAAACATTAAACATCATAACACAAAATAGAACATAAGACCTTCATACAATATTTGTATATTGTATGAAGGTCTTATGTTCTATTTTGTGTATGTAAAGTTGTCTTTAAATCTTAAAAAAAAAAAAAAATAACATACACTGTAGCAATAGCTCAATAAAGCCACGTAAAACATAAAAAACACATCATTATTATAATTTGCCTAGCTTGTAGTAAAAGGCGTCTAATGGCGTTTTTGGTATTGAGTTGTAATTGTATGTGTAAGCGACGTAGTAGCTACGTAGTTTTAGCACTGTTTTACACAATTTTCCATCCAGGTATAAGTACTCAATTTTCAAAATTATCACTAAAAGCTAACTAATTACTTTTAGTGAAAAAAAATTATGAACGAAATTCGTGAAACAGCGATAGAACCCGTGTTTTATTGATAAAACCGTTAATTTACTACGTAAAATTGGCATAAAAAAACCTCGCAAAGTTTTGGGTAGACAAATTATTAACAAAAAAAATGCATTCACTCTATATTAAAAACCGGGGCTAAAAATCAGGTCAATGCTTTTAACATTTAAAAGTTTGAAAGTTTCGTAACCTTTGTTTTTAAATGTTTGGTAAATAAGTTCTTGTCAATTGAAACAGATGATAAATATTTTATTTAATTTAATTTATTTTATTCGGAAACACAAAATTGGTATAGCGATCGAGAAATTTAAAAAAGCGAATATGTAATTTTTGGCTAAAACGAACGCGGGAATATTGTTTTTACTGAATGATTCACTTTTGCAAATATTTGACTAACTGCGTTTGCGAGTCTGGTAATTATGGGACTGACTGTACACTTGAGCACAGAAGTGTTCAATTTAAAATATTAGTGTAGATATTGAAAAATATTAGAATGACTGGGCAATTGGTTGAGTGGTCAGAGACTCTGGCCACGAAACCAAGAGTCGTGGGTTCGACTACCCCTAGGGGTAAAAGTTTTCGTGTAATGAACATGGACATTTGTACTCGAGTCATGCATGTTTATAACCGTATTTAAGTATGTCTATCCGTTCACCTTGTATCCATAGTACAAGCATACGCTTAGTTTGGAACAGGGGAATTGGTGTGTCAGTTTGGAGATTTTATTAATTTTATTAGTTATTATTAATTTATTTATTTAAAAAAAACTTCAATATCAAAAAACCAAAGACATGGTTCGGCTGAAATCCAATTAAAATATTATTGAGTGCAAATAATAGTTTAGTTGATGATTAAAACTGACAGGTATGGGATATACCTAGATAATAAGAGGCTTGTACTCTCAGGGTAACATTTATGTAAAAGGACACGCGGATGAACTGTAATTTTTCTAATACTTTCCCGATCCCAATAATCGTCGGACGATTGTAATTTTTAATGAGAAATTATTATTTAAATTATCCTTATTTTTTAAATATTGCTCTGATCCTACTTTGTTATACCAGTAGTTATACCAATTGTTTGGATTGATACGACTTTTCCTCTTCATGATACTTTATCTGTGTAAAAATATATGCATGCAATAAAACTAGTTTGAAGATTTATTTATGTACTTCCTGCGATTGTTTGTAGCTTTTGATACTTTAATAACATATATTTATTACGTATTTGTAAAAATAAAACATTACAAACAGCAATTTTTATTTGTTGTGTTTGACTCGTATTACTGGAGCAGACAATGGCTTTTGAATAATTTATGAATTCAGTTTTTGTTTTCATCTTTGAAATTCCAATAGAGCACATCCTCTTCGAGGAAAATCTTAAATTTTTAAGGCTTTGTTTTTCCCTGAAGCCCTTAGTTTGCTTTGACTTAACGTTATAACGTACATTACATAAAACAGAAGACCGCAAGATCGTTATTGTATTGACCCATGTTGGTCTGGGACTTAAAAATAATATGCCAACTAAGGTTCTTACTTAGCATATCGTAAAAGGCGACTAATGGTATAATCTTGTTTAGCATGTCGTGAAAGGCGACTATATAGGCGGTATATCGGGTTTTGGGTGTGTGATTGTGTAGGCGACAGGTTAGCCGCTTGTCACTGCTTTTCCACAATTTTCCATCTAACCCAGCCCGGCTTTATTTTTGGCTAAATTTGGTTGAAGGGGCATGCTGCCATTTTGACTCTGCCTACCCCATCGCGGATTATGGGCGTGATGATATGTATGTACCGCAAGATCGACTACCAACTAATAAATTCAAACATTTACATACACACTTATAGTGAGAGTGGAGTCGAGCACAGTTTGAATAGCGATCCCTAGTCTACAATCGGTCAAAAATAAAATGGTTATAAATTGTATGCCAAATTGTGATAAAGTAGTGACGAGTTGGTGTGGAACTTACAAATATTGTACCAACTAGTGTTGCCGCGCGATAGACCAATATTGACTGGCTATCGAAAGCCTATCGATATATCGTTGTAGAAAATCGATAGTATCGATAGTCAATCGATACTGCAATACTATCGGTAAACAGCAATACTATCGATAGTATCGATGTTATGAAAAGCAATAGTGAATAGACTATCGATAGTACAAAACTATATATATTAACTATATATATATACGATATTAAAGAGCAATATTGTCGATAGTATCGATACTATCAATGGTTCATTGGTTGTCAGCGATCTAAACTATCGATACAATCGATAGTATTGCTGTTTACCGATAGTATTGCACTAACAGAGACATCGATACTATCGATTGTCCTATCGATCGTATAGATTATTTTACCGTTCAGCTATCGATTTAAAAACTATCGACTTTTCGGCAACACTAGTACCAACTATGTTCTTCGTTTAGCGTATCGTATAAGGCGACGTGGTCAATTAGGTGTTGGGTTAATGAAAAAAATCGAAACTTGTTACTATTTTGTTGCCTGCCTCTCTGCCTACCCTTGGACTGCGGATGTCATCATATGTACATAAGTATGTAGATTTAACATTGTAACATTTAACATTGTATATATATATATATACATATATATATATATATATATACATATATATTATGTATATGTACTTAGCAACATTTTAGCCACCGCACCGAAACAACTGTTCAACCATACATACATTTATTACAGCCTCAAAGTGCAATAAATTTCCATACAAATACTAAATTCAGTTCTCAACTTCGTCGAGGGTCGCCGTGTTAATATGTAACTGTTTTACACCATCTCAACTTCCTATCGCTACTGAAAATTGAACCTAAACACAATTTATCAAAGTTGGAAATTGACTATAAATAGTTTAAGCTAGGATGAGGTGTCAAATGATTGTGGACCTTAACACGTGGTTATAGAGATTATATGTTTGTTGAGAGATGCAACAGAAGTTAGAATTAGAGTTTAGTATATCCGTCGAGAGTTTAAACACGTTTTGTGTGTTATGGTACTAGCAGTGTGCGGTATCGGGAATATTTTAGAGTACTCAGTCTTTTAATATTAAAAAACTATATATAATAATATATTCTGACGCCAGAAAATGTTCCTACATGAATTTTTATTTCATCCTTGCTAACAATTTAAAAAATAACTCGGCCTTTTGGCCTGACCACGTTTGTATTATTTAACAGATCACAAGTCTGTCAAGAGTCTATTAAATACATAAGGTATGTTACTTTTGAAACTACCACTACAAATATTCTAGGAACTAGTGATGTTCTTCAGAGAACCGTGAAGGGGCGGTCCGCCCAGGGCCTCTGGTCCTAGGGCACCTCATATTATCTCAAAGTTCCTGTAATCATCCTAAATCAAACAGTGGACCCCCCCCCCCCCCCGATTTCAATCAAGCAACTCTGCTCGTATCCCTACTAAGGACCTCGTACAGCTTTTTACCCCCCAGGCCTAAAACAGGCTTAGTCCGCCACTGGAACCGTCACATCCCCAATAGTGCTTAACGCATTACCCTTTTAAGAAAAAAAAAATCAGATTCCTGAAACAATTCTTAAAACAACACACTTGCACAGCAACAAAACTGCCATGTTGAGCTTCGCATGTGCAATGTTCCCGCAATAATTATATGGTTGCGCGGTGAATTAGCGCGCCAACAGGAATTATCAACAGTTTTTGGTAAGCCAAAGCTAGAATCGCGTACACTCTCCGTGTAAATCGAGATCTGTGATATTCCTACACGTGGTAATGAACCAGCTTAGATCGAATAAAATTCAAATGGGAGCTTTACCTTTACTTTAAATGCAGAATGCAGTGACAGAAAAATTATAAATATAGAATGCAGATTTTTTTACTGTAGGACTATGTTAATGTAATATATTGATCCTTTCAACAACTTTAAATTAATTTAAACCTCGAATGGGTTTGAATGGGTTGCAATTACAAAAATTTAAAACAAGAAATACAAAATTTCGAGAAACCATGAATTAACTTTTATTATTTTTTACCATGAAGTTGAAAATATAAAACACTGACTGCAAGCCTACTTAATGTCAGTCACCACTCTATGTTATTACACTTTCAGTTCTTACTTAAACCCCCTCTTATTACTTCTTTAACATAATAAATAAGTTTTTAACTCTTTTTTCTTGCTAAACGAAGTGTTTTTACTTATAAACGAAATTTTTCATACTCTCGTGCTCGACAAAACAAAAATTATAAAACCATCTAAATTTGTCACACATACGTTAATTAACAAAACAGTCCCTTTGACCTCAAACCTCCAACTTGTCGAGAGGTTGGGCAAACAGCCCGAGCCGAAGTTTATTTTAAACGTATTGCGAATGGGAAATCATTACCGGCGTGTTTGTTTAGCCGGCGTCATCCCGGCCCAATTAAGTAACGGGAGCTTGCTCCCGAGCGACACGCGGATCGGGGACATAGACACAAGTCTATTATGAGGGCAAAGACCATGAAGTTGGCAGAAGAGCAATGTGCCTGCTTATATGGCAGTAGAGAGTGGCGCCCCCTAGGTGCTAGTTTAAACTCTATTTCAACGGATTTATGCCAGTGCCAGTTTATTCACGTCTATTATTAATGTGCTTATTTCTATGGAAGCAAGGATTGACACCCGACAAAATAGGGATGCTACTTCAAACTCATATCTCTACTGGTTTGTGACCCTTGCTTTATCTATATCTATGTAACCATTATCCAACTTGTATGGTGTTTATTTATGGTTCCGAAAATCTGGTAGGCAATGGCTTCAATACATAATTTGACACTATTTGCGATGATACTTTCAATAAACTAGACTCCTTAAAAAAACAGACGAAGATATGTTTATCCATAATGAATAAATCATGAAATTTATTTATGTTAGTGGTATAAACAAGTGTCGTAAACTTAACCTTGAATATACAATATTAATTATATACGAAATGTCATCCAGTGCCGTGTCTGCGTCACTCTTTATTCTCTGTCTATTATTTGAAGCGAAAAACAAATAAATAATTCCGGTAATGGGACTCTTGACTTAAGGAGTGACAGTGCTAGCTCGCAGAAAGATATGACATGTAGCAGCTTTGACATAAGGTTGACATTGAAGGGGCATATTGCGCTCTCGTCTCAAGACATCGGTGGGGGTTCGATGATAAGACAACCGGGTGAGGGCCATAAAACACCCAATTTGTGTTAGGTATTCGTGTCGGTGAGTTTTTTAGTATGTTCAACAAGGCAACGCATATTCAAGCTGATTAAGTATTTATTTTTGTTGTCATACGATGGAATGAAAAAAAAATATCGTTACTGTGTAGTCTTACAATTAAAATACTTATTTTGTAAAAGTATTAATCCTCTGGATCGGTAAGAAACAACTTGGTGATGAAACCTAAATACGATTAAACAACTATGTGACGCTTATGAAGTCAGATCGGCAGTTGGTTCAATGTAATTAACAAACTCGCTTCAATGTAATTAACGTACTCGCTAAATCCTTAATCATGGTCTAAGCGGACCCTGATTCAACACGGCACATAACGCTAGGGGGAACACGTCTTATCCTTTGTATATGAATCGAAAATTTCGTGAGGAAATCGGTACGCGTAAATATAAAAATGTATGTATGGATGTGCAACTAAGAATCAATTCTGTTACTTTCTCTGCTTATAATGTGTGATTGAAATTTTCAGGAAACGATGAAAAAGCCAGCAATTCGATCTTCAGTTAATTAGAATCGTAACATAATATTATATTGTCGTAACGCTGGCTTGTGCTACGAAGCTACTATTCGTAGCAACAACATCTTAGTGCGTAGCAATTAGATACGTACGCCTGATTCAGAAATTAAGATGTTTTGTGTTAAATAAATACTGGTTTCTGAATCACGACTTTACTGGCGTAGAGTTTAAAATTAGGCCAAATCTGTATATGCCACAAGAGTATATATACGTATCTTGTGTATATATATATATATAAGTATAATGGGTTAACGTTATCATATTATATAAGTTCAATACCAATAAATGCTCAAATTTTTACATAGATTACCTGTCTGCCCCATGCGCTAAGAGTTGTGGGTTCAATCCCCACTCGGGATAAACATTCGTGTGATGATTGTGTGTGATTGTGATCGTGGCTTGTTCTGTGTCTGGGTGTTAATATCCAATATTTAAGTGTATATTTGTAATACCACTGTTGATTCTGATATCCGTAACACAAGTGTGTTACGGATATCAGAATCAACAGTGTAGTAGCTGAAGCACTTGCTTAAGCTACTTACCTTGGAGTCAGATCATATGTATGTGATGTAGTTTGATATTTATTATTATTAATTAGTGTTTCCATGAGATAATATCTAGGCTACTACCTCCTCTAAAGTCCAGTAGTCAGTCGCGAACATAAGCTAGCCTGTAATAATTCAACCTTTAGTCATTTTGTTACAGCAAGCGTCATTTCACTTTGTCCTTTAACTTTACAGACCTCTTGAACTATCCAAAGAGGAGCTTTTGTAAGTTCCAAGAACTAGTGACACTGTAAGAAAACGATGAACTTGACGAGTGCTTAAGGCTATGTTTTGTCGTCTTTATAACTTCAACTTGATCAAAGCGTAATGAGATTTGCTGTAAATTCTTTGTTGATTATGTCTAGTAATCAATTGGTAAATAAACAATCACCGTATTCCCCGAATTTTAATTTGAAATTAGGGGGGATATTAATTATTCCTTTTAGGTATTTTGTTTATAATAATCCTATTTCATCGGCGAAAAATGTCTGGCTTTGATCCAGAAACCGTGAAATTATAATATTGTTCTAAGTCTATCCACTTGAGCATTCATCTCTTTATACAACTAATACTGACTATTTATTTTCAGTAAAAACGAAAGTTCCTGTTCTTATACACGCATCAATAAATAATTATTTAAATAAATGATATTAAGTGAAGTGTTGTACATGTGCCTACCAACTTATACAAACATCCTACTAATATTATAAATGCGAAAGTTTGTATGTATGGATGGATGTTTGTAACTCTTTCACAAAAACTACTACTGAATGGATTTTATGAAACTTTAGAATATTATAGCTCATACACCCGAATAATATGCTATGTTTCGTCGATGTACCACGCGAGCGAAGCCGCGGGCAGGAGCTAGTATTACATAATATGTGTACTGCGTCATGCGCAGATCAAATAATAATCACCCATTTCTCAGCTAACAACATTCAAATCTCATATCGCTACTTACGTCAGTGCAAATCCGGTTTCGTTATTGCGTTAACCGGCTGAAACCAGTTCGAACCGGATCGGCTGAGCCAGTTGTGTGAGATTGGACCTAAATTAGCTATTACTGCAACCTTCCTGCCTCCGGCGAGGGTGCAACATTATTCGTAAGTATTCATAGACTCGTTGTAGAACGTTCAGCTGAATGGGACTCTACTTACGTACGATATTATTGGGAAACGGTGATATCAAATATATCCTCACGCTTGCAATCCTCGAAGGAGTACGCTGAGTTCAAAGAGCAATAAGCTCCTTAGACTACATTTAGAAAAAAATCTATTTGATTTCAATTATATAGATTTTTTTTAAACTATCCCTAAGTGGTTAGTTGGTTTACTAACTAATCACAAATCTAAGTCAGTTTATCATTAGACGCCTTTGTCACATGCTAAGTTGGTTAGACAAACTTAGTTACGCACAATATTATTGGAAAACTGTGAGGTATGAGCAAAAACATTACAAGTCCCATGTAAAATTACATCAACAGGTTACAAGCAAAATCTAGCACTATGTCTACACGATTTGACATCATCTTGTTTTTATAGAAGAAGTTTCTAGTCAAAATTTATTTGACGCTAAAGATGCACTGGCTGAAAAAAAATAAGTTTAGATGAAGTTGGAAAATTAAAAAGAATTCCATTCACCATACACCATCTGCTACAGATACTCAAATTAAATTGATTACGGCCGCTTACCGTAATCAGATGAGCATCAGCCAATAAGGAAGCCCGTTCTAAATTCAAAATGCGCGCCAAAATTTAACGGCGATCCCAATAAAAGTCAGGAGGGCGAAATGCGCGCGTGAGGGGACTCTCGGAGGCGGCATTACCGCCTCTCAAGATACATTTTTAATTAACCGACCGAGTTCCGGATCGCAGATTGAATTTTAACGACTTTAGAAGTTGGACTTCGAGTCTGGTCTTTAATGTCACTTCGACCAGCCACGGTGGTAGGTGACAAAAACGTTCGTAAAGTCAAGCAACCTTCGAAAGCCAACATAAAGTGCGCTGAACAAAGTTATTCGATCATGCATCATTTGAAAAATACAAAATTACTAAAAAAGCACGTTTGAGTCGTTCAATCCTTTTGGATATAGTATAATTTTATTATCGATCATTTTTGAAAAATAAGTCTTGGAATCAATTTAACTACAGATATTTGTCTGATCGTTGTATTTTGTAGCCTTTACATATTATATTAGAAGTAACGAAATTCAGCCCGCTCAATATATATATATTACTATAATGAAATTTTTTTTTAATAAAAATATTACTTCTACTGTACATTAACGATAACTAGCGAAAACCTACGATTTTCCTTTGCATTTTCGATATTGGCCTTCCATTCCATTAAATTTCACGCCCTTCATAGCCCCGCCGGTGTAAAGACTTTATTAAACGCAAGAAGCGCAGGTTCGATCCCCACACTGGACAAATACTTCTGGATCAAGTCTGTTTGCGATACCTTTATTGTGATATAAGTTGCTTTGGAATCAGACCAATGTCAACGATATCGTCTGAACCGAAAACCAGTTGCATGACCTACAAATACATTTCCAGTGTACAACCCAAGTTTGACCTTACACTGCCATGACTAATTGAACAACTATGCTGTTCTGAGCGATATGTGGGAGCCTGCATTATACAGAGTGCACTTAGCTGCGCAAACAGCCCCCGGTGCGAACCGAGTTTGGTGGATCGGAACAGTTCGTATCAGTTGCCATTGTATAATTTTAAGGCGATGAATTGCGGTGTGGCTAAATGGATGAAAAGACGACGTTTGATGTAATGTGCGCTGGCTTAAGGACGTACGTTTATATTTCAGATCTGGCTGTGCCCGCGTTTCACCCGCGTTTATGGTTAATGTTATATAGCCTATAGCCTTTCACGATAAATGGGCTATCTAACTCTGATAGAATTCTTCAATTAGAATCCTGAACCACCGATCTGAATTCAGGTCAGGAGAAATCTAGGAGATTAGCGCGTTCAAGCAAACAAACTCTTCAGTTTAATAAAATTATTATAGATATAACACTCCGATGGGTAACACGATAACCTTTGCGTTAATACAGGAGCTTGAGCGTCTAACTTTGAGTTGAATGTCATGTCAAGGTGTGGCGAAATTTATAATCCTACTAGGCGTAATATAATGGACATGCTTAATGCAATGTTTTTGGCAACTAAAAAGTCAACAGTTCATACTAAGCGGGTCGATAGATGACCTTATCCAACTTATTGACGTCAAATTATGTTCTATGACCCGCTGACGAAGTTATCCTCATCGCTAATTTTACAAAAAAAACAGAACATGATCAAAAATTCTCTAACAAACTGAATAACTCAGTCCTTCTACGTAACACTTCCATTTCTGGAACGAAGATATGCGTTCTAACAATAGTAACTATTATCAGTTTTGATTGATTCGAGCATGGACATTTGATAGCACTCTCTAATGAATTCAGTCTCGAAACCGGAGTCTCGGCTGTGTTTGCATGGCTCAGTACAGACCGTGATTCGACGTACGTTACGCTCCTATCTTGGTCTGATTGTTCAACTAATTGACAGAAGGCAACTTAAACTGGGCTCTGGTGTTCTGGTGGAAGATCGGTAACGAACACCCAACGCACACTACACTATTTTCGACTGTGTGCCTCAAAGTATACGTGCTAAAATCGCCCGGCTTTCTGTTTCTAAGAAAGCTAATTTCTTAGAAATAGAAAGCCGGGCGATTCAGCAATACTATTTGATACACATGCAATTATTTTGGCATGTCTTTTAGTTGCTCGAAAAAAAATGTATAACAAAATCTATAAAAGTAGGCTGTAGTTACGTGAAGAAGTTTGACTGCATCCTACTTCTCAAAGCTCTTTGGGCAAGTCAGCTTCTAAATTCTCATAGCTAGCAATAACTACCTGTTCCGTTAAATATGAATGCAAATGGTCGAACCTTATCATATCGATCAATAATAATTGAAAATCAAATTCAAGACACATAATATTAACAAGGTTTTACCGAGACTTCTTCAAAATTCTTTCAAATACAAAATTAAAGCAGAAAAGGTCATAGAATATGATATAAATATTGCAATAAAACTATTACATTTTGCGTGTATATCAGAAACCACACAACCACTCCACAGTTACGTAAATGACTAAAATTAATCAAGCATCTTACCTCAGCATTTATCGTCATAACCTCACCGCATGCGTTGTGCAACCAAGAGCACAACTGAAAGTAATTTCCCCTGCTTAACCAAAAATCAACATTA
Organism: Glyphodes perspectalis; assembly: GCA_951394215.1. Taxonomy (NCBI): domain Eukaryota; kingdom Metazoa; phylum Arthropoda; class Insecta; order Lepidoptera; family Crambidae; genus Glyphodes; species Glyphodes perspectalis. Next base: position 2,087,837 of record OX596207.1, on the reverse strand, counting down.
ACCAACAAACCATAAAGCACAGATTTGCACGACCGGCTTTAATACACATGACTTGTATTGCACACCCGTTGCGTTGGTAAATGGAAATTTAATTTACGTAAATATCCGTTGCTGTGGGTTTCCCTGTTAGTCAAACTGTGGCATCATGTGTTGGTAATTTATTCGCGTTTGAACGAACCTTTTCGTTGACCGCAAAATTATGGAAACTTGCCATTTACGCTAAACTGAATTCCTCATAGTGGATTGATTGATACAAATACATAAGTGTAAACTTGTAACTTATTTGGAAATGCATTTCTCCCTTTTGTGATCTTTTTTCATTACTTTATACTGTTCACTAAAATAAGTTGCAGGCTATCTAAAAACCCCATGAATATCTTAGGAAACTTCATCTAGCGTAGTTTTCTTAAGCAGATATGAAATTAGGTAAAATACGATTAAAATTGTAGAAGAGTAGTGACAAGTGGTAAGCTACACAGTGCCTGCACAGTGACAAACTTAAATTAAATACGGTGATATACTTGGTAACGAACAGAGTTGTAACATTTACAAATCTCAGACCAATAGGATATTTAAAAATCAAACGTACATAAAGGCAGATAGTTAGTGCTTTTTAAACGAGGGGAATATAGGGATGCCCAGTGGGTAGTACATCCGAATGTTTTAGAACCATTACCGCCCATGGCAGAACATTCGCGGCATCAAAAAGGCTATTATATAACCGCGGAGCTTAGTCTTGTTTTGAAGATTAATTAACTATTCATGATACAGTTTAAGCTAAGCTATGATAACTGAATCTGTATGGCGGTGATGGCACGCCGTGTTTCTAACGAGGAAATGTCTGGTTAATGTCGTAAATATTTAAGTACTTGTGTTTGTTATGTACTTAATAACTTAATGGGTGAACGGGTCAACTAAAATCTTGGTCGTACATAAATTTTAGTTTGAATATTTTTTTTCGTTCCTCCGTAGACATGAAAGATGTTATTGAGACTTTCTTAAATAAGTATGAGATTATAGACGGATATCGTATTTTTTTATTTGTTTTAGCTTTGTTAATTGATATTTTTAATTACTTGGCCTAAACGCAGAGCATGGAGCAGCTGAGAAAATTAGATACAGTATTGTGTACCTTTCAATTTAATTACTAGAAACCACTCAAACTTATCTTTATTATTGAAGCTTATTTAACCATCTTTCGCATACTTCACTATTCACTGATATTTATCATTGAGCTTTCACCCAGGTTTGATAAACATTAAATAACATAAAATAACATAATAAAGAAATGTAAACATATATCGTTTCATGTGATCTGTATATTTACTATAGAATATAACTAAATGGTATTGAATCAGGCAATCAATCGGGCTTTTCTATTAGCTCAAATTAATTAGAGTGTTTCGACGTAAGGGCATCAACACATCAGCAATTAGGTATTACCAGAGCCCATCAATTGAACATTGCCACGGTGTGTTGAAACACATGAAGCGGCATTTACATGGTCAGTAGATATATTAGTTACAACAAAAATGTAAACATAAATTCGATTTTCTAAGTAAATAAAAATATATTACACAAATTCTAGAATTTATAAGAATTTACCGATAGTCTTCTTCGCCTAACGTGTAGGATATGGCTACTAATGGTGTATCATCAGGTCTGTGATCATTTAAAAATGTTCCATCTAGCACAAATCAATTATAGCGCCAATGTCTCTGTTTATGTGTTGTACTCCCTGGCACGACCATGGATGTTTTTAAAATATCTTTATACTGTAAAAAATTGTCAAGATGTAGAACATACGACAAAAATTGTTAGGAATTATTTAGTGGAGTATTATACGCAATACGTATAATTAACACTTTTAATCCACAATCCGGTGAACTATTTTATATCGTTTAAACATTTCCAGAAATTGTGCTCGAAAGTCGTTCTCTCTAGCACGACAGTCATATTTCTGAAAACCGTATAGTAAGAAATTAGGAAATAGGCGTAAAAAATAGTAAATTTTCTTAGCTATTTAATACCATTTAAAAAAAAAAAAATAACGCGGCTTTCTGTGTGGTCGTGCTAGGAAGTATTCTCCTCAGCACGACCTTGGTATCTCCAAGATCTAGTTGGCAGGAATTTTCAAAATAGTGGTAAATAATAGTACAAAATCTTGACTATTTATTACCGTACCTATAAAGATATTTGAAAAAACATCCATGGTGGTGCCAGGGAGAACAACACCTGTTTATCGTAGCTAGTGGAACCCGCATGCAGTACATGTTTGAGTACAAAGCTGTACAGGGCAGTACTCATTTGAGCATACACAACGCTCAGGGTTTTTGACGCACCTTACTGCTTTTACTTTACTTTAATATTCAGCTAGTTTATATATTCTAGTTTATATATACAGCTAGTTTATTATTTGTATATTCATATACTATATTATATGTTATTAAAATTCACGGCCTAGTTTAATGGAAATGACAACCATTTGCTGTAACTTTTGTTAAACAAGGCACACTTTTTCATCACAAAGTAAATACATACACCACACAACATATACCTTAAAATTCGGCAAATTGGCAATTGTAAATTATTCTTTGTATTTTATATATTAACATTAATTGTATAGCAAATTATTCTTTGGAAATAATCTACACAAACCTGGCTACTGTTACAAAAATGCGAGATCACTGACTTTCAAAACACAGGGTATCCTAGCTTGAAAGTCAGGGGACCTTACCTTGATGTTTGTTACTTAACAGCCTAGTAATAAGACAAACCTAAATATCATGTAACCCAAAAATGTTATATCTGGCTATACAATAATTTTTTATTATTATTATTACTTTATAAAGAAAGCTGACTAATTGAGAATGAACTTACATTACTGTTAAGTACTATTACTGTTACATATTTACATACTACCACGCCTGCAATCCTCGAAAGGGTAGGTAGCCGTCAATAAAACATTGTTTTAAATCGCAGGATTGCATTACTGATATTACTGTGTAAGACAAATCCTTAGTAGGCACGTGTAAACGCCACCGTCTCTGTTTATCATAGCCAGTAGAACCCGCATGCAGTACACGTTTGAGTACAAAGCAGTACAGGACAGTACTCATTTGAGCACACACGATGCTAAGTCCTTTGACACACCTGCCACATGCAGTAGTGGTTTAGGAACTTGAGAAGGCGTACTAGGCCGCTAATGAGAAGTGAGTGATTGAATGGAGGCTGTTTGTGCTATAGTGACAAAATATCAGAAGTGATTTGTGGTTTTAATTAATTTCTGATTTTTTTTTTCGTATTGGAGACATGCGATAGCTTCGTGATATTTATGATTATGATGATGATTATCTCATTTATATAATAGTAGCTGTTGCCCGCGGCTTCGCCCGCATTGAGTTCGAATATGTAATTCCCGTTAGCAATTTAAATTTTTGCGTTATAAAATGTAGCATCTAATTCAAGGTATAAGCCATCACCATTTCAACTTCAGCCAAATCAGTTCAGGCATTTTCCGTGAAAGAGCAACAAACATCCAAACTCACAAACTTTCACCTTTATAATATATTTTTTTTAGCTTGGTTCAAACGTTTTATTTACTTACGAAAAACTATTTATCAACCCTTTACTAATGGGCTAGCATTGTATGGTAGCATAAGAAACACATCGAAGGTTGAGATAGTTTTAGGCTGAATTTAAAAAAAGATAAGTACCTATTGAAAATAAATTTGTCCCATGTTGGTCTGGGACTTGGCCCATGTTGATCTGGGACAAAAAAAAAGAATGTGCCAACTGTAGTTCTTGTCTAACATGTCGTAAAAGGCGACAAATGGTTTACGGGCTTTTGGGTATGTGACTGAGTAGGCGACAAGCTAGCCACTTGTCACACCTTTCCATCCAACCCAGCCCACTGTCCCATATTGGTCTGGGACTTAAAAAGAATATGCCAACTGTGGTTCTTGCCTGGCATGTCGTAAAAGGCGACTAATGGTATATCGGGTTTTACGTGTGTGATTGTGTAGGCGACAGGTTAGCCGTTTGTCACTACTTTTTCACAATTTTCAATCTAACCCAGCCCTGCTTTATTTTTGGCTGAATGTGGTTGAAGGGGCATGCTGCCCGTTTGAATCTGCCTACTCCTTCGGGGATTATGGGCGTGATGTTATGTATGTATGAAAATAAACAAAATAACCTATTTAACCAGTTCGCGCTACCAGAACCTATATTGTATTAATGGCGTTCAAGGAAACCCCGAGCAATAGTTATTCCAGGAATATTTATATGAGGAACGGCTCGTAAGCCAATTAGGCTTGATTTCAATAATAATAACCCGTTCGGGTTACTAGGTGAATCACCTTTGAATGTCTGAATTAATCCTGTTTGATCAATCAATAACACAAATCTCGCTACCATTGAATGTGACACCTTACAATTTGGATTCCAGTGAAATTCTGAGAGTGTGAATGGATTCAACTTTGTTACTCATTAATAAACTGGACGGACTTAAATAATATTTAAATTATGTAAATATGATGAGTACTTTTCATCAAGAAATAAAAAACGTTTTTTATGAAAAAAATCTTCTCCATGGTGTATATGTATTTCATATTTTATACTGTACGAACAAACTCGTACGCACTAAAAGATTTACAAATATTTATACTCATTAGTACACCGCTAGCTCAGAGATTAGAAAATAGTTCGTGAAGAAAACTGCATGTTCAAATATTTATAGATGTGTAACAATAATCCAATTTGTCTCGTTCCCATTTCTAAGGCCTACCAAGGTCAACTGATAGTCTCTCTTATGTTATCGCCACCCTCGCAAAATTTAGCGTCACGTTAGAAAGAAATACCGAAACAGAACGTGATACTATAAAAAAACAGTACTATGAACACATTGAAAAACAAACATAGTTAGAAAATGTCCTATTCAAAGAAATTGTAGCCCCACAGAGAGGAATTTCTCATCTCTTTGAACAAGTAAAATATCTGTATTCGCAATTTTCATGCCCGAACGATAAAAATAGGCGGAATATACACAGTTCCGTTATCTGCATCCAAACTACCACAATACAAATTGTTCGCTAGATGGCCTGTAATGATTGCTGCGCAGGAAAAATATAAAATTCACGGAAACTGGGAATGCTGGTGTGTTCGCCTCGATAGTTATTTGAGGTTTATTGAGAACAGGGTAGGCGTTGTTCTTGGAACTGGAACGGAAACCTTCAGTTAAGATGGGAATTGTGTCGTTCCGGTTTCGGTAGTTGCTTCGGCCAATTTTGCTTGTAGGTTACCGTAAACCTGCAAAAAGGAATATCATTTCACCATGTTTGTCTGTTAATCCGTCGTTTGATTATTTCATTAATTTTGCTGTCCAAGTGGCAAATAAAAATGATTGGGCTTTTGTTTTAGTGGCTCAAACAGTAGCAAAATTTATGTGGTTATTTGATTAATCTGATAAGTACCTATAATCTTGGATTTTTAATCGTGACGTGTAATTAACGAGTATGTACCTACGCTAATACAATTATGTGCACACTGACACTTTTGACAGTTAAATAAAAATAAGATTTTTTTTTTAAATTCACGCCTTAATTATACACTAGATTCCCAAGTCACATAATATATTACGCAACGCAAGTCCGGTTATAACAGCACTCGTATTAAAAATCATTGAAATTGAGTATAGGTTAATATTTTTTTTTGTTTAAACACAAAGCTTTTATGACAATCAAAGTCAAATCCCATTCCCAAACTTTACTTCTTTTTAAAAAGTATACAGACCTACAAAGTAATTTAAACAGTCACAACTGCACTGGCCGGCTAGAGTTCAAAAACAAACAAAGATGGCGGCGGTGACGCCACGAGATGGCGCGACATCTGGCGGGCTGAGCAAACAACGTGCCATTTAGAATGCAAATGGAAGCGAGGGGCGTAACCTCAATTTTTTTAGTTCACGGACCGTCATAATGACAACATTAGGAGGACACGACATAGTTAGCGCTGTACAAAGAGGTGGGAATGGAATGACGCAATTTGCGACTCAGGGCCGTAGCGATTTAAATTGAAATATGAGGTTGAAGTGTTTTTGAACAGAGCCATGTGAAAGCTGAGAAGAAAAAACGCCATGACGATCAGAAAAATATGCAATAGCCAACCAAACTAATTTTATTCATATTTTATATATATTTTTTTCCTTTTTGTATATCCACTTAAATATACTTAAAACTTGACATTTCTTTTTTCTTTCTTTCATGTGATACAGATGCATAATATTTTTTTATGTATGAATAATATATAATATAGCATACTGATAAATATTGATGAAAACCCAATAGATAAGGATACTCGGCTCATATACAAAGAGTTTTAGTTCAAATACAAGCACGTACTTGCGTTTGAAGAGTCTTAGTAGCGTATTCAAATGACTGTGATCCAATTTATCTATTCCGCTGACTGGGTTATCAAGGCCAAAAGGCAATCGCTTTATTGTAATAGACTGCTGATTTTGACTCGAAAGACGTAACGCTGGGAATATGATTACTTAATATCATAAATGCCATTTATTGCCTATCTTTAAATTAATTTTTTTATGAGAAAAATGTTATTAAAGTGGAAAATTAAATAACAAAAGATTGACTAAGCAGATTCCTATACAAAACAATGCAAAAGTGGAAGGACATAGGAATCGCCCGGCAGGTAACCAATCACCTATTGACCAGACCAGATTGGTAGTGTGTTAACAGAAGGTAATGTTAGGAGCAAAAAGGATTGTGAATGTTAAAGAAGCGATTGAGGTGTGTAAAGAACGTGCCTTATGGTGTTTGGTTCTCTCCGCCTACCCCGCTAGGGAAATGTCGCGAAGCTAGTTAGCTAGAAAACGATATTTTTTATGTTGAAAAACTAATAGTATAATAAATAATATCCGACTACATCACATACATTGATCTGACTTCGAGGTAAGTAGCTTAAGCACTTGTGTTACGAATATTAACAGTGGTATTACAAATATATACTTATATATCAACACCCAGACACAGAACATACACAAGTATTCATCACACGAATGTTTGTCCTTGGTGGGGATCGAACTCACAACTCTTGGCGCATGTAACAGGGTCACTACCGAAAGCGCCATCGAGCCAGTTGAAGTCGAAGAAGTATAATAAATAGTAGCATATGATGTTAAAACTAATCTCCTTATTTCCCATGTGGAAGTTGGAGGAATCACGAATCTACAAACTTCCAGAGAGGCAATTAAAATGACCTGCAGAATGTTGATAAATGAAGCGTGTACGCATACACAATCCCATGTTCCGGGATTGTGCAATACAGCACAGGCTGAAAACAAACAAAAACTTTTTAAACTTGACAAATGGAAAAATGCACTGGCATTTCCGCAACCCACATTGGAAATTCGTCCGAACGGCTAATAGGTCAGATGCCCAGTGGCGTACTGCGGATTAAAAAGGGGAACATTTGTGAACAGCATTTTGTTTCATAAGTCGCATTGTTCGTTTAATTAACTGGAAATAGTTGCTGATTTTTTGGTAAATTGTTACGTTTTGCTTGAGTAGTAATTGAGCAAGCCTATGTTTTGTAGGAAAGTAATTAAATCATCCGTTTTTGTCGCTCTTACGTCTTAAAAAAACACATATAGTATGTAATATCTAGTATAGTATGTAATAATCTTACACCTTTATTGTAAGTAATAATATTATGTCATCTCCCACAGTCATTGATTGTATGATTTGGTTTAGAACATTTAAAAAAAGTGTATATTACTCATGTATATTTTGACGCTGAAAAGAGTAACTACCGAGTTTCTTGCCGGTTTCTTCTCGGTAGAATCAGCATTCCGAACCGGTGGTAGATTCACATTGTAGATTCATTTGGTAAAATTGACGATTTATAAGTGCTTTTTTTAAGGCCTACATGAATAAAGAAATTTTTAATTTGAATTTAAATTGAATACCAAACAAAACATACACCGCATGTGATAAGTGATAACACACGATGTATGTTGTACCGATTAACTAAATACTTCTTTTTTATTAGAATTGTGAAGAAAAAGGTATTACGGTGCTTATATTTCCAAAAAAATTACTACAATCTTTTGGAAAAGTAAGTACATACATAGGTACAAATATCATATTATCATACCAGTAACCCTTGGATGGGTAGGCAGAATCCAAGGAGCAGTGAGATTTTTTAACCACTGTCGGCCAAAGATAAAATTAAGTTGGGTTAGATCTTAAAAAATATACGCCAAACTTGACTATGTCGAATATACTACTAGTAGCTTTATCAATAGACAAACCGACCAGAACTACTACTTTTATGAACCACTAAAGAAAAAAACAGCAAGTTAACATGCAATCATACTACATGTGTGATTGCATGACCCTTACACTCCACTACGAAAATTTACTCACAGCCTCCCCGCTAACCTACTTGTGAAGTATATTGGCTCGGCCAAACGCGCGTATGCCCGCAGACTTTCAAAAATAGAACGCGGGAAGCGTGCGCGCGAAATTACACAGCTCAGGACGGCGCGAGCCACATCCGTTTCCTGTGGACGTACGACTTGCCCGGCTTGGGGTGCGTTCACACGCAAGGACAGAACAAATGTGTACATACATACATGTATACTTGCAATTCCTGATAGGGGAGGCAGGGGGGGAGAATGGATAAATAAGCTTCAAGCTAATGACAAATTGCGAAAAACTGGTTAGCTCATCGCCTACACAATCAAGAGGTCAAAATGTAAAAATATTTAAGTAAGATTATGAAAAATATTCCGAAATATAAAATAGTATAGTAATAAAATTAGTATATTTTTTTCTGAAATCATTTAAAACATATGCACATATTTAACGTGGTAAATAAATAAATATTGAGATAGTTTCTGCGAACTCTTAAATATTTTTGATATGAAATATCCTGGTACGTAATTAAAATTTCATTTTAGCATATTAAAATGAAATCTTAAGAGAAAAATATTTAAGAGTTCGCAGAAACCATCTAAATATTTATTTACTTACGTTTATTATATTGCATATCAATCGTACATTACCTACGCTTAACTTTAACAGATTTATCCTTAATACCTCTACTTAAAGTAGGTATAAGAAATACAATAGCATAAAATTTTTAAACATTTAATTAAATAAAACTACGCCTACGCTTTAATCCCGCAGTATTAAATTGGACCACACGTGCCGTATATAAAATTTATTGGCAAATATTGTTTTTAATTAACCTCAATGTTAATATCTACGGAAAAACCGCGTGCCGCAATATCCTGTGCCCGGAAGGGAGGGGATCATGATTTTGTTATTAACTGGTAACTATATCAAAAATTTAATCACGTGACGACATAATTTATGACACTTGCGTCTATTTTAATTTTTTTATAAAGCCTTCTTGTTGGAAGGACTCGGTGTTTCGGCGATGTCATTGTATTTAATTTTGATGTTGCCGTTTTAAATTGAGTCCTGGTGGGGTTGAGTTTCAAAAAAATATTGTGTTTGCGAGCTTAGCCGCATTTTTTTTTGTGTTCCTTAGATAAATAAGTAGAGCTTAGACTTTAAGCTTAAGTATTACATGCTAATAGCTATTTTAGAAAGAGCTAATTTGAAACTGAAGACTAAGAATCTGATTACATCTAAATAGTCGCTTTCAGGTATAACATTTGTCATGAGAATAAATGTTCAAACAACAAATTTGAGTCATCGTCTATCTTAATTCCTCAAACAAGTCAATAATTATGATTTATCGTTTATAGAGAAGTAAGACAAATAAAATATGACCTTTACAGGGTCAATTTATTTCTACTATGTCGACATGAATTCTTAAACAGAATTTCTATAAAAAAATACAAATTTCGGTATAAACCTTATTTTTTGTAGTCAAACATTATTAGGTGACATTATTAGACATTACATTATTAGGTGTCTGAAGAAACAGGGAAAATTCCTTTATTTTAAACTTTGTGTAACATTATGACTAGAAATATTATTTATAAATAATAATAAATTCTCCAGATTGACACACCAATTGCCTAGTTCCAAACTAAGCTTATGCTTGTAAATGAATAGGTAAACCGATAGACATACCTACTTAAATACGTTTACAAGCATCCATAATATGATATGAGTATAAATATTATATTATAAAAAATTGAATTTGAATTATGTAGTACCTATATAAGTAGTCACAGCTTGACGTTTCCATCTTGATCCCAAGCGGACTGAGTCCTTGGCTAGATGCCGACTGTGTCTGTCAACTTGAGATTTTTCATGTACAATTATACGAGTATAATGCATATCGCGTTTTGTCTAATAAGTGTTACTAATGGTATTATTTAAATATTAGTTTTCTACACCCCTTCTTTATATAAACTTTAATTAATTGTGCCAAATTGCATACTTTTCCATCCGTGTAATTTTGTAAAAAACAATACAAAATTATTGCTTCACGTATTAATATAAAGATTAAAAACAAAATGTCCAGTTTAAAATAAGCTTTAGAGTGTTTTTCTTTTAATTTTGTTTCCGAACAGCGCACACGTATCGCGGTATTTGGTTGCCAGTTCGACTCCGCTGTAGTTTTGTTTGCCCTGTACTTTAGCAATTATTCTTGTGCGAAAATTTGCAAGAACAGAGGTACACGGAATTTGAAGTGGTCGCGTTTGGGTTGTTCCGCCGTTTTTAGGTAATTGCGCTCTGTTGTGTTGGTGGAGTGGAATGAGGAATGTTTTGGATTAGCGAATGTGTGTGAAGATTTGTGCAAATATTTAAAGAATGCTTGTTATTTTGATTTAGCATTAGCTCAGGTTCTGCATGCATTTCATGCGTGATATACTTTATTAATAAAAGGTGATGTTAGGAGTCATAAAAACCATAGAGCTTGTATGAAAAGGATCATGAATGTTGAAGAGGCGAGTGAGGTGTGTAAGGATAGTGTCATTATGGCGTTCGGTTCTCTCTGCCTACCCCGCTAGGGAAGTGGCGTGAAGTTTTGTTAGTTATATAATTACGCTTTGTTATGAAAAATATGAACACAAGGACATTCTGGGGAGTAGTATGTTTCCTCAAAAATATTTTTTTTTATGATAACGTAATTAATATTAATATAAATAAATATCAGACCATATCACATACATTGATATGACTCTAAGGTATGTAGACACCACACAACTTGGCGCATGGGGCAGGGTTACTACCAAGTGCGCCTATCGAGCCAGTCACACTGTTGGTATTATTCTAAAGAAATTAGAAAAAATATAGTTAATATTACTTGTGCTACAAGAATTTGTATTTATATACAGTCAGCTGCAAAAAAGGATGCATACTTTTGACAGCTATGGATATGTCTTTGTGATAAGATCGATCGCTTAAACACGTGTATATACTTCTAAAGCTGACTGTCCAAGTGAAATATTACCTGCCGTCCCATACTGTCTCCAGCTTCAATTTAAGATGTAGATTTACCTGCTCCTCAAGCCACTCGAAAATGCTTCGTGAGATTATGAATTCGATCAAATATCCCCAAGTCTCCGATTTCCTCGATATCCAAAGGGTTCAGCACAAATCGGCGGAGAGCCATCATGCGCCCTTATCTCTTAAGAGTCTTCACTTAATGCATTTCGAAAGCCTTTTGAAATTCATGAGCCTTCACTGAGAGCATCTTAAACCTAGATTGCGTTTCGGAAATTTTAATCTCGTTTTATTATAGTCGGAAGGATTCTTGAGCGAAATGGTCTTATTAAAAATCGGACAAGAGGTAGTTAGTCGTCGCAGGCGCTCGCATGCGGCGACATTGCTGTAAAATAAATAGCAATTCGTTTATATAGTCTTGTCTATTGCAGAATTAGCTGACGAAATTATTAAACATGCTTGCCTTGTGCATTATAAATATAAATGATACATTTGACTTATATTTCTTAAGATCCTTCAAAAGACGTGCTTAAAATTTACTTACCTAAAACAGACACTTAATTGTGTAAAGGTTAAGCTAATAAAATACTGACAGTATAGTTTTAACGTCGATATAGCTATTAGATTTAAGAAAATTTCAATGATACTGTACGTCTGAAATTTGACAATTTGGTAGTAGAAATTCAAGTGTTAATTTACCATTTATTAAATGATTCATAATATCTATGTAACGTTAAGTTTATGGTTTACTAAATAATAAAAATTGATCACACCCTAGATATAACACTCTTAGATAACATCACGCCCATAATCCCCGAAGGGGTAGGCAGAGTCAAAAGGGCAACATGCCCCTCTAACCACATTGAGCCAAAAATAAAACTGGGCTTGGTTACATCGCAAACTGTGAAAAAGTTGTGACAAGTGGCTAGCTTATCGCGTGCACAATCACATACCCAAAACCCTATACACCATTAGTCGCCTTTAACGACATGCTATCCAAGAAACACAGTTGGCACATTCTTTTTAAGTCCTAGACCAACATGGGACTCTTAGATAACCCTTCGATATTACCATAGGCGCACTACACTATATCAAGTTTCACGCAAATAACCACCTCTTGCATCGAACCCTATTATTTCATACGATAAATTACTGATAAAATAGCAGAAACTACGTATCGAGCGCTTCGGCTACGGCTCGATGCCGCGGTCCATTAAGCTGAACAAGTGAGCCCAAAACAATTAATTCGCTCTTCTATCTGATGTCGATCTACCCCAGCGATCCCATGTAAATGATAGGATTGAGAAATAGGCGTGTTCAATGTTACTGCTGGCTTCCGAATGGTACTACACATGTGTGTCTTTTTTATTATTTGGTTAAAACGCGAACTATGAATACGTTTTTGTTTTAAATCTTAAACCTTAAATACTATGGCTAGAAAATTCAACAGACATAAGAATATCTAAACCGCTTAGATACCAAATCAGCGGTAAAACACGCCAAAACTTTTTGTCTTAAGAAAATTATTATAGGTAGCCTATGAAAAATATAGATCTCATGGGATGCACGATGGAATCTCTGTAACATATCGAATACTACATACAAGGGCGGCGCAACTATGAAAAGTCTTGCCATAAAAACTTCAGTTTCAAAATCATTCAATTAACAAAGACTTTCCGAGTTAAGTGATTTACGTACTAGTCTTGACAAAACTTATAGAGCGACTGATACACAGACGATTTAACTAAGCAATTTAGCCCAAAACAGTTAATTTGCCGCGCCATCTACCATCTACCTCCCACGCCCGCAAATAGGGCGATAATACACGAGGGTGATGTTTGAGATACAGACTGAGGCACTGAACCGCAATATGTTGGTTTTTATTATCGCTTCTTTTTGTCCGTAGTACCTGAATTTGGTCAGTTACATAAACGTTGAGCGTCTTTTGGGATTTACCACCATTTCTGGAACAAAGAGTAGCTTAAAGAAAGAAAGAAAGAAAGAAACAATTTTATTTGCATAAACACAGTTATAAAGTTGTTACAAAGGTTATAATGTTCTATTGTGTTTAGCCTGCTCGCAGACGTGCAAAAAGTATACATTAGAGTACGGGCCCATTATACCATTAGAGACATTAATTTGATAGTAATAAAATAATTGAATAAATAGATTAACATTGAATGAATTAATAAAATGTCAGCGTTTCCAGTTATAATAATCCTTAATATTATAAAAACATTTGTCCAGGAGCCACTCGGTCAAAGTTTTTCTAAATAACTTGCCTTGTGATGTTTTTATTTATGTGATGTTTATCTATACTTATAATGAATCTGTAGAGAGGTCAATTCTGTGCATGAAATATATTTTCAAAATAACTATCAGGGGGTGATTAGTGATCGATACTGATGCCAAAAATGCAATCAGTAAAATTTTTGTCTGTCTGTCTGTCTGTCTGTATGTTCCTTATAGAAACAAACACTACCCGACGGATTTTAACGAAACTTGGTACAATTATTCTTTATACTCCTGGGCAGGTTATAGTATTCTTTTCATCACGCTACAATCAATAGGAGCAGAGTAGTGAAGGGAAATGTTGGGAAAACGGGAGAAGTTACTCCATTTTTTAAGCTTTCGTCGCGTGTGCAGCCTTAATGGTTAAAGTTACATAGAAATCATGTATGACGGAAATAGTCCTTATAATATTAACCATAAACGCGGGTGACACCGCTGGCACAGCTAGTATATAGATAAATATTAAACTTTATGTTTCTAAGATAAATATAAACTTGACTATGCTTGTAAGAGAGAAAAATAATGTGTCAATTGTGATTCTTACCTAGCGTGTCGTAGAAGGCGTTTTGGGTCTGTGATTGTGTAGGCGACGAGCTAGCTACTTGTCACTACTTTTTCATAGGTTTCCACATAACCTAGCCCAGTTTTATTTTTTTGGCTAAATGTAGCTAGTTACCCATTTGACTTTGCCTACCCCTTCGAGCATTACGGGCGTGATGATGATGTTATTTTTTCGTTTAAATGCTTTATGGCTGAAATGATTATATCAACATACGTACATAGTATTTAGATTAACATGTGTTTATAACAACACGTTATCAGACAAGACCTTTTATTGACTAAGATCAAAAGATTCTAGTTTATAAGATCAAAAGTTTCGAAGAACATGATTGTTGACTTAGCGGTACTGAATCGAAGATGTATTTTTCACCAAACCTTTCTATTTATAGATCGGTATCTAACTTTAGATACTAGATAAAATGAATGCCTTTTTTGAACAATTTTTAAATACCGATCTCAAGTTGAAAGAAATTCTACGAAAATAATCTCGGGTTTTTCAATTGATGCTTAATATTTATCGGCCTTACTGGACTAGTAGAACTTAATCTATCATTAGCGACATCCCAAGCAAACAAGAGAATGCTTTTAAATAGTCCATTTAGACCAGCTACGAACGATAGAGCTTTTACAAAAATCTTAGTTCAGCTTTAAGCATCTTTGTATTATTTTAAATAGAATCTTAAAACTTTAAAAAGGAACACGTAAGGCATATTTGGAGAATAAAGCTGAGTTAATAAAATATATGTGAGAGCCGCTGTTTACATTCTGTGAATAAAAATATTTATTCGTCCATATATTTTATTGTATGGCAGTTATTTTACAATTTTGTTGACGAATTTCCTAAGAAATATCGTGTAATGAATTTTCTTCAACTGTAAACAGGAAACATTTTAACCGTTTCATTATGATTTGTTATTGCTGTAAAAAATTTTTGAAACCATGTAGTAACTATGAAAATTTAATATTAATCAAAGCATGTACATTAAATGATTGTAATATATAATTACAGTTCAATGTACACAATGTTGGATAATTTTTTGCACGCGTCAACGTCTATTCATCTTATGAATTGTATGTCATTTTTGTATTTAAATCGATGTACTGATTGTATGTAAATCGATTGTACAACCTTTCATCATCTTCCTAGCGTTATGTCCCGTGCTTAGACGGGGTCCGCTTAGACCATGATCCAGGATTTAGCGAGTCTGGTAATTACATTGAAGCGACTGCCGATCTGACCTTCGTAACCCTAAGATAGGGGAACCAGACAATTTTTGGATCATGGTTACAAATTCAAAGTTGTTAGAATTTGCAGGTTTCATCACGATGTTTTCCCTCACCGTCGAGCTAGTGCTATAAATATGTACATAGATTTTTTTAAAATCTAGAGGTACATGTCCGGGTTTGAACCCGCACTCCTCGGTTAAGAGGCGCGTGTCCTTACCATTGAGCTACCACCGCACAATTGTACAACCTTTATGAGGCTATAAAAAGATAAGTGAAATTAAAGAGCACAGCAGTGTCCCCGCCAAGGACTCATTCGTATTTGTTAGTAAACTTTCTCAGAAACAATAACGAATGTAATGTTTAATTTAAAAAGTTGAATTCCATACAATTCTAATGATTGAGAAAATTTTGCAGACAGCACATTAATTATTTTATATTAAATTAGATTAATGCGTCAGATATTCCACATCAAGTATTTGGAGTTGAAACGCCTTTGCTGTTGAATGAGAATATTGTATTCTTACTTATTAGAGAGAAAATATAATTGACTCATTCCTGTTTATCAAAAATGAGACAAAAAAAAATAGAAGTCACAACGTTCCTTTTTTCTGGAAGACCAATTAGATTTCTAATTACTATCATTTTAATATTGCTATGTCAGAGTTTAATCTGAAAAGTTGACTAGGTAATAATTAGTCCGACTGACACAGATCTGTGCATTTAGTAAACACATCGATCTTCTAATTGTGGTTAAAAAAATGCACTGGAAATTGGTGTTAAATATCTGCATATTGTGCAACTTGGTTGAATATCCTAGTAGATGATAAAACGATTCCACTATACAATCTATATAAATAACTCACTGTAATATCTCGTCGAAATGTAGGTCTACGTGTATTATTTCTGAACGAATGCAACAAATTGGATATAACCATTTATATTTAGTTTGTAATTGTCAGGATTGATCAATGTGATCAGGAAGTTTGTATGGAAAAACTTGTATCTTTATATATATGTAGTTTATAGAATCAAAGACCCATGAACGAGGAAAAAGCTCCCACAATAACGAGATCAACAGGATAAAATATCACAATGCACCCGGATAAAGTTGGCGCGGCCCGCTAGTATAATGTATAGTAATTTTAAATGCGAGATTGCGGTCAAAAATTCAACGCCGAGATTAAAATAAAAAATCAATAAAGCTCAAATTGCCATCCAATTTTCCTATAACTGATTTTGTTCTGTGTGTAAAATAATTTTTAAAGTAAATTCAGCGAGTCATATTCAAAATGGAAGAATTGGATTGCACTATTTAGCTTTTCCATTTGATAATAATAAGAAAAAAAAATGTTTATGGAAGCGGTGGTAGCTCAATAGTAAGGACACGCGCTTCTTAACCGAGGAGTGCGGGTTCAAACCCGAGCACGTACCTCTGGATTTTTCAAATCTATGTACGTATTTATACCACTAGCTCGAAGGTGAAGGAAAACATCGTAATGAAACCTGCAAATTCAAACAACTTTGGATTTGTAACCATTTGTCTGGTTTCCCTATCTTAGGGTTACGAAAGTCAGACCGGCAGTCGCTTCAATGTAATTACCAGACTCGCTAAATCCTGGATCATGGTCTAAGCGGACCCCGTCTAAACACGGGACATAACGCTAGGAAGATGAATAGTTTTTTATGCATTCATAGTCGTGATTATAAAACTGAGACTTAACTGCGCTGCATCTGGAATGATTTATTAATCTGCTTTATATTATTTATAAAGCAGATTAATATTATCTTAGATTAAATGTTTTCCATCTACTTTTCTCCTATTAAGTATCATGTTTGACATATCAATCTGGTGACTTTGAAGCCAATTCCATCAGTTCAACTTTCTTTGAGTGGTCCTTCCTTCTGTGAACGTTAGGTTAGGAACGTTGTAGGATTCGATATGTATATCCATAGGTATTAAAACGTGAAAAAAGATCTTATTAAACATATCACGCTCATAATCCCTGAAGGGGTAGGCAGAGTCAAAGGGGCAGCAGGCCTCTTTAACCACATTTAGCCAAAAACAAAACTGGGCTGGGTAAGATGGAAAATTGTGAGAAAGTAGTGACAAGTGGCTAGCTTGTCGCCTACACAATCACACACACAAAACCCGATATACCATTAGTCGTCTCTTACGACATGCTAGGAAAGAACCACAGTTGGCACATTATTTTTAAGTCCCAGACCAATGTGGAACTAAAGGTTATTTTTGACAATTTAAATTACGTTTGTACAAGTATTTGAAATTATTTGAATATTATGTCCCCCCTTTACTTATTTCTACCTGAAAAATGCCTTTTTTTTTTTTTTTTTTTTCTTTACTTGGGGAACTCCCACGAGCCGTCACCCTCCGGACGGGGATCCAGAGAGCGGTGTGCTCCTCCGGTAGTGCGCGTGCCGCGCTACGCGGCTCACCTCGCGCGGCGGTGGTTGATGCTGTGCAGCCCACGCCATCAGTCGTCGGATGCACAGCACCGAGCACGCGCGCGCGTCGAGACATGCCAGGCCACCCAGCATGTCTCAACTACTCCGCCCAGGATTCAGACGCCGATCGTCCCCGAGACCGGCGTCGTGGGCCCACTCTCGCGCTGTGCCCTCTGCTAAGCCAGAGGGCACGCGGAGAGCGTCTCGCCAGAGGGGGCCGCCTTCCACCCGGCGACCCAAATTGAGGGCAGAGCCCTGTCGTCGCGGAGGGAGAGCATCGAGACGCTCAATCCCTCCGCGACCCACCACGACGCGACCCAGCGCGCCCCTGGCGGGTTGCCGAGGATAGGGAGGCGAGCAACGAAAACACTCCGCTCCTCCTCTTCCTCGGCAACCCTGGTCCGGCCGCAAGGGGTTTGGCCGTACGGCCATACGGCCGGACCGCCGCAACTGCCCGGATGCAAGTCGTGCAGTCGCGGCTCACCTCGGGGTCCCTCTTCGCTTCAGCCCTGCCATGGCAGGGCCTACTAAGCCCCCCCGGTACGACAAACCGAGGACCCCGGCGGGGGGGACCTGAAAAATGCCTTACGCATACCTCTCAACCCGAGAAGGTGAAGTGGTTATGTGGGACTCTCCCCCCATGATAAAGGGGGGGCCTTACCATTAATACCCAGGGTTGTTCCCCTGAATCGCATAGGGAGCATTTTCATTCCACATGAAAATGCTCTTGTAATTTTCAAAATCTTCGGGTAAATCCTGGAATTACAAGATTCCGCGCGTGTTAGAAGCCTCTTCAATCTTTCAGTTATTACTACCCTTAGCATAGAAGTTATTCAAAAAGCGAGCAAAGCTAGTGGGAAATGAATACGATGCCTTATACAAGCAATCGCTGTGTAAAGAAACAAAAATTGTGTGAAAAGCACCGCTTATACTACATCTATACTAATCCCATTGAACTACTTAATCCTATTACAATAACGATTGTATATCTCAGTGCAGTTGCTATTATTATTTTAGCCCGTACTAAAGTTCGAAATCTCGAATGCGACTTATGGTAAAAAAAAAATAGCAACGAGGCACTAGAAAAAGCTTATAACTTCGTGAGTTTTGAAATACCAATTTTATCTTTTTACTAACTATGCATATGGTTTTACTCGCGTTCATGGTTAATGTTATATAGCCTTCTTCGATAAATGGGCTATCTAACATTGAAAGATTTTTAAAAATCGGATCAGTAGTTTTTAAGATTAGCGCGTTCAAGCAAACAAACAAGCTCTTTAGTTTTATAATTTAGTATAGTATACATACTAATTTTCTAAATAAAAATATTTGAACCGTGTTTCAGTGTATACTACTTTATATACTAAAAATGACCTTGTATACTAAAAATAACCTTGTATAACTCTTTTATTATAAAAACAAATTACATTTACATCTAATGATGATGACATAAATGACAATATTCAGTATTATAGTCCAGACAGACCCCGACTATGAGACACATCTAATTAATTCGTGAACTACACTGAAAAGAACTAATCTGACATCAGATAATTTTCAAAACATCAAGGTCCCTTAACCCTTAACCAACGAGCATGTATGATAAGACTTATGAACGTGGAAGAAGCGAAAGGTGTTTGTCAGGATCATAGCATATGGAAGTACGTGATCTCTTCCTACCCCTATGGGAAAATGGCGTGACATTATGTATGTATGTATGTATCAAGTGTCGTGCTTCTTCAGATCGTCAGAGAGTATGTACTGGACTTAGATAAAAATAAATAATGGAATATATTTTATTTGTTTATTGTATGTAAACCCGATGTGTTTTTTTTAACAACAACAGAAAAACATGTCGGGCAACCGAGGTAGGGGCGACCTAGCATTGCGAGCTCTAAGCACAGATAGAGTTTAATTAAAACGTTTTGTGTTTATTTATGAAATTCATAACGGCTACAATGGGCCGTAGTCTCATCTTCTTTAATCTTCTACATCTTCGTTTTGCATCTAGCTTTGTAGGCAGATGCGACCTTAATGACTTGTTAATTTAACGTTTATTAATTAAGAGGTTCATTGCTTGCGGAAACAATAAATGGTACTATTGGGGCGTCTTATTGTTGCCTGTTTCATAAATAGTGATTGTTAGAGATAATATTATAGAGAATATGTGAGCGATAGTAGCTTGAAGGTAAGATATACCTATACGCGGGGGGATAGACGCGAGCGTACGTGTACATTTTGGATTTTTAAATTTAAGTAGGGATTTGTACAATTTGCCCAAAGGTTAGGGATATCGTTAGCGATTCTGAATACCAAAATAAATTTTAGGTAGATTTATACCCGTGAAAGCATGTTTTAGCTTATTTGGTGACAATTTTTTTATTTAAACAGATCCAAAATGTGCAGAGAATTTAAACTGACAAATGGATAAGTCCCGTCAAATTAGCCCTAAAAATAGGAGCGAAACTACAAAAATTCCCATAGAGCCGAGCATTGGTGAGAAAGTACGATGCATGAAAGGCAGTATTAACACCTATCACAGAAATCATATTATGTGGAAAAATATGTATGTATTTTTATATTATGTGTAAAAATACACAAACTATAGTATATAGTTTGTGTATATGTAACTTACAATGACCGTAATAAAAATGTTTTAACTTGTATAACATGACTGGCTCGATGGCGCATTCGGTAGTGACCCTGCCCCATGCGCCAAGAGTTGTGGGTTTGATTCCCACCTAAGACAAACATTCGTATGACGAATGCTTGTGTTTGTTCTGTCTGGGTGTTGTTATCCAATATTTAAGTATATATTTGTAATACCACTGTTGTTTCTGATACCCGTAACACAAGTGCTTAAACTACTTACCTCGGAGTCAGATCAATGTATGTGATGTAGTCTGATATTTATTTATTTACATTTATATTTATCTAGCTTCAGTGATGTGTATACGTGGCGTACTTACGCATATTATGAAGATTTAAACTTTTAAAATTGTTAGAATCGTTAGAAACGGTGGCTCTTATGAAAAAAATTTATGACATTTTTTAAAGATGAATTATATGATCTTCAATTTTTATCTAATTTAATTTTATAATAAAACTTACCGTTATGCTTAAAAACGTGAAACACCCATTTTGAGACCTTTGAGCTTGAATAATAACTGAAATATTCCAGGTACGGGATCGAAGGGGACTTTTTAGCATTCGTTTATAATGCAGTTCCGAACATTCATACCAATTTTAAGCTCTATGATTTTTTTTTACCCTTCCATGTCTAAATTGACCGGACTATAAGTGTCCTAAACAATATTGTGCTCTTTTTTTAACAAATTGCGTCTTGAAATAAACTGTTTATCAAAATGTGTCTTTTAATTAACCCTCCCTTTAAAACAAAGACAGTAGCTTCACTCGAGTTCACTTAAGTAATCTCACTAAAAAGGCATTTAAATTTAAACAAAAAATGATAACAAAACGTTGAAATTTCAAAATGGCTCAAATTGTTAACGACGTGGCCCGGCTACTTCAAAAGATATAATATCCAGAGTGAATAAAAATTCACCGAACCGGGTAATCTGGTTAAATTCGTCCACTCCAAGGGTTTTATTATTTTGTACTGCAGCTCTCTCTGTTATAAAAATATTCCTACTTTGAAAAATTGCCGGCTATTTTAAGCCTGGACTATCAGTGTTATTGGTTTTGTGCGGTGGTGCATTTATAAAGTCGCACAATCACTATCGAGACTTTTGGATTGGCACCGAATTATCGTGGGTTTTGCTCACATGGATGAGTTTTTGTGAGTAAACATTAGTTTTTAAGTTTATGGGGTTAGTGATTTTTTTGTTAAATAAAAGCCGATTGTTTTGTGTCTTGTTAAAGTGTTTCTTAAAATATGTTTAAGTGTTTATTATAAAAAAAAGAGATGATTTATTGAACCCGTTCTAACTCTCTCTCTTTTCTCTAGCTTTTCTACAACGGGAAAACAGCGAACTCGTGTCAATTTGAACCCAAAATTGCCTCCTATTATGTAGTTCGTAGTTGCCATATTAAAAGCCACATCAGACCTTTTTTTAATTACACATTGATTTGACTTAATCCACTCGGACAATAATGTCTTGTCACCCGTTAGCTCCGTATACAAAATATCTAATCTCGTATTTCTATAAACAGCTTAATCTACCCAATAGCAAAAAGAGACAAATCGATCACGAAACGCTAACACATCAACCCCAAGCAGACCCGGTTGAAGCGCTGTGACTAATTAACGCTAAAAACCGGTTATAAACAACCGGTTGACGGTTCATTAATCGTGTTAAGGAGAACCGGCTGCCAGCTCGAGATTCCATACCCGCTGCAATCTTCGAAGTTGCTTCTTTTTGTGACTGTATCTTGTAGGGATGGGTGGGCAACGATTTTTTTGGAAACGTAGTAGTTTTGCTTACCAAAGAAGGCGTCACTTTGTAACGACAGCTAGTAGATACATATCGTACGATGGCGTTTTAAAATTTTAAACGGAAAAAAAAATTACAGTGGCATTACCTACTACAAAATATATTTCATATCAAGTAAGCTTAAAATTTCAAGTAGTTTCGATATAATTTTACTTTTGTTTTTGGCAATAATCGTTATTTGATAATGAGATTTAAATAACGCTAATGAATGCACGTGAGTGAACGGTATTTCGAAAAGCATTAAATCAAATTGAAAATCCTATATTTCTAATTTACGGACGTATCTCAAACCATTGTACCACAAACCTTGTATTTTCCAATCATGTATCAAATAGATTTTGTCCGCCTCTCACATTACGTCATCTACTTCATCGATATCAAGTTCCCAGTACGGCCCGTCCCTAGCAGATCCGTGATAAATTGTCCAGCCGTCGCGAAGGAAACAATGCGCAGAAAAACGACGGTTTTGATTTTAAACGTTGCTTATTCGGGCTTCCCCGGGCGGAAGTTATAGGGACATTGTGAGCGGTGTTGTCGCAATGTCGGTAATAGCTATATAGTAGCTTGATAGCATAGCCATAGCACGACTGAAAACGCTTGTGGAATTCAGTAATATTTTTTTCTTATTTTAATTGTTTAGTATTTTCAGAATCTATCCGAAAATACTCTATCTAATAAACCATGTATTTCAAATTTTATTTGAATGTGTTAAGTACTTTTAAGGGGAGTGGCGTGAATTTAGTTAGTTAGTTAGTGCTTTTTGCGGTCGAGTAAAATATCCGTAATGGAAATTTTTTGATTTTAAACGCTTGTTCGGGCTTCCGGAGGAATTTAAAGGGCTTTGTGAGCGGTGATGTTGCAGTGGGCGAGTGGTGTCGCATCACGCTTTATAATAGGCCATAGGTTGCTAAGTGGGCCTTATTAGGAAAAAGTACATATGACCAGTGATACGTAACAGGCCTAGCTTACGTTCACTTTTTCGGTTGTATGCAATTTAGATATGATTAATTTTTCTGCGAACCTATCAGGAACTGACCATTATTTTTATATAGATAATAAATTGAATCATCATGGTGAAGACAAATCTCTACGTAAAATGAAATATTCATGTGTTATCTTTTCTTTTTAAGATATATGTATTAATATAGGAGCGTTTAGGAGCGGTGGTAGCTCAATGGTAAGGACGCGCCTCTTAACCAAGGAGTGCGGGTTCAAACCCGGGCACGTACCTCTGGATTTTTCAAGTCTATGTACGTATTTATACCACTAGCTCGACGGTGAAGGTAAACATCGTGATGAAACCTGCAAATTCAAACAACTTTGGATTTGTAACCATGATCCAAAAATTGTCTGGTTCCCCTATCTTAGGGTTACGAAGGTCAGATCGGCAGTCGCTTCAATGTAATAACCAGACTCGCTAAATCCTGGATCATGGTTAAAGCGGACCCTGTCTCAACACGGGACATAACGCTAGGAAGATGATGATATATGTATTAACATCCCTTATACGGTTTTGATTTTAAACGCTGCTTATTCGAGCTTTCCCAGGCGGAAGATATAGGGGCACTGTGAACGGAGGTGTCGCGGTGGGCGAGTGTCGCATCACTTGTTCCGACTGGCTCTATGGCGCATTTGGTGGTGACCCTGCCCTATGCGCCAAGAGTTGTGTGTTCGATCCCCACCCAGGGCAAACATTCGTTTGATGAATACTTCTGTTTGTTCTGTGTCTGGGTGTTAATATCCAATATTTAAGTATATATTTGTAATACCACTGTTGACTCTGATATCTGTAACACAAGTGCTTAAGCTACTTAGCTCGGAGTCAGATCAATAAATGTGATGTTGTGCGATATTTATTTATTTATTTTACTACACGCTTGTTATTGGGACATAGGTATTCGTGTCGTGAAATTTGTTGGAAAAGATCAGGTATTAAAAGCTGAATTTAGCGCTTATCTTAAAGTTCGTATTTTTGATCGCGTAGCATACTGTATAAATTTTTTGCACATATTTCATTTGTTCAGTATTTGTAAATATATATATCACTATTCAGTGTAAGGCACATAGAGATTGATGTAAATATGTGTTTAAGTCTATTAAGTATTTAGGTGTTGCACGGTATAAAATATAATTCAGGTTCAAATTCAAATTATTTATTGAGAAAACGCAATAGGTAGAAAGATTTTAATTTTACTTGTTCGAAAATTAATAATATCAGTCAGCTTACTTTGACAAAGACGACTTGCATCTCATCATCATAGCTTTGGAATGCTCTTAACGAGATGCTAAGATATTACTGTTGCTTCTATGTAGGTACTTTAACCGAATCAAAAAACATATATGCATGAAATGGTCCAAACCCCTATTATTTTCAAATCCCACAATATCACAATGTAAAGTGCTAAATTCAATTAAAATAAATTCAAAGTACACACGCGCAGGAAAGTAATTAAAGCTAGCGGCGCCGGCGCACCCTCGTCAAGCAAGTTTTAATTGCGAGTCAACAAGCCGAACAAACGACACCTTAATGTTGTTGCGATAAAGGGTAGTTTTTTATTTGCAGATTCAACCCTAATATGAACAGCAACCAGGGATGATCCAATTTGCTTGTTAGTTCTTTTATTATTTCAGTTAATCTCACCGGATTTATCAAGTCACTTCTTCGAAAGGTGATGGCGCGCGATCAGCATTAACTAGAAAACACTGCACAGTTCACGCTTCAAGTTCTAATTTGCTGTCACATGACGCAATTTTTAATTAGCTAAGTTAGAACTGAGTAACTGTGTCAATACAACGCCATTTTTACTAAGTTCTACACCCGTAAGGGGTAGGCGGAGTCAAAGGACAGCAACGCTCTTTAACCACAGCAAAGCCACGTAGCTAGCGATAAGTTACACTTATCCAATATAGGATCAAGTTGGACCTTTCTTTCCAAATGGACATAACTAAAAAGAAGAGGCAAAAGCTTCCACAAGATAGCTCTAATAAAGTACATCATGAGTCTGCTCTAACCGTAATACAGAAGTTATCCTCTCAACAATTGCTCTCAGACAAAACAAAGTGTCCGTATAAAGGAACGTTCGACATGTCACACGGAGCAAAAACGAAGCGAGAGGTGTCTGGTTCTCAGCTGTGGACGCTTTTTGCGACATCGCCAAGAGCCGGCAATACTGCAGATCTTTTCTGTTTGTTTTTAGAGTAATGTTCGTTAAATAACAGAGAAGGGAATAAATGAGTAATTTTTACTTGTTTAAGTCTGTTGTAATACATGGTTACGCTTGTGGAAGATCAAGACATGACTTTTAAGTTAGTCAAGAGGTAACAGTTCTATAAATTGTAAAGCCAGCTTTCACCTCTACATCTACATGCAGACCACCACGCCCGCGAGGCAGGCAAGGCAGGCAAGGAAAATTTCCAGTATCAGTAAGCTCCTTTAAATTGGCCAAAAATAAATTAGATAATGTTGGTTAAGACGGTAAATTTTAAAACAGCACAGACAAGTGGCTAGCTCATCACCTACACAAACCCAATACCTACCCATCTTACTAACTTAACACGCTGTATCTTCCTATTTAGGTGTGCTGAACAAAATAAAAAATACGTTACCAATACTATTTTGTAATCTCAATAATGGCCTCTAAAAAGTTTTGTTTAAACTAGCCTATTTAATCAATCAAACCGCTTAGTATTTACACAGAACAGAACAGAACAGTACCGAACTTTAAAAAAATCATTCATGTTCTTTCACATCCTTATAAGTGCAATGTCCTTTCTTAATTAAAAATGTCATTTATACGCAGCAAAGAACTTTATTAAAATTAAGGATTCCATTTGAAGACACTTCAGTACTTTTTTGGTGTTTTTCAAATTATTTATGGGAAATTAAAATGAATCCGTAAAAGGGAACGATGTTGTGATAAAATTCCGTAGACGGACTTTGTACCAGGAAATGAGAATTATATAAGGGAAGAGACATTTTGGTCCGTTAATATTTTTGCTTTTTTGCTTACTTGCGGGGTCCCACGAATACCTAGGAATGAAAAAAAAGGCCATAATAAATTATGGCATTTTTTCTTTCAATCTCTGTAGAATATCTGTAGAATAACATGAGTAATGTACAGAATTTTATAAGATTATAAAGGAATAGCAGCGCCCCGCGGTTTCACCCGCGTAGTTCCCATTCCCGTGGGAATACGGGGATAAATTATAGCCTATGTTATTCGCTGATAAAGTAGCTTTCCACTAGTAAAAATATTTTTCAAATCGATCCAGTAGTTTCGGGGCCCATTCTATTCAAATAAACAAATCAAATATTTCTTCTTTATAATATTAGTATGATAAATTACATGCTCATATTCAAACCACCACCTACACAAGTAAATAAAACCGCGCAATTGGACCTTAAAAAGGTTTCTTATATACAAAGATCAATTGCTTGGCCCGAAGCTTTCATGAAAGGCAACATATTATTAGAAAATAAATAAAAGAGGTTGGATTTAATGAAAAAATAAAACCCAATATTAATAACGTAAGATACGGTTTCTATCGAAAGGTTACGTGGCGCGCATATGAATGGTTCGTCCTCGACGGACTTATTACGGCGCTCGGGGTTCGAGTCTCTTTATTAGTGGGGTCAAAGAGAATTTTAAGGGATTTGTATATGTCCACTAGAGGTTCAACATATGCCTAAGCCATATCGTCGCTTTAGTTCTAACACACCGCGTAACTATACATTTAATAGATTCAGGTAGAAATTTGCATGGCAGCAAAAAGCACTGTATTGTGTTATTAAGAGTGCTCTTTTTAATTTTACTTTATATCCCTTTGAATATAATTTGTTGTTGAGATTTATTCCCTTATAAACTAAATAATATAGCATGGTAACCATTTAGAGCCTTAAAGTAATATATACCTAATGTACCACAATAGCGGTTAATTTATTTATTTAATATAATACTTTAAAATAAAATACTCATTTTGGAATTGATTTTGAAGTAGGTTATGAAAACATAAATTAAAATGAATTAAATCAAAAATTTCATCTCATCCTATCCTAAATGACATTGATTCAATTAGCTGAGCTTTGATAAAAGTCTTTCAATTCATCGTTTACGCAATTATAATCAAAATGTTCTAAAAATATCATCAGGTTCAGGTAACGATGGACTTTCATCCAAAAAAGATCCCATACTACCCGTGGATTAAAAAAATGGTATAAACGCGACAACGGGAAACGGGAAACGGCCTTCGGTGCCATGGTCTAGGTATTTGTGTTACATTTTTATTATGATTTTCCATAACTTAAATGACGCTGGGACAGGACTATTGTATATTCTCCCCCGCCGGGGTCCTCAGTTCGCCGTACCGGAGGGGCTAAGTAGGCCACGTATACCGCGACAGGGCCGAAGCCAAGAGGAACTCCGAGGTGGGCCGCGACTGCTTGAGTTAGGACGAACCAGTCGCGGCACCGGCCGCGGCTCTGTCTGCGGTCGGATGAGGATTGCCGAGGAAGCTGAGTGTTTCATTGCTCGCCTCCCTAACCTCGGCAACCCGGCAGGGGCGCACTGAGGATGCTTTGCGGTGGGTCGCGGGGAAATCTCTCCCCACGTCGTCAGGGCTCTGACCTTAATTTGGACTGCCAGGTGGAAGGCGGCCCCCTTCCCCGACGAGACACTCTTCGCATGTCCCTCTGGTTCAGCAGAGGGCACAGCGTGAGAGTGGTCGTAGCAGTAGGACCGAAAAAGCTAAGGAAGACGAAGATAAGAAGAAGATAACGAAAAATCACAATAATAAATAAATCTTCAAAAAGTTGATAGCTCCCGCAAGACGGTCAACAAAGTCTGAAACTAACCCGATTTTAAGCAAGTAAAACTATGAGGAAGCTAGTTTTACTAAAACTAAACTTCACGCCATTTCCCTATTGTAGATATTATGACTACAGATGAAAAGAAAAGCAAAAAATTGTCTCTAGTTTGGTCTGGGACTTAAAAATAATATGCCAACTGTGGTTCTTGCCTAGCATGTCGTAAAAGGCGACTAATAGTAAATCGGGCTTTGGGTCTGTGATTGTGTAGGCGACGGGCTAGCTACTTGTATACAACCCAGTACAGTTTTATTATTGGCTTAATATGATTAAATAGGAATGCTACCCCTTTGACTCTGCCTACCCCTTCGAGGATTATGGGCGTGAAGTAATATATGTATGTAAAAAAAAAAGAAAAATCTTTATTTCTCTCCAGAATACACCCGCCGCGTGTTATTGGATAAGTTGGTTTTTCGCCTGATTGGTGTAGAGACGGGTCACAATATATTGCCATTGTTGTACGGAATACTAACGACCGGGCTAAATGCGCGCTTTCAATCGCATCGCAACACGATACAAAGATTGCTTACTTAGCCTGCCGAAGTTATGATATTGGTTAAGGTTAAGTTGTATCGCATTTGAACCATATAACAGAGTATTGAGTAACTTAATCGATTGACTTTTGTGTAATTTTATTTTTTAAGGAAGTTATGGATCTTAAATACTTCCACATAAAATGTAATATTTTGTGTAAACTCATTTTGCGAAATCATTAACACTATTTTGAAGTCTTATTAAAATTTTAACACGAGACGAAAATTTTATAATTTGTTACCAAAAAAAATCCAATCTGTTAAATAGGACAATAAATATAGTGACTAATTGCGAATCATTAATTAATGATTACGTTAATTCTATTATGATTAGTTTCTAGCCTAGCCCATTTAAGCAACCTGATTTCCTTCGCTTTCTAATATTGATTCCCATTTTAATTACAAAAGT
This sequence comes from Glyphodes perspectalis, assembly GCA_951394215.1. Taxonomy (NCBI): domain Eukaryota; kingdom Metazoa; phylum Arthropoda; class Insecta; order Lepidoptera; family Crambidae; genus Glyphodes; species Glyphodes perspectalis. Next base: position 2,058,588 of record OX596207.1, on the reverse strand, counting down.
AAATAAATAATATTATCTCATTGAATTTAAAGTGGAATACTGAAAACCGTTCTAAGGTTGGTTCTCGGAAAATCCCATTCCCTTTCTAAAATAGGGCCATGGAACTACCAAATTGATAACGGTAACCGTTTAAAATAAACAAATTTCAATATAGAACGGGTTCGTAAGTCCTTGGAAACAGGATGTTTGGTAAATGATTATTAGTCATCATCTTCATAGCGTTATGTCCCGTGCTTAGACGGGGTCCGCTTAGACCATGATCCAGGATTTAGCAAGTCTGGTTATTACATTGAAGCGACTGCCGATCTGACCTTCGTAACCCTAAGATAGGGGAACCAGACAACTTTTGGATCATGGTTACAAATCCAAAGTTGTTTGAATTTGCAGGTTTCATCACGATGTTTTCCCTCACCGTCGAGCTAGTGGTAGAAATACGTACATAGACTTGAAAAATCCAGAGGTAAGTGCCCGGGTTTGAACCCGCACTCCTCGGTTAAGAAGCGCGTGTCCTTACCATTGAGCTACCACCGCTCAGTAAACCGCTGGTAAATGATTATTAGTGTAATATAATATAGATATGTTGCGTATGCAAATACAAATTCTGTTAGGAAAAACCTTGGTTATCCAGTTTCCCATCTAACCCAGCCCAGTTTTATTTTTGGCTTAATGTGGTTATGGGGGTTTGCTGCTCCTTTGACTCTGCCTACCCCACCGGGGATTACTATGTATGTATTCTAGTCTATATTTTGTACACAGCTCCGCCCGTGTAGAATTCAGTCTGTTTGATAGAGTATCACGTCTCATACGATATTAGCCTTATTCTGGAATATAAAGAAGCCCACCGTTGTCCTTTTTAGAACATAAGTTTATAACACCCATGTCAAAGAGGGTGCAGTAAAAGTCAAAGTCAAAGTCAAAATACTCTTTATTTATATAGGTTTGAAACAAACACTTATAAATCGTCAATTTAGGAAAATCAACTAATAATATGAATCTACCACCGGTTCGGAATGTTGCTTCTACCGAGAAGAAACCGGCAAGAAACTCGGTAGTTACTCTTTTCAACAACATATTTTACAGGGGTGTATAGATCATATTTGCATTTGAACCATGTCGTGAAGTCGGCTTGTCAGACACCAAAATATAAAATAACGATGTTTACAAAATTTAAGCATAAATTACCAAACTAGAGCAGACCAGTCCCCAAATGTGGCACCTGTTCCCAAGCATGACGTATGTGTCAGCCATCGCTTCTCTCAACCATATTTTAGGGAATGTAACGACCCGCCACATAACGCCACCACCCCAGCGACGTTATAGTAGCGTATAGTAATCCAAACACATCTATTATATATATATATATATATATATATATATATATATATATATATATATATATATATGTGTTTGTTACAAATAAATAAATATAAATACAATCTCCCGAAGGGGTGGGCAGAGGTAAAGAGGCAGCAAACCCTTAGGTATAACCACATTCAGCCAAAAATTAAAACTGGGCTGGGTTACATGGTAAATTGTGAAAAATGAGAAGTGGCTAGCTTGTCGCTTAGACAATCACTCACCCAAAACCCAATATACCATTAGTCGCCTTTTAGGACATGCTAGGCAAGGAATACAATTAGGACATGCTTTTTAAGTCTCAGACTATCAATATATTTTTAATACGTGCTTTTTTTATTGTTTAAAGTATTAGTGTAGATTTTTTCACAACCAGTTAAGTTAAGGGAACAGACACAGAGTTATTATTTTCATTAATAATGTAAGTTCATCAGCAATAATAGGTTAGATAAACCATTCACAAAACACCCTGTATCGTACAAATTCCAATCAAAATACAGCCCAGTTTAGCGGTCATGGTTCCCGGAAATTCTAATTCCATTCCAAAATGTACTCATGAACCAGTCCGTCACTTGAAGTCCTGTTTACCCCCCTCAGAATGTCTAATAGACCACCCCATTACCATTTCAAGAGAATAATTATTTGAAAGTGAGCTACGGTTGCGCGGGCATCCAAAGTTTTAATTAGAAAGGCTTGTGAACTTAGATTAGTTATACCTTTCCCAGCTCATGGTTAACTCATAATTAGAAAATTTTGAAAGAAGTTATCTAAAATCAATAGCGAATGGAACAAGACAAGTTGGGATTATGTTGGTGAGTTGTGGCTGCGAAAGTTATGCTCGCGGTGTCTTTACCCCGGCTGCGGGGTAGTTGAAAGAGGGTTGTGATTTCCGCGGTCTATGTTTGTAGTTACACAAATGTTTAGACTAGGTACTCATGCAGTTTTAATTTGTTGATGAATTCCTTTTTATTTGTTAGTTATTTGAGTTAAGTAAAAACTTAACTTAAATACATATAGAAATATCTAATGTTTGAATAATTACTTATTACTTACCCCTTAAAACTTTAAGAATCCTTTTAAAAATCTGTTACTAACATTACACCAATTTCTTTAGTTCACAGAAACTCTTCGTACGATGACAAATCACGTCATGACGTTTATAAAGACGAAACCATAGACTAAATTCAACTTTTTAGCGATCAAGCGAATAGAAACATCGTTATCGAACGCGATTTCATGTTGGCCACCAATCTCTTAGCGTTCACGTGAAGGCGTTTGTAGATATCGAAACGCTCGGGAGCGTATGTCACTTGGCTAGACCCTCTGTTTTGCTACAGTTGATATGAAAAGTCACAAATACATGAAACATTTAATAAATCAACCAAACTAAAAGAAATCGTATGAGTACCTATTTACAGAAATTCCAGCAAATATTTGGAGTTCAAACAATATTTTTGAATGTTCAAGAAATAATACAACTGAAGCTCCGCAACTTCTAAAGAAATTTTATATAAACCTAGGAAAATACGTAAGAAATAAACGCTATTAACAGAGATTTTGTACGCTCGGAATATTCCAGGACAATTTCATTTTAATGTCTTAGTGAAGGGCTACATTAGCCTAGAACACACGGAGCATGAAAATCGGACGAGAACGATAAACTATTATATTCAGGGTTCAAAAATCTTGGAGAATAAATAAGGTCATTTGAAGATGCAATATATATCAAGCAACACAACACAGAGTAGATAAAAGAAGTCTTACCTTGTTGTTCTGTTTGTCCCAACAACGGAATCATATAAGGCGAAGACAAAGGCGAAGACATGTACGTACATACATACAATACATACATATCTACACGCCCGTAATCCCCAACGGGTTAGGTAAAATCAAGCGGCAGCTAGCCTCTTTAACCACATTCAGCCAAATATGGCACATAAATATGAGCTGGGTTTGATGGAAGACGTGTGAGGCATTTTTTGGGAAAATACTTCTGATTTTAATTTCACATTAAGTAGAAAAATGTATTTCGATTACCATTTCAAGTTTGTCACACAGTCTAACTTTTTATCATTCTTTCATCCCCTTATCTAGTACCTATGTATTTCATTACAGTTGTGTTTTTCTCTAACCTTTCTTAATAGTAGGTATATCTAGTGATTTTCTTTGATACTTTATATACCGTCAAACACATGCTGCAGACAAATGATGACGATGAGGAACGATGAGCATCACCAGTCATTATCGAAAGGGTTTCCGTATTTATAGTAAAGTTGTATTTGAGTTTTGGTAAATACAAATACCTATATACACAATTAAATTTTATCAATTCAGTAATAGTCTAAACAGCCGTAACTTTACACCCACGCTCCACTTATGTTTCCAATAATTTTTTAAACAAATATCTTAAAGGGCTTCCTATCTCGACACGGAACGCTAAAAATCCGAGCGAGCCGCGGTGTAACGAAGTGAAAATTGAAATGGACTTGTGAACACGTAAGAATTTCTTGTTTATCCCGCGAAACCTGACCGAGTTATCCCAGAGTCTCTGTTTCTTCAATGTTAGGGTTCAATTTCGCTTGCGTTTGCAGGTGGAACGGCTCAGTTAGAAGCCCCTGTTGGTTTAGGATCTGTCGACGTTTCGTTTTGATGTCGAATCTGCTGTCTGCTGTCAGATCGCTAGATTGTACAGCTGGCTAGAATGTGAACTGTGACCCGAGCCAAATTGGGCTTTTTGGGGTTCTTCTTAAACTTTTTGGGAGACCGTTTCACCAGAAATAGCGCAGAGAGTCAAGCATAAGGGGGCTAGATGTCTTGATAATTCTGAATTTGCTGGGAACAAGTTGCTTCTGACTGATTACTCTATAAATTAATTGGAATCCTATTAACAGCAATTGAAATTTAGTTACAAACAGTTGAAAATTATGTTTTATTTTAATATACTGTAGTAGAAAGGGTTAAAAATCTTAGTAAGAAGTTTTGGTCTTTTTGGGGCAATGAACATGAAAAAGCTGTACTTAAAAAAAACTTGCTCAAATTTATTTGGTTCCTCTTCTAAAGGGTCATGATAGTCAAAATAAACCCGATTTAATATTATATCGAAACTTGCTTGCGCTTGATTTTAATCAGGATCATGATAATATATCTAAGCTCCTACTTGGATTATGATCGCTGGATCAATCGTTGACGATAAGAAAAAAGCAGAACGTATACTCCGTAAATCCTAATAGTGTTATTTTTAATTTGTGTACAACCACAGTCAGCATTTAACTCCGCTAAAAATAGACTAATCAAAATCACAATAAAATTGACAAACCCTCATATTTCTGTTTAAGGCAACCTTTAGTCTGCTCTCAACATAAATATCCTGGATTAATTACTTCTCAGGTCATCTTTGTAATGAAAAGGGTACGGGGCATTAAGAGATTAATTCGAAAAAGAATCCCGGGGGACTTTTTGTGTAGAAAATCTTATTTACTTCAAGTGAGTTCAATTTGTGGTACAAGGTAAGATCTTTGGCGGCAAGTTAAACTCCACAAAGCATATGTTTACACTAATGATACAGAAAAAAAATTGTTACAACTGAAAAATAACATACTGTTAATGTATATATCTATAATCTTTAATAAATAAATTATAACGATGACAACATACTTAACTTGTCTGTAATTGATTTTGATAGTCGAAATAAGAGAAGGAGAGCAATAAATTGTAAACATTAGCTATGTGAGAAAATACCTAGTAGCAATTTTTAATTATCCATTTTTTATTTACTTGGCTATTATTTTTTTAGTTTCTGAGCGTTCTTGTTGTTTAAAAACAAAATACTAATATTTGCAGTGGCTCGCTCAGATTTCACTCTCTTGTCCTTAGGACGTTTTGGTGGTGCAAATGGGTAGGCCTATGCTTAGTAGTGGGGTTTAATTAAACGACTAACAAAAAAATACAAATATTTAATATTGTTTTTACCGGGTTAAATGAGAAGCTATTGATACGTCTCATTAGTTTTGTTTTTATCAAATGTTTGACATGATACATAATAACATCTAACTGTCCTAAAGAGTACGTCAACTCAGCTAAGGCTGGCAAGCGTATCTCGTGAGACCATGTTTTAGTTGTAATCAGCGCTGATGGTAAGCGCAGGGATTTTTTCACTATGATAATAATAATGTCCTCCTAACCGATATCGGTCACGGCGGCCAATCTCAACGAGCATTAGCCATCTGCGCAGGAGATATTATAGTGCACAAGTGTGTGCGCAAATACAGGTGCACTCTCTATTCCTTCATTCTCATAGTCCGGTGAGACGGCAATCCGACATGACCGGAGAGAGGTCAGGCGCAGGACCAACGGCTTAACGTGCTTTCCGAGGCACGGGGGTGATTATACCACCAACTTCCTGACTCCGGACTGTTACTGAGTAATTTCAATATTGAAATAACCAGCCACAAATTCTTGGTCCGACCCGGGATTTGAACCCGGGACCTCTTGGTCCTTAGGCAGCGCATGATACCACTAGACCAACGAGGCAGTAAATTTTCATTTTTTTTCACTATGAAACGGTACAAGACGACATCTAGTTCGCGGCCCGCGTCGCTTACCACCCGCGCCGGCGCACGCGTAACTCAGAAACCAGCTTAAAATTAGCTAGCTCGAAAATTTTGCACATAGAACGTGGATAAAAAAAATCATTTTTTTATGTATAAAAAAAAAGTAACATAAGTCGTAACATTTTTAATATTAAGTAGTATGCTTGTGGCTTGCGCCGCGCCGTGTGGCGAATTTGATCGTGCTGCCGGCTGAGAGGCACTAGTTGATTTTTATTGAAAGCACAATTTGAGAGTGCCTTTTTATTTACCCGGACGCAGGACAGAATTGAATCATTCAGCCCGGGCCCAATTGGCTTTGCCTACACAAGGGAAATGGCATTTTGTTATTTTGAGACTGAGTAGGGGTTATCAATGTCAATAGGTTAGTCAAACGGGTATAGGTTACGCGTGGATATGATCCCTATTTGTATGTACTGAAGGTAATGCTTTGAAATACTTATCTGTAAGTGTATTGGATTTGAATTTATGTGTTCATAAGTAGAGGGAAAAAGCTGGTTCGTGTTTTATGTGTTATATGAGTAAGCCTTTAGGGATGATCGGTTATGGGTGGCTTATTTATATAAATGAATAGGCAAGGTCTAGGTCGCTGGCGTCTGGTGACGAAGAGACGCCTTCGCTTAATATGTTTGCAAAAATAACATTTGAGGTTGCTTCCACTTAGATCGCTAGGATAGATTTATTAGTAGGTGCTGTTTGTAAAATACATTGGTAAGTTCTAGGAAAAATAATTTTTGAAATTGAATACACATTTTTTTTTTTCGCATTTTAAGACTGTGTTACATATTTTTTTAAACCTGTAAAAGAAGGGCTATTAAACTTTTTTCTCAGAGCATCTTGTAATTTTTTTACTTAGGACGTCATGACACTTTCTGCCTTGGGCGCCATGTTAGTTCCATCCAGTTAAGAGTAAGTCAAAGCGGTTATTGGGTATATCACAACCTCATGGAGTGGCCAGAGAGGAGTAGCGTCTACGTAGCTACTGGGAGTTAACACTACGCCTTTCATCACAAGGAATATATTGCTACGTCAGAATAATACGTCATGTTATGAATCTATACTATACTAATATTATAAAGCTGAAGAGTTTCTTTGTTTGTTGAACGCGCTAATCTTAGGAAATACTGGTCTGATTTGAAAAAAATATTTTAGTGTTAGATAGCCCATTTATTGAAAAAGGCTATATTACATTAACAATTGATGCGGGTAAAGCCGCGGGCACAGCTATTCTATTACATTATAATGTAGTTGTTTGAGTATTGTAAATAAGGTATATACTTCATTAGTATAATTTTTATCCAAAACAAGTGTTAGTATTTACTTTACATTCAAATCAACACCATGGTATCATCTCAAAAAATTTCTTATGTTCATGCAAACATACTATAGCAAACCCCGTAAATAACCAAGGAACGCGGTAAACTCCTCTAAGCAGTTGGTACATTATTTTTAAGTCCCAGACCAAGATAAAAAAATACATTGATCCGTACAATTTATTATCAGAAACACTGTTGCTTTGATAGTATCTACTACTCTATCTAGTATTACTATCTACGTATAAGCTCCAGAATTCACTGCCACCTTAAATAATGAGCGAGCATCTCAAAGCTGCTGCATATCATTCAGAACAAACAGCAAACTCTGCTAAATACCGTTAAAACCTTCGGAACGAGCCCCGAGCCAATTTTAAAAAGAGCCTAAATCCCACAACGAAACAACGAAAGCGCATTAACGTGGCCCAACACGTCACTAATAACGAAGTTCGTTAAACAAACGACACGGTAATGTGGCGGAGAACTAAAAGTCGCGTGAAGAAAGGTTGAATGCGTCCCGCGCGGGCCGTGCCGGCGTGATGCGAGAACGGCCTGCGTTATGACGTGACACGGGGGCGGGGCGAGTAGGATGTTTACATAGGACGATTTGACGTTCAAATACTTGGGGAAAATTTATTTTTGCCAACGTTTCTACCCGTGGATCATATTGTTTAGCATTATGCGAAAGATTAACGAGACAGATATGATTTATATAACATGCTTGCAGGTATATTGTGATGTATAGTTAGGCCATAGAAGTCTGTGTTGATAACCTATTATGACATTTAAGTTAAAATAACATTCTAACTTAGCTACTTCTCACAATTATTTTGTACTTATAGGCCGTGTAAATGTATAACGACGACGCAACGGCTCATCAAAGCTGATCAAAATCAAATTATTTTGAGATTTGTGTTAGCATTGAAACAACCTAACTTAGTATAGGGATTAAAATCCGAAAAACACTTTTGAAATTTGTACTTAGTCGTCACGTGTAAACGCAACTTCACGACGTGACGCTTACGAGCGTTCGCGCGTTATCGTGCCAGTTTCGCGTGACGCGAATCTCCGTGGACGTTTCGGCCTTTTAGCGTAGGGCTGTCGCAAAGTTGCTGAAACTGAGGGCATTAAACATACAGCGCTCGATAAAAGTTATTGTTGTGCGAAACTTGTTGAGAACATTTTTTTGGAGTTTGAGGAACAGATAACGAGGATAGACTTTTAATAGCGTTTAAGTTTTTGTTGTGGGCGTGTTTTGACCTATATTGAAAATAGAATTGTCGTACGTATATAAAAATTATATAAACTTGTATAAAAAATAAAATTTACGAGCTACTGGGTCTAATTATAAGAAATTTCGGCCATAAAACCAAAGCATTTCGATCCCGCTGTGGGGCAAATTACCGTAAACTAGTGACGTGGATTTTTTACTTAAATTTTTAATGCTAATATCCCATGAATTCCAAAAATAAAAATTTAAGTTAATGGGGTTTTAAGTTTTGGGTTTGTAATTATTTAGGCTAAGTGTTAGCCGCTTGTCACAACTTCTTCATAATTTTCCATCCTACCCAACTCAACTTTGTTTTTGGCTAAGTGTGGTTTGACGAGGTTACTGCTATTTGGGCTTTACTCTACTAATACTCTACTCTCTATGCGGCATGAAAATATGTTAAAATGCATTAAGGTATTACATCCATTGTTTAGTTTTCATAGGGCCAACGTGTAGCTTATCTTTTTTCAGGTCGTCTCCACGTAAACATTACGTGTAAGAAGTAAATTTTAAATTACGTAACTGTATTGTTTTTTTGCCCTAATATTATAGTTTTACATCGAATTGGAAACCTAATTTTGAGAAATGTCATGTTCTCCGTTACGTAGTATATCTTTGGAAAAGTGTTACTTATTTATATGAATATGACAATAAAAGTTACGTTAAAAGCTGTGCCTTCGATGAGTAAGGGCAACTTACTCATCAAAGATACAGCATTACCGAAAAATATATTTTCCGATTCCATTTCACTAAATGTTGAGTGTGTTAGTCATTGGAGTTTATTTTATTAATTCATTTCGTTCATTCGTTCTCATAGCCGCTACCGCTATCTCTTATCGCTGTTACTAAAGCCACAGCCTTAACTATTCCGCGCTTCTATGTTTTACTTCGTTGTGCGCGCCATCGAATGCCGGAGACAGGTGGGTGAGACACCGCCGCCCAGCGAGACGGAAAATAACCTGTCCCTTTCGAGACGAGACGCGCAATCTTACGCATGCTTTATACATTTATTAGCTATAGGATTTGTACATTTCTTCATTGCTTTCTAAAATTAGTTTTCTTGTGAGCACTTGAGTTTTGATACTGATTTTTTGGCTTATCAACTGACTATTTTTTTATATTATAGCGGGATATTTTTGAAAAGGGTTGGATGTTTGTTAGGTACGTTAGAGAAATTAGTTTACAGCTCAAAATTACAGTTCAACTTTTACTTATAACTTTGTCTCGATAAGGTACATTTTAGTATTTTGTACATAAAATCTGCATTTTTTTACAAACATACGAACATATCATCACGCTTGTAATTTCCAAAGGGGTAGGCAGAGTCAAAGGGGCAGCTAGCCCTCTTAAACACATTTAGCCGAATTTTTTTTTTATAATAGATAATATCTGAACGAAACCATAAACCCTGTTGCCAACCCTAAACTAAAAGCTAATACTAACGTGTCACCGCTAAAGTAACGTGACATGACGCTACGAACGCTTAATTGATTTGCCCGACTCACTCGACCGTTTCGTTTTACACGAAAACTCGAGTATTCGTGAGGCGAGTCGTGGGTCATGCGAAAACACTTGTGTAACAATTATTCTGAATAATATAATTTAAATTGCTTCTAATAAAGGTCGAAGCGGACCCCGATTAAATACGATATAATACTAAATGGATGATGATATAATCACTGAAACCTCTTAATATAAAATTGTCTTCCATTTATAATCACTTCACTTCTGGCGGTTAAATTAAAAGGTCTTTGCAAATGTTTGATAACTACTTGATTAGAAGCTAGGTTGTTTTATTAATATTCAAACATTTGTTAATTAATATTTACCAAAATGTAGTATTGTAGCTTGTAAATGAATATAAGTAAAACACTAAAAACAGATACTTCTCATTGTATCTGGCTACGAATTATTATAAATTCAAAAGTACTATTTCTAAGAAAAACTTAACCTAAGAAAAACTTTAGCTCTAGTCTCGAAGCAAAAGTTAAATGTATATAAATCAGCAGGTATGTTCACTTGTATAAATAAATCAGTACCTACCACACATTAAACCATTATAAAAAAAAAAATATCACGCCGTTGCAGGTAATGATATATAAATACATGGCAGCCCTATACTAAAAGCTAGTACTAATGTATCACGCTGCACGCTAAAGCAACGTGACACGACACAGACACGAACAAACGAGCGGGATAGACGCTGAACTGATTAGCTCTGTCTCGCTCTCACACTAGAACATGGGGAGTGTGTAATCTATTTTGAAATTTGAAACCTAAATAATGTCGAGTATCCTCACACAGATATGCGTGTGTAATTTATTGAAAATCTGTTTACATTAGTGGAGTCTGTATTCTCCGAAATTATAATTGTAGTGCATAAAGCCATTTCGATAATCCAAGATGATTTAATCGCATCGGCTTTTACATGAAATAAACTTATGTAAATTAAACAGAGAATAAAATACTTTGAAATGGTTTCCAATAGGTTAATTAGAAGTTTAGTTCATATCACCAACAATTGTGAAAAGGGAAAAATATTATAGAGAAACGTAAAAATGTATTTATAGTTAGGTAAGTACATCAATCAAACTATATATATTTATTTAAATTGGTCCTAATGATATACTTATTCAGAAACAAACATACGTCGGATTGAGTGGTGAAACTCAATTGAGTATTCATAGAATTCTAAGAAATAGAATTATTAGTGTTCAATATAATTATATTATAAATTCTCCAATAAATATTAAACCTTATTTCTAATTCGTAGCCTACCCTGCCTGTCACGCATGATATAAAGTAAAATTTACCCGCAACAATTAATAGATTCCGAATGCCACAGTATAAAAAACTCTTGTCAAAAAACTCACTCCATCACTTTCGAATAACTCACCACCGATGCAACACAAAACGACATCGCAACAACGTAGCCCGAGATCTCTCCCGCAATAACATCACTCCATTAATTAAGTAAAGAAGCCGCTGACAGAGGCTGGCACATAAAAATCCGTCGGAAACAAAAAAAAAGCAAACAGAAATCTGCAGATTTCCTCGTTTCCTTTGAGCAGACAAAAACCCTCGTCGCGTCTCGGCTGGCGTAACGAAGCGTGAGTGAGACCACTCTCGGAATGCAGAGCGTGAGGTATGCATTGAGCGGGTATACGGGAGGGGAATTGCTTTAGAAACGCTTTAAATGTTTATTTCTACGGCATTTTTGTGCAATGTTGTTCTAGGACTCGAAAATATTGTGCCAACTGTGTTTCTTACCTTGCTTATCGTAAAAGGCTACGTGTATTGGGTTTGCGATCAATAATGGCGACGAGCTAGTCCCTTGTTCACAATTTTCTAATTATCCCTACTTAACTGTATACAGGCTAAATTTGTTTAAAGAGTTTTATTGCTCCCTGGACTGTACCTACCTCTTCGAGTATTTTGGGCGCGATGATACATTGTGTGTTCTACAGCAATTATTGTGCTGGATGGATTTATATTTGCAGGTAAACAGGAATTATTATTGCCATATTAAAACCGCAGTGATAAAGCACATTTAGGTAAGCTCAACGGGGTATAACCATATGAAAGAAAGCTGGCGTAAAGTAGCATCTCTCAGCCTGGTTCATTTCTTGGCTTAGATTGAGGGTACCGAAGACGTTTGTCCCTCATACCCGTAGGTGCAGCAACTATCAATAAATTTTGATAATGCTTTTGTGTTACAAGTGCTTATACACTAGGGTAACCGCTTCCCATCAAAATGATGTGCATTTGTTCTGCTTGACACTTGACAGTTAAACTAACAAGCTTCCACTTAATTAGGATCATACAATGGTTCCTAGTCCTATTTTATCTGATAAATAGCTAGATAATTTCGAGTCACCATTTCTAAAGCAGGAATTGAAAACGATTCCTTTTAGGGCATGCAAGAGTTTGGGGTGGTATTTACAATTTTTTGAAACTTAAAAATAAGGGAGGTGCCAATAGTTTCCCTGGAAATGAATTCTTTATAACATAAATAACTCAAAAGTAAACAAGATAATTTTCAATATGTTTGATTCAAAGTGACCTTAAAAATACGTTTAAATATCTGATACACTTAGCTCCGCAGTGGCAACGCCCGTGATAGGCTCCCGTATTTTCTCGAGTAGTTTACCATATCTTCAGTCGTTTTCCCTAGACGGTGATAGCTTGGCGGTTGCTGACCCCTCAGACCTAGTCTTTGCTGAGACCACACAGGTATATTCTATACAGCAACCTGATACTTTAACCCTAACAGGATACAATGGTATTTTTATACGTTGTCATGTAATCTTGCATACTTCTGCATAGAATTAAGTACTGATTAATATTATCTAGCCATCGATTTAAAAAAAAGCAATCTTACAAGATTCTCATCCTATCAAATCAATAAGGGTAGGTAAATCTTAACGTATATTCTTATTATAAGTAAAAATAACATTTGATTTACCTATATCAAACATTAAGTTTATTCGAAACCTACATAAATGATTTTTTTTATTTCTAAAGAAATGATCCCAGTGAAATTTGGTATTTACTTTTTTCCTTGATAGAATTTGTAAAGATTGTTTTAAGTATTCCTTTTATATTATTTTTATCCACTTCCATCATGTAATTTATGTTTCTGCCCGTGTAAGTAATACCTGCTTCTTTTAAGAACATGAAAATATTATACAACATCCAGGATTTTGCGAAACATTAAAGTGATTGCCAATCCGACCTTCGTAATTATTAGACAGGAAAACCAGACAAGTTCCATAATTATTACACAATCATAGTTGTTTGAATGTGTAAGTTTCCGTGCGATATTTTCCCTCATCGTCGAGTAAATGGTATAAATTCGTAGGTAGGTTCGCCTACTTATTTACGCGAGTTAAGGCGCGTGTGCTTACTACTGAGCTACCACCGCACAAGTACTACTTCAAAATAATGTGTCAATACATTAAAAAACAATCATCTTCCTAGCGTCATGTCCCGTGTTTAGACGGGGTCCGCTTAGACCATGATCCAGGATTTAGCAAGTCTGGTAATTACATTGAAGCGACTGCCGATCTGAAATTCGTAACCCTAAGATTGGGGAACCAGACAATTTTTGGATCATGGTCAATACATATGGTTTTGATCAATACATACATTAAAAAACAATATGACTTAGTAAATTAGGACTTGAAAGTAAGTCACTGATTTTCCTTAGCTATTTTGGCCTTACCTTAGTGTTAATTGGGGTCCAACAATTGCTAACAGCAGTTAACACCTCGTGGGCTTAACCACCACTCTACCCGGAACCAATGCAATAATTAACGAGGGTCTGATGCTCCGTGGTCGACTAGACCCACAGACTATGCCAGGGCTAAATATATCATTGTATACGATATAGTGATGAAGAGATGTAAAGAAAGCGAGTGACTGAAAGAGGGTGATATATTCGCTAGAATGTTTTTATTTACTTACAACTTACTACTCTTTCGGCTTTTTTAAATCTATATTTTACATTGTCAGGATTAACAATGACAGTACATGTTGGTTTGGGACTTAAAAATAATGTGCCTACTGTTGCCTAGGATGTCGTAAAAGGCGACTAATTGTATATCGGGTTTTGGGTGGGTGATTGTGTATGCGTCGAGCTACACAATCACACACCCAAAACCCGATTGTCACTACTTTTTCACAATTTTCCATCTAACGCAGCCCAGTTATATTTTTGTCTGAAAAATAATATGTCTAACTATTCTGTTACTATTTAGATGAGACTTTAAGAACTATTTTTTTATAAAAACTGAAGAACTTTTAATTTTATTAAATCTTTGATCTTCATGTATTCCCGAAAGTTTATTCGGCTTTGTTCATGTTTCTCACTGATTTTACAACTACGTTTTAATAGTGCATCAAACTTAGTGTTTCAAAGCAAAGTTGGGTCAAACAATTACTAACAGCAGTTAACACCTCAGGCTTCAAACCAGCACCTCAACCGGAACCGATGCTATTATTAACGAGGGTCTGTGAGACCCACCGCTTGTACCTAGCCTTATACCGACTATGCGCCGTGGTAGGGTTAAATCGCATAATTCTACTTATATTATCAAATGTGTGTGACTTTACCCTCGGATAATTCGTTATAATTCAAAGAGGATTGTTGTACTAAAATATGTGAAATATTTCCATTTTTAAACGAATCAAACAATGGGGACAAACCTTTATAATTACCACTATTAATCTCGGCAAAGTAACGGTTACATACATTTTTAAATTGTTAGTTATAATGTAGACTTATTTTAGTTAATAGGTTTTTCTATCTCATTTGTACCTATATATTTATTTCCCATGTTGGTCTGGGACTTGAAAAGGATGTGCCAACTGTGTTTTGGGTATGTGATTGTGTTGGCGACGAGCTAGCCACTTGTCACTACTTTTTCACAATTTTCCATCTGACCCAGCCCATTGTCCCATGCTGGTTTGGTACTTAAAAATAATGTGCTAACTGTGGTTCTTGCCTAGCATGTCGTAAATGGCGACTAATGGTATATCGGGTTTTGGGTAAGTATGTGATTTTGTAGGCGACAAGCTAGCCTCTTGTCAGTATTTTTCACAATTTTCCATCTAACCTAGCCCAGTTTTATTTTTGGCTGAATGTGGTTAAAGGAGCGTGCTGCTCCTTTGACTCTGCCTACCCCTTCGGGGATTATAGGCGTGATGGTATGTATGTATGTTGTATTATATTTATTTACTATTGTATATTTACTTACACCATTAGCCCTCTTGTAAGACCTGCTAAGAACACAGTTGGTTTTTTTTTATTACCAGACCAACCTGGAACGGATTCAAACTTATCCATCATAAAATAGTATTTGTAAATACCATTGCCTTGAAACAAGCCGTTTGATCTTCGACATTAATCTATCTAAGAAATGTGCTTATAAAAACAGTTTAAAACTCCATTTCCGACTCCGGTTTTTCTTGAAAGCGGTGGAGTCAGCAATCTTTTAATTGGAACAGTTTGGCTTTGCATTTAATAGAGTTGGGTTTCAATTAAAACTAGTTTGTAGTAATAACTTGGTGGAGCAGGTTGTGAAGTCTGTGTTTGATCACAGAAATCATGGAATACGCCTTCTTCTAATTATTATCTGAATGATGTTATTTGACTGTGAGATGAAGTGAAGCGTGCTCTCTATATCGTTTATCCCATCCCATTTAAAAGAACCAAGCAAAAATAATCATGGTTACAATACACGTCTGTTCGTGCATCAAAGATTGGACTTTTAATTAAAACTTGAAAGCTTGAAGTGTTAAACTACAACACTAATACCTATTTTAATGTGGGGAATGCCTTACGCACCGTCGCGCCGCTCGGGGGAGCAGCGTGGTGTGTGAGACTTCCAGAGGCCCTCGAGTAAAAAGGCACTCTCTCCGGCCAAAGATGTGGGTTGCCGGGGTATACCCACTTAACCCCACGGCACTCCTCATCAGCAAAATGGAAGTACCATGGGTATCTTGGCCCAGCCTTAACTGCCACAGCACAAGTCTAATAATACCTTGAAAATCTATAACTTTTATAGAAATTATATGCAAGGATTTCATTTTGTCTATTGTCATACAAATACTTTTTAAACATCCGCCTGGACGAGAAATAAAGGCGCGCACACAAGACCTCAGTTTGATTTTCAACTTTGGTGTCAGGACCAGGACCTCTAATGACAACTAAACAAACGTGTCCTTAATTTGAGGTTAATTATAATATGACGGCATAATGAAGTCAGAGCGAACCACTAATATATAAGAGCTATGCAAGTATTAAAATTTGACAATTCAATAACCAATTATGTCAATTCGTGGTATAGGTACTAGCCTTCTAGTTTGTGTGGAATATCTGTTAATTCTAACCATAGACAATATTTGATCCAACCATTGTTTGATAATTTATTAATCATGAGGTCAAATATTGGGTTACGTTGGTAAATATCAGTGAACACATTAACAAAGTTAAACAGATTTTATCTAGTTGGATAAATAAAGCTTAAGCTTAGGGAAAAGCCGGGTAATCACGAAAATTGGGTAATCCCGAACGCTGATATTCTACCTATATGTTAATGAGGTATGTAAGTCTAACCCTTTTTAGAGTTCCGTACCTAAAGGGTAAAACGTGACCCTATTACTAAGACTCCGCTGTCCGTCCGTCTGTCTGTCCGTCTGTCAACAGGCTGTATCTCATGAACTGTGATATTTAGATAGTTGACATTTTTACAGATGTTGTATATTTGTTGCTGCTGTAACAACAAATACTAAAAAACAGAATGAAATAAATATTAAAGACGGCTTCCATACAATAGACATGATTTTTTTGCAGTTATTTATAAATAATGGCATGGACCACGCGAGTCCGATTCACACTTGGCCGAGCTTTTCATTAAATTTTATTTCATCAAATATTTACTCAACGAGTTTTAATGAATACCAGCTTCTTTTAAATACCGACCTATAATTATAATATTGAATGTTTCGGTTAAAGTTTTATATTGGATTTATTTATACTCGCTTTAAAATATTTGATCATACTACAGAAATCAACGATTTTTTTCTCTAATTGTGTTAAATTATAAACGTGGGAGTACAAAAAAATGCATTTTTACAATTAACCGCTTGGGGATACGAACATTTGCCTATATAGGTTCCGGAAAATAATTATTATACATACATACATACATACATGTCACGCCTTTTTACCATGGGGCTAGGCAGATATCACGATCTTCATTTGCTAATAATTATTTTATTGCTAGGTTATTCAACTGTCTTGACCAGTCTACGAAACGTAGTTGTACACATATATATATATATGTATATACATACATACATAGCATCACGCCCATAATCCCTGAAGGGGTATACAGAGTCAAAGAGCCCCTTTAACCACAAAACAAAACTGGGCTGGGTCAGATGGAAAATTGTGAAAAAGCTGTGACAGGTGGCTAGCTTGTCGCCTACACAATCACATAGCCAAAACCCCATATACCATTAGTCGCCCTTTACGACATGCTAGGCAAGAAACACAAATAATAGATGTGATTTTATCCAATCTTTATAGTAGAAAGTTTCTAAATCTTATCTTACTCGTAGAAACAGAAATATAATATTAACCAACGTTTTTCCAGACAATTCCCAGTGGTCAAGTTCCCAAACTGTTGTGAACAAATAAAACACAAGATGCTACTCTTTAGGGCATTATCGGTAAAAGCTTTAGCCTGTAAATAAGTCCTTAGGGAATGTAAGATACGTGACGTGAGTTAGAGTGAAACTTGTTAGTACAGATTCATTTACTTAAGATATAAAGAATGCCCTTATGTCTTCATTTTATTGGCATCTTGATTGAATGTAGTAAGATTTGACCACCAGAGTAAAGACAATTTGGCTAAGCACAAATTTTCATGCGATGATGAACTTGGTATTAAGGTGACTTAGGGATTTCTACTCGAGTAATGGATATTTATAATATTTTTTAAGTACCGGTATATATCTATACTGTTCTACTACTATTAATTAGTTTGGAGTTAGACTGTGCTTTGCTCTCGTGAATTCACAAAATGGAGTTAATCTCGTATCGAATTCAATCGAAAAAAATGCATAGAAAGAAAGAACGTCATTTGTAGCAGGTTTCTCACTCTCACACTACCCAATCTTTACCAACTATGGAATTCTGTCTTAAAAAAAGAACCTTTTGTCTTGCAAAATCCTTCAAGTATTAGATCTAAAAAATCAAATTTGAATCAGCACATTTAGTTTTGTTAGTGTTATTTCGAACTTTCGTTTCTATTTTATTGTGATTTTAGCACAAATTTTACTTTTACCAACTATCTCATTGGAGAGTAACGTAGTCTCTAAGAAGCGTTCAGTTGTACTTGTATTTCATTGAATTCCTGAGCTCCATCCCGAGGGATTCTTGAATTGTTCATACATTTCGTTTGCAGTAATGGAGGAAACATTATACTCTCTTTTAGACTGGTGGTGCAAAGTAAAACGTAAATTCCATTGACGCTTTTTCCAAGTGGGTATTTACCTACCGTTTGGGGAAGTCAGATAATCTCTACTAGGTTTTTCCCGTGACTCAACCTTTGTGAAATCCAATACATATTTCCTAGTTGTTTGACACGTAAAAGGTTACATGTTTATAGCAACTAAACACTTGTATATAAAAACAAAAGAAATCTGTTTTTAGAGATCCGAACAATAGGAGGGAAAAAGTATCCTCATATAAACACTTCGTTGTCCAGCTATGTATGACTTTTGAGAACATTTTTCGCTGAAAAAAAGGGTGAAAGACTTGGTTTAATTCCTGCGATTGATAAATCCGTACAGAACCTTCGACGCGCAATTCAGTATAAATAGAGATTTTGAAAAGGGATTTGCTTACTTTTCTCAATGTGCGGTACATTGAGAAAAGTGAGAGATGACCTGTCATAAGTCTTGAATAAGTGAAAAGTATAAACAGTCTTTAATAAATAAAAAAGATATATTTTTTTTAAATAAAAAAATACTTACCTTTCTAAAAGTACCGCAAAGATAACATGTCTCAAGTCTTGAATAAGTCAAGAGTATCAGCACAGTCTTTAGATGCTC
Source organism: Glyphodes perspectalis (assembly GCA_951394215.1). Taxonomy (NCBI): domain Eukaryota; kingdom Metazoa; phylum Arthropoda; class Insecta; order Lepidoptera; family Crambidae; genus Glyphodes; species Glyphodes perspectalis. The sequence goes on along the minus strand of OX596207.1, from coordinate 2,039,419 downwards.
GCAAAACAGTTAAAGTTCAGGACGCTGTCCCGTGGTCCGGCAAAGGAATTCCTGTATACATTTTTAAGGATACGCCCCTCTGTCTCAAGTTCGTACAGTATTCAAATTGAAATGGTTCGAACAGTCAGCTGTAGACTGCACTGCAGCTTGGGGTATCTATTCTGACGTGAAATGAATTCGGGATTAATCAGGTATTCATTTTGTTTCGACGAATTTAAACAATTTACTCAAAATAAAAGCGAAAATGTTTTTATTTATTCCTTTTACGACTTATTATTTAAAAATATTTTTTGCCGGATTATAAACTTCGCACCTAGTATTATATTTAGTATATATCTCTGTTTGATCCTTGATGACAAATTGTTAATAGACACAGATACTAAAATTTTAGGTAATTTTAATCCTATAATTCACTCACAATCCACCTACAGTAGATTTCCTGGCACTAACAATTATCTAGGTGATTATTTGTTGATTGTTGTTTTAGCAGGTTTAGTATAAATCACAATAAAAAAAAAAATTATACGCAAAGTCGGGACTTAATTTATTTAAAGAGTATTTTCGTCACGTCTCTAATTTTGCAATCTTTGTACGAGATCATCGCTCATCGTTAAAAAATGTATACGTTAACACCATTAGCTTATTTAAATAGAGTATATATGTTAACACCATTAACTTATTCAAATAGATTTGTGGCTCTGCATTATAGTATTAAATATTTGAGGGCGATCAAGAGACTGTCCTCAAAAATCTCAAAGCATAGCCGCCAGAGCAGCCGTTCCGCTCGGCGAATTTACGCCCCGTTAAAGTTTTACACAACAAACTAGATGCAAAAGGAATGCGCGATGAGTCGCTGCAGCCGCCGCAGCGGCACTGCGCTCACACCCCGCGTGCTACCGAGGCATTTACTGAAGGAGTCCCATGATGGTCTGGGACTTGAAACGAATGTGCCAACTGTGTTCTTTAGCGTGGCGTAATGGGCGACCAACACATGTAGACCCATAGCATTATACGGTCAGTGGTTGTGTAGGCGACTAATGGACCACTTAGTCTTAGACCTTTTATTTTTTTTTATTTAACTCAATTTAATTATCTTTTCGATTAAAAAGGGTTATATGAGCGATACTGCTCCATGGATTCTGCCGGCTGTTTAAAAAGAGATTATTTTCTTATCAGTGTAAACAAAATATAAATTTTGCTTAATATAGCCTTATAAAATAATTGTAATTTACAATTACCTATGTAATTACCAGACTCGCTAAATCCTGGATCATGGTCTAAGCGGACCCCGATTAAGCACGGAACATGACGCTAAGAGGATGATGGTGATAAAATAATTGTCACACATAATTTCGACGACCTAGGTTAGTTGATTAATTAATTAACTAATTTCCTTGATTAAAACTGGTGGTGATACTTTTGTTCTGTTTTTAATTGACTATTTATAAGTTCTTTTTTAAAGCCTATATAAATAAAGAGATTTTGAATTAGAATTAGAATTTGAATATTTAGTTTGGGTAAACTATGTCTCATGTTTTATTGATATTGGATGGATTTTCATAACAATTTACTTAAAAGATATTGATTCGATTCTCACCCAACTCTCCAACTTCTATGTTCATCTAACTTTACCTTGCAACTTTAAATGTTTGAGAAAGGGAACCGGCTATTTTTAATGTAATTCTCTTTGCTTAAAGTTCCTGAAGCGTCTTTACCGAAGTTATCGATGTGATCCCTGGGATCAAACATGAAAGTAATTTGTGTGACTTGAATCGTGCAGTTGGCTAATAAGAAATGGGGTGTGGGTTACTCTGTAAATATTTTACTAAAAGTTTTTAATTATGTTTAGTATTTTATTTGATGTGTGGCGACTTTTGATGGGCACTGTTATAGGTACCTATGTTTCGGTGAATATTGAATTTTCTGGTGTTGTTCAGCTGGTCTGAATAAGGAATGAAAAACAAAGAAACTATTTTCTTTTGAGTGCACGATTGATTAGGAGTTACAACTTGGTATGACATTAACATTTTTAGTCATGGCTGTCTAACTAGCTTCGATTGAAGTTAGTTAGCTGGCTGTCTAACTTACTTCAATTGAAGTTAGTTAGACAGTTAGATAGATTTATTTTTTCGCGAGAAAATGCGTTACGCTCCCCCGGAAGGGCAGGGTAATGTGTGGGGCTCCCAAGGGCCTCTGACTTGGACGAACTCTCCTGGCCTAATACGGGGTATACCCACTAAATCCTGTGCTACACTTCATCGCCCGAGTGCAGGTTATAGATGGCGTCTAGCCTTGACATATACAACACCTCTGGAATAATCGACTCGATTTAAGTAATTTAACTTTGCCAATTGTGCCAAGTTTGTTTTATAACAATTTTGACACGGGATAGTAAAGTTATTCCATGTTGGTCTGGAACTTTAAAATAATGTGCCAACTGTGTTCTTTGCCTAGTATGTCGTAAAAGGCGACTAATGGTATATAGGTTTTGGGTGTGTGTCTTTGTAGGCGACGAGCTAGCCACTTGTCACTACTTTTTCACAATTTTTCATCTAACCCAACCCAGATTTTGATTTTTGGCTGAGTGCATTTGGGGCATGCTTTCCCTTTGACTCTGCCTACTCCTTCGGGGATTACTTCGGTGATGTTATGTTTATTTGTTTGTTAGTAATGGATTATCATAACTACTAAAGAATGTTTACGTTGTCTTTTTGTTCATATTTTTAAATATGTTATCATAATAAAGCCATACAGCACTTTGTTGTTTTTATCTGGCCTTATGACAGATCTCAATATCATATCCCGACTCCGATCTTCCGGATATTTCTCAAGACATAACCAGTCCATATTTTACGACTCGGATACGAGCAGAATCCAATCTAAAGGCTGTCCATTCTTTTAAGCAGCTAGTTCTAGGATTGCAACCGATATTTTGTACTATATATCAGTTGTATTATACAGAATTGTATACAACGTCTTTTTTAATTATAAAATATACACACTATACTTAAGCGAGTAACAGTATCAATATGTACTTAACACAATTTCGTTAAAATCAATTCAACTTAGCACACCAAATGTCTAGGTCTAAATTAAGCATTTTATAGGTACATATAATTGAACCTACAAACTAGACAATGTACTCGTATAGACTTTGGTAAAGTTCTAACCATACGTTCAATTATTTTAATATGAGCGATGACAGCTCAATGGGAAAAAAGTGCTTCTTATACGAGATTTGCTGTTTCACAAAGTCCAGGGACGTACCGATAGATGGATTTACAATGTTATGGATGTGTAAATGGTAGCACGGATGGATCCAATTTGTTTGGTTTTCGTATCTAAGGGTAAAATCAAATAGCCGTCAATGTAATATCACCAGACTTGCTTAATCTAGGATCATGGTCTAGGCACGAGATCTAACGCTAGGAAGATGAATGTATATGTTTCCTTGAAATGTTTTAATTTACTGCAAATCAGCTTGGCAGTAGTATAAATTCGGAGTTACAGTTACCAAAATCTGCAGGTAACAATTCAAATTTAAATTCACGTTCCTCCAATGTATATGTCTCTTCCCACTTAGCTGTAGCTAATAAACTGTATGATAAAACACTTAAAAAATCCTAATAATAATAATTTATCAACCCTCAAGTTTGAATGTATGTGCCCTCCGCGTGCCCCCAGCGTGTTTTATTTCCTTTTCACGTTGTCACAGTGACAGCTATCATGAATGCCTAAGAAACAACGGGCCTCCGAGCGTCGCACCTGGCGGTGGCCGTAATGATAGCGGCGGTGTTCATGAGAGCTAGCGGATTAACGAGACGTGTCTAATTAGCAGGCTACTTTCGCTTAAGGGTAAAAACTAATCTATACTTTTACTAATATTATAAAGCTAAAGATTTTGTTTGTTAGCTGGTTTGAACGCGCTAATCTCAGGAACTACTGGTCCGATTTGAAAAATTATTTCAGTGTTAGATAGCCCATTTATCGAGGAAGGCTATAGGCTATATAACATTAACCATGAACGTGTGTGAAACCGCGGGCGCAGCTAGTTGTAAATATAAAAAGACGTTCAAACTTTTCGACTAACTGCTGAGTTACAAGATATCAGGTAATGTTAATCGATTTAAATTATTAAGGTAATTAAAAATATTAACTGCCGGCGTAGTGACAACTAAAGAATCTTACTTAAATTATGATTTGGTATATTTATCCGTACTTAAGGTATAAGTACAAACTTATGATCACAATTCATTTTATGTTTAAATAAAACTAACTTGAAATGGTGAATTAAAAAATAAGGGCTCTTCTGAGACTATTTAATTATTATTCGTTAAATCACACAATAATTTTAAAATGCTCAGTTGACACAAATATATGTTCAGCTCATGTGTTTGTTTAAAAAAAATAATAATACATAACATCACGCCCATTATCCCGAAGGGGTTTAATCACATTCAAGCAAAAATAAAACTGGTTGCTGGGTTAGATGGAAAATTGTGAAAAAGTAGTGACAAGTGGCTAGCTTGTCGCCTACACAATCACACACCTAAAACCCCGTATACTATTAGTCGCCTTTTACGACATGTTGGGTAAGAAACACAGTTGGCAAATTCTTTTTAAGTCCCCGACCAACACGGGACATGTGGAAGTTTTTTACTTACGCGTGACGTCACTTCTTTCTAAAATTTACGGAACTTTAACGTGCTGTATCTTAGTCATTTATAGTTTGCTGAACAAAATAAAAAAATACATAATCAATATTTTCTTTGATCTCAATAATGGACTCTAAAAATTTTTGAGTCCACTAGACTATTTCGATTACCCTTTAATTTTTCCTAAGTAAACCCATTAAAAGCTATATAAATATATCTGTTATCCTTTACCCGCTCTCCACATGACCGCTGCTCCAGTCGTACGTGTCATGTCACGTGATATGCGCCACTAGTGTGATATTATATAGCGGGTCTTGTACAGAACGAAACTTGACGTAAACCTATATCTCTCTATCTATACCGCACCAAATTCGACTGAATTCTGTTTGTTGCTGACTTGGTAAATCCATGGAGATTATGGTTGATGTTTTGTTACCTAAAAATTAGGTTAGATATTATTCTTCAGCAATGGTGTAGTCTCTCTAGTATTTTGCTGCGTTCGTGTTTTAAAAAGACCCCATGTCGGTTTGGAACTCAAACTAATTTAACTAACTGTGTTTTTCGCCTAGCATGTCGTAAAATGTGACTATTGGTTCAGAGGGCTTAGGGTTTCTGATTATATAGACGAAGAACTAACCACTTGATACAACTTTTTGTAAATTCTCCACCTAACTAAACTCAATTTTATTTATGGCTCGAAAAAGAAAACCTAATTATTTTAATGGACCATGTATTAATTATTTTAAAGAACTATGTAGGTACTTAAGACTCAAAGAATGTTTAATCAAGTTGATTAAGACTAGCTAACCCAATAGGATGGATATAGGATTACTAATTACGAGTACTCTGTAAATAACGATATTACATTTTGCAAGCTAAGATTTTAATCTTTAAAAAATTTGAAGAAGAAATCAACACTTCTAATGATTCATAATATTCTTAACAAGATTACAAGTCTTTAACGACGGCAACACAATTTTCATACCTCTGATGATGAAAGTTATCATCTATAGTAACTACTTGCTATAAGGCAGGCGGTATTTGCTTCTCTCCGTGAATATAATAACGTTCCCGCGGGCTCCTACATTAGAGCAAGGAATTTAAACCTCAGGAGTTAAGGTGGTCTACCCCGGTCCACGACATTTTGGATGGAGAGGCTTCTTCTACTAAAGTCCTGGGAGACCAAGTCTAGAGATTATGCCTAACACATTCTCGTTCACATTTGCAGATTATCATGATTCAAAAAGGGTTCGCAGAATCTATGGTGCAGAACTCACATAGCGAAAAAGAACAAATTGAGCTGGGTTAGATGAAAGTAGTGAAAAAGTGACAAATTGCTAGCTCGTATACAATCACAAATCCAACCAAACCAAACCACTATTTATCAACATGCTAGGCTGGGGACTAGTCCCAGAACAACATAGGACAAGCCCGCATTCTTTCAGGTCAAAAAATCCTTGTATGCTTGTTAGCCACCTATGGTCTTCAGACCAATAAACCTCTATACTTTCAATCAAATCATCTTGATTGCTGCTGACTGTCGCACAGCTTCTCAACGACTACTGTTCAAGCAACGTAAGCCAAGTGGCTAATTGACTTTTTAAATCGTAAAGTCGTTTAAGGAAGCGTCGCATCACTCTTCGTCCGCCATTAGGGCAACAGTCCACTGGCACTGATCCAAATGCAAAGCTATAAAAACCCGCTGGACATTATTGGGAGATTTATATCTGGGGAATGGAAACTTAAATATCATTCGGGATTACTGTGGTTTTGTGGCTACAGAGATATTTTTCAGTCGGTTTTAGACATGGGCGTTTTCGGTTTTTGTCGCAAACGGATATGTAACCGATATTCAGTTTTCATATCGATATCGAAAACCGTTTTTGGATATCGATATCAATAATCAGTAACTTAGGACGGTATGCACACGTAGCCGTGATTATTGATATCACTACCCACGTTTGACCACGTTATTGTAACTAAACAAATAGAATCTAGACCTTATTGCTAACGCGTTAAGATATATTACGCATTGCATTAACCAAGCGAATACCTGCTAAAGTTATATTCGCTTCATCTCTTTTACGCCAGTAAAACTTAAATAGTTAGACAGAGACAAAGCGAATAACTGTTTCGATTTCATATCGCTGTGATGTGAAGTTTGCGTTTTGTTCGTACTTCGTGCGTTCCCGTTGTTTGTTGGCTTTTGGTGGATATAACTGACTCGTTATAGTTTTTGTCATATCGGTTATGTAGATTTGGCTATCGATATGATATGATATTAAACACATATCCGATATAAGTTACGTTTTGATATATCGAACTCATCCCTAGTCGGTTTAAATTTTGAAATAAATGGATGCTATTGTACTATTCCATTTTTACTCGGCAAGTTAATATTTGTTATGATTTTAGCGGTATAGTTAGTTTATCTTTACCTAAAATGGCTTTGATAAAACTAAAATATACTGCGCTGATCAGAAAGGAGTTTGGTGCTGCCCCTTTGACTCTGCCTACCCCTTCGGGGATTATGGGCGTGATGTTATGTATGTATGTATGTATGTATGTATGTATGTATGTATGTATGTATGTGTGTATGTATGTTTACCGAAATATTTTATAGTGAAGCACCAAAAAAAAAAATTTGTTTTTAATAATTGAGGTACGAATTCCTGTGATTTTATCCCATGTTGGTCTGGGACTCAAAAATAATGTGCCAACTGTGTTGGTGTCCGTGCCTAGTATGACGCCAGAGGCGACTTAAGTATATTGAGATATGGTTTTTTGAAAATGTAGGTAACGAACTGGCTGCTTGTCGCTACTTTTTCACAATTTCCCATTAAACTCAAAGCAATTTTATTTTTGATAGCTGTGCCAGCGGTATCACCCGCTTTTATGGTTAATATTATAAACACTATTTCCGTCATACATGATTTCTATGTAACTTTAACCATTAAGGCTGCACACGCGACGGAAGCTTAAAAAATGGAGTCTCCCGTTTTCCCAACATTTCCCTTCACTACTCTGCTCCTATTGATTGTAGCGTGATGAAAAGTATACTATAACCTGCTCAGGAGTATGAAGAATAATTGTACCAAGTTTTGTTAAAATCCGTCGAGTAGTTTTTGTTTCTATAAGGAACATACAGACAGACAGACAGACAGACAAAAAATTTACTGATTGCATTTTTGGCATCAGTATCGATCACTAATCACCCCCTGATAGTTATTTTGAAAATATATTTCATGTACAGAATTGACATCTCTACAGATTTATTATAAGTATAGATTAAATGTAGTTTAAAGTAGGTACAATTTTTTTTTTACTTTAGCGAGACGGTTATGTATAAGTTACTGGCTGTACACTTGTTCGCCACCTTTAGTAGTGTTAAGTACATGAACCGAGGGGGTATGAAACCCATTATATATACTGCTGTAGGTATATTATTCATTCAAAGAATATAAAACTGACTTTAAATAACATGATCAGGTTTTACCTCCACTGCAATAACCTTTATAAAAGCTCGACTTTAAAGCGGCTGAACATACAAGTGCCATATTAGCTTACACTTGGTATCCGTCGCCACGTCCCGTATCTGGCGTCCACCGTAAAGTTTTACGAGGAGTCGTGGTAATGGATGCCGAGAAAAATATAGAAGCACCCATTATAAACACGACGGGTGTTATGAAAATGGCTTTGATAAAATTAACATATGCTGCTCTGATCAGAAAGGCGTTTGGTGCCGCCGAAATGTCTTGTGAAGGGAGGTTATATTTAATACTGAATATGTTATTGATATAGTTACGTACTGATGGTAATACCGATAGTGATACCGGTACAAAAATAGATACTGATACCGATACTGAAACCGATACCGATACCGATACCGATACCGATACCGATACCGATACCGATACCGATACCGATACCGATACCGATACCTACCGGTATCGGATACCAACTCTAACACTAATATAGCGGTGGTAGTTGGTTATTTACTAGCTAACTAGCTTTGTTTTTTGAATGTGTGGTAAAATCAAATGGGTTGAACATGAACAAGTTATACCTACATGTCGAACTTTAAAATTTAAACATATTAGAGTAGGCTTAGTCGTACAACTTACCACATTTCGTTAGTTTAATATTTAATATCTATGTAAAACATTATACTGTACAGATAATTATCGTTATTTCTATTACCCGCAGTCAAGCTTTTTTTTAAATTAATAATTGTAATTCATTCTAAACTAAAACATCAGCTGTTCAGAATAACGTCCTAATTATTTCAGATGACAATATACATATTATATATTTTTTCTTATATAACAGAAATGGAAACGCCGACTGCAAGGACCTAGAAGGAACGTTATGAAAACGGCTTTGGCTAAATTAAAATATGCTGCATTGTGATTTGAAATGAGTTTAATGCCCTACCTGGGACGAAGTAGGACGTTAAAACGATATACCAGCGAAGATGGTATACGATATATATCAGCGTTTAGTTAGTCAGTTAGTTAATTTTTTGCTAAAAACCTAATATGTATAATGTACCTACATGAAATAGATGAAAACCATGGTACAATATGTCTTGAATTTGTTCTTGTCATTGTTGATTTGTTGGGCATGAAAACGTAGGTAACAGACAGACAGGGAGACAAAGACACACGGAGTTACTTTTGCATTTTTAATATTAGTGAAGATGTGTATAGTGCCTTACCAAATGTCTATTTTTAGCCGAAACCGAAACCGATGCCGTAGTAAAAGTTAAATAATTACAATTTCTATTCAAACTCGTTTATATATAATAAATGTTTTTTCCAAATAAACGTTGACTCTCACTAAATTACTTAATAGTGGTAATTGATTTCTTAATTTTCATTGCATCGTTGATTTTTTCTTACGCTAGTTGGATTACGTAGCTTCATTGATTTTATGCCCTTCCGTTTCGTCATGTATTTCGGCCTATTAATGTGAAACATGGCCCAAACCTATGATAACCGTGATTTCAGTTAATTAACCACACTTATTATTTGCATGAACAGTAGACACATACATAGACATTTCCTAAAGTGTGACGAAACTTTGCTCCATCGTTTTTGTTTCATCACCGATATTTATGCTGGAATACTTTTCGGCCAACACCTTGATATTTTTTGGAGGAAAATGGCCGAAGCCGAAGCTGATGCCGAATGTTCGGTGAAACACTAGTTCCTTATATGTTATTCAGTGCCCAAACCTCAAACTTGCCATCATTAAAACTTGTTTTGCTGGCCACAATACACGGTTTTGCACTACCTACTATAAGTTTGTATTAGCCCGTTTTATTCCCGGATAAATATGTCCCGGGTGGGATGATAATTATGATACAGGTCGTACGCGAGAATGGGGGGTCTCGGGCGGGGTCGGGCTTCGGTGTTTGTAAGTTCGAGTAGTTCCAAATTTGAAAACAGGAGATATGTAATATTTTGAAGATACATCTCCAGATTCCTTGAAGTAAATTGTCGATTGTTATTGTTGGTTTTAAACATTTCCTGTTTTAAAATGTACAGAAAGTTTACTGTCTATGTATGTGTCTACTGTTCATGCAAATAATAAGTGTGGTTAATTAACTGAAATCACGGTTATCATAGTTACACCCCCATAATCTGAATTATTTAGATTTCATCAAAAGTTTGCTCTATCACTGAGTAAGTGGAACAAATGTGTATATGTATGATAAAATCTAGGGTATATGCTTGGATTTCAACCAATATTTTGCTTATATATGACACGTGTTATTGATTGACATTCACTGCCATTTTATTCTTAGAGTTCCGTTCCTAAAGGATATTACGGGATATTACTTATCTTTCTCTGTCGTTTAGTATATCTATTCGTTCACTAGTCCACTTGTATCTTTGTTTGTTGATCGATAGATAGTTAGATAGCTGAAATTTTTTGAATGTGTGGTGCCGCATATTGCCGCTAAAACAACGACTAAGGAGTGTGCAATAATCGTGTTTTTTTTATGGCTTCAGATAAAACTTAATAACGGCGAAAAATAGACGCATAAAATGATCACAGAAAGTGTATTACGGAACCCTTTACTTTCGAGCCCGTTTCGAACTTGGCCGGTTTTTCGTCCTAATAACCCAAAAGCCCATATAGCCCATCTTCCGTTCCTCGAACTTGTTTCAACCCCATTCCGCGGCTGGATGATCAAATTATTTAATTAAGGCCAGCAGTCCATTGGCGGACCGCCAAGCGACGCTATAAAATGAACTGGCGAACGATTTTAGTGATTTCAACACATCTTTTTTATGCCTGTGTGGGCCCGATGAAGAGATGCATTAGATTATGCATGTGGTTTTACTTGTATAATATATATAAGGAAATAACGGCGCTGACTCTTAATAGAACAATGCGGTAGCTAGTCTATTCTCTCTATTATACACTACATAGTAAGCGCCGTCTTCAAACTAAGAAGCTATGACCGAAATCGCATAGGATTTTTTTTTTTTCACAATTTTCCATCTAACCAGCCTAGTTTTATTTTTGGCTAAATGTGGTTAAAGGGGCTTGCTGTCCCTTTGACTCTTCTTACCCATTCGGGGATTACGGACGTGATGTTAAGTTATGTATGTAAGATTAATTATAGAAAAAACACAGTATCAGTAGAAGTTAATATTAACAATCTCTTGAATAGTTTCATATTAAAGGACAAGAAAAATCCATATAAGATCTTGTTTATTCTAGAAAAAATGCTGACTTATGTATATGCTTGAATTATCAATTATCAATTGTATTGAAAAGAGTAACTACCGAGTTTCTTGCCGGATTCTTCTCGGCAGATACAACATTCCGAACCGGTGGTAGAATCATATAGCTGTGGCTTTACCTGTATTTGACGATTTATAAGTGTTTCCTTGAAACCTATATAAATAAAGAATATTTTGACTTTGACTTTGACTTTGACTATCAGATCAAAATTATTTTTTATGCCATCAGTCTTATAGTTTCTGCGCGTAGAACTAATGTACGACAATACATACATACATCTAGTGTTAGGATACTTTACAAAATCTTAATAAATAGTTTAGCTATTCAAAATATTAATCGGAGCTACTTAACCACTACAATGAACAATTTTAAGTCATCAGTTTAGTAGTTTAGGCTTGAAGACGCAACAGATAGACTGAAAAAAGTTACTTACAAATTAATAATATTTTTGAGGACTTTTTAATCTCATATACATTTGATCTCATCATTCGACGTATATCACATCAATTGAATCATTCCCACTGGTCGAATGATTTAATTAAAGGCAGGAGTCCACTGGCCGGGCGCCAAGTCGGGCGCGACGCGACGCGACGATTCCCGCCCGTCATCAAGTCCTGGTGGTTTATAGCTTTAGGATTTATTAACCGACTTCAAAAAAAAGGAGGAGGTTCTCAATTCGACTGAATTTTTTTTTTTTTTATATCTATACTTACACACACATACAAATATTATTAGTTCGAAAGTAACTACTTCCTGCCTAAAAAATTTTACCGTTTGCCTACGATCTTTCATTGCGATCGGTTAAATAGTTTAATTTCGTTTAATATTTATAAAGTTTTGCTTAGGTATTATAAATGTAAACTCACATAATATAGTGTATACCGTCACTTGCATAATCATCGAGAGAGTAAATAGAGAAAGCATTAGGTCTTAACCAATTTGAGCCATATATAAAACTGGATTTAAATGGATAATTCTGGAAAAGTAGTGGCAAGTTGTCTCTACATAATCACAATCCTAACACCCAATACACCATAACTCGCACTACTACATACTGAGCATATAAAACAGTTGGCTCATTATTTTTAAGTCCCAAAACAACACGGGCACAGTAGTTACAATAAAAATCAAAATTAAGTTTTTCTCCATTTGCCTGTCTGCTGATGTTAGTGACACCACACACCACTTTTTTTTTTAATTTCTTTCACATTACCAGCGAGCAAAATAAGCCTATTTTGCTTTTACCATACTCCTACGAATATGGTGATAAAACATAGCCATGTTTTATCACCATATTCGTAGGAGTATGGTCTACCTAAGGGGATTTATGCGGGTAAAACTGCAGGGCGCTAGTAGCGCTAGTATAAATACATATAGCCCACCTTCATTGCATTGTACGTAGAAAATTAAACACTTTTGAAATTTAGGCTCTTATTATCGGATGCTAAGACTTACTTTCGGTCGCTGCGCCAATTTAATAGTTGATTAGTTGTTTTAGAAAATTAAGACTCTAAATAAAGATATAATCAAGGCAGTCATATTCCACATAGCACAGTACATGTATTGTATATTGCATTGTATGAACCAAATTTATCGCCGACGAGGGCGGGGGTCATCCATCAGCGCTCCGGTTTCAGCGGGAATTAATCGACCGGCCTCGGCTGATCATAATCCATTAATAGTGTCTGGCGGCTGCAATCTGAGAGTTTTGGGTACACGCTACGTAATTCTGTGTACAAGGGGATTCTTCGGCGGGTAAATACGTATATACCAACACGCCTGCAACCCTGGAGGTAGGCAGAGGCACAGAGGAATAAGCGAATTAAAGCAGCCAAAAATAAAATTCAGTTGGGTTAGTTGGAAAAGTAGTGACAAGTCGATAGCACATCATCTTCATAATCACATAAACACATCTATTGGTTTTTATAATATCCTTGGTGAGTGATACGGTACGTTATTTGAGTCCTAGACCAACATAGGTCTTTGAAGGGCCAATGTCAGGGGTACTTGGCTATTAATTCAATACATTATTGTCTTTTTAGCGTTATATCCCGTTCTTAGTCATGATCCGCTTAAAAATCTTTTAATTAATCGATTTTGGGTAACCCTTAGGTAGGGGAACCAGACAATTTGGATCAGATTTCGCTGACCGCTGAGCAGCTGTATATAATAAGTGCTTGTATTTTAAAAATCCACAGTTACGTGGCCAGGTTAGCTAGCGCCCCTTAGCTAAATAGTTACTATTGCGCTAAACAAACAAAGAATAAGACAAAAGCCTATCTGTCTTAAAAGAAGCGTTCCGGTTCAAAAATTCCTCGAACTTTAATGCATTAGCCCATAAAATTACAACATTCGTCAGAGATCAATTCCTAGAGCGGATTACAAGTTATAGTTATATGTGAAGACACACTAACTATATAGGTACCCGGATCCAATTTACTCTGACCCGGATGCAATTCATCTCTGGGCGACAAGAGTGCGTCAATCTATCCCCCGTCTATAGCCGTCAATGGACCTCTCCGGTTTCGGCACACGATTAATTGAATTCGTTTCTAGTTGTACACCATTAATAGTTTGGGGCTAGGAAACTGGATATTAGCAGAACTTTAGGAGAAAGGAACAAACCTGTCTTTCTCAGAAGAGCTTTGTCTGTGCAGAAATCTATATGTGCTCCTAGAGAATTTTGAATCGAATTTAACGTCTAACAGTTTCAGGATGGTATTGAAAGATTTTGCATAGTTTGCGCATACTACCTACCTGGAGTTTGTTAGAGTATTTCTGTCTTAATAATACTAAGACACATTGGTCTAGATAGAAGTATGTGTTAAGTCGGAACTTGAAAGATCTTTGTTTTCATCTAGTTTGTAAAACGGATAACTTGCATATTTTTTTCTTTTGGCAACTGCTCTAACGCAGCAACGATCAGTAAGGCAATAAACGTCTTCTTTCTACCGGTATGTCTCATTCTTAGTCAAGCATTTTTTATTTGTAGTAATTAGCATTGTTTTGTAATTTATCATGAAGGTAGAATCAAACCAATTCTAATTTGATATAACATCGTTTTTTCTTTTTTAAACCTTACTAAAGTGGTATTAAAAAAAAAACAATTAATATAAAATTTCTTTTTCCACTCTAATGTTACAGAGAAAAATAAACAACAAGTAGTCCCACAAACTCTTACTCCATTACAGAACTAAAACAAATGAATGCAACGAAAAACTGTGTAACTGAAACTAAAAACAAACAGTGGCTGAACTAAGATATAAACTAAAATACAATTTAAGTTGGGACCAGCATTACACGGCCACGCAGCTGCCTCCACTAGGACGAAGTTCTCGGCTAGAATGGTTTATATAATTAAATATTCAGTATATCAAACTATATCACATACTGTACATTGGTCTGACTCCGAGGTAAGCTTAAGCACTTGTGTTACGGATATCAGAATCAACAGTGGTATTACAAATATATACTTAATGATGTCCTTCTAACCGATATCGGTCACGGCGGCCAATCTCAATGAGGATTAGCCAACTGCTCAAGAGATATTATAGTGCACAAGTGTGTGCGCAAATGCTTAAATATTTTGGATATATACCTGACACCACTGTACAGAACAAACATAAGTATTTGTCACACGAATGTTTGTTTTGGGTGGGGATCGAACCTACAACTCTTGGCACACGGGGCAGGGTCACTTCCGAATGCGCCATCAATCGAATCAGTGAAAATAAAAAGTATAAAGATGAATGCAAGGAGCACATAGGTAACTAACGAGTGACTTTGTAATTCTTCCACGTATATTATGTAGCCAAAAGCATTCCTCTACAAAAAGGCTTCCTCTACACAAATCTTTCTAGAGTTATGTCATGTGCTTACTTCGGGCCGCTTAGATTATGATCCAGGATTTAACATGTATGGTTTGTACATTTAAGCGATGTCTATGTGACATTCGTAATCCTTAGATAGGGGAACCAGACCATAATCCAATCATGGTTTCAAATAGCTTTAAATGAGTAACTACCATTTTAATAAATCAAATAGTTTTCATATTTAGTCATGCAGTAAGGTTCCAATGATTCAATTAAATCAATCAATAAATCATAGCAATCACTTCCATATAATTATCACACTGGATAAATCCAGAACCATGGTCTAATCGTATCTCACTTCAGAACTGAACACAATCCTGGGTAGCTGATGATCAGAACCCATAATACTTCCTTTGAAAGCTCAAACTGAACCCGTATAAAAATGTATTACCTATTAATCATAAAAACTTGTTCCATTACCGTTTTATATTCTGTAAAAAGGCTGTAATATCTTCACCTGAAGCTGTAGAGCGTGCATTTATTCTATTCATAGCAACGGTACAATACACGGTCGGGCATAGAACAGGGACGTTCACGGATCGCGTGGTACGAATACCGGTTTTTTGTTGTGAAAACCACATTATTTCCATGTTGCCCTGGTACTTGCGCTTTAAAATATTGTGGGCGAGCAAAAAATACGCTTTGCGAAACATATTCGAAGGAAATGTAGCTGGGAAGGGGCTTCGTGAATGCGAGAATTTTTTAATAATTTTATAGGAACAGCCCTTGTTAGCTCTTAGAATGGGAGTGGGAATGGTGCGGTTTTTTCTCTCTTTCTTTTTGCTTACATATTATTACATGACGCACTTTCTCGTGAGGATAATTGATGATAATATTATGTTACTCGTTCTACACTTTTAATGGCATTTGGTTTTCGCAAAGTATTTACACTAATTTTCGATAATTAAGATGATTACAAAATCACAAATTTCAACTACGTCACTGATTAACTAATTAGGCGTTGATAAACATAGAGATATAATATCTTATTTTAATTCATACATAGTTGAAATAAGATTTATCTTGAAACATCATTCAAAAGTTATAATAAAAGTTAAAATAGAGACAGACTAGACACATATTTTTCGTTTTATAAAATTAACAGAAAATCACAAAGATAAAGAGCATCAAAGTTTTGGAGTGGGGGCTTGCGACGTCACTATTTAGTAAAATTTTTATGAAAGCGTGACGTCACTGCATTGTATCTTCGTCAATGTTTGTTTGATAAATATATAATACCTGCTCCGTTCCGTCGTGGGTAAAAAAATACGTGTTCAGTATTTTTACCCACTTCATTTATACATAACCGAGGAATATCCGTCGGGGGCTGCCTTTCCTATATGAAATTTCAACAAAAATTTAATCATACTCATAAGTGTATTTTATGTCGTCGTTAAACATCTACAATTCTTCAATAATTGTATCTAGAAAAACTTTAGCTGGGTTATTGGCAGCCACCGACGGATATTCCTCGGTTATGTATTATGGTAAAATTATTATCGCTACATCTAAGTATATCTTCGAGAAACAGACACGTTAGGAAATAACTGTAAACATCGATATTCATTGTTTAGGTACTTAAGTATATCTATTACCGATTTCTCGAGATATCAACTCTTTTTTAGAAAGTATTTTAACGTCTATTATAATATTTCGTTACATAATAATTGGGTTAAGTCGGGGTTTTTGAGTTATTTTATTCTTTTTCGATTAGATTTTTACCGTCGTGGGTTTTTTTCAAAATTTTTAATTTTGCTTAATTTTTTAATCTAACTGACGGACTAAGCAGATTTTTTTTTGTCATCTTGAAAAAAAAAAGCTTACTATTATAGTCTTGATTACGCCACTTTAATAATAGGATGATAACGATGCAACTGCTCTCTTAATATGCTAATTATAACTGATCCATCTGGTTTACATCTTTGCAGTAATTTTGACATTTATATAACCAGTTTTATTAAAAATTTCTCATAAATTTTTCCCAAACCGGTACTTGAAATGTGATCATTATAAAGGATGTGAAAAATATGCTTCCCGGGCCATACTCAAAGGGAACATTGCTCGTATAATGTTTATGGCTGATGTAAAGCGAAGGATGCGGTATCAGTCTCGGCGAACGCCATTGCGTTGGAATTGATATTAAAGTCGCCGGATCACACTAGTTTAGGCACTCGGATTTGGTCAAGTATTTCGGAAGGAGTAAAATAAAAAAAATTTACTTTACCAAATCAAAACGGTTCCGTTAGTAAAAAAACCCCAACCTAAGTCGAAAATAGACAGTCCAGGATTTTTTAGCCAACTCTTTTTTAATATATTTACCCTTATTTACTAAATTTATTATAAAATATGTTTCATTATATTATCAGCTCGGTGAAGGTCGACTTAGGTTCGGGTTTTAGACTACGTGGTATTATCTATGAGATTTAGTTTATGGTATTCCTACGTACATCTACAGACATCTGCCTAGATATTTACAATATTGTCTTTACACCCTGCAATAAATTTTCTTGGCATGAAAGGTACCCTATAAGTATATTTGTATATCCTATAAGTAAAAGTTATAGTACTTTTGCTGTGCTAAATGACACAAGATCGTTCAAAAGACTTAGAAAAAACGTCAAAGATTCTTCATAATATTTGTAAAATGATAAAAATCATACATTATTGAATGCCAGATCGAACATTTCAAATATTTATCAAAAACCGCTTTTATTTAAGCTCCTTTCGAGAGTGTTCGGTACTATCAGATATTCACGTACTTCATTCAGATTATGCAGGTCGTTCGGGGAGACTTTTAACGCGAAATTGGCTTACGTGGAATAAGATATGGAGTGAGATGCATCGCCGGCCGGCGGATTCATAGCTGAGCCGTGAGGACATTAAAATGTATTGACCGTTGAGGAGGTGTTCGATTTTATTACTTTGTCACGTTACTCCGTACATTCAAATGTGAATCTATTGTGGAGCACGTATTTCATTTTATTTATGTATCTAGGCGATTGAGTAGGAGGTATGACAGACAAAAGAAGATTGCACTGACCCTAGATGACCTAGGAAAAAAAAGAAAGAAAGGTAGAAAGAAAGAAAGAAAGAAACAACGAAAGAAAGAAAAAAAGAAAGAGAACAATATTTATTAGGTAACAGTCATACACACACAACAAAAGGGCAAGAATAAGATGATTGTGAAGTCACACATCTCGAAATGGACTTTCCGAAACTAAAATATCAACCAGGGTGCACAACTGCTTCGCCAAGTCTTGTCACATGTTTGATGGATGTCAATTATACGCGTAGACGAACCAATTATTTTTAAAATATGACCTTGCGTTAAAAACGATATTTTGTTTTTATCCGCTTGAGCTATCGAACTAAATTACACTAATTCCTTTGTCTGTAAACTTGTACTCTAAGATGTAATTAAGCTTATTGGTCAAATCTAAAAAAAATATAAGAACTTTGGATAACAAAAATGCAATGAAAAATCGAAAGCTTAAATTAAATATATTTTACTGAACTTATACAAATGAAACGAAGATTTTAAGAGAAACACGACTAATAATTTTAATTTTATTTAGCATAAGTCTAATAAAATTTAAGGAAGTAAGATAGTACGCTAATATCATATTTACTTACCAGCTTTGCAATAAGGACTACCATACTCGTTCACATCGCTGGCAAGCAATTATACTTAGCTTAACCTTGAATCCTTAATCCCAGTTTTATCCCTAATCTGGCTCCTTCCACCCCGGCATAAGTACTAAGTGTGTCTAATGTGCGCTGTCAGTGAGGCGGCTCGGCGTGACAAGGGTCCCGGCTCCTGATTGCCCAAATGCCTGGCGTCACGAGGGACGACTCGCGTGAAGGTGAGCGGGAATATTTATAACTAAAAAATTACGTGACGAATTTAAAAAAGTTGAGTCTTTCAGTTTCGATCGAACTAAAAGGTGAATTGTAGCTGTGTAATTCATTCCATGGTGGAATTAAAATGTCACTAATTTCTTTCTGCATAATCGTTTTGATACTTGATATATTTATATTTTATATCTGTGCGACATTGTTTAAATTATATACCCTTCTTCAAGCTGATTTAATGAATGGATTTAGTGTAACCTTAAGATATTCGATAGCCGTATGAATTTGAATTTGTTATTTTTGAGGACACATTTTTAAATAATGTTTTTTATAATGAAAAAAACAAATACAAAGGTATATTAGGTAAGTCTAATGTATGCTATTAGCAAAACGGCTCGCGGCGCGTCACGTGACGAGGGTCCCGGCTCCTGATTGCCCGAATGCCTGACGTCACGCGGGATGCGCCTGGGGTGAAGGTGAGACGGGGGAATATTTGTAGCTACAAGATGACGTGACACGAAAATGCATGGTGTTCTGAGATTTAAGTAGCTTATCCTTAAGCGTGATGTTTGAATTAAATATCAGGAATCACTACGTGACTTTGATGATTGTGTCAGATAGAGAGAATTTATGACTTTGTTGAAGTTCATGTATTCTTCTTCTCAGTAAATACCTACCTAGCGCTTGTCATCTGGAACTTGAAAGAACCTTTGCCGATTCTTCATTACTATAGCAAATTGAATATGATTTAAATATTTATTGTTCAAATATTATGTCCGCTACGTGACCACTATCTTTTTATTCATTTATTGTAAATCCACAAATAAAATGGCCCCAATAGTTATTTCAGAACTTCTTTTTCTTGCTGAATGCAAACTGTAAAATAAAATGTGCAGGTTCCCAGCAGCCAGACGCGTCAAACTCATCAAACTTGTTGTCGGTGTTGTTGGCCTATTCATACCAGCAACATGCGATACGCCATCGACAAGCAGAGAGTCGAGAACAGTTTATTAGATATGGCATTTTTCAGTTGATAGTTGGTTAGTTACGTTCTATCAAATAAATAAATATAAATATTCGACAACATCACATACATTGATCTAACTCCGAGCTAAGTAGCTTAAGCACTTGTGTTACGGATATTAGAATCAACAGTGGTAATACAAATATATACTTAAATATTGGATATTAACACCCAGACACACAACAAACACATTCACACGAATATTTGTCCTGGGTCGGGATCGAACCCACAACTCTTGGCGCTTAGGGCAGGGTCACTACGCCATGCGCCACCGAGCCAGTTATGAAATGAATATGAATATAATAATTTAAAAAAATCTTATTTATACAATGATATTATACCCTACATATTATCAGCACCATCATTTGGGAATTTGAAATCAGATTTCCTTATAGTTCATAAAGTCAATAACTTAAAATAAATAACGTGAGATATATTGACCCTATTTTCAATCAAATGGTGTGTTGGAAATAACATCGTTTATTATATTCATATAATGAAAAGCAATATTGATATCATCTTCCTAGCGTTATGTCACCGTCTAAACACGGTCCGCTTAGACCATGATCCAGAATTTTGCGAGTCTGGTTATTACATTGAAGCGACTGCCGATCTCACCTTCGTAACCCTAAGATAGGGGAACCAGACAATTTATTGAATCATGGTTACAAATCCAAAGTTGTTTGAATTTGCAGGTTTTATCACGATTTTTTCCTTCACCGTCGAGTTAGTGATATAAATACGTACATAGATTTGAAAAATCCAGAGGTACGTTCCCGGGTTTGAACCCACACTCCTCGGTTAAAAGGCGCGTGTCCTTACCATTGAGCTACCACCGCTCCATTAAAGCAATATTGAAAGTAGGCTATTATTTGTGTGTTTATCAGAATGTATCATGTTTGATCAACTGAATGATTGGTATATTCATGATTGAAACATCAATTATCACTGGCTAAAACTATTTATTGCGATATCAATACAAACAAAGTAGGAAATACATAATACTAGTTTTTGCCCTCGGCTCCACACACGTGAAATTAAAGCGCTCTTTTTATATCGATAGGGTTGTCGTGTGGACTCTGGGATTTATAAATTTTCTATGGTTAAAGGTAGTCTATGTCTTAAACTTCAAGCGTGTCAAAATTCACTGCAATCAGTTCAGCAGTTTAAGCATCATGGCATAGCACAGATATTCCTTTACATTTGTAATATTAGTAAAGATTAGTTATAGAATTCTCTACAGAAAAATACGCATTTTAAAACTATTAGGTTAAAATTAGATTTTCTTAATATTTGAATTTATTGCCTCGTCCATGGAAAACTGGCTCGTAAATTTTAACTATCAATTCCTTAGTTGAGTGAGCATTCACGGTGCTTGCAAGTTAGCTTTGTGCAGAAGCAATATGCATTCTAAGGAAACGTTATGAAAGAAGATGAATCATACGGGTTGTTCAGAAACCACACACCGGTATAGAAAATTTGCTAATGTTAACCTTAATTAACTTTGCGAATATCTGCAAATATTTTATGGAGGTTTTAAACATACGTATAGTTGTGTGAAAGATGAAAAATGTGTTGTGATGCGTGTATCTATGATTAATTTTAATTTAAATTTCATCCACCTAACTAGTACTTTTGTTTTGTTTTCGTTATGAACAAATAATGTCACAAACCTAAAATAAACACTCTTATTGATGAAGGCAATCAACTTCTCTCAGATGGAATGGATACAACAAGACAAGTGTTCACAAAGAGCTTTGGGCTGCTTACATACTCTCAATGTCTCAAGACTTAATAAAGACTTGCTGCACACGTCCAATGGAGGCAAGAACGATTTATTACAGGCCACGTTTACTAGATTACTAGAATGAAGCCAAGTGTTCGCTAAGTGTCGATTGCATACATCGCACTTTAATATACTTGCACGATAGGTGATATTTCTATGGATGAGGATGGTTCAGCACATGGTTCGTATATATAGGACAAATTCGGTATAGGAAATCATCTGAAAATCATTATATACATTATATACATACATATGACCATGATACATTCTGTCTAGTTTCTCTGACTTGGTAACCTAAAGAGTTACAAAATCCAGATTCAGTCGTTAATGTACTCGATTCAATGTGGCAACCAGACTAGCTCAATCCGGGGTGACAGTTTACAGAGACAGAAAAAAAAACTATATTATACCTAGAAAGATTAATCTCACTTGCAATTGAATTTAGAATCATATTCAAGATTTTACCCCTATTTTCATTTTTCTAAAGTTAT
Organism: Glyphodes perspectalis; assembly: GCA_951394215.1. Classification (NCBI taxonomy): domain Eukaryota; kingdom Metazoa; phylum Arthropoda; class Insecta; order Lepidoptera; family Crambidae; genus Glyphodes; species Glyphodes perspectalis. The sequence continues at coordinate 2,016,980 of OX596207.1, read as the reverse complement.
GTCTTGTTCCTAACAAGACATAACTTTAGAAAAATGAAAAAGTTTTTAAACCACATTACCACAACTAAATCGTCATATAGTCAAAAAAAAAAATATATCAAAAATGTTTATTAAGCCATAACGAGTAACCAGCAAGCAGTCACCAGTTATTACTGATAAATTAAGACAGCATCAGTCGGTTGAGCCCGTCGCGCTCAATCTCGCTTCGAGACGCGTGTTCACAAAGCACTTTGTGCTGCTCGCAGCACGCGCAGAGAAAGTTAATAAAGACTTGCTGTGTGTGTCCACGGTCGTATAGTCAAGATCCCGTGACGGTGGTCGAATACTTGCTAATATTAAACTCGGAGGGTATTTTGGGCGGAATAGGTACTTTTGCGATTAGAATTTGCATTTGAAATTCAAAGAAATAATTTTGTTATTATAAAATGAAAATATTATTTCAGGTTTGTTAGGAAGCCCAGGGTTAGCGAGAAAATTTTGATATACTATAACATCGACATAGACTTCTAGAAACTATAGGTATCACTATTTTCCATTTCAAAAGTGTCAACATTTTTTGTCGGTTGTAAAGTGTTCAAAGTTGACCTTCGTAATACAAAAGAAAAATCTAAATGCAAGTTTATGCTGATATTGTAGCTTTGCGAGAAAAATGTGCGTTTTTAAGCTGCTAAAAGTAGTTTTTGAAAGTCTTCAAGCAAGTAGCCTGACATTCAAATATTGTAGTAAAGACGTTTGGAGTATCGCTGGAATAATTTTTTTTGGAACCAAACTACCCGCTAACTTTGTGATAGAGTTACTATCATAAACATATGATTAGATTGATATTTAAAAGACAACATATTTATTCTATGACTTGCACTCACCATTTTAGTCTTTTCACAGATAGTAGAGCATAACACTCCTAAAGCTTTCTCAATAATCACTTGCCTAAAGTGTATGGAAATCCGTGCATTGGTGTATGAGCTAATGGCATTCAGATAGGCAGACAAAAATGCGCCTGGGCGACTCCATTTTACAACGATTCTGTAGTGGCGATAAAGTTGTCGCGACCACAAAAACTTCGATATTAACGTTTTTTTGGTGACAATTCGTATTGAGTAACAGTGGATACACGCATTTGAAGGATTCCTTGACGGAAGACTGGGTAAGTCTGTATCGCTTCAATTGGCTCCGATAAAGTTGGGAGAATTAAATTAAACTGAACGCGTAGTTTCTGTAAATGCAAGTCGCTTGATTATCACCATCTTAATTTGTACACTCGATTGGATTTTTATCTTCGTTAAAACATATATTACGTAAACATACATGACGTAAATTGTTTAAAATTCATCATGATTAACGAATTATAATAAAAAAATTCTCAAGACTGACACACTAATTCCTTAGTTCGAAACTCAACATATCCTAACTAGGTGGACGGCTACTTAAATATATTATTTATAAACATCACACGAAACATTTGCCCCTAGCGGGATTCTAACCCTTGACCCATGGTTTCGTGGCTAGCGTCTCTGGGCACTTGTCAATTAAGTATTTATATTCAAAGATTTTTTATATCAGCTTAAACAATATATTTTTATTGATGTTTTTTCAAAAGCTAATTTTAATTCTGGAATGAAACTGTTTTTATGTATTCATGTCGATCACCGCCATTAACATATAATAGTATTATAAACAGCGTTTATTACTTATTAGTAAGAGTTTATGTATGCTATTCAATATTGTAATGGCAATCTCCCTGTGAATATCATCAGTAGCGGTTTGAATCCACTATTCAATGCTCTATTAGTCAATATCCATACCATAATACCCTATAAGCATTAAACGGTACTAGTTCCTGCCCGCGGCATGGGTCGCATACATTTGAGAATTAAGTTAAAGAGGAGTATAGGTAGATGGTTTAATCATATAGCTTAATAGTATCGCTAATAATATCCTATATGAAAAAAGGCAATAATACTAACGCTATTGATCAATTTCGACTGTACGCTCTACATAATATGCAAATTTAAGATAAATTAAATGCGGCGGTTAAATTGTGATCGACAAACAAACAAAATTTGCAATTTTCGAAGGATTAGATGAAATATAGAACATTTTGGGTCGAATTCTTGATAAGGATTATTGGTGGATATCCCTTTTAGATCTATTCAAATAGGTCCGATTGCTATTAGTATGAAACGCTTAGGCGGTAACATAGGACGAAGCATAAATATTTTTTAATAAGAAGAATGAGATGTTTCCTTTTGCTCTGGTAGTCAAAAAGACGAACCATGTTACTCAATTAGTATGACGTAAATAGTGAGTTCGGTGATTATGTAGGCGCCGAGTTAGCCATTGTTAATACATACATACATAACATCACGCCCATAATCCCCGAAGGAGAAGGCATAGGCAAAGAGGTAGCAGGCTCCTTTAACTACATTCAGCCAGAAACAAAACTGGGCTGGGTCAGATTGAAAATTGTGAAAAAGTAGTAACAAGTTGTTAAAAGTTGTTAATACTTTTTCATAATATCCGATCTACTCATTTGCTCAATTTTTTTGTTAATGTTATCTAAGGAGTCTTCTGCTTTTAGGACTCTGCCTACTTCTTCGGGGATTGTGGGCGTACAATGTATGTATGTAAAATATATATATATATATATATATAAGATGTGAGATCATTTTGTTTCTTTCAGCAAATCGCTACACAAGTTGCTTTAATTATATCCCAATACAAATACTTTCCTAATTTATGTTTTTCGTTAGCGCTCTCTGGATTTATAGAGTGAAACACCCACCGGGCTAACCCAGGACCGCATTTAATTTGCAATGCTAAGAACGTTTCGCTACATACTCTCATTGCTATGCGGGTAATAAACGGGACCTGCTGAGATTCCGCGTTTGTGGAAGCATGAGTGCTTTGCAGTCTTTACTTCCTTTTTTGAATGTGATCCACTTAGCAACAAGGCTAAACAAATGAATATGTTTTTGTTTATCTGTGAATGAATTACAAAGCAACCTGGATATATTTAGAAATAAAACTACCGAAACTGAACGCGATATAGATGGTAGAATCATATAGCTTTACTTGAAACCTATAATTCGAGTATTTGTAATTTTGACTTTGACTTTGATTATGTAGGAGGTAATTGGGAGCTTGAAGTTTTGACTGTGTTCCATCAAACTATCGACAAACTGTAAAGTATCTACTTATGTACTCTATAATGTACAGTGAGTTTAGTCCCAGTAGTGTTATATAAGTTATAATGTAACAAGTAAAGTTCAGGTTCTTAAGTTTGATATAAGGCTAAGTGTAAGCTAAATGATAAAAGTTCCTCATCCGTCCGTTAACAGTGACAGAAATACTTTGGCAGTACATACATACTTGCTTTAATCAATTTATAGGTGATATCTTTGTGATAGACATCTGTCTCCTAAGCTACGAGATACTTATAATCCAAATCCGAATATTTCAGATGTAGAAGTTTTTCATATAATTCAATCATTCAGAACATATGATTTAATGAATATAGACAAGTCTATAATGTCCAAAAATTTTTTCAGTAGGTATGCTTTTAGGAATACTATTTACCTACCTCGTTGTATAACATAAAAGAATAAAACAACATGCTTTCATTAAATACGTTTATTATCGCCTTTAAGAATGTGACACCCAATGACAATCTTATATTACATATAATTTATAATATAATGCAATATAAACTAACAAATACACGTATCACAGAACAATTTGATAGTGCTCGAAATTGACCATTTTGTAAAAACGTGGATGAACGCTGAAACAAATATCGACACAGAAAAATTTCAAAGAGTGAGTAGGGAGATATTTTTACAAAGAAATCAGTCAGTTACAAAGAATCTTTTACAGTAAGAGAATTCGAATTCTGAACCACCGTCGATACCTACAACAACCCTTGTTTTGCTTAGGGGGTTAAAAGGAGTATATAAACGAGTAACGTCTACTTAAAGTATACTTCTTTTTATGCGTGTATCTGTCGCAGTCCACTTATCAGCCATTTCGTAAATAACTAGCTTGTTTACGAAACCTTAGTAAATACGCTAGGCTGTTAAGTGAGAGGCTTATTAAACTAGTTGACCTTGACTATGTTGAATAATGCGTAGGTCATAGAAGTATCATATGTTTAGCTAGTGATACCTTCCGATTTTAATCCAAACATTGGAGTCAAAAGTATTTATTACCACATGTCGAACTTCGCAATTATTTTTTATCGCCAGTGACACACTTAGTGTCTGAATGCTCTTATGTACTTAATACAATATATTTCTTAGTAATTCAATTCAATGAAAGATACTTTCGAGAGAATATATATAAAAGATGCAACCATGTTTGTAGAAATTGAGAGAATTCCTGATATCGTAAGTAACAGCACTGTAAACTTAAATTTAAGTAAATGGTTAACTACCTCAATAATTTACCAAGTCAGTTAAGTATGATTAGATTCGATTTTAAGAATGTATCTAACTGTTGGTTGGATCTCTTATGCATAACAGTGTCCATTTGGAAAACAGTAATCCTACCACTCTGTCAAATGCAGCGAATGCATTTTGCTGATTATCCTTCGGCACATATAAACCATTATAACCGCATTGTTTGTGGTGTTCAGGAGGCTTTACCAGTCGTTAACCTTAGCTACCAATTCGGAATTCATAAATGCGCGATCCGTTTTAAATCTTATTGTAGTAAAAAATAATGGCTAAATTGTCCTAGCCAGAAGTTTGCCGTAACCATTTATTTCAATAGCTCGCTAATTCCGCATAAAACCATAGAGCAAATCCACTGATGGATTGCCTGTTTGAAAATTCGCTGTAATCCATCAATGGATTTTCCTATTGGGGCCAATTACTATGTTTTGTATTTACGGTACTTGGTATTTGTTTTTATTTCGGAAACCGTTTGTATTTACGTCGACATATTTCGTTGGGTTTAAAACTTTTTTAATTCAACGTTGTACATTTTTATAAAGTTCGACGCGGTTATTTTGTTAGTAAAATTATTTCAATCTATGGAAAACGTTAATATGGCAGTTTTAAAATGTTTACCACGGCTGAATCTAGCTTAGAGAATTCATAATTTATGCAAAATTTTTGGTTTAGGAAAAATAACCCTGAAACATTTACTGTATATTTATTACTAAAAATAAACATTAATGTATTATTTTATCTTCGCATTAACGATATCTTTGATTCATTTAAAATATTTCTTTATTAAGCAATTTTTTCCGTAAATTTCCTCGTTTCCTAGACCTACCTACAACCATGTGAAAAAATACCTTTGGCACATCATACTTACAAAATATTAAACAAAATGTTGTCTGAAACAATTTGGCTCGTCCAAGCTCCCAGAGTTCCCGAGGGTAGTGCTCTAATTTTTAACGGCAAAATTTTCGCTGAACAAAATTTATCTAATAAGGCGTCTCACACATAATTAAAAGTGACAATTCAAAATTAAACTGGGGCACCTAAAGTCTGCAGAATGGCGGTAAATTAAGAGTAATCTAGGCTATTTTGAAGCAGATTTATTAACCTCTTTATCGACTCATCAAGTATTTAGAAAGGTAGTAATTAACTATTTATTAATTCTTATATGTAGTCTTTGAAACATAATAGGGCTAGAATAAAGTGTGAAATAGAATTAATTAACTTATCCAATCTTAAATAAACTGTATAAAATTATAAGTAAGCAGGTGACGTTAATTGTTGGAAATCGTATTACATTTGTTACCGATAGCAAAAATCATCTTAGTCACTTACCTACTTGTATTCGATAGAGTATAAATACTTTTTGTTTTTACGTTAGATGGCGCTTTTAAATTTTTTCCTGTTTGCTAGCAACTTGTGCAGCCAAAAATTAAAAATCACAACTTAATAATACCTTTAAATATCAGAAAAAATAATTACAGATGTTTTCTTGGGTATTTATGCATTTTATGAAAAAGTAAATTTTCCCATAAGAATTAAACGAAAGAAAAACATCTCCCCATCACAGGAAAAAAATAAAAATACAGTGATAGAGTTTTATAATTAATTTAGATGTTTTGACTACCTAATTCGCGTTAATTTTATATACAATTTACACAATAAGTTATAGTTTATATCGTAGAAGTTGGCACGACAGATGTGACTTAGGAAATTTGACAGTTCTTGCATTTAAAACTTTGTGGCGTGGCATTTTGAGCGATTAAATGACAGTTTCTATATAACAATATCATCGTCTTTTGATATTTAGAAAAAAGCTCCTAAGTTTTGATAGCACATTTTTAGTATGCCTAAATTATTAAACATAAAAATATTAACAACATAACATAATTTCCCTTTTATTAACAAATATTTCCTTATAACGTCATGTCCTCATTTGACCCCTATTAAAGCTCGAACAAGCAGGCCGAAACTGATCCCGTCCGAACTTCAATCGATTCTATTTTCCTGTTCATATTTCCCTATTCAAACGGTATCGTGTTTGGTCGAAAAATCATTGGACCGTTTGTATTATTGTCGCAACCATTCATTTTACCAGCGACCAAATATTTGCTTGTACAGTGAAGTAATAAGGGTGAGAAGGGCCCGTACACATTACTTGTTTGGTTAATGCGGAATAATGTAGACCAGCTTTGCTTGTGTGTGTCGATTTTCGTAATATGATTGTAGCACTAGCCCTTACCTGTGTCTGTGTCATCCGGATTAGCAAGATATCTTTAATATGGTAAAGTTAGATCAATGTACCTATGCATATTTTTAGCGTCATCACATTTGCATTTCAGCTCGTAAACTGATTGAAAAAAAATTTTACATAAAGATGGGAGTTAAAAAAAACAAGAAAAAGAAGCTAATTTATATCCCGAAAGAACGGGTAATCAGAACCCCGAAATTTTAAGTATGTCTTTGAGTCTTAGTCAGGCATACCAAACACCTTGTAGCAAAGAAGGCGCCTGACGTTTTGAACTCGTGTAGGATTTCTGTCCTTGTTTTTGTTTAAAACCATTTTTACAGCAAACTTCTGATACCAGCTACTTGGGACCTCTAAACCGACCACATGTGACGTCAGTACACCAAAGAATTTTCTTTTTACGGGCCCCGAGAGCTCGTAAATACGTCCCAAGCTGCATGAATTATTAGGGAAAACGGAATGTCAAACAGTTGGCTCCGAGGATGTGACTTGTTCTGTTAGGGAATTGTTGTTGGCACAATTACGGTTTGAGGGTGCCGGGAGAGGGTTGAAAAAGAAACGGCTGATAACGTATAGGAATAAAAAATTTTACGTTTGTAATTGGCATACGATAACTTAATAGACACATAACGCGACCCCGAAACTAAATAGCCATATATTGGAATCGGGCGCCAGAATTCGTGGCAACCTAGTTTACACCCTATGTTATGGCAGTAAAGTTTATATTTGTTGTAAGTAAAGGTACAAAGAAAACAATATTGCTTTATCTATCTAAATGCATTTTATAATCAAAAACCCTTTTACTTTTATTCAGAACCAAAACGGGAATCATGTATGTACTATCTCATATCATAGATACGATATCTCTTCGCTAGTAAACTGCCATCTACGTAGGGCCCAGAGCCCAATTATAAATGCCGATGCAAATACCCTAGTTACAAATGCAAGGGCTGTCTAAGTGATTTATGCTAGAAGAGATTACGCTAGCCCGACGAAACGTATATTTAGGTATTCGATCAAGTATATCTAACTAGATACAGGACACTGTATCTGAGTCGACAGCCTCTTAAAGTGGTTGCCAAATGACTTACTCTGACGTTAATAGCTTTGGCGCGATCTATTAAATAAGATTATTTATATACAACAAAACAACTCAGCAACGCATATCAAGTAATATTACCAAGTTACCTTTCAAGTTCCATGTATGGCCATTAAATAAATACATGGATATTTGTCTACTACATATTATTATCTTGACATGAACTGAATCTATATAACGCTTAAGACCTTGTATAAGACCTTGTATCTAGTTAAATATTCATGATCGAAGATGTAGAACGCATATTTCAGCGTTGTACATGGTTAATTTACAAATTATCATAAGACTTTACAAATACATGGAAGTGATACAAAAATATACATGAATTAAGTAATTTTCGTAGAAATTTAATGGTCTCTTTTTGTGGTGACACTGATCATTTATTACTAATCGAAGAACTAAATATGTTTAAAATCAAAACTATTGATTGCAATTGTGTTGAACCGTATCATGGTAAATTATATTTTTTCTTTATTGACACTTTCCACCAATTAAGCGGTGGTAATATAGGCAATGAGATATATTTTAAGAAGATTCAGAATCACGTAAGTGATTTTTTACCTGACAAAGTAGAGCCGCTTAAAAAAATATATAGGTATTATATTCGTTTGGACACATTATCGTATATTGTCGTAATTAAAGTTTAAAGGATGTTTCTGTCTATCGCGTATCAATATCACCACAAAAACGTTAAATCAAAAATATAAGACATATTAATCGCAAAACCACGTCAAATTCGTTGCACAAACTAAACAACTAAACTTAATAAATAACATATACAATTATTACGTAACATTTATTTTATTAACAACGATCATTACCTGTTTAGACTTTATTATACATTGTTTTATGATGTTATGAGGCTTATTAATAAAATAATTTAAATTTGAGCATATAACTAGAAATTACCTTTTGCTTATTTTTATTTTCAATATGTTTTCTTTATAAGGCTATGCACACACAATATATTTTAGTTCATCTTTCATTAATAAGTCCCATACTTTAGCTTTAGCTCTCCACTCAACATATGTAAATATAATTACAAATTTTTCGTGACGTAAAACATCGAAATTCAGTGCTTGCTATTTATATAATAATTCTGTCATTATTATTAGGATCACCTCTGATTGCTGCATCTTTAGAAATAAATAAAATATGTAGCGTTTAGCAAAAATATAAAACAGTTTAACGTGAATTATACATATATCAGCGAAGCCTTTGTTTAATCATGTGTTTTACCAAACTATGTGTAACAACTCAATGGACTCTTGCTTTATGAAGTTTAATTATCAATTAAGATTAAAGATTATAAACTAAATACTCATGAAAATATTTAAAGCAAAGACGACGCGGAACAAATGGGAATTTCCATGTCACCTGTTACCACAGTCAAGAATAGGGACAGGTGGGAATACCGGAATTTCCCAACTATTCCTAAAACTATATTCTGTAGTACAAAGGCTGGCTTGCAAAGAGCATTGGGAGGTATACGTCCCCGTAGAATGCCCATGGGACACGATGCGAAAGGACAAAGCGGATCGTTTCTTTGAGCATTTCTCTATGAACACATGTACTTCGCGAAATGGTATTTCAAGTGTATTGTGAAAATGCTAAGATTACTTGGCTTGTATCTAAACGGATGTCAATGTAAACTAAAAAAAATGGCACGGAACCAGGAACAATTAAATATTTAGACCAGGAAGTTGATTTTGTCGTAATAATATGAAATATTAAGAAAAAGGTAATCAAATTTATTACTTTTCCATTTCAAATAAATATCTCATTCCTGCTTCTTGAATGTAGCTCATTTATTATTCAAACACATTTGCAATAATGCAGCAATATTTTATTCTTTTTTAGTAGACAAACTAAATACAAAGTTCAGAAATTATTGCTTATAAATCCTTATACCCTAAATCTGACAGCCATCATTTTATTTAACAATTATAATTCCACCTTATTCCAAATTAAGGATTAACTGCTTGATTGCTAAACATATCAGACAAAGGAGCCATAACACGTGTATCAAATACACATACGCACAAATAGATTTTTTTTCTTTAAACTAACATCATAATATCTATTATACATATGATTTTATATCACACAAAACGAACTTCATTTAAAATCATTTGTTAAAATCAAATATCGCACATTATTCAAATGACCTTCATTTAAAATCATTTGTTGAGATCAAATGCCTCACTCAATTAAAATGACTTTTATTTAGAATCATTTATTGAAATCAATCATATCACACAATTTCTCCGCGACCTTAGTACCAAATGGTCTAAAGTGTTAAACGTTTTCTCTCTTACACAAACGAACATATAGACAGATACAGCAATTCAGGTCGCTGCTTGCACACAAACCGTCAACCCGGGACATAACTATTTTCATTTGCGTCATTTTACTGCAACGAATCGTAAAAATGCAGCCGACATTGTATTTGTACTGTACAGATTTCCCGTTTCACGTCTGATTTCGAATTTTACAAACGCTTTTGGGGTATGCGAGCGCATTTTAACGGAATGTCGGGAAGAATTTCAAATCGAACGTTCGTATTGAAGTATTTCCCGAACGGGTTTCTTCAGCTTGAATAAATAGGCTTTGAATATCTAAGTGCGATTATAATATGAGATAAGTATATTACTTATAAAGTTTTCATTTATTAGGTAATAATTAGGCAGATCTATTAAACATCAAGATTCGAGTACAACTATGTTAATTACACGAACATAATTAACATAGTTCGAATTTCCGTCCAAGGATTTAATCCACACGATCTTGAACTGCTAAATACGCCGCCTATCAAAAGTTAGTCTTAGTCCTAGGCTTTATAAGTTAAGTGGTGAGACTCACACTAGCATAGGGATTTATAAAACTTCGAAAGTGTCAATCCACGTCGAATGACGTCGATTGACTAGAACTGACTTTGATGTTGACTGACGTCGATTTGTAGACGTGTTTAATAACATACAAGATAAAAAAAAAAACAAAAGTCGCACTACGAAAGAAGTGACGTTGATATATTCAAAGTCGATGATATAACGAATTTTGACGAATTAAGGATAAAGCTAATTAATATGTATAGCTTAATTCGTCAAAATTAATCTTGAGAATTTTCTGAAATCTAAAATCGTCCGAAATATCATCACATGTAATTCCGTCACCAAAAACTAAGGTAATCGTTTTTATCTACATGCGTCACTTTTTCAGACATCGAACTTTGTAAAAGTTATTGTTACACGTATTTCCATTGTTTCATCATTTATCAAGCATTTTATAAAGAAGCGTAGGAAAATTCAAAAGCAAATTAATCACCAATCGCAAATATAACCATAGGATGATATATTTCTAAGTTTCTTGCAATTTCGAAATGCCTGAATTCATATCTTCCCCTGCAATTTTCATTCAAGTGGTGATTTTAGTGACAAAGTTCCAACATTTCTCAATTCGCCTCTAACTTCGTGACTTTATGCAAGTATCTTTTAGTAGAGACCTGCTATAATACACAATAATGAGTTCAAAACTTGGCGACTGTCGGAAACTTTGTCTCTCAATTACATCGCACGCTCTTTATTACAGTTAAGCCTCAATATCGTCTGATGCTATATCAAATATTGTGACTCTTCGTCAGCTGTCACGCATTCAATATTTACGATCTCAAGTTTATATTAGCATAGTTTAGTATCCATTATACGCATCCGCAGAAAACGCTGGGAATTCCTCTTAAATGGGAACGGTTGAGGAGTGGAATTTGCTACTTGGTGAAGTTACAACTTGAATATCTGGAGAAGGGCTAGTGAACTCCTACTTAGCACATCTGTCATCATATGAACACTTGACTTCCTTTAACATTGTGTGTTACTGTAGATTGACTTGAACGTCTCATAGCATTAATAAAGAAAATAAAACTTTTAACGACTTTATTCTTTTTTTTATAAACGGAAATTTCATGATACTGCTATTACATTCGGATAAATAAGAATTATTTTTGTTTACAATGTACCTGTTCAGTGCGTTCATCAAACTCATATTAAACTTGTGAGTACGATTTTACATATACACTAGTGTTATTTACCACTGTATTATTAATTTACTCAATAACTATCCATAGTCCATAGCAGAAATTACTTGAATTGTTTTATAAATATTTTCTATCATGGAAAATATTCATTCCATTTACCACATATGTAGCAATAGAATAAAATAAATTACCCATAATTTCCTTAGGCTAATCGCTTCTGATGTTATGGTATTTATCATTTCTATTACGATCTGAAGTAGTAGGTAGCATCAATTTCTATAGCATTTTAAATTTGATACTCCTTGCTAGACTTTCGTCTAAGATTCGATCCATTAATACTTGTAACACTGTTTGCACTAGCGTATCCGACGATCGATGTAACAATATCTCTGAAGCGACTTGTACATGTAAGGGTGCAATAGTTTGAAATATGATGTGACGTTTGGTTTTATACCTGGCCACAGAATGTAAGTGTGTGTGTTAACACGCACGGTGTAAGTTATTTGATTGTTTTAACTTACAACCCACGAAGTATAACCAGGGAAATAACATAGAGTGATAAAAATGGTGTCTGTGGAATTTCATGTGTAGCTTTTTGATGTTAATGAGGAGGTAATTAATTGAAATAATTATTAGACTACAAATAATCTTTAAAAACCAAAGGTTGCCGATAGAAAGAGAAGAAGAAGGAAAGATGGATTAGACACACCTGACTTTAATCTCAGACCGTGCCACACTTTACATTTAAATATTGCAGAGTACCTACTTCATAATGAAAGTTAAACAAGAACCCAAAAATAATAGTAGATAACCCCAATTTCCAGTATGTTGTTTCAAAAGTTTAGGAAAAATATTTTTTTCCTTTACAAAACTTTCTCCGCAACTCAATGCTAATGCAGTTTGATGAAAAAGCAGCCAAGTACGGACATACCGTGAGATCGATACAAACATACGCGAATAACATTACCCTACTTTTAGCTTCACCGAGTCAGGTAATAAATCAACCTTCATCTTTTGTTTACGTTGAGAAATTCGTCTGGGACAAAATTTTGGGTTGGGAAAATGTATGAGGCAAAGTTGGACATGGTTCTGTGAAGGAATGTTCTTTTATAATATTTCTGCGTTTCCTCTTGCTGTAGAGGCGGTATAGTAAGATATTTATTATTTACATCGCCCCGTCTTTATTGCGGGTAAGACGTGTTTATGGCATACGATAAAAGGTTAAATCAATTACGTTGATTGTTTTTAACTGTCAATGTTCAATTATGCGTATTAAGGAAATTGCAATATAAACAAATGGTTTCAAAAATCAAATCTCTGTAACGAGATCTGTTGTATTTTTTATGAACATAACTTGTAGCTTGAAATCGAATTTCAACTTTACAATACAGTAATGCTGTTGTTTTATATTATAGTATTTTATACTGAAAAAAAAACAAAATTTGCCTATTTCACATAACGTTAATTAACGTTGATTTACGTTGTAGTAGCATTTTAAAATGAAAATAGTTAGTCATTGTATTTACAAGTGTCTGAATTAATCGATTGTATTTGTAATCAACTCACTTTAGCTGTAACATTCATACTATAACTGTTACTTACTGTAAGAAAAGCAAAAATAATTTAGTAATTTGGTGTGCAAGCATCAAAGGTGACAATTTATACCTAACTATCCACTACTCTTACACGACACTCCCAAGTCAATTAGACTTCGCTCAAGGCACTGTATTTAGAAAATATATGTACTGACGATAAACACCACGCTACCATGACGATGGGCACCTCCGTGATGGTGAGGCTCGAACCTGCAACAAAATTTCATCACTTATAAAAGTATACATATATGTTTTACTTCATTGTTCAGTATAATACTGATACAAAGAATTCCCCGCGCTTTTCCTTTATTTAAATTTTGATATTTGGCCAAAAAATTTATTTGGGATTTCTCTTAACAATATTAACGGGGCTCTACGCTATATTATATAATTTATGAATATATAATTACTCGCTAACCGGGTACTTTAATTATTGCAAACAATAAATAATGTAAATTATCGCTCAAACCTACAGCCCTTGTCTTTTCTTCAAATAAAGTTGTCTGATGTCAGGCACATCAAATCAAATCAATGTAAGGATACATAATTAGAAGAGAGAAAATTTCCTTACAATCATTTCCTTCGCCTCATTATCCGAGGTCATTATCTGATTTAGCTAAAATTCCTGTACATAAGAAAACTCATATAACACCTATATTAATTATTCAATTTAAGTTGAAAGCCACCATTAACCATCTATAAGTACCTATTGATAGAGTATAAACCAATGTCTGCTATGCATATTATGCAGATACGTCATACGCGAATGCAATTATGTTTTGTCATAGCAGTTTACCTACGATCGTACAGTATTAATTTGATACATACTGCCACTATGTAGTAGTTACCGAAGCACGCCATATTATGGTAATACGTAGATTCAATACAATCAATCAAGCTGGTTGATTGGTGGTTTGAGGAAATAATTGGTCTGCGAGCTGTGGGTTAATATGCAATGTTTATGTAACATACTAGGGTTTCTTTAGCCAATGATGCATAGAACTAAATTGTCTCTTAAAAATATACTAGTCCACGTTAATAAAATCATTTTTTGAGCTTTCTGTGGTAGTCCTACTAATATTATAAATGTGAAAGTTTGTTTGGATGTTTGTTACTCTTTCACGCAGAAACTATAGAATGGATTTTATTGAAACTTTAGGATAATATATCTCGTACACCCGAATAACATATAGGCTATGTTTCATCGATGTACCACGCGAGCGATGCCGCGGGCGAAGCTAGTAACAATATATAGATACAGTGAAAGATGAGAAAGCATACGGTCTGCCTGATGGTAAACAATCAACTTAGTCTATAGGCATTTGTATCCAGAGATATCAAAAGTACATTTTCCTCATTAAAATGCATAATTTGACTGTCTATTATCGTATATATGGTACGAGATACTTGACTAAAATTATACTAATGTTTTCGTCGAAAACTTCATTAAACTGTTACTTTCCGATCCCTTCGCACGTTTGCTGTTGCTGAAATAAGATATGATATACGCAGGCCGACTATTAGATACTAGGTTAGCTGAAATAGTCACGTCAGGATAGTTCCATATAAAATAGGTACGATTTGTCTAAGTACCTCGGAAATCGAGGTTTGAAGACTTTTCTCTCTTTCTCTAAGTTCAGTACATTATTTGCAAAATTATATCACACTTTTTTTATTTTCTTAGTCTACCAACTTATAACTTTTGGATTTTCACCTTTATTAGTACATACACTACAAGTCATTACTTCGTGTCAAATTTAGTGAACAGTAATTTCCAATTCAATTCTAAATATATAACTATAGAAGAAATTCTTTAATGGTGGTCTTCTAACCACCATTGAAGAATTCCTCCTATAGTTATAACTATAGAAGAAATTCTTTAATGGTGGTCTTCTAACCACCATTGAAGAATTCCTCCTATAGTTATACGACCTTTTAGCTAAGCCCAAAACATCCCCATAATAGATCCGACTCTGGTAGAGGGAAATGTTCCTATCTCTTAATAAGAGATAGGTACATAATATGTACTCCGGTATCTACAACGAAATTTTGGAAAGGTGTAAAGATACCAATCTAGTCGTATAAAGCGAAGCATGGAACGATTCAGTTGTGAGGCACATTCACGTCTCGGAGTGGCGTGGTTATTATTCTCACGGTGTTCCACTCCACAATAATACGTTTTGTGTAGTATCTCTCCGCACATTTATATCAACTCGGCATGATTTTAATAGAACTTATTTATGGTGTTTTAAGTATTCTGTTTTCAATGTTTATCGGTTTGATTTGTATCGTTGGGTAATTCTGATGACGTGGAAAGCAGTGGGAGGACATTGACTAGGTGATTCAAACTATCCGAGTTTACTTCGAGATTTTTTTAATACATGTACCTACGTTCAATATTTGGCATTATGATGGCGAAATACAGTGGCATAGTCAAGCGGACTCTGGGTGGAACGGGATTTAAGGCAAGCGTAAGTATATGGAACCATTAGTCTATATTTTAAATAACGATTTCATAAATAAAATAATCATTGATTAATCATTGAACTATATAGAGAGTTATTAATATGTATGTATTGTATAATATAATAAAAATATAACTTAATGATCGCTTCATTTAGTATGGGTTGTGTAAACCTAAGTACTTTCGTCATAAAAGCTTTCTGCGATGAGAGAAATAAATTTTATGCCTAATTCTGTTTAGCGCCAGACTTGGGGCATGTTAGCTAACACAAAGTTTTTGTTAGCCTTAAGTCAAGTGCCTATTACATCGTGATTTATGCGAACATTTGTATGTGTTTACTCACATTTGTACTTTTACCTTTTCAACATTATTTTCTGGTTAGGTCGCTTTTGCATAATATATGCTTTTAGTATATTAATGTCTTGTGTCTTGATACCTACTTCGTTTATTTACACGTCATAGGTTTTCATTTACGATTTGTGTAGTATGTAGTTTTTTTAAACTAGACAGTAATTAAAAAAAATATCAAGATATAATCAAAATCGTACTAGCTCAAGAACTAATAAGATTTTGACTAAGTCTTTAAAATACCTAACTTAAAAGTAATTTATTATATCATTACTAATAGCTTGTAATTTTACTTCAAGCATTTGTCACTTGTATATACTTGTCACAGGTATTTTTACTTTCATATTCTGTTATCTGTTAGGTACTTACGTGAAGCGGTGAACATGAAGGGGTGCGGTGACTTAGCAAGCACCAGGGTAGCATTGGCCGACCTCACGTAGGGTGGCGAGATGGGCTGTGTGGCGTCGCACCGCACAGCCAAGGCACCCCTGGGGCTGGTCACCCGGATACGGAGGGATCGCCAGCTGCTCCGAAGCCCGTATTTGTTTGGCGGCGACACTTGAGTGTTGTTGATCATCCATGGTTCTATCTGAAGACGAGATCGGGTGTGAATACATGTGATTGGATGATGTTGGGAATAGGTAATACAAGTGATATTGTTTCAATTGAATAGGCTACGAAACTACTGGACCGATTTAAAAGATTATATAACCCCAATAGAAAGCTACTTTATTAGCAAGTAACATACGCTATAATTTACCCCCGTATTCCCACGGGAATAGGAACTACGCGGGTCAAACCGCAGGGAGCTACTACTATGCAATGTTTAAAGCAAATTAGTAGAACGACCAATTTGGTCTTCATTAGTGTTGTGAAAAGGATACATGTGGTATTTGAATTTCTTTTTATAACTTGAGCTGGTTTAAAGTAGAATTTGCTTACGTACATAGAGATAGTTAGCTTGTTGAAGTTGTTGATCAAGCAAGTGTTCGGCTCCGCCTAGGTTTGTATTTGCAGTACCTATGTTAGTACTGATTACCATAATTAGCACAAGCATGTTAGCTTAGTTTGGAAATGGAAAATTTGTGTTTCACTGAGCCGTATATTCATATTGTATAATTATTATCTATTAGCTAATTATTATTTTTTTAATAGAGCTTTATTGTTGCTCTTGACTTTACTTTGACTGACTTTAATAAAGAAAATACTTTCTCTTCATAAACTTTTGTAGAAATTTAGATTAGACATGCATATAATATTATGTTCAATATTCAGTTATTTCATCAGCACAAGGTTGTCTATATCTGTTAATTATTTTTTCTCAATTGTTCAATCTAACCGGACTGGAATTTATTTTTGTCTTAAAGTAGTTAGAGTTGCTATAAGGAGTCTGTATTCAGAAAATGTGAGCGTAAAATTATGTATGCTGTATTAATTTACAGCTCCGAATATTAAATTTCTTATAGGTCTGTTTCTAGTTTTTAATATAATTAAGTTTGCACAGTACAGACTCACTGTTGCCTTAGTTTTGAATTACGATTCCTAGTTTAATTAAAAAAGAAAAAATACATATAGCTACAAAAAATAAACATTGAACAATCTAAACAGGGTATGTTCCAAAAAAATAGAAAGGTTACCTACAAGTATTTTTTTTTACTTTTCGTTTAACCAAACTTATTTATATTTTTAGCCAAATTCGTTTTATACTTATAGTTCATTGGACTTAGTCTACCCTTTCGGGGTTTGCGGACGTAGTAATTGACTGGCCCGTTGGTCGAGTGGTCAGAGACCCTGGCCACGAAACCAAGGGTCGCGGGTTCGAATCCCGCTAGGGGCAAATATTTCGTGTGATGAACATGGACATTTGTACTCGAGTCATGGATGTTTATAACGTACAGTTTTGTTTTTAGCGTAATATATTGCAAGTAAATTATTTCTCATTTCACACTGCTCTACCCTTTTGGAGATTGATAATATTCTTGTATCATATCTTGAGTAACATATTAGTAACGTGATCTTTAGTAACATAAGCGTTTAAAGATAGTAGATTCCTACATTCCAGTTAGAGTATGAGAGAGACAACAGTGACCATATCATTATTATCTTTTTGTCTCTCTTTCAGCGCCAACTGACATATAATTTCATTTTGTGATCTAAGCGTTTAAAATCGCGAAATGATGATATTTGGTCTTCTACTATTACAAAAAGGAATTTAATTGTTTGTGTGTATTGCACAGGCTCCAAAACTTAAATAATCTTTCACCAATGGAAAGCTAATTTATCAGCGAGTAACATATGCTATATTTTATACCCGTATTCCCAAGGGAACGGGAACTTCGCGGGTGAAATCGCGGGGCGTTGCTAGTATATAAAGGTATGGTATAAATGTGTAACGGTACTTACCCTCTCTTGTTTCCCATCGACGTACCACACAATGTTGGCCGGCGGCATGGCGAGCCCGGTGGTGCAGTTGAGGAGAACATCTTCACCGAACTGCACGCTGCTCGGCACGCCCAGGATCACCGGGTCTTCTTTCAGGATCACTGATGAAAACGTGTTCCATAAGCAAAACTCCTTATAACATCCCATCATTGAATGGGAATTATATCTTATAAAAAGTTAGCTCTAGTTTTAACCTCCAATTAAGGAATAAACGCACAAACATATAAATGGTGCTATAAATACAAATAAAGAAAAAAATTTATTAGGACTGAGTTCAAATCAGTATTTTTTAAATGAGTTTAGACTTATTAGTAAGTATTTGTAATTAGGTCAATATATTCAACTAATACTCTCCTTTTTAACTTTTAGATCTCATGATATGTAAAAATAATATGGAAAGAGCGAGATATTCCAAACACTTTATTACTTCCTGGGGCGTCTTTTAACTTGTAATTTAATATCTGAGAAATAAAAGTATTTTTATTTTTATTTTATTTATTATTATTTACTCTATGGCTATTGTTTTTTATAAGGGTTAGGGGATTGCTTAATAGTTAACTGCTATTTTTTGCGTGAAAAAGAGCTAAAAATATGACCGGTAACTGTCAAAATATACAATAAGTATAATTTTTAACGAGTTTAGTACATAAATACTTACTTACAAAATCTGTGAAAACTAAGTTTGGTTCAATGGATAAATCACCAGACCAAGAAATCGGTGCACTCACCAGCCACAGTCAAATTCTTCGTCTGCTTCACTACAGCGAACCTCGGCCCCTCAGTGGACACTTCGCACATAAAAGAGATCCTCGTGTTGTAGGTCTTCGGGAGGACTACACTGATGGCACAGCTGTGGAAGTTGCAGATGCCCTGCGTGACTTCTCCAAGGGTCGTGTTGAAGGTCCTTGTGGGGGGCTGGGGAAAAAGGAACTAGTTACTATGCTGTTTAGTTACTGTTGTCTACATCAGAAAACTTTTGATGAAGTCTCAAGTAGCTGCCATTTAGCCACACACTGATATCGGATAATAGATCTGCACATGTTTTAAATCACTATTGGACTAAATGGTTATTACTCATAAATGTCTAATTTAATAAAACTATCCAAATATTAAAACCATACAAACGATGTGGTTCGACAAATATTTGTAATTGCTATTATACATATTTGCTTTTTTTAGATTGGTATAGCATAGTAGCATATGTATGATAATTGTTATTGATACTTATTGTAAATTTAGCGATGAAAAGAGTAACTATCGAGTTTCTTGCCGGTTTTTCTCGGTAGAAGCTACTTTCCGAATCCGGTGGTAAAATTTCTTTTTCATTATTATGTACTGACGGTTTATAAGTGCTTATTTGAGCCTACGTAAATAAAGATAATTTCATGTCATTTCATTTCATTCATTTCGAAACGTAGTAATTCGTAGCACATAGGCTACGAGTACTACGACTGCTACAAATACCGCTACGAGATGAATACGAACATGTTTCGGATGTAAATTTCAAATTTGTTTTATAAAACTTCTTCACCTTTTTGCCTTTCTGAATGTTGGTCAGTCACAGAAATTCATTGTCGTGTGCCCGGAATATTTTACGGCGTAAAAGTATCCTGTGTCATTCCCGGTCCTCAACAATCTCCGAGCAAAAAATCACAGCGACCTGTAGTCTGTTTTTGTAACAGAACAAACACACTTTTGCATTCATAATTTATAGTCGCCCTGCTGTGAGAATTCCACTATGAAAATATCCATATTTTGTTGTTTATTTAAAAGCTACATTTATGTATGTTTGATTGTTTTGATGTTATGAGCGTTGGCAGCTCAATAAAATTGCGCCTTTTATGTGAAGGTTGCGAGATCAAACTGCAGCACGAATTTCTGGATGGATTTTTCAAATCCATGTACGTATTTATACCGCTAGCTCGACGGCAAGTGAAAACATTGTGATGAAATCTACACATACAAACGTTTTTGGATTTAATGTAATTACCAGACTCTTTATATGTAGGATCAGGTCTAAGCAGACCCAGACTCAGAACGGGATGTTATGCTGCGAAGATGATGATGTGATGTATCATTGGCAATATTGAATGACGAAATACTAAAATAGCGTTGCATTGATGTTTTGTATATTATTATAACATAAATAGTTTCTCTTTAAATGCCATAAGCTTAAAGGGGTACTGCAATCTCCTTAATACATGTATATTCGTAGATCAAAACTACTAATGTATTGGTATGAACAATAAACATAATTAATAACTGTACAAGCTCTATTGTCAACGCATTAATATTATTCCAAAAGTTTGTCTTGTGTCTAGTTGGTTGCTACCTAGTTAAAAGCTCTCTCTCACCTCACCTGTAATTTTTTTACTAATTGCGTTTTATTAGTTTGTATCAGCAGTTTCGACATATAAATGTAAATTAGTTGATTGATTAGAGTTATTATATTATATTGAAAAAATCAACTACCACCCGTGGTTGATTTTTCAATAGGTAATTAAGGAAGGTCAGCCCTCACAATTATTTAGCCAACTTAACCCACATAACCGTAAAGGCCAACGCTCCGAATGTTTTTGTCCTACATTCCTATTTATCCCCTAACCCACTTTTTCATTCTCCATCCATTTCCAAGTAATATATTCCAATCATGATCTTTGAATTAGAACTGATGTCGTTACATCAAATCAACAGAATCATTTCATCTTTCCATGTATTATTATGATTTATGATTGATGATAATGTAGCTCCATCTATTATTTTCGTTATCGCTGTGTGATTTCGTTTGTCCGATTTCCACTTAAATTTGGTTGATCTGATATCAGGCCGATCGGTTTTGTTGTGAATCTGATTGGAGGATTACTAATGATTATGTTGACATTGAAATAGTCGTATTAATTATTATAGAGCCAGTGTTTAACAAAAAAACACATGTCAATATCACAGGCATTGATCTGTTGTCAAAGTAGAAATTTACTATTACTCATGTGTAACACATGTAAGAGGTTATACATAAGTATATAGCTTTAGTTACAAGATTTTTTCATAGATAACAAACTTACAAAAAAAACAGTCGAATTGAGAACCTCCTCCTTTTTTTTGGAGTCGGTTAAAAATAATAAATAAATGTATCACAATGACAAAATATCACCAACTTTATCAAACATTTGTTTCGTCCAACAAAGTCCGTCGAAACAAAGTACTTCAGCCTTTTTCATAGCTAAGCTTTGCCAGTAACTTCACCTTTCCAAAATTCAATAAAAAATATTGGCACATATTACTTCTTATCCAGCACTAGAGGTTTATACCAAAATCAGAAATTATAATAATGGTTCATAGCTAAGCTTTGCCATTAACTTCACCTTTCCAAAATTCAATAAAAAATATTGGCACATATTACTTCTTATCCAGCACTAGAGTTTTATACCAAAATCAGAAATTATAATAATGGTTTAGCCATTTTGACTAGTAACCAAAATAAACAAACAAACTGACAGACATACAAAAGCTTTCAAGAATAGCATTTGCTATAACTGCCATATACATACGAGTATGCTTTTATAAGTATTTAGTAATAAGTATTTTGACAATCAAACTCAAATATTTTATTCCTATAGGCAATATAAAGAAACCCTCTATGTACTGACCTGTTGATCGGGAGTATAGCGGAAGATCTCATGGTTCCCTCTGTACCATTTGACGGAGTGCAGCGGCGGGTCGTCAGGCCCGTTCACGTAGTGGCACACCAGGTGGGCCTGCTCGTACGGGTCCCCGTACCGGGGCACGTCCAGGGAGGTGATGTTGTGGGCCGTAGCTATGACTGTGGACAAGGAGAGATTCTGTTAGAACATCTGGAATATGTTTCTATATTGGACAACGGTGGTTGGTCAACGGTGATTGGAAATCGGCTGCACCATGCTTTTTCTATGGCTTGGGTTTAAATTTGAACATAATAACTAATAAATTTTCCAGACTAACACACCAATGCGCTAGTTCCAATGCGGGATTGCGGGATTCAAACCCGCAACCCTTGGTTTCATGGCCAAGGTCCCTGACTACTCGATCAACGGGCCTGTCTAAGGAAGCAAACATTATCACGCTCGCAATCTCCATAGTAGTCTAAGGAGCAACAAGCTCTATAAGCCACATTCAGCCAAAGATACAATTGATGGGGTGGGGGATAGGTTGAAAAGTTGTGAATAGTAGCTATGTTGTCGTCTACATGATCACAAGACCATTAACCAATACACTATTAGTCGCTTTTACGACATACTAGGCAAAAATAAATTAGTAGTAGACTGACATGGGACAAGCAGCTTTAATTTTTTTTAAATACCTACCAAATAACAATGGAGCAAGTTTTTTTGAAATATTTCCTCCTTTTTCAATGACGATGGTAAACAATTTTATCTAAACTTAATTAATTTCCAAGCAAAGATGTAATAAAAGGAAAGGAAAACAAGGGTCTTGTAATTAGGATGCAATATTTCTTTTTACTTTTGGAACAAAGTAAATATGATGTAACTAATCTCAACTGAAATCACCGAGGGGAAGAAAGGCATTTATTTACAGGTTAATTATACGGGTTAGTTATATATACAAGTACTATATACGTGTTTCTAATTCCTCTTGCGCCCTGAGAGTCTATTGATTAATTACAATCAAATATAAGCAACTTACCACGACAACGCTGGGCCATTGTTGCAAGTTGCGAATACAGCTTGACAGTTGCCAGACACTGTTACCATCCATAGAGCCACAAAACGTTTAACTGCATATGGACAGGCTTTACGAATATCTAGTATTTCAAGATTGCGTAATTTTAATATACATACATACATGCAGGGGTTAAGAGCTAGGCTAGACCCCTTTACTCTGCCTACCCCTTGCAGCTAGTAGCTAGCAGAGCAGCCAGTCCTTTTAACAGTCTTCAGCAAAAAATAAAACTGGGGTTAGATGGAAAGCTGTAAAAAAGTAGTAACAAGTGGCTAGCTCGTCGCCTGCACAATCACACACCCAAAAACCAATATACCGTTAGTCGCCTTTCACGACAAACAAGGCTAGGAACACAATTAGCATATTTTTTTAAAGTCCCAGACCAACAAGAGAAGCAATTCTAAAATACCGCATTTTTGGACAAACTTTAATAGACGCCGACCATCGCCTACAATCTGTTAGTGTCGCATCAAAACAGTGAATGTCGGCAACTTTCGTTAACCGTGAATCGTCGATAACGCCTACCATTTTCGATAGCGATTACCGATAACACCACCGCTCCTCTGAAACTTAGCTCAACTAGTACAGAGTGCTCCAGTTAATAAACTAGTTGCATAATATTTCATGCAGCGCGGTTACACCAACATTTGCCACTAACAATATGCAATTTTCAGCTGCATATTAAAGCGGCGGCATGGTGCTTCATTTTTGCGATCCAGCCCAGAGTTCTGATTAAAAAGTTCCCCAACTCGAACGATGTTCTATTCGACAAATCGAATTTGCCCGAGGTAAGGGTTGCTACACACAAGCATTCGGTCGGGTCGGCATTGAACGGCAAAGTGGGGCGGTAAAACGGAATATATGCCGATTAATGTTTGGTAATCACTAACCAAAGCAGAGCAGTGGTAGCTCAATAGTAAGAATACGCGCCACTTAACCGACGGGTCTAGCACAATATAAGCTCTGCATCCAGCTGAGCTTAAATTGTGCTTGACCCAGCTTGGTTACGTGATCCAGCATTCCAATCCGTAGTAGGCATTGCAATCCAGCGGCATGGAACCAGCAAATATCGCCTGGATTGCTGGATATAGCATTGCAATCCCTACTGTGTGGCAACCCTAACTCCGGCCGCGTATCCGAAAGGAACAACAAAGACGAAATGCCAATAGAATAAAAATAACTTGTGCAAGCCGAAAGGGAAGTTAAGCGGGCCTGTTTTTCTTTTAGTGGTGCGACGGCTAATTTTAAGTTGCTGTTGACAGAAGTTCGACGGAGCTTTGATCACTGTGCGATTTTTTTTGTCGTTATCTACGGTTTTAGTAAGTCGTTTAATCGTGGTGCTTTTCGTTTAGCATTAATAGACTTTTAATTCATAATAAATTCTCCAGACTGATATAACAATTTCCTAGTTCCAAACTAAGCATACAAGCGTACATGCTTGACATACTTCAATACGTTTATAATGTTTTTGAGCAAAAGAAATCATCGTTTTGTTTAAAGGTTGTATTTTAATCAAAATTTTATAAATACTAAAAAAAGAAGAGATTTGCACTAAATGTTGCATCATAGTTTGATACGGAAACGATGTTTCGATAGATATCTACACAAATTTACCGCAGGTTGTATTACCAGTAGCCAAACCATGATCCAAAAATAATCTGGATCCCCAATCTTGGGGTTACGAAGGTCAGATCGGCAGTAGCTTCAATTTAATTACCAGACTCTCTAAGTCCTGGACTATGGTCTAAGCGCATCCCGTCAAAACACGGGACATAACGCTAGGAAGATGATGTATTACCAGTAGCACTTAGTTATTTTTTTTTCTTTAAAAAACGCTTCATAGTTTATCTTATGAACCATCCAATTTCTCCGATCAAATTTACTTTACGTAAAAAGCTGGCAAGTCGAAAAGAGCGTGACAATGTGCAACTTAACTTATTCTAATAAAACCTATATTGGCATATCGCGAGTCAAAACTGACACAATGCTCGTAAACCGCTTCGGCCATAAAAGAAATTCGCTCGCTTTTTACGCTCTCCAAGTTTCCTCTAATACTGTATATTAAAATGAGAAACGATCTCTGAAACTCTCCTCGGATGCTTTCGCTAAAACGCTTCTTTGCTGCTACGCAGTTCAACGTTCGTGACACTGATGCGAGATACCGTTAGAGATAAGTTTGTTTCTTCATCTTACATGTTGATTTGCTTGGTATTAGCCGTAGACCGCGACTTGACTTGGTAACATTAACTCGATAACATAAGTACTTTGTTAATGTGATGGATACTCTATAATCCCTTCAGTATTGCGAAAATCTGCAGTCAAAAATATGTACGAATAAATGTTAGCTCGCCAGTAAGGTAAATCATGTGAAGAAAATGATCACAAGATGAGTGGTCACATAATTTTTTTTTCTTATTACCCTGTCCTATGAAGCTGTAGATGGTAGTTGAATAAAGAACCAGAAGCAAATAAATCCAGGAACCTAGACTGGAGGCCTTTACAGGTATCGGGATATAACGCTAGGCAAAAGACCATCGATTTCTGTCGTAATTTATAATTTCAGAGTAAGCAACTTAAAATTTCTAATGTTATACTCGTGTTCTGTAGCTACATCTAAGGCAAGTTTTTAACTCACAACCAGTGAGTTGCATAAAACAACAGCTGTTGATTATGCCATCAGGTCCCGCGTACATGCAGCGAGAGCAATCTGCTAAGAACAACACTGGCTTATAACTCGCCTGAACTTCGCCCGTGCTTCCTTAGGGCTAAGTGCGGTCTGTGAACTAAGTCCGACTAAGTGCATACTAGTAATATACAACGTCTCAATATAACTTGCCCTTTGTGTTATCGTGATTATGTCATATAGGTAAAGTCAATTTTAGGTTTGGTTGGATGTGGTTGGCGAAGCCTATTGCTGCTTAGACTCTGTCTTTGTAGATGCATGATAATATGTATGTATGTATGTATGTAAGATTAGTGTGTCTATAAAGAAACACGGATTTTATCTTCGGTGAATATTCATGTATTCTTCGATATTAGGTATCTACTATTACATTACAGAGCGTCGTCTTACGTTATTTCTCGTTGCTAGCAGATTATCTACGTCTTTTAGCATCGAATCGTTCTTTAGCAGCATATCACAACGTCTTACTCTTAACTCCACGAGCGATTGATACCTACAACATGAACAAAACAAAACAAAAATAAATAAATGATTAACCTACATAACTAACGGCGAGGGTACGGCCATATCTTCATATAATCAGCCATGTTGAAGTCTGCTTAGGACCTACTAAAGTATTCATCTTTTTCACATCATATCTGTCTTTTCCTTTGACACATACACTTTTGTAGGGCCCCAGGTACTTAGGTTTAATTTTAAACCTACTCCAAACTGTGTTCTCTTGCTTAGACTGAGTACTTTATTTTCTTTTCTTATTTAAATTCCTCCTATTTTCTTCTCGAATTTTCAGTAGGTCTTTTATAACCCCACACGTCCCATAGCTATGGATAACTCGTCAACAAAAATATTTGCATCAACACAGTAACTCTGGCGCAGTTTACTGCGTTGACTCTCTCGTAAATTGCATCGCGACGCAGTAAAATTGAATGCGCCGAGAGAGCAATAAAGTGCTATGAGCGTCGCTTCTCGAATCTTCCCTATCCTTAACTGAATGCTGTGGACCAATACATTTCGAAGAAAATTGGCACATCTGGCGCAGTGAACTGAACTTAGACAATTTTGCGCACTATATTTTATGGTCATATATACGCCCATCACATATATATAACTAACTAACTGAACTTCACGCCACTTCCCTAGCGGGGTAGGCAGAGAGAACCGAACGCCATATGGCACGATCCTTAAACACCTCACTCGCCTCTTCAACATTCATAATCCTTTTTATACAAGCTCTACAGTATATATACATATATCTATACGATTATCATACAGCCAGAAGCTGATTATCGAAGGATTTTCTCAATGATAAGCATTGTGTATACACCAAAGCCGCCGATCTGCCGATACATCCCGGCGGTCTATTTGAAAATAATCATGTCGGAAACATGCACCCGCGCGACATGTTAGCGGCATGTCAGCGGCTTGCGTACGCAAGCGATCAGTTGCCCAGGCAACTGATCATTACAGCACGAGTATCACCAGTGATACTCGTGCTGTAATGACGTACTAAACTGTACGAATTTGGAATCGCTAAATAATCCACCGCCGACAAAGGCTTCCGACTTGCAATGAATAAAGCCGCCAAATAGCCCGACGACAAAAAGTTGCCCACATAGGTTGGCAAGTCGGCGGCTTTGGTGTGTATTGTGCTATTAAGCACTTATATTTTTTTTGATGCATGACATGCTTTTCTACATGACACAAATTTTGTCGCACTACATAACGCATTTCGTGACGCCTTTTGTGACGCTGTTGTGACAGATTTGGTGACGAATCTATTACTAATATTTGTGTGCTTCATAAGACAGAATATGGAGTTTCTTGTATTCGGATGAACGTCCACTTCAAACAGAATTATAAGTTCCACCAAAAACCTATCAACCACAAGTTGAAAGGTATACTACTAACAAGTCTTTTAATCTGAATTTCGCTGCCCACTAACCAAGTTGTTACCCGAATTTTATTTCCAAGCTGAAATAAACGTTCGCCGTACTCTGCCTTTATTTTTATTCCCCTAAGCTCATATGAGCGGTGATAAAGCGGACAGTCGCGTAAAAAAGTTAAATTTTACGAGAGAACGTTACGAGCGACTAGGAGACTGGGCTTAGTGTAAAATAGTTTTTGTAAAGTGTCTCCGGGATTTTTATATTGCGAAGCGCTCTTGAAAAGTCGATTGTGGTAACTTTTGATTTTACTTTGACACGTTCAATTAAGTTGGAGCCATATTGAAGCTTATTATGGAAGTTATAAGCAGAATTGAATTTATACTGTATCTATCTTTTTTTTTTATTTCTTCTTTCATTATCCATAATATATTGATAATGATATATTTTTATCTAAATATATATCTAATAATATACACCGTGCTTTTTTTATCGTCTTACATCCGAAGCCCACTTTATATACCCGACATGTAGAACATCTTGGCCGTGTTTTTTTTTTTTTTTTAACAATACAAATAGTATAAGAAAATTATAAAATAATTATTTCTGACTATTCATTTTGAAACACCCCGTAACACGCTCGGACGTAAAGTTCATTCACCCGAGAGCTGGCCGCGGCCGAATAGTGTAAGACAAATTATTTACTTATAAGTAACAGGTAAAACAGATTAATCCTTTTCATTTTCCCTTCATACTTTTACGGACTTAGGACCGTCGGAAACATTCTACAATGTTAATTAATCAATTTCATTAGTTATTTTCCAGAAAACGTAGGAAAGGAAGTTGTATCAAATAATTTTACCGCGTAAATGGGTTTGTCATTTTCAAATTAAGAAAGTAAATTGTTTCAGGTGTATTAAAAAATTGGAATCTACGTTAATTACAATAATTACCTAGGGTGGAAGAACCAGTGTTGAACAAGACCCCAGTAATGAACACTTTTTTCCTTTTTCAAAGATAATAAGCAATCCAGAATTATATTTTGGTACGGCAACACTTAACCATAGAAAACAGACTTCCTACTAAGCTCACAGAATACGTCACTGCGATCGGCTATTACGTTTCAAGATGGCGAAGTAAACATTGTTCCGTGTCGGTGTTCTGTGGAAAAATCCAATTTTACTAACATAATCGTTAAGAAGGTGAGTGTATAATTTTCTAAATTAATTGGTTGATAAGTAATATAGATAAATTTTAATTGATTTCTTAGCTCAATATTGAAATGACAGACATAATTTAAATTCGTCCTGCTGACTAAAAATATTTTTTAAGGTTATAAGAGCAGGTGTCATTTACTGGTTTTGACAAACAGTTTTTCTCCAGTAATCGACAAGTGTCCATAATTATATTTTTATGATTTTTTTGAGTTGGTACACGATTTTAACTCCTTTTTTCATGCAGTTTAAGTGTATGTTTAAATATAATTGATTGAAGTTGATGTACCAATA
Source organism: Glyphodes perspectalis (assembly GCA_951394215.1). Classification (NCBI taxonomy): domain Eukaryota; kingdom Metazoa; phylum Arthropoda; class Insecta; order Lepidoptera; family Crambidae; genus Glyphodes; species Glyphodes perspectalis. The sequence goes on along the minus strand of OX596207.1, from coordinate 1,987,522 downwards.
AAGAACAAAGTGTCGATTACTGGATCCCATCAGTGTCCAAAATTGGTTTTTATGTCTGTTTCAGATGGCTCCGAGAAAAAACTATACTCCCGAACAGATGGGCAAAGCAGTTGAAGCTGTACGCAATGGGCTGAAGGTTGCTGTGGCTGCTAAATCGTTTGGGGTGCCTCGAATAACGTTATATAATAAAGTAACTGGGAAGACCCCAATAAACTGTACAATGGGACCTGACACTGTACTTTCTAAAGAACAAGAAGACATTTTAAGCCGATGGGTTTTAGCCCTAAGTGAGAAGCACTTTCCTATAACAAAATTATGTTTACAAGACAGTGTGCAAAAACTCATAATAGATCTCAATTACCAAACCCCTTTAATAACAATAGACCGGGGAAAAAATGGTGCAAATCTTTTTTAAAAAGACACCCAGAGTTGGTTGAAAAAATACCAGAAAATCTATCAAAAGCTAGGGACAACGTTTCTGAGAAAGACATAAATAATTGGTTTCAAGAAGTAGATACTTATTTAAAAGAAAGTAATTTAGAAGAAGTGGTGAAAGACCCCAACCGAGTGTTCAATACTGACGAAAGTGCTTTTTTCTTGTCACCAAAGCCAGGGCGTGTTTTAGCAAAGAAAGGAGAGAAACACCTTTACGCTGCATGTGGCGACGAAAAAGATAATCTAACGGTTTTATTTACAGGAAATGCATCAGGTCTGCTTGCCCCGCCCATGATAGTGTTCAACTACGAAAGAATCCCCTCACACATTGCAGCGGATGGATGTGCAGCAGCACTTTCTATGAATATGTTACAAACATTTTCAATCCATGGCTAGACGAGACAAAAATAGAGAAGCCCATTTTATTTTTCTTGGATGGTCATAAGTCGCATCTTACCTTGCATCTGTCCAACTTTTGTGCACAAAATGGAATTGAAATAATTGCCTTGTATCCAAATTCCACTCACATCCTACAACCAATGGACTTGGCAGTATTTAGGCCCCTAAAAGTTTTTTGGAAACAATCTGTCAATGAATGGAAATTACAAAACCTTGGCCAAAACATTAAAAAAGAAACGTTTGCACCAGTATTGCAAAAAGCAGTCGCAAGACAACTGATGAGTGTGTTAAAAATGGATTCAGAGCGGGAGGTTTGTGTCCATTTGGACCTCAATACATTGATATGATTAGTATTATAGTTGAACCTCAGACTGATTATGATTAAAGTTTCAAGTTATTACGGGTTCTGAAAGTTTATAATATGTTGATTTTCTCTAGTTTTAAGATTTTGACATTTCGTATTGATACTCATTTTAAAAGAGTCTTTCAATAAAATAAAGATGATTATATGAATAATCGTATTTTAGTTTTCTGATTCTAATATAAGAACCCCTTAATCCTTAACTAACTGTCTTCTGCTTGACATTATTTTGTCGATCACTGGGATGTCGATAACTGGTAACTGTCGTTCTCTGGGTATCGACAACTGGATCCTAGGTGTCCATTACTGGCGATTTTAAGTTTTTTTACATTTTTACCAATTTCTAAAAAAATACTACCGATTCATTTATTGTAAACCCCTATATTGATTCATTAATATATTCTTTCACATTTAAGCGAATTTGGTTAATCTGAGTTTCATAATTAATTATTTATTGACGTTTTCTTGGAACACTGTTCTAAATGTGTCGATTACTGGTGCAATCACCCTACCTATTTACAAATCACAAATGTATGTACATGAGTAGGGGCTTTACCTGTATTGAAGTAATTCGAAATATCGTAAGATATCCTCTTCGAGGACAGGCGAATGTCGGGGTCTGCCTACACCTCGTGCATGAGCTGGGGCACAGGCTGGGGTGTGGAATTGGCCATGGTCATTTAAACGTTGTGTTGCTGCTAAAATGACTTGGAAGTCTGGAACTTGTGGGTTGATAGCACCTCGATTCCGTAACATATCAAGATGTTCGGGCGCAGCGTACAACCTTCTTGCTTCGCTTAAATTATCCCCACTCACTGCGTACAGACGTACTATTTGTAAATACTCCATATTGGAGCTCTGACCAAGTAAACGTAATTTCTGTCACTCATCGTCACACCCACAGTCGCGAAAAATAGCAATAACAATAGCGCGTGCGCATATCCGGATTCCTAGAAACGACTGAAATTTTTTCTTGTGTCAAAGGGCAAGTGACGAATGCGTAGGCGGGGCCAAAAGGCTAGCGCGTGATTGGTCATCAGTCCACGTGGACTATTATTGATTGGTGTGAGACATTTATCTTAACCAATAGAAAATACAATAATGGCCGCGTGCGCTCTCGCGCATGCGCTTGTTGTTACTAAATCGTAAATATTGTGTACAGGTTGATTCACAATAATATTTAAATATTTATTTTATTATGCCGTAGTATAATTTAAAGCGATAAAAAAAAAATAACACTGCCAAGATGTTCTACATGACGGGTATATAAAGTGGGCTTCGGATGTAAGACGATAAAAAAAGCACGGTGTATATCCTAATCAATATATGGATGAAGAAAAAATAAAAAAGTACTTACTTAGCTTAGTTTTTTAGTTTCTTTCTGAGCAAAAAAAATATTTCTGATTGCTTAGACGGCCGTATAGTAACTGCCGAATTACGATACGCGTATTTTTCTATAATCATATATCTACCTACTTTTATCTTGTCCTCTCTTAGCATAAAATCCGATTATTTTATGTACCTACTTATTAAAGTCTTTTTTAAGGCTCGATGGCTCATTCGACAGTGACCCTGCCATATGCGCCAAGAGATGTAGGTTCGATCCTCACCCAGGACAAACATTCGTATGATGAATAATGATGTTTGATCTGTGTCTGGGTGTTAATATCCAATATTTAAGTATATATGTATTTGTAATACCATTGTTAGTTCTGACATCCGCATTACAAGTGATTTAGCTACTTACCTCGGAGTCAGATCAATGTATGTGATGTAGTCTAATATTTATTTATTTATAAATTTAAAGCATCAAAAAGAGCAAGATATATAAATGTAATCGGAAGAGATTCCAAATCCAGCCGAATACCCATTAGAAGAAGATACCGACGAGAAACTCAACAGTTACCCGTTTAAAACGTCAAGATTTACAAAGTTATCACAATTTGTGTTTTAACAAGCGAGTTCCTGTTTTCCAGCGATAATAATGAGCGTAATTAAGAGTACAAGGTGAACCAGAGCCGCCTGGGTGAGACCGCATCAACGCGAATTACAAGCCACCTCGTAGTATTCTGTAGCACAATTTTCACAGCAGTATATTATGCAACGAAACATTCAACCCTCACCGTTCGGGCGATGTTTAAAATTCCCAGTTTTCCCATACTTTTTGCAAATAAAAACGGCGGATAAGTTCGCTCCCCGATGCGAAGTTCCCGGCCCGAGGTTACGGGATGAATTCCCGGTAAGATGTTTTCAGCGCAAATAAAAGTGTGGCTTTTAATAAATTGGATGTTGGTATTTGTGTTTCATTGCAGAGCGTTATAGGAATCAAGTTGCTGAGTTTTAGGGTTGCCAGGTGATATTTCAGATTATTACAATGGGAATAATATTACAATTACACTAACGGGAAGAAACCTAATGTGGACAAAGAAGTTTACACATGAAGAATACACACTAGAAGATACATGAAGTTTCTTGTTAGAAGTAAAAGTAAGCATATCATCATCTTCCTAGCGTTATGTCCCGTGCTTAGACGGGGTCCGCTTAGACCATGATCCAGGCTTTAGCGAGTCTGGTAATTACATTGAAGCGACTGCCGATCTGACCTTCGTAACCCTAAGATAGGGGAACCAGACAATTTTTGAATCATGGTTACAAATTCAAAGTTGTTTGAATTTGTAGGTTTCATCACGATGTTTTCCCTCACCGTCGAGCTAGTGGTATAAATATGTACATAGATTTTTTAAAAATCTAGAGGTATATGTCCGGGTTAGAACCCGCACTCCTCGATTAAGAGGCGCGTGTCCTTACCATTGAGCTACCACCGCTCCCAAGTAATAGCAAGCATATACCAACACGAAATATGAAAACTGAAAATGTTAAAATAAACGTTAAATAAAAATTTCATCCACGTAAGAGCATGATGCTTGTCTTAATCCAATAGCCGTAGCCAAATACAACAAAATATGGTGACCCTGATGATGATTAAATAAAGTACAATAATAAAGCAATAACGAGGAATGGACAACCCTAAACGTACATAATGAAGCTGTAACTTGGTAAGTAATATTTCTACCTTAAATATAAGTCTAGCTATACAGCTAGTATACGTTCATGGAAAAAAGCAAGTATAAGTGTGCGAATAAGTATTTTGTATAGTACAATAGAGATCGTGGTCATACTTAGTCTTAAGGTTTCGTGCTTTAAAAAGTGCCTCTGAACTGTGTGAACTGAATGGACTATTTATAATATAAAGAAAAACGTCCCATGTTGGTCTGGGACTCAAAAAGAATGTGCCAACTATGTTTATTGCCTAGCATGTCGTAAAAGGCGACTAATGGTATATAGGGTTTTGGGTATGTGATTGTGTAGGCGACGAGCTAGCCACTTGTCACTACATTTTCACAATTTTCCATCTAACCCAGCCCGGGTTTTGTGTTTGGCAAATGTGGTTAAGGGGGTTGCTGCCCCTTTGACTCTGCCTACCCCTTCAGGGATTATGGGCGTGATGTTATGTGTAAGAAAAATAGAAATGTCGCTCCGAATTGTATCGCCCAGATAAGAAAATCCGCGGTTTTCTCGCCACCGAAGTTCCAGGGTTAAATAGTAAAATCTCATAAATTGTTCTCAAATATTCCACGCGAAAGGGATCAGTCCCGAACCATTCACAGGAGGGGCTCTAGAATTATTTATTGAGTTCAAACAGTTTCGAAAAGGGCTGACATCGAATCCTGATTTAAAACCTCAGGATTATTTTTCCAATTGTTCGAGTGAGACTTCGCAGCAGAAATAAAATTCAGTCAACCAGTAATAGAATGGGTATCCTTGAGACATGAAATCACATAAGCACATACACGCACACACACACAAAATATTTCACTTTGACAGAATATCAAAGCAAAACCTTTATCAGGATTCAAAAGCAAACAAAGGAATAAATAAATAAAATAAAAATAATGTTTATTTTTTTATCACAAAAAAAAAATTGTACATAGCAAGGTGTGACAACTTGTTATGCAGTTTGTGTGAGACTGATGCCTGTGATAGGCATTTATATACCTGTTATACAGGTGATCAGGCTCCCACCACCACGGAATAAGACAGAACTATGGATAAGTGTCTGATACTGAAGTGATGTAGATTTAATAAATATTAAAACTTAGCAAGCACTAGATACTAGATAGGAACCATAGCACATTAGGCGAAGCATACTTGGCTCATTTATATATATTTAGAATAATAATAGTAGCAAGAATATGGGTTTAAGGAAAGTAATATGTAGGTATAATAAGATAAAATACATGTGTAATAAATAGGTAATTAAGGGTGTATTTGGCATACACCCTTTTTTCTTGTATGTAACATAAATAATATAGAAATAGGGGTCAAAATACAACATTATTACGCTCTTTTACATCACACTACCCTTTAAATAGCGACATCACATAGCTCAAGTGAATCTGTAGCTTTAAAACAACAACCAAACAACCTTTTGTTTCAAAGACAAGGTAGCGATAGACACCACAACTTATCAAAATTTACTTTGTTTATTAGTTTTTTATTATATAAAACTAATTCAATATCTAATTTCTCACAGAAAGAAGTATTTTTAACTATTTATCTTAAACATCATGTATTTTATTTCTTGGAAGTATATTTTAGCAAGCTGCTTATATAAATATATTTATGTATTTTGTGAGTGATAGATGTATATATAGTTGTCTAAGCATGCAAACTTTCTTCATAAATATCTTCCCTCACCAAAAAATCTATATGTACTTTAAAAACGTGGAAAGTTGGTACCAAACTAAAACAATTTTTATAATATTTCATTCGAGCAAAACAATTCTTCTCAAAAATTGTTTCAACTGTAATTTATTTCTCACGAACAAATAAACAACTCTTCCTAGTAAGAAAAGATTAGCAGATACACACGTAGTTCGAAAGTTATCAAACTTGGGTGCCAGCTACACAGGCAAAGAAAGCTCGCGACAAAGTTTCCATGGCAAAAACTTAATCTTGCAGTTTGTAAATTCCAGATGTTAAGTACGGGTATACTTCTGTGAGATTTGTAATCTGGAAGGCATTTTGAGTAGAGAGTTGTGTGAACTTGTTCAAATTGATATATGTATACACGGAATAGTAAAAAAAAGGGACTCCATGCTGTCATACTATAGCGTGAAACCACGTTTATGCATGTGTGAGTGAGATACCCTTGGATACCAAATATCGCATATCTGTCATTTTGAGCGCTTATTATGTCAATGTCTGATGTACGTTACGCGTCAAGTTGGAGAACCTGAGAAGCTTCAATGTCTAGTTAGTGGCGCAGAATTCTTTTTTTTTTTACTAGTCCATGTCCAAAACACAACCATTTCTTGTTATACAAGTGATAGCATTTATCACAGTTAGTATTATGCAACTATAAAAGCGCAAATAACAAAACTTGGACGAATTTTGACGCATATTCTTTAGCCTAAATCCTGATCATTAAAAAACTGACTACTTGTTTTTGTCTATTCTTAATAGGAGTTTTAAGAAAGCGGATCTAGCATGTTTTGTAATCTTATCTAATATTCTACGTGCCGTAACTGTTTGGTGATCACTCGTTTTTATGAGCACAAAAAAAACATAGGAAAACATTTATCATAGAAAACACCTATTTTAGAGTGTCATATAAACCCACACAAAAGCAAATGAAGCCACAGGAAAATGGCAATATTTTTATTGGAAAAGGCCCAATGGAGGTTTATTAAAACCATAAATAAAAAAGCTTCAATACCTATTGACTGAAATGTAAAACCACAGCATCATTTGAACTCGTCAATTAAGTATTCCGACTCTAATTAAAAGCGATTCCATATTTTGAAATAATAAATACAAAATGTTGTTCAAAAAACATAATTACGGGCCCTCGATAACTTCGATTGGTACAAAGTAAAAATAGCAGCTTTCAGGCGAGCTGAAAGGCCTTTGAGAGCGCTTTTGCAGTGCGTGTTTTTATTTAAGACCCTTCTTGTGTACTCTTTGACCGGTTTATTACTTTCCATTAAAGAAAATTGAAGCAATTATATTTCTCCGTTGAGTTAGAATACGTAAGAAATACATCTGTATTTTGAAAAAAATACAAAGACTTTTTTCATGCAAACGAAATTCATCTCAATGTTTTGTAAAAAAGTCTTCATTTTTTAACGATGTACTTTGAAGGAACTCACTAAGATTTTTTTTTATTCTTTCAACATGCATCGATTTTTAATTTTTTTTGTCCATCTATTCAGTTTCGAGACAACATTTTTGTGAGTTACCCTGTTAAAAAGTAGATAAAAATAAATCGTCAAAATGTATGTGTGATGTACTGGCAAAGCTCTAGTACAACTGCACCAAATTAGATATATTTTTATTGTGCTTGTACTACAAGGACCTGGTGTAGGGGATCAACACAATTAGGAAATTTGCATGGAAAAAAATATTTTACCCAATGTTTGTATAAAGGTATATAGCTTATAGCTAAGGGGCCTAATAACGGGCTTAAAACTTCCACGGTAACGGGATCGACAGGGTCACTCTTACAGACAGGCTACCTAAAAACACGGAATTGTCCATTACCTTCTGGCGTCTACTCTTTCAGAAATATTACAGGAATAACGTACTTCGACGAAACAAATCGTATACAGCGAAATCACCAAAGAGGCAATACTTGGTTGTCAGCTTCATCAATTACGGGACTGTTCTCAGATAATGGACACCCGATGAGTATTGGTACCGTCTAGTGCGAACAATATGTGGGCTTTCACATGTCAGTGAATGACGTTGATTTGCATTGGCTACTTTCATAAAAATAGATTAATTCCGCCACCCGCCGACTAGCCGACAAAAAGTCGCCGACATAGTCCGGCGGTCGGCGGCTTCGGTGTGTATTGTGCTTTATAGACACACGCTTCATATACGAGAGGTGCGGGTTAAAACAGGGGCACGTACCTCTGGATTTTTCAGATCTATATTTCAAAACGATGTAGTATACATTTTATTTTATTTTATTATTACGAATGTTTTGATCTTCCACGGAGGTATTTATGGTCTGTAAAAAAAAAAAATTAAGAAGTTTTTCAATAAAACCTATGGCACCAGTCTAACGGCACTATAGGTCGACCCTCAACAGCTATTACCGCTAGGTGATCGCATATTATTCAGCCAATATGGAGAGGACTGGTCTTAAGCCGACTCCACCCACAATCTCTTTACCTTATTAACATTTATTTTCGCCAACAAAACATCGTTAAACTTTATAACAAAGTGTAAAGCTCGAATCAGGTTTCTTAACGGGCCGTTCTGAGCCATTAATGCTCCAGCAATGATAACGGAAAGGTAACGATAATATAACGATAATAACGATACGGTAAATTAAGCCGCGATTCGTTTGAATGAACCCAATGAGGTGGCGAAATTGGTATTAATCAGGGTTTTTTCGGCGATGGTAATATTGGAAAACTAATTATTGCCGTTAGAATAGAGACGAAATTATTATGTTCAACTAATATGAAATGAATGGATTGTTAAATCGTTAACATTTAAGCAGGCTGGAAACAATTTCATTCAATTGGCATTATAGAATAATTTTCTCAAATACAAGTGAGATTATCTGAAATTTCTTATTGGAAAAAAATAATTAATGCTTTAAGCAATTGTAACATTAATTTTCAAGGTATTGGAGACTAGAAAAATACAACTCGATTAGCTCAGTGGAGTGTATTAAGGCAGTGAGTGCATCATACCACAGATTTGAGTCCACGTGGATTTACAAATTGACGCACAAGTCTGAAAAAATTTTTCATTATCATAATATCAGAGGACGACATACTAATAGTATATGCATAATTTTTTTTAAGAACATACACGTAACTAGTATATGACCCATAATAAGCAAATTATATGCTAAGTTTCCTGATTACATACAGCCCATTTTTGTTAAATCTTTTATCCCTAAATCTATTTTAGTTTATTCCCAGTCTAGATATAGGTAATATAAGTGAAGGATAAGCAGCCAGAAGAGGGTAATCAGGCTTACGATGTAATCAGTCTAGGTCTAATCCCGGTCTAATGCAAAGGCACTAAGCTGGGACCTATTAATGAAATATGTACGATCTAGTCGTTAAATTTTCAAGTAAAATACACGAAATATTTATTTTAATCACGAACCTTTTTGTGAGAGCCGTCCTTAAACAAATCCTTCACACAATGATTAATTTAGGAGCGTTAGTGATTTTTAAATGAATTGTGAAAGTAGGTTAATAATACGAGTACATATATCATTTTCTTTAACAAATAATGTAAAATATTCTTACTGATAAATAAGCTCAACAAAATAAGTCGTAATTCTTACTCTGACGAATTGCCTCACACCAACTCTATGAACCTAAGACTCTCCCAGTGGTTTTAAGTTGACACAAATTTCTTTCGCGTGTTGAGTCTCATATTTATTACACCTAATGCATTATACTCAACGTCAGACTCCCTTACAAGTCATACGAGGAATGACTTTCTAGACGAAATAAATGGGGTGTTATGCATTTTCCCTCTTCATACATTTACAAATGTGGGGACGAAATAGATGGAAGGACTATTACTTTTAGGGTTCTGTGGACGGTATCCGGTGTAGTTATTACATGCAATATATATTGGGTTATGTACTCGGATATAAACTGGAACAAAATTACGGGTGCTGTCGCGATGTGTTTATATAGTAGATGTATTGTTGGTCCGGCACTCAAAAATAATGTGCCGACTGTGTGCCTTGCCTAGAATGGCAACTAATGGTGTTGGTTATTGGAAGTGTGATTGATACGGGCGACGAACTGGCACCTTATAACAATTTTTTTACTATTTTCTAACTAACCCATTGTACCATCTTTAATTTAATGTGACATGCAATAAAGAATTTGGATTTGAATTTGAACTTTATTTTTTGGCTGAATGTAGTTTAAGGAGCTTTATGAGTTTTAGGCACTCTACTCTTCCTCGCCTTCCACCTTCGGGGATAGCGGGTGTGCTAAGATAAGATATTTTTTTTTATTTTCTCATTACAATAGTACTTATATCTCAATTAAAACTAAAAATTATTTCACACGTCTATAAATGTCCTAGTGTGTAAGGGGCTGGTGCCTATGATAGGTTTAAAATAACCTGTGTTACAGGTCACTAGGCCTATGATGACATGTATGTGTGTATATTGTATAACATAAGGACCGATCATATTATCTAACTTCGTGCTCACAAACTATGGGGTGATGTTATGAGTGCTAAAGATTAAAAATACCTCTGTTCTAAATTTATTTGTTAATGTTTTGGAAATCCATTTGGTCCAGTCGTTAAAAAACTACTGAACTAAGAAACCGAAGGCTCAATAGGAGAAAAGCTATTTATAGAGAGATATATAAGGCCATATATCTACCCCATACATCTTAACTTAAGTATATAATGTATCTTTATTTACAGATACACATTACATAATTATGTGCTCACTACCAGAGAACAAGTCTCTTCGACGTAAAGATTGAAACGGTGGGGAATTCGGGTGTATGTGCTGAACAAATTGGGATTTATTATTTTAATTCGATAATAATTATAACTACTTTTTGAAATATTATTAAAGAAATAAAGTAAATCTAAAGTGAAAAAAATAATACGAGAAAATTCAGTACAAGTTGATCCATAAAAAACCCAAAACAAAATGAGATGAGCACAGTCCTCCGACACAACACCGACCATACGGATCGAATTGGCAACCTTTTTGAATACGTTAAAAGAGCTCCCTTTATTGAGGGATCAAACTCAATTTGGTTTGTCCCCGCATCGGTCCTAAAAACACAGATGAAATAAAAACACAGAACAAAATCAAGCAAATCGCTTATCTCCGTAATTAGGGTGCTTTTGCTGAAATAGCAGTGAGAGAAATTGTTTAAACACTGAGTTTTTTATTCGGTACTGAATCTACATATTTATTTTTTTGGTCATTTTATATCCAATATTATCTGTATGGATTAAAAATATTATTCGATTACTTTAAGAATATAAAATTATAATTGGCTTTGCTGTAGATTTTCCTCGGATTCATTACAGATTTGTTTAACTAAAAAATGCTAAAATATTATTTTCCACGTCATACGCAAAATTCCATTTTGATTAATTGCGTATCATGCCGTAAGAGAATAAAGAGCAAACTTACTTCACATTTATAATGTCAAGTTAACGCAAGTTCAGCTTTCCCTACCGGATTAAGATGGTCGTCATTTTTGTATTCATAAGCTCAATACACTACTGAAAAAAGCTACCTAATAGCCCAAAAAAATCCGACACTTATCCCAATAAACGTGGCCAGCATTGTATTCTGGCAAGATATTAGAGCAAGACAATAACTAATGTTCCCCTATCACAATAAATCATAAGGGCCATTATACGCCGTCCCTTGAAAACACGCCAGATGCTCGAAGGAATTGGCCGATAGTGTAAAATATTGTACGTCCAGGACAATATACAGCCATTTGTTGGGCTGAAAATGTACGTGTGAACGAAATAATAAGAGTTAGCTTCCTGTAACGTTTCACAAGAGTTAATCTCGGGAGGCTTTGAAAGGATTCATTTTACCCTTAAAGAAATAACATAACCCTGAGTGTTATTTTTACTCATACTATAACGAATGCGAAAATTACTCTGCCCGTATATTCTTATTACATCTTTACATTTAAACATTTTAACCAATTTCGATGTAATTTGGCACGCATGAGGCCTGAGAAAGAAAAAAATTATTCTATAGATAGACCATAGAATATCTGAATAAATTTTCTTTATAAACCTACTTTCACGCTATAGAAATTATTGGCAAAAGCGAATCTTCTTAAAGTTCTGGGCTATATTATTCCAAATTAACAGATTGTACGTAATAAAATATTGAATGTGTCTAGTTATGACTAAATATTTTAAATGAATAATTCATCATCAACATTCTAACGTTATGTCCCGTGCTTAGACGGGGTCCGCTTAGACCATGATCCAGGATTTAGCGAGTCTGGTAATTACATTGCGACCGCCGATCTGACCTTCGTAACCCTAAGATAGGGGAACCAGACAATTTTTGGATCATGGTTACAAATCCAAAGTTGTTTGAATTGAGGTTTCATCTCGATGTTGTACCTCACGGTCGAGCTAATGGTATAAATACGTACATAGATTTGAAAAATCTAGAGGTACGTGCCCGGGTTTGAACCCGCACTCCTCGGTTAAGAGGCACGAGTCCTTACCATTGAGCTACCACCGCTATAAATTAATAATTATGATTGTGTTAAGACTCACTTGATTTTAGAAGTAATAAATGAAAAGTATTCTACTTCTATTAAAAATCACGGAGTTTTATTAGCAAAATGATTCGAAACTAGAAGTTAAAAATATTCACACATTAAATAAGATCAAAAACTAGCCGCCGAATATGTCCTCCGCGTCATAGATAAATTATTATGATGTTTTGTAAGTTATAAAACGAATCTACACCACGTGAAAAATAAACACCCGATTCGGCATTCGGACTGTGTTTACAAATTTGAAATTTCCGTGCTGTAAAAATTTTATAACTTTTTGAATGCGATGTTTGTGTAAGAAACAAATATTTATATAATTCAAAATACTTATATGCTGTTGAATTAATTTAGCAAGAAGTGATTCTGTAGTTTTTGACCATTCAAACCTAAATATGTGTATCATAATCACGCATCTTGTCGAAAGCATACTTACTAGTCTTTATACTTTATCCTCAGTACAACAAATTCTTTATACCTGATGGGAGCAAAATGTAACCTATTTGGTACCTAATATAAGTGTGTTTTCATATTCAACCTTAATGTTATATACCTGAGTCATAACATTCAAGGGTCGGCTTAAACCAACCTATTAAGTTTTAGGGGACTTTTTGCGATATTATATTCTGCAAAGCGTATTTGTTTTTATCCTACCTACGCATCGGCGTAATTTTTTGGACAGCAATATATATGAAGCGGAAGAGAGCCATACACTGTAATTATCCCGGAAACATGTGATGTAATGTTCTGAGGAGATAGACTATTGAGGCTTTTTTGTGACCAAAACAAAAGCTTTATAGACTTGTGAATTTATCCCAATTGATAATCCTCATTTATAAGGAGACTCGCACAATGTTTTACCAGTGTTACCAGACTCGCTAAATATACGATCATGGTCTAAGCAGGCCCCGACCAAACGGAATACAATGCTAACGTTGCCTTCCTAAGATGATGTTACTTCTGATAAAAATTATAAATGTTTAGGAAACTCTAAGGTCTGTTAGGTAGTCACGTCTTGAACTTAAGGATATTGGATTTTTTATCCTAGAAAAAAAATGCAGATGCTCTAACAAAACTTAACGCGAGTGGGCCGCTTCGAATAGCCAATAAAAAAAAAACCAATTCTAACAAAGATAAGCTACACCACGATACAAAATCGTGACCAAAGATAATATTTGTACGCCGTAAATATTAAATCTATTCCTTATTATGTTTCAGATTAAACTTAATCGGCACTCAAGTTTGATGGAAATTAAATTCGACTAAAACCAGAGGTGACTACGGTTTGTGAATAAGGAAAATCGGGGCCGTAATGAATCGGGCTCGGAAGGTTAGGCTAGTGTTGTGGGAGCTGCGAGTCCTTAAAATCGAGTCTTGAAATGTAACCAATTCATATTGCAGGTCTCAATAAAATACTGTACGCAAATTTTTACATATGCTATGGAGAATTTGACTTCAGAGAAGAAAAAACTTTCATGGTAAGAAAGTTGTCATCACCAATCAGTAGCCACTTTTTTATTCTGCTAAATCGTAAAATGTGAGATTTTCACGAATTATTCTTAAAGACTGCGATTTTCTTACTTATATGACTACAAATTGAATTAAATGGGAAAGTGGAAATGACAAATAAATATATATTTTATTCGAGTCAATATACTGTATTCAATTAAACAACCAAGTAAGTTACTTAATAAAATTATGTTATAGATTAACAATCAACCGGCTAAAACAAAGACCCGATATCTCAAACTCGAATCTTTTACAGCACTAATTTAGATGGCGGGCTTAACAATTATTGTTCTTTTTATGCTCACAATTATGGGGGCAGCAGATGGGGTTCCCGAAATCATTGGACGGTATTTGTAAGGGCCGTTTATTTCCGAGGGAAATAGTCGAAAATAAAATTAACTTTCTGATTCTTGAAGAAAAAGAGGAGATGAAAGGGTTTGGCAATGACATGGGTTATATAAAATATGAAAATAAATACATTCAACATATATATATTTTAACAAAAAATAGCGTTAACCGTTATAAGTAACAAATCTATGTCAATTATGATGATTATACCCATACCCAATAAAAAAAAAAATATCATAATCAGATTACTCTGTAAAAAGTTATGCGTAAAAAAAATACACGGGTCGAATCGATAACCTCCTCCTTTTTTTCGTCGGTTAAAAAATACACAATATTACTTGATACTGTGGGAACTTGCGCTCAAAATCAATAGAAAATATAAACACCAAGAAATTTAACCGATATGAATACCAAATGTAGTAATACAAAGTTAGGAACCTATACATATAAAACTGTTGCACCATTGAACTCGTATACAGCCTAATAAAAAGATACGTTGTTGTAAATATTTTAGTATTGATAATACATCAGCGAAGCGAGCTTCAATATAGCTGAAACTTTGAACGAACTGAGTAAAACACGCTTACACGTGCAATTTCGAATTTCATCAAATTTCTCATGAGGAAGACTTCGCGTCGTGCAAGTCCCATCATTAAACATTCACGAGGTGCGCAAGATCTCGCCTGATATTTTTGCTGAATCAACAATTTGTAAAATCACCTACATATTTTCTTTCTATATTATATAGTATACATACTTACATAACTTTACGCCCGCAATCCCCAAAGGGGAAGGTAGATTCAAGGGGGCACTCATGCAGGCCCTTAGTATAGGTGGATGAATTCAGATCTGACTCGACTGTATTTTATTTGTATTAAATA
Source organism: Glyphodes perspectalis (assembly GCA_951394215.1). NCBI lineage: Eukaryota > Metazoa > Arthropoda > Insecta > Lepidoptera > Crambidae > Glyphodes > Glyphodes perspectalis. Next base: position 1,972,247 of record OX596207.1, on the reverse strand, counting down.
TGTACTTATTTTTTACACCATTAAGGGTATGTGCTTTTAAAAGAGATGGAAGGTACTCCGCTGATAAAGAAAGAAGAGCAAATGCAAGAAATAGGGTGAATGGATCGTTGAGAAAACTTCTAGGCAGTAAAATCTTAAACCAGAAGGCCCAGCCCGCTATACCCAATGCGGTGCTGATTTCTACGCTAACATATGGAAGCGAGAGTTGGATATGGCAGAAAGAGCATGGAAGTAGAATAAATGCAGTCGAGATCGTGTATTGATCTTAGACTGCGTTCGGAATGTTGATGTAAGAAAGAGAGTCGGTCTGAAAGACAGCATCGGAGTTTAGGTAAGAAGAGGCATGCTTCGGTGGTTTGGACATGTGGAAAGAATGGATGACGAAAGATTGACTAAACAGATATACAATGTGAAAGTGAAAGGATGTAGGAGCCGCGGGGAGCCCAGGCTCGCCTACCAAGACCAGATTGGTCGTGTACTAACAGAAGATGATGTTATGAGTCATAAAAACAGTAGGGCTTGTATGAAAAGGATCATGAATGTTGAAGAGGCGAGTAAGGTGTGTAAGGATCGTGCCATATGGCGTTCGGTTCCCTCTGCCTACCCCGCGAAGTGGCGTTGTTAAGTTAGTTAGTTCATTAAAGGAAGCAAACGAGCAAACGGCCTGCTGGATGGTAAAAGTCCCCAAAGGGGACCAGAGATATTGTATATAAAGATAGCTCAACGTGTATTGAAACATTCAATTTAGTCTGTTTATGATTTGAAACGTTCCAAAATTCGTATTTATATATCCAAGTAAGTATATTAATCAAAATATCTAAAGCGCGGGTTTAACCTTTTAAACAATAGCTGTTGACTAATAGCCGAGGATAACTCTCAAAAAGTTTTCGCCGACAAAACGCAACAACTTCGGGACTGAAACAATTTATTTTCAGAACTCACATCATTTACGTGGCGACCTTGGTTTTCGATATGTATAAGGGTTTTGTGGACAATTGTTCCATAAAAAACGACACGCTTGTATGGGATTCAATATTCAAAAATCAATTTTCTGCACAACTTTGAAAATAGTACCTAGGAAAATAAGTACTATTTTAAGTTAAAGGCAAAAAGATTTGTTATGATAGGCAATGAAATACAGTTGGTAGTACTGCTTTGTAACGAACTATTTCTGTTCTATGGTAGATACCGTGCTGCCATGTTTAGAATTTAAACGTATAGAAGTACAAAAATATATTTTAATCGTAACAAGATTAAAATTTATCTAGGTATTTCTTTACTATTATTTAATGAATAGATGTCTCACATAAAAAGCACGCCTGAAGCAAATAATATTGCAAAAGGCGCTAATTGTATGTTGGATTAGTGTTTGTATTGTGGGTGACCAGCTGGCCGCTTTTACACAGCCCAACCTAGTTTTGTGTTTAGCTAAAAGTGGTAAAAGAGGCTTGCTGCTTCTTTGATTCTGCCTACATAATTTGGGATAACAGAAGTTATGGTGTGTTCAATTAAAATAAACATAAAAACCAATTTCCTGGCAAATTGGAAAGGAAAACAACAGAAAATCCTGAGATCATTCCCATTAAAGGTCAAATAAGAAAGTTATTGAATAGAACCACCTGAGTAATGATGTTTGTTTACCCTCCATTAGTTTAATATGCTCTCATTCGCTAAATTATAAGCGCAGCAACCTTTTAGGCTCCGTATTTGTTTATCTTTTGTTGTAATTAAATTCTCCAGAATAAATAAATTCTCCAGACTGACATACTAATTCTCTAATTTCATACTAAGCAAGTATTATGGATACTAGGTGAAGGGATAGACATACTTATTTATTAAATTATCGAATTTTCAAGATTGTAAAAATCACTCTATCAATAAATATTTCAACATTACTCGAATTTTATAATTTTTGGGCAAACACTCATCTATACTGCTTTCATATCAGATGATATCTTTGAGTAACTGGCTTGCTCACGGTGCTGGCTCCTGTTTAAATTGTAGTAGGTATAAGTTTGCCTTCACAATTTCATTTTAGATTAGCTTTAACCTGATTATGCGACATCATAGCATGACTATGACTCCTCTTATATCTTATCACATGATCTCATAATTTCTACACCCTCTTCTTTTCCTAATTTTTTGACGTCATTGATGAATAGTAAAGATTATAAGAAAACAATCAATGTAGAAGAGGAAGATATTAAGATTTCTCTTGTATTACACATATTCAAAATAAAAAGAAAACGCTTTCTTCGGACTGTCCTGCTCATTATTACATACGAGCAAAATGAAATTGATAGCAATGATTCTCCGCTATCAATTTAATCTATATCATAAGGGAAAGGTCTAAACTTTCAGCCATAAATATGTATTGAAATATTATAATCCTGATATACGAGTATAAGTACGTCTAATTGCAAAAAGGGAACGCAAAACTGAAATCTTTATTGCTTAAGTGAACTCAGTAACACAGGTTTGCATACGTCGACTCATTGAGTTAAAAAAGTTAAAAGGCACGCCAAATAAGCCGTGAGGTGCTGTACGCATATTTTTTTATTTTAAACTAGGGTTACTGTAGTTAAATCCCGTTCTGGATATGAATATTAGGTAATACATTTATTTCCATACAAGCTTCTCGATCCCGTACAAACATCTGATCAACAATGATTCATTCAGTCATTCATTTATATCATATCGCTAGTAATTCCCGAAGGGGTAAGCAAAGTCAAAGGGGCAGCTAGCAACGTTAGCCACGTTCAGCCAACAAAATAAATCTGGGCCGGGATCAACAATGATCCTGATAATTTTTTCTTCTCACGTTGACTCTTCCAGTACTGTGCAGTGCGCTGTGTGTGAAGACATTTTGAATTGGCGTATTGAACAGTTAACGCAATTTTGCAGTGCATATTTGCAGTGTGACTCATTTCTAGGTACTTAAGTGCCGGTGCCCAGAATCGGCGTAGTTTCCCTGGCACACCGCTAGATGGCGCCGCTCGCTTTTACATCGCGATGTTAATATTTTTCTGCGAAACACGACCTTCACTTGCAACTTTTATTTTGGTATCGATAGTGATATTTCTTTCATATATATTTTTTGGAAAGCTCGTCTTTTCATCTGGCAAACGTGCTATATTATAAACCTTTATATGTTTATCCCAAGTCGGTTTAAGACTAAAAATAATATACTTAAATACTTTACTTAAACTTAAATACTTGAAAACCTAAAACAAATTAACAGTTTTAACTGAAACATTGGCTTCTCTATATACGATGATGATTAAAGGTGCCCTCGGAAAAACGAAACTCTTAAATCACCGTAAAATTAAATTTAAATGTGTGAAATAAAATATATATCGTCACGCTCGTAATTCTTGAAAGTCTAGGCAGTCAAAGTGGCAGCTAACCCCCTTTAACTTTTTTCAGTCACAAATAAAGCCAGGCTGGGTTCGATGGACAATAGTGAAAAAATAGTGGCAAGGAGGCTCTCGTCGCCTACACAATCACATACATTAAACTCGATATGGTTTAATGACATGACATTATATGACTTTTCATCGAATTAGGGCCGCGTCAAGCTGTCTAGTAAAAAAAAAAATTGTTAATAGTTTTTTATATCTTACAAGTAACAATTTTACAGTGGTTTGGGTGTTCCCTTTTAAGTATTATTAAGTACTTGTGTCAGGGGAGACCCGCTCTTTCCAAAAATACTTAATTTTGTAAAAACAAAGAAATTAACAACAGTATGTGAGAGTGTGAGTGTGTGTATGTGTGTGAGTAAGTGAGTGTGTGTGAGTGTGTTTGTGAGTGTGAGTGACTGTGTGAATTAATAAAGTATATTCGTCTTAATAATGTATAATTATGTAGATTTTATGTTACAGTAATTCCTCTGTTTTTGCGTATGATTGAGATTTTAACCATAATGTTAGTTCTTTTTTATGTTCCCTTTATTATAGGGGTTTTATGGGCTAAAGCCCAGGGCCCCGTGAAAAAAAGGGCCCCCGTTGCAAAAAAAATACACATATCTGTCTAAATAAAACATGGATTCCAAATCGCTAGTACCTAATAGCTGAAAATAAAAAAACATATTAGACCCAAAAATAGGGTTAGCCCAGAGAACCCCACATTCTCGGTCCGCCTCTGGTTCATAAGTAAGATTATCAAAAAATATTGAATACCGATTTTTGCTATATAAAACTCGAAAAATTACAATGTACGGCGCTTAAAAGATCTAAAGTGTGGCTCTTTTACGTCCCTTGTTCCTACAATTTCACGGAACAAGTGACGTCACGCGGAACATTAACGCGCAATATTTTCGTAATTTGTAGCCAACTACTTTTTATCAATTTTCCATCTTACCCAGCCTAGTTTTATTTTGGCTGAATGTAGTTAAAGGGGCCAGCTGCTCCTTTGACTCTGCCTACTATTTCGGGAATTACGGATATGTTTTTATGGATAGAGAAAAAAGTCATTGTACCATAAAAATTTAAGCAAACACTTTTTGCAAGCTGTTTCAAAAACTATAGAAATAGGCTTTAGAATATGTACATTTTATATAAAGACTAGATAGACTTAAGGCATTCTTCATTAACTATTTGTTTTAGTAGGTATCTGACCCATTTTTAGAGTTCAAATTCTTGTTAGGTCAGGCATAAAGACGCTACGATGGCTATTCAAATGATAAAAAAAGAATTTGACCTAATGACAGCCCTGTTAGTTTCCCGCAAAAGATAAGACTACGCTCTTTAGACGTAGTATTGTCTAGGTCTACGATACTGCTACGTACTCGTAGCATTGGCTGCGAGTATCTAAAGCCGTTGTATCGTATTTCAGGGTTACGTTCCAACGAATTTAAATATCACAAGAATACATTAAATATAACAGCAAATTAAAAATACACAAAACTTATGTGAGACCAAATAAATAAAAAAAAAACATAAATGTGATCATATGAAAATAAGTATACAATATCAGAAAAATATTAACCTATCATACAATTATTACCTTTAATATAATAAATCAAATCAAACCGATGCGGACATTTTGGTTCAAACATAATATTTTAAATTTATAAAACATTACCTTATTATTATCGTTGGGTTAATTATTTTCTACTCAATATACAACTTTTAAACCTTAACTCCGAACTTTTAATTCACTAAATTGCAAACAATACAATCAATCATTCTACTCAACTAAATCTGTACTTACCAACAAAAAGTCCAAAAATTAGTAGAACGGTCATGTTGTCGGAACTTAAGTATTCATCACACAAAAAAAAAAAATCACATAATAATTCACAGAAACACTTGTCTAACAACGCTTAGCACTGGCCATCAAGGAGTGACAGCGAAAAAAAAGTTTACGAAACCGAACGGCCGAGACTCGGGGAAATTCGAACGCCGAATGGTGATGTCGACCGCTCGGCAGCCACCAGCGGACTGCGGTGCAGCCTCCGACAGAGCGAGAGGCGCTCTCCCCTCCTTCTCCCGCGCGCCCTTATCGCGATTCCGTAATTAGATAAATGTCATTGCTGTTGTCTCGAGTTTTTTCCCCGCGAATTGTGTCGGCCCATGTAATAGACTCGCAGACGTTCATTTGCGTAAATCGCAGCCTATGTCTGTGTTCACTAACTCTCGTATGCTTGTGTGGAAAGAGTACGGATAGGGTGAGTTTTATTGGGCAAAACAATTGAAACCTTATAGTTTTTGTATCTTTTCTATTTTTATTAATATACTATGTAAAAGAAAATTTGTGTTTTGTGCCCTGTCCACGACTAAATCACTCACCGATTTCGATGAAACTATTTAAACCTAGAGTTTAAATCTAAAAAAGCTATAAGAGATGTTTAGGTAACATTTTCCAACAAAAATGTCTAGATTTACAAAAACTGGATGAAGACTTTCTATGACATACTTAGTAAAGCTCCGAGCTTGAAAGTTTGTAATCAAATAAATTACGCACCTCGACCTTCTTCGAAGAGTTGCCGCAACAACCTCAACCAATAACTTTTTTTCGTAATTTAAGTATTTTACTTATCTATATTTCTATCCTTACTAATATCATAAAGCTGAAGAGTTTAGCGCGTTCAAGCAAACAATTGTTTGCTTGAACGCGCTAATCTCAGACACTATTGGTCCGATTTGAAAATTTATTTCAGTGTTAGATAGCTTAGTTAGCGAGGAAGGCTATTTTCAACTTTTTCAACTTTTTGCATCGCTATATCTCCGAAATGGTGATTCTTAGGAAAAAAAGTGTAAAAACATTATTTATAGATAATTGTATGATGAATAATTTTTGTGTCACCTAATTTAGATAAACATTGTTGTTTAGCTACAAAATGCAACATTTGACCTTGAATACATTTTTTCCCACACTACAGATCGATGGGGACTTTTGACAAATTGTTTGCAATACTGTTCCCAACATGCCAACTTTCAGCTTGATGCGAATTAATGTAACCTTACCACTATTTTTAAAGCTAATTTGGCCGGGCTATAAGTCCGCTCAATAATTTATATTGTAATAATAATAACGATTCATACGTCATTCTCGTAAACTATCACTTTTTTAATTTGATTAGAATCGTATATCCCATTTTTCCTTGGTAGGATACTATTAATGTCGTTCCTTCGATTTTATTACGCTGTAATGACGTCCTTAGATGTTCGTTGTACATGCATATATAACATGACGCCCATAATACCCGAAGGGGTAGGCAGCAGGACTCTTTAACCACATTCAGCCAAAAATAAAATGTTCGTTGTAAATAGGTTTAATGTTTATTTTTGTCTCAGAAGTTATGAGAGGAACAAGTTTGCTTTTTATAAGTCACTTCTACCTTAATACACAAACAATACCCTCTCCCCTCTTACCCTTAACTAGCCTAACCCCCTAACTTTTATCGCTGTGTGCGTAGGGAAAAAAGACGATTCTCAGCGCGAAAATATGTCGCCTCCGTCGTATTTCGGTGGTTTATGGCATTCCTTCATTCGCAAGCAGTTTGTGCCCTCTTTACACTTTTATGGGGAAGATATGAGCAACGAGCTTTTATATGAGGTGTCAAGTCACCTTTTGACTTTTATATTGTGCTGATGCACCCCCGAAATTGTCTATGTGATCTTGTTTATCTTCCTCGGGAAACTAGATAATATTAATTTCCTAATTTCTCGCCACTCAATTTTATTATCGGTTAAACTTTGTTGGAGGAGCTTGCTGTTTAAATTCCCCCTCCGTAAATTGTTATAAAGGTTTTTACGTATAAGTATATTAGTACAGATTATAAATTCTGAATGTGGTTAACGGGCTAGCTGCCCCTTTGACTCTGCCTATCCCTTCGATGATATGTATATAATGTATGTCGATTATAAACTTTGCAATATATTTAATTCGGCAGGAGAACAATTATATTATAGGTATCTTACAGTATAATAGTATAATATTTACATATATAGAGTGCTTTTGTAAATTTTTATAAAATAAAACATTTTCTATTTTTGTTTAAATAAATCATATTGCTTCCTTATTCATTATGTACCATGAATGTGCTATTATATTTTTTATGAATTGTATAAAGTTTATTTAGTTTAAATATTTATTTCGGTAATAGACGTAGGTTCTTGGGATGGCGTCATACCTTATTTGTGGCTTCTAATAAGTCTTTGAATTACAAATTTTATATTAAAATCTTAATCTTAAGATTAAATCTTATTCTATGCTTTAAACTATCGATCCGGAACGCGGCACTGCTTTCCAATAAGGTAGATTGGTATTTATTTCCTTATTTCTTCTCGATATAAGCAATTTATTTTGTTTATGCCCTTTTTTACTCTAATTTAATTACTTATATAAATAGTAATTATTCGAATAAATGGAAATATTATCAAAAATCTAGAACAGACATTATTGAGTATTATTAAAATCTTAATTTGAAAATTTTAACTAAAAACAGGCTAATCTCAAAAAAATATAATTTATTTTTTTTATTACTTATTTTAATTCGCTTAAATAGGTTAATATAATTTTCCTTATTGTCTTAACTCTAATATGTAGGTACAGTCCCTTAAACATAAAAAACATTATGTCACCAAAAGAGTATTTATTGTGATATAATCCCAGGCTGTTTCGACGCTATTCTACGTACGAGCTGGTCATGAGTTCACTGGACCCAACGCGCCTCCTTGCGCGTCCGTACAGGCCACTTACACGCCACTTAGGCGTGAAAAAAAAAGTCTGTTATCAGTGAAAAAAAAGAACATCGTTTTTTCTTACGGACATTTTTACCGCGAAAGTTTCGTTTAAAGAAATTGGTTTAAAATAATTAAAATATCATATAAAAGCGCTTCGAAATTGTGCAAGTGATATTAAACTAGATAGTTTAATTAACATCGACATATTTTTCTGTGAAGTTGTCAGTGACAGTGTAAGATTACAAGATTAGTGTGAGTTTTGCCGCTGAGGTTGATAGGACGCAGTCTGGCGGTTCGTGGGAGGTGAGTGACTTATCGCTCTATTTAGTTAAATTATATAAAAAATAATAAACTTGAAGACCGAGACACCAATTCCCTAGTTTTAAACTTAACTTACTCGTAATAATACTAATACTCGTACATGCTTGTCCTATAGATACTAGGTAACTAGACATACTCAAATACGTTTTATATACCTCTAGAGTACCTCTCATACTACTACTCTATTACTCTCATACTACTACCCATTTGCCCCTAGCGGGATTCGAACCCGTTGTTTCGTGGCCAGGCTCTCTGAATAATCGACCAACAGGCCTTGTTAGGCATCCAATTACTTTAGTAATAATAAATTCTCAGGCAATAGAAGCTCATATCGTTATGAATAAAAGCAGCTCATTAGTATTCAAAGGAATTAATAGATAAAATGCAACATTCAATTTAAAACATAAAATGATAGAATCCGCTCACGGCGCCCGCTGTATAAGCTCCGTAGCTAGCCCAATAAAATCAGTTATTTAAGCAGATCTCATTTAGACCAAACAGTTCGAAACAGTTTAACCCCCAAACAGGTCTGTATAATGTCTATTGCGGAATATAACCGAGACACGGTTTAGATGGCTCAGTACCTATCTTGTGAGTTACGTTCTTCAATTGATAGAGCTATTTGCACATCCTGCTATTTGACAATCTGATGCAATCATAATACCGTCACTTTGATATGTTGTCGATGTTTAATTGTCTATATATAAATAAGTAACATCAAAGCGTATATTTGTATTTTATTAATTTTATTTAGGGTGAAATGAGAGAATAGTATTGCCTACTTAAATAAAACAAAAATATATAAGTATATGTGTTTATCTATTTGTTCCGGTTAATCTCTGAAACGGCTAGATAACATTTATTAGCAGATAGCTGTTGTCATACGGAGTAATTAAAATGAAGATATTTATAAGTACTTGTATAAATTTTATTGTAAAACAATAATTACTTATTGTTTTCATTAAACTTCACGTTCTTTTAGTCACGAACAACAGCAAGTTGTTTATACGTCGTCCAGTAGATATATTACAAAAGTAAAAATGCTTATATCCATGACTACAAGTCTAAGCACTTTTATGGAATGCGGTAAACAAAAATAAGACAGACATTGGCGGATTAAATTAAAATACTAGCTGTGCCTGCGGTTTCACCCGCGTTTATAATTAATGTTATGTTAGCCTTCCTCGATAAATCGGCTATCTAATACTGAAATAATATTTCAAATCGGATCAAAGGTTCTGAGATTGACGCGTTCAAGCAAATAAACAAACGAACTACAAACTCTTCAGCTTTATAATATTAGCATATATCCTTAAAAGTTCCTATATATACGATAAAATATTAAATCAAAACATTTTCCGGTTAAAAGTTTCAACTGAACGTATTTATCATTGATTTCTCATGGCTGAGCCACAAAAGAGGTCTCCTAACCAATTAACGATCGTTTCCCGTTTTTACTTTATTTCACCTTTGTGATTTTTGTTCAATGACATTTATTTGATCCAATATTCAATTTCGGAATTATCATTTTAAACCCGACTCAATGGCTATGCAAATGAGTCAAATGACCTAGTTTATGTAATTTACCGATAATTTATTGGTATTAGGAAGGACTAGGTGGGGTGATGGGGCTGGGAGAGCGTTAAATTACGTGAAAATTAGCCAATGTTATAGTTATATTTATTGTGTCATTAAAACTATTTTTATCATTAGGAAATGAAATAAATAAATTAAATCACGATTGTACCTATATATTTACATAATCATAATCATAAGAATTTGTAGATTTCTTCGCATTTTTTGCTCACTTTCGTAGTGATATTAAAGATTTCTTCGATGTTGGACTTAAAGCAATGTACCACCTGTGTTCTTCTCCATGTATTTTGTAAATAGGGTATTAAGTATGTAGGTGACGAGCTAGCAACTTGACACTTTATTATTTTATTGAATTGCGACAACTCTGCTCCATGATTACTATATAATATGGTACTTAAAAACTGACAAAACAGAATATAGCCGGTGAAATTGATTTTACGGAATACTTATTTAAAATAAAAGAGTAACTGATTGCATGGCGGCGTTTAATTAAACATTCAGCGACAGAAATATTTTGTCGATGAATAAGGACAATTTCGAGTATTGACCGGGTATATCGTTCACCGAATTGATGTATGCAGCGAAATAAAAGATAAGCTGATAGCAGATAATAAATAAATAATAATAATTTTAAAACAAAAACACGGGTCAAAAAGCTTTTATTTGAAGAATCAATTTAAAGAATATAATGATGTCTTAGAACCTTACGAAGTTACAAGATTTTTGTGTGCCTTTGTACGATTTGTACTTGTTCGAAAAACCTACCCTTACACCTGGAGTTGGGGTGTAACTTGGCTTTGTTAATATTATTATTTGGTCAGAATACAACATGGTTTATAAACTACTGCAATGTAATTGATTCTATGTATTAACGATTCTGTACAAACGATTTTCAGATTTCGTATAGACTAAAATTAAGGTATTATCTACAGATACCAAAATTGCGTAGCTTCACAAGTTAAGCCTGCCTCATTTGAATAGATGGGAATGGTATTGCAAAAGATTCGTGGTATTGATGTAATTCATAGAATGCCAATTTATCATACTGGATTTCAATTGCAATTTTGTTGAATGCCTATGCAGTACCTATATTTCGTACACTAAAAAACATATTAATTTTTTTTTTAAATCAAAATAAAATAAGCAATCTTTTTCCGACTACCATTTAATTATCGTACTCCTCACTAAATGTATCGAACCCTTAGTAATATAAGGGGCTATGTCATAATGTAGATTTAAAGGAAATCGCGTTTTAAGATTGTATTAGTTGGAGATGTTAAAAATATTAGCTATATTATTTGTAGATACTTCTGATAGTTTAGTTCCAAACAAACTCTAGACACACGGTTCAGTGCTTAAAATAAGGCAGGAACATTTGACTGGGCATATTGGAGCAAAACTGGGTGACGGGTGAAATAACACCCTCGCCCAGTTATGCAGCCACGCGGCTGCGAATGAGTAGATATGCCTGAACGGCGAAACGTTCTTACTAACAGTGTAAAAGCTCTGTTTGTCTGTCTGTTAAGTCTTCAAGCTACGTGAACGATTGTAATTATATTTGGCACGCTTTAAGTATTTCTAAAGGAAGTTAAGTAGTCCTAGTAAGGATTCGTTTTTTTTTTTCAGAATAATGACGTATGGCAATAAAGTTTCTGTCATAAACCAAGCGCGCTAAAATTAAAAGCTAGTGAACTTTTTTTTATTTTGTAGGACCAAAAAAGCGGTAGATTTTATCAGAAAAGCACCTGTCTGACAGCCAGATAGACAAATAGATGGCAGAAAAAAGCCCACAAGTGGCTTTTTTCTGCGGTTCAAAATCCTAAAATTAAATAAACTATATCCGGATGATTCCCTAGTTTTTTTTTATGTAAGTATAAAGTGTTTGAATCCCAACATTAAGAGACAACATTAAGGTCTAGGTTTCTTTCATGTTATTCTGGCGCCTTCTTTTCACTGATCACGTCACAGGGAGTCACACTCGGATAGTGTTGCGGAACTATCTAAATAATGGCCATCGATATCACTATAGGTGCCATCGAAAGCTCAGGATTCATACATCGAAATTAAGGGTTCATATTAAATATTTATAACATCCATACATATTATGCAGACTTGGACTCAGACTTCAGACAAAACTGTTATACCCATGGAAGAAGGTTTTGATAGTCACAAATCGAATAGAATAAGCTTAAATGAGAAAAATATTTAGTATTCGGGTAATCATGATGTTCATTTAGTATTGAGGCAAATATAGAACGACACCATCAATAGTATTTATATGCAACAATCCTACTGATATAACATATACATATGTCGATAATGATAGTCGATAATGGACTATCGATGTACTACACTAGCTTCGTGTACACAAATGGCGTTATAGGCGTACATAGGTTGCCTATTTAGGGCGTGCAAGCTCTAGAGCTGTTAATTAACTTGATGAGCTGTTACAAAGCCCTATTAATTATTTAGCCAAAATATTAATTTCGTTCGAGGAATGAATAGGTAGGAAATAGCTGGAAGCGAATTTAAGTTGAAGTTCTAACATGAATGTGACCTAAGTAAATAATGGTTTTAATATTTTTTATAAAACGTAGTCCCGTTGTATGTTTGAGTCCGCTGAGATTATTACTGTGGATTTAGTGATTGTTATTATTGAAATCCATATTAAAAAATACATTAAATACTTCTTTTTAATTAGAAATAGGACTTAATAGTGTTTAAATCAAAGGAAATTACTACATTATGACGTCCTATCACGCCCACAATTCCCGAAGGGGTAGGCACTTAGATAGAGTCAAAAGGGCAGCGTATTTCTTTAACCGCTTTTGGCCAAAACAATAGTTAAGTAAGGTTATATAAGATATCAAAATCAAAATCAAAGATCTCTAGCTTTATTCGTAGATATCATTCGAATTTAACCGCTCAATCTTCATTAGTATTTTCAATCCACATTAAATCCTCATTTTTAAATATAAAGGAAAATTATTTATTTATATTAGAAATAAAAAGGGCCTAATATAGATACTTAAGGAACCCCATATTAATCTGCGATCTTGACGATGGAAAAAAACCGTTTTCGTGAGATAGATGGATATACATTTTTGTTTATTTATTTATTATTTTAGAACTGTTATATCTCGTTTGTAGTATTTAAGTTAAGTGACTAAAATATTTTTCTAGCATATTCCCTATTCACATACTAGTAGACTGCCTCATCTACTCGTACGGGACTAATACCTCGGTGGCAGCAGCCATATTTCAAATTGCGCAACCGCTAGGTTCCTATCTAAACGCATTAATTACGGGCCGGACTCGATACGCCGCAATTAAACCGCCGACGCTTACGTTACTTCTACCTACGGATTTGTAACGGACATTTTTGATTTTGCTCATTCCTGAGGGTGGGAACTCGTGAAATGTGGTCATTTTTCAAATGTCTGTGATAACGGTTTGATTGGATAAATTGAATGATGATGGGTTCGTAGACGGTAGCTAACCGGATTTCATTATTATGATATATATATTTTAGAACGTAGGTACATCTAACTTATTTTTTACAGATTTTAGTCCTTGGGACTTAAAAATAATGTGCCTCCTGTATTTCTTGATTCGTAACATACGAATAAAAGGCGACAAATGGTATATGGGCATTAGTTATGTGATTGTGTAGGCGACGAGACAAATATCCACAGTTTTCTTCGCCAATATAATTTTGTCTTGTCTAAAAATGGTATAAAAGGTATGTAACCTTTTATACCATTTTTAAGGCAAGGCATAAAATATGTACATATTTAGCGTACTCGAGCCTAAATTATTTTAGGACTATAGGTCTCACCCCGCAAATTAGCTATACGTGTGTGCTTCATGTTATGTTGTGTTGTCTTGAATTGTGTCGTCTTGAGCTGTGTTGTTGTGTTGTGTTGTGTAGTGTTGAGTTTTGTTGAATTGTTTTGTATAATGCTTTGAATCCGTGAGTAGGAATTGTGTACCTTTTTACTGTATGATTAATTTTAAATATTCAGCTTCTCCAAATTGAATTTAAGTATCCATTAATTTACTTATGCTACGTGTTTTTTTTTGCATTTCAATAAATTCATATATCTATAGCACAACATTATATGACAAAATCTGTTGCTTTTGACCTCACCTATAAAGTCCCAATAGGAAAACGTCACATTTCCAGTAACCCTGTAAAATGGTGAGAGACTCAAGTACATAAATTAACCTTCAGAATTGATAACATTCCAGTATCTACTAATACTGTAACGAAAAAGAAGACATTAAAAGGCGAACATCTGATATAATTTGGAACTGATTTTATAGTCTGGGCTTATCTTTCCAAGAAAGTTTCTAAGACCTTGAGAAGTTGTTCGTTTTCCCGGGACAAGTATTATATATGTTAAAGCAGGTCAAGATTGATCTGCGCGGAATTTTTTATGTGTTCAGTCAAATATGTGTGATTGATGACACATTACATACATAACATCTCGCTAGTAATCCCCGAAGGGGTGGGCAGAGTCAAAAGGGCAGTATGTATATCTCTTTATCCACATTCAGCCAAAAATAACCCTGGGCTGGCTTAGATGGAAAATTGTGAAAAAGTTGTGACAAGTGATAGTTCGTCGCCTACACAAAAAAAAATACTCATAACATAAGTTGGTAATATTATCTCGCATCGCATCTATCGCAGATTTGGATAGGCGACACTAAACTTAATACTATGGCGTATACGGCGATGCAACTTCAGACTCCATGTTGTATACAAGGGGTGAAGATTCGATCTTAATTATAGGAAAGCTTTATCCCAGCAACATTGATATAATCCAGGCGACTCACGACAACGTCTTGAGTTCTGCAAAAAAAAGCCCTTGCAAAAGCTGTTTCTGTATTGTTTATACAGAAGATTCGGTAAAGAGGTTAAAAAAAATCGATGATCGAAAGGGTAATCAAAGATATCAATAAAGTATCGCATTTCATTCCGAAAAATGGTTCATTCAGCATACGTCTGTTTGAATTGGAATGCTTCGAAACGGATTCGTGACCGAATACGAAAACCGGTTCGTGTAAACAGACCGCCTGGGGTAGCGAAAAGAACCGAAAAAGAATTATTCGTTTGGCCGATTCGCGAAAATGCCGACCAGATGCTTCGGTTGTATCGTGCCATAATATAGACTGAAAACAGTAAGGTAATAAATCCTTATACTCATATAATAAATGCGAAAGTAACTTATATCTGTATATATGATTGGTAATTCAGCCAATTCCTTAAAAGTGGTTGATCTGGAGGTTATTTGCAACAAATCAACCTCTATCAACTGGGGGTTGAAAGTGATTGGTTTCCGAAGTTTCGAAGATTTAAGTTTGAGTTGAAATTTTGTAACTTGTTACTTGTTTGCACTTATGTATTTTTCGAAAATAATTAAGCTCGATGGCGCATTCGGTTGTGACCCTGCCTCATGCGCTAAGAGTTGTGGGTTCGATCCCCACCCAGGACAAACATTCGTGTGATCTATACTTGTGTTTGTTCTGTGTCTGGGTGTTAATATCCAATATTTAAGTATATATTTGTATACCACTGTTGTTTTTTATATCCGTAACACAAGTGCTTAAGCTACTTACCTCGGAGTCAGATCAATGTATGTGATGTAGTCTGATATTTATTTATTAATTTTGTTGAAAGTTTACATTTTTATATAGTGTTTGAGTTTAAGTAATATTGTAATATCTATAGACTTTTATGATTTCATTACATTAAGGTTACTAATGACACGTTATAATAATAAAAGCTTGTATTCTGAAATTAATGAAAATATAAAAATCTCTTCCTGCCTACCCCGCTAGGAAAGTGGCGTCAAGTTTAGTTAGTTTGTTATAAAAAAATCTTAAATATTTTATATCGATTTAGAACACTGTTTATTACTTTATTGTGACTGATTCGAATGTAGTACGGTGACATGGGCAGTCGCATACTCTGATTGGTAGACAGGTCACGTGAACAAATATGTCATATAGAGTTAGCAGGTAGCAGTAGTTATATAGTACCTACTTATGTATAGTGTAGGTAGTAAAAGAGTTCTCAGTTCCCGTAAAAAAACCTATAGTAACGCATTATATAATTTTCATGTTATATTAATTAATTTAAAAGGTCTAGTTATTATTTCAGAGACTATACCATATAGTTTTGGTAACTCTTACATAATAAGGGGCTTTGAAAAATTGAATGCTATCAAAACAATTTACATGTAAAATGTTGTCAACACGAGACTAAGTATATGGCTCGTACTATCAAAAAGTTATTAAATAGAACTTTATATGTAGCTTGGCCACTTCGTTACATATACATGGGTGGTAAAAAATTTATTCACTCTTCATCTTCATCTGTCATACAATAGTTCTTGTAGTAACAAAACCGGCTAAGTCACATATTCTGAACTGTCAAATTGAAAATGACAGCGACATATTTCGTTTGTTTACCAACAATGCCTGACGAAAAGTAAAGATAAATTATCGAAAACATTTTAAGGACAAGACCTTTTTACTTCGCCACGTCAACGCAAGGCAAAGGAGAATCTTAGGATCAATTATGACCAACTCTGCCTGCATTGAAGTACTCCAAGAAAACATTAGGAGATAAGTTAGCTAGTAACGAGAGGTTTGTGGTTTCCACGTTCGCACCTGAAGGATCTCCAGAAGTCCTGTGCTTAGAAGTTTCCTAGTAACTACATAGTATACGTATTGTCGTTCCAGTTTCTCATATGAATATTGCAATTTCCTGTCCATAAAGAGAAAGTAAGTAGTAGTATCTTTTTAGTTATGGACCTCCCATAATAATAGACTCATGAACATCTACCAGAGTCACTTCTACAGATAGCTGATGTAAATATATTTACGAGTAAATTTAAGTTGTTTTTATTACAAAAGGAATAAATTATATTTTTTCTGTAAATTTTTAAACTATTACATATACGAAAATTATTTACTGTCTTTAATTTGCGTGAATTAGATTTTGACCTATGTGATGTATAATAAACTGTAATTTTTATGTTGAAAGTAATTTGCATTACTTATGTATACGGCAGTATAAGAAGTATACAAACAGGAATATTACCAGAAAAATAACAACTTCGACAAACATCTTGTCTATCTGTCTGTCCGTGCAGGACTGGGGTTTGTTCGTATTGTAAAATAATTTGTTGTTCGCATGGCTTACGCGTCGACAACTGGTCTCAAATTCCATTCGGTACCTATTATTATTATTTTTTTTTTTGTCAATGAAATTCTTGTAGTGGGTAATTTGTAACTAATCACATTGGAGTTTGCTACCCCTGATTCCCCTTCACGAGGGGGCCGAACAAGTAGCATAAATCCGATTTCAGATGTATAAAAACCGAAAAATTACAGATTTCGAAAAATTAGAGATTTGAATCAATACTCCTCGTATTTAAGTGGATGATTGCCTTACCCTCAATTGAAAATGGAAAATAATGCTTACAATTAAAGGAAACCTCTATCTTCAATAAGCTAAATCGCGAGACATAGATTATTATCTATGTCGCATCAATTCTTGACAATAAGATGTTCTGCCAATATAAACTTTATTTCTTTACGGATAAAGTTTATGGTGTTATTAGTTTATTTGTAAACGATATATGCAGATAGAAATTTTATCAATTATTACTCATTTCAGGTCCTTGGCGTTGACGGCACGTAAGTGACCCTTTGTGTTTGCTAAGTTTTTTGACGAGTGATTTGGTGGAGTGGTTGAGAAACGGAGTGGTGGAGAAACACCAATTCACGTTCTCTTACAATGCAGCAGCGTGAGTGATACAAGGGCACGGCTCATAGGCAACCCTCCTTCGATGGAGGCTGCACTCAAACGTCCCAAAAATCTAATTGCCTTCTGGACAGAGCTAAAATGGTTTGAATGATCGCTGTAGTGGTACAGTGACCATTTACGCACAATGGCCCACTTATGAGGCTAAGTGCGGAAAACAAATGCCCAACTAACTAACTAACTAACTGGTGGAGTGGTTGATACTATTTCGCGAGGAAACCTGTTGAGATAACTATGGATGCTTTTCTGTCATTTATAAGTGCTTGCATAGGTGACCCTTACCAATAAATCAAAGGCTAGTTTGAGTTCCGCTTGGGGTAAATGTCTTTTTTTTTATACCAGACAACTTTACATGCATTGAACTGATTTCGAGATAAGCAGCTAGACTCGTGTTACTGTTACGGATAACGGAAAATTTCTGTGTTATCAATATGGATGTAAAAGTATGTTTATTTCTATCCGTTAGCTAGTGTTCTAACGTGTTGCATTTATGTTTAGTTTGGAACAATGTAATAAATGTCGGCTTCACCTCGTGAAATTCCACAAAAAGCTTTTATTCTTTTGAGCAGTATCTAATTTTCTAAATCCGGGTTAAGGTGGCTTTTAATATCAGTCATCTATCGATGTAAGTTTCGTCAAAATTAATTTACCCATTTCGTACATTAGCTGGAACAAACCGTAAGTACATTAAGTATATTATATTTGTAGTTTTTCCATAATCATGTCATTTAGTTATAAGCTAAAATGTTGACATTTGAATTTTATTTATTTGTAGACTATAGACTGCATTGTACTGTAGACTGTATTATCATGACCATTCATACATGACCTTTTACGTTTAGGATCATTGTCTAAGAAATTGCTGAAGTAAAAAAATGCAAAAAATATTTGTTTTAAACCCGAAGCAAATAACATTTTATTTATAACACATTTTATAAAAGTTACAATATTATAAACTTATTCATCTTAAGTTTCTACTTCACCTTAAAGTAAGAGTAGGTAGGTACATATTTTATATTCAATAAAATAGACGTGTTATAATATAATACAATATAAAAAAAAAACTAATGGCTGGCAAATGGCTAGCTCGTCACCTAAACAAACACAAATGCAATACACCATACACCGTTGCTCTTCCTTACAATATTTTTAATTCCAACCAACAATGTAAATTTATATTTATACTAATTATTATTTGTATTTGTAATGAGAAAAGAGGAAGGACACGTAACAAAGAGAGCGATGAGTACGATTGTTAGTAGATGGAGAGGAAGAGGAAGGCCAAATAAGAGATGGATGGATTGGGATGTTGACACATACCAATCCATCCATCCATTTGAAATATCACAACATAACATGACATAACATCTCGCCCATAACCCCCCTGGGGTAGGCAGAGTCAAAGGGACAGCAGGCCCCTTTAACCACATTCGGCCAAAAATAAAACTGGGCTGGGTTAGATGAAAAATTGTGAAAGGTAATGACAAGTGGCTAGCTTGTCGCCTACACAATCACATACCCAAAACCCGAAATAGGTACCATTAATCGCCTTTTACGACATGCTAGGCAAGAGACATAGTTGGTACATTATTTTTTAGTCCCCGACCAACACGGGACAAAATATCGATTCCGTAAAAGAAAGTATCGTAGTATGCTGTAAAACCTTATATATTTTCAATTATATTAAGTCTACGATTTTAAAATTTACTAAAAGTGCTCAATATTTAGTCAGTTGATAATATGAACTAGTGATGTTATATGTTGACAAGCCCATACAAAATCTATAAAATGATTGCGTTTTGACCGCTTTTAAAAAGTATCTTAATTAACTTGCCAGTCAACATCCCTATTGTGTGAAAGATGATATGAGTAAAATAGCTTGATGACGGCTGACCGGGACGTATGTATGCAGAAAACCTGGGAGAGGGCAAGAGGATGATGATTATTTATATTTGTCCCATGCTAGTCTGGGGTTTAGTAAGAATACAACAGCTGTGGCCCGTGTGTGTAGTTTCACGACATACTAGGCAAGGGAAACAGGGGGCACATGCATTTTAAATCCCAGACCAATATGGCACGATTTAAATTTGTATTTGTAATAATACACAAACCTTAGTCTTACCCAAACTCCTCAACAATAATAAAATGCGATAAATATACGTATAATACTTATAATATGCTTCTCGTGTAAATCAATTAATTTTGTTTCGCTATTTACCCTCAGCACCGTGAGAATGCGCCCTGTGCAGTGTCCCCGAATATTTTGTCTGCTAGACCGTCATATTCAATATTATTTTTCATGTTTACATAAAAGCTGTTAATTTTATTTACCCAGGATGACTTACACCGTTTCTAAACAATAATAATAATGGACCTTCAGAGTCTATACATCAAATGAACAAAAAATGTAATAGGGATTCTTTGTCTGTCGCGATCAGAAGTCCACAAACTATAGAAATAAATCTTCCGGCAAAAGGGCAGATAAGATGCCATAATAATATATATAACTTTTAATCAAATGTCAAGGTATAAAAATACAAATACTACGTTTAACAAAAGTGTTCTAATAACTGTGAAATGTTTCACTTAGCAATAGGGAATATACAAGACTTATTTTTAATAAGTCTACTATAGGACAAACAGTAATGAGTAACGGTAATCAAATCTGGATATTTTGTAAATTGATTATTGACCAAGTTAGAAAGGCTCAAAGTTGTAGGTTAAACAGAGAGATCCGATGTATAATGTTACGTCAAATGCGACGGACGCACAGATAACTGGACGGACGTCATACAACGTGGCGTGCATAGGGAAAACCGATTTCGCGAGAGAGATGGATATAATTTTTTTTGAAACTGTAATATCTCGCTGAGCTTTTATATATTATCCAATGAATGCGTTAAATAACTAAATATTCTTCATCAAAATGTGCAAACAATTAAGAATAATGAATGATTTCGGGTCTCATGTAATGTGTTATTTTTAGTAAATAATTTCTCGAGTAGTGTGTAAGACCTTTACGTGCATTCTGATGCACTTTTCAGTAATTATTATGAAGGACAAATTATTCCGCAGACTAAATCCCGCGTCGTAAGGCCTTAAGTTTTTGGCTCATTGCCTGGCTTCCAGCTTGACCCACGATCCACCAAGTGCCTTCAAGTTGAAGTCCTGAGGCGTCAGCTTAATAGGCTCCGTGGTCTTCTTGCATTTCAGTATTTTAAACTGCAGCACAATGTACAATACCACCACTTTCAGTTTTAGAAGGGCGAATCTTGAACCTGGGTAAAAATAATTTATAAACAACACAGAAATATAAGACTTCAAAACTTAGCTTTTTTCACTTTAAAATACTTAGTTTTTTAATCGTTTCTGGGCAGTCCTTTTTTGTAAGAAAGATAGTTATTATGTACTCCTACCAACGTGTAGGTATGCAAAACGCATTTAAGAAAAAATAAATGCATTTTAATGCAATTTCTTTTTTTTATTTATTTAAAAAGCTGTAAAAGAACTTACCTATGCAAGCCCTTGGGCCCATGCCGAAGGGCATGAAAGTAAAAGGTTTGATTTTGTGTTTGTTTTCTTCGGAGAATCTCTCAGGGTTGAACACTTCTGGGTCTGGGTAGTGCTGAGGGTCCATGTGGATGGGGTTGACGACGTTATACACTACATCACCTGGATTCAACTGCGGAGGAAAGCATATGTCAGCTATTTTTGTTAGTTACGCTGTATAATAGAAGGCTGATTAATTAAGTCCAAATGATGTATGGTGGCTTATGAGCTTACTTCATAGATTCTAAGTTTGGACTCATACCATTTCTCTACTGTTGATCCATTTCGTCTGGTTTCCTTGAATTAAGCTTACGAGAGTTGAGTAACAGCCTGGGAACCCTATAATCCCCTTCTCCCCTTGGGTTGCCAGTGAACTTACTGTGGAGCAGTACTCATTGATTTGATCAAGGAAAAAACAGACTGGATTGACCATGGCATCAAAACCATTTGTTGTGGTTTATCTGATTTTTTTCTACTAATAACGAACTACGTCAAAAGATTATTTATTCCGCAGTCTTGTCAACTACTTCTATAAGAAAAACGCGTAAATCTATCGCTGTTTTGCAGCGTGAAAAAGACAATGAGAAAAGCTTGTATTATAATTAATTGTAATGTGAAGATTTACCTGGTAAGGCTTACCACCTTTGTGGGGTGGTGGAAGTGTATACGGTTTTGTCACTTCTCTGTCCATTATTATTGCTGCTGCCCATTTCCTTAGGGTTTCTGATAATCAAAAAATATTTTTTTATTTTTTTTATTTAATGACAACTATGTTTTTTGTCTCATTGTTGGGGATATGAAAATAGTGAAAAATGTGTTTTTTGCGTAACATGTCGTAAAAGGTGACTAATTATGTATTGTTATTGAGCTAGCTCGGTTCTCTCTGCCTACCCCGCTAGAGAAGTGGCGTGAAATTTAGTTAGTTAGTTCTCTCCTTGGTACTTTTCCACAAATTTTCTATCTTATCCATAATACCTTTAAATTTTTTGCTTCAATCGGTGATTAGAATACTGAGGGTACCCCTTCTGCACATTGGTTCTATTATACTCATTGTATTGCAAGCAGATGAATATATCTAGAAATCATGATAGGAAAGCATTTACAATGTCTCACCATTCAAAACGCAGTCAAGATATTTTAGTTGGCCGATATTGTCATAAGTCAATTTCTCTGTAGTCTGCTTTAACTCGTTGATCTCCTGGTACAATTTTTCCTGCACTTCTGGATTGACTGCCAGCTCATGAAGAAGCAATGTTACTGTAGATGACGAAGTTTCGAATCCAGCAGTGAAGAAGATGAACACTTGACCAACTATTTCGGCCTCTGTCCACTCTTGAAGATAATCATGATTTTGTAAGCTTTTAAAAGTTATTAATTATAAGTAATACATAATTTTAAATAATATAAAGATATCATAACATATTATATCCAATAATTCAAACGGACTTTGGGTCAAAAATGAGTTTGCGCCTAGTGAGTGCGAGATCACTAAACAGATATTCTGAATTTAATTCAGCTTTTATACAATGCATCCAAAAAGGCTAAGCAAAAACACGTAATACTGATTTATAGTATAATTTGATAAGGGTAAACCAATGAAAGATGGCTGTATCCTCACTTATATTATACAATGTCTCCACACTAAGCTACGTAACATAGGCTAATTTTTTGAATAAATGATAAATCCCACGCACATTTGTTAGTCTTTATATAACAAAATTAACTCAGACAGACTGACCTGAAGGAAAAGTTAGTAAATAATAAAAACAAAAACATTAGCAAATTTTTAAACGGTCTGCGAAACTCTCCGAGTGACCTTTGAGGTAAACTTTTGCATAAATACTGTACCTGATTAATTTTTGTTCTAAATGGTTTTGAAGTTCCTTGGAGTACTTTAGAACATAAATAAATTGCTTGTTTACATGATAAACCGCTATGGAAATACTTATTACAATTTGGGAATACTGGTGTCTATTTTTTTAGCGATAGAACAATTAGACGTGCTTTAAAACCTGGAAGAGTGCTGCTACCAATAGAAAAAAAAGACAGTTGTCTGTTTTTAAAACTTTCAAGGTATAAGAGGGCTACCATTAAAGAAAAATATCGGCCAAGTCAGTCGAAATGGTTCCGTACTACTATACAATATCCAACAAGGCCGTGAAGAGAAAGAATGTAAGACGATTGACACACGACTGAAATGAGGAGAGGATGTAACGCATGAGAGGAGTAGTTAGAATAGACATAATAAGAAACGAAAAGATTAAAAGAAAACCGCTATGCCTTGGTACAGATATGTATTAAGACGTGAAGAAGAATATGTGACAAAGAGAGCAATGAGTATGAATGTTAGAGGGTGGTAAAGGAGATGGCCACCAAATAAGAAATGAATGGTACAAGATTCTACGCAAATATGAATGCATTCTTTTTTGTTAAATTCCCTCTTCATTATCAGGAAAAGTAAGGGTCGGCTTTATTCATCCCCCAAGCATGTAAGCAATGGCAAATTTTCGCAAAACCTGTTAATAATTTTGTCCTTCCCTGTAAAAGTGGTGTAACTCCATATTTATAAAATATATATTTTCTTGCATAACGGAATCGTATTTATTCATATCTTTCTTTATAAAAGTGAAGTCACTCCAATAAATGCAATATGTTCCCATGAATGGCATTACTTTTTTACTCAGGAAACTAAAAATGTTAATTATTCACTAGCAAAATGATCAATATTTCAAAATTCATTTACAAGGAGATAATTCACTTTTACAAATAACGATACAATTTCTTGCTGACTCAATCTATGGCCCCTTTCCATTAGAATTAAAAGTCTCGTTTGCAGCTCAGGTACGGATCCCTAATAAAGCCTGAGCCCTTTTTCTCACGCTCACAATTCGTTCAATAACAGAACCAGTTTCAATTATTCATGTTTGTACCTCTAGTAACAGCGCTATGCCTGATTTCCTCTTGGACGGTAGCGATACCGACATCTTTTTCTTTTGCCGTCGAGCTGTTTTCATAAAGTGTGCCTGGAAAAAACATTATATTTTGTTTTATGAATCAGAAAATATTCTCTTTGACATACGACCTAAAGGAAAGATTTCAGAGAAGAGTGCTTTGATTTATTATTATCGCTTTACTGACTACGGGCTGGGAAATAATTTGAACTTATTGATATCTAATAATCAAAGATATTACAACTGATACACTGTGGTTAGCATTGAGCACATTTGAAATTAAAAGCAAACTTGTCAATGATAGCACATTTGACACATATTATACAGAAAAAATTGGATGTTCAAATCGTATTGACAATATCGTATTGGATATTAGCCATGAAATTTAACGAATTAAGTATTAAAATTTATCACGACAATTAGTCTTTCTACATATTTTTCAAAAGCCGTCTGAGTTAAACATTCCAAATTATACGGGAAAACTTTAATTCTAGAGGAACGTGGCTTGGTTTGAGCCTGCACCTCTCGCATGCTATGCTAAGCAGGGATTAGTCAATAGACAACTGGACATGTAAACATGTTTCGTTTCCGTCTAGAAATAATACACAAGCCAACACTACAACGTTAGTATGTTTCTTATATTCCCTCTAGGTTCGGGCGTCTTGTTATTATCAGACTTCCAAGTTTAGAATTGTAATTCAAATGGATCTTAGTAAGAAACAGGACATAGTACTTATTATAAGATGACGAGGTTGGAATCACCTTTAATAGCTTCCATTAGTAACTGGATCATATCAGGCCGGACGATGTTGTTCTTCGCTCTTTGCTCCATGGTGCTGGTCACAATGTCGTTAAAGAATTTCATTGTAGCTTCGGGGAAAAGACGGATATTTAATGCCTGTGATGAAACAGAATATTTTAGCAGCATTAGGTGAGCTAGAGATTGAAATAAGTTACATTTATTCTATTCAATAATATCATGTAGACAAACACTGATCTGATTCCGAGATATGGATGATGGCATGGATTAAGCACTTGCGTTACGGATATCAGAATCAACAATGGCATTTGCTTTAATATTAACGATAATAAAACTCGATATTATTGATTTATATTGTATTTAGATTATACATTAGACCCACGGACCTGGTCTCAAAAACAAAAGCACAAATTCGGTCGTAGCATTTTTTTTTTTATATAAAATACTCATTTGTTATAAAGTTGTAAATATTCATTTCTGTATTTATAATTAATTGCACTCATAGGTACCTAAGAAGAACAATCGATGAACTTCTAGGAGTTTATTGATAAAAAGTAGACCTTCTCCCTTCCTAGTTAGCCTAGTAACTTAATGATGATGGCTAATGATAACTAACGATGTGTAGTGATGATAATAAATGGTCACGATCATGATATATCATCATTATAGTTAAATACATTCATTTTGAAAATAATGTCATTACCATTTTTGGTACGATTATATAATTGGGATTGATATACAATTATACATAATATAGTTTTCATAATAGCACCTTTTTAGAAGAAAATACCTTTGCTAATTTCGGTAACACGGCAGAGAAGACAAAAAGAAATCTCTGCCAAGTGGTGAAATTGAATATTCTTTGGCCCATTTCGAAGAATTCGTTGTCTCTGTCTTTCAGCGAGTTGACCTGCAGCCCGAAGGCGGCTGAGGCTATGACGTCATTGGTGTATCGTCTCATTAGGTCGTTGAGATCAATATCTTCATTTATGTGGTCTGAAAATAAAATATCAGTTGATGTGTGTCTGTGTTGGACTTAGTCAAAAGGAGTCTGTCTTTTGATTATAAGCGGCTGTGACAGGTAGCCAAGTATTGGATAATGAGCACACTCCCATTAAGTCCATCAAATATTTTCATCTCTCATGCCAGTCTTGGACTTAAAAAGAATGAACCAACTGTGCTTTTTGCCTAGCATGTCGTAAAATGCGGCTGGTTATGTGATTGTGAAGCGACAAGCCAGTCACTTGTCACTACTTTTTCACAACTTTCCATCTAACCCAGTCCATATTTATTTTTGGGTGAATGTGGTTAAAGGGTGTTCCTTTTTAGTTTTCCCTGCCTACTCTACTTACCCTTTCGGAGATTGTGTGGTATGATGTTATATACCCACTAACTCATCCCTAAATAATATATTTGGCTATAATTTACCTTAGTTATTTTAAAGTCCACCCTAAAATGAATATTTAATTATTACTTATATCTAGGATACACATACCTTTAAGGTCTTCTACAATATTCTTACTGATCTCTACCATGAAGGGCATCATCAGTCTCATTTTTGAGCCCGTAAAGGCTGGGCTCAGAGTGGTCCTCATGTCACGCCATCTCTCACCTGGGAAAAGCAACATCGGCATCAGTTACCCCACTTTTATACATATTCAATAACTTAAGTGACCGTGAATATGTAATTTTAAAATAAAATAAATATTGCTACTACATTCATTTAAAAGTAAAATAGGTACAATTAGATTTTGAAAATATCTTCACCGCGTGGTATTAAGTCTAATATTGAAACTTTATTAGGTGTCCTGCGGGATTTGAGAATTTGTCTGAGACACAACAGAAGCCATTGTTCTCAGTGTGAATATTTAAAATTCATCAAAATGTATCGCAATCAGTTAAGTAGTATAGTATTTTAACCGTGATATGAGTTTTGGATTCATAATGCCAGAAATGCTAAGAAATTTTAATAAAAAAATCCTTTTAAAGACTTAGCACATAGATGAAACACGTAGCTAGACATTA
The DNA here is from genome assembly GCA_951394215.1 of Glyphodes perspectalis. NCBI lineage: Eukaryota > Metazoa > Arthropoda > Insecta > Lepidoptera > Crambidae > Glyphodes > Glyphodes perspectalis. The sequence continues at coordinate 1,945,019 of OX596207.1, read as the reverse complement.
TGGAACATTCGCCACATAGTTTACCTTAACGCTTTTCCTTTTGTCATATAAGTGAACATGAAGATTTACTCACGATATTTTTCTGCACCTCCAAATTTTGGAACAAATACGTACTTAAACTTAAAGAATAGAGATGCACTCACACACTCTTCTATTAGCAACCACAGCTATAAATTAACGGGCTCTTATTAAGTTCTACCTTTTCACAATCTTCCATTTAAACCAGCCCAATTTTGTTTTTGGCTGAATGTGGTTAAAGGGGCCTGCTGCCCCATTGACCCTGCCTACCCCTTCGGGGATTATGGACATGATGTTATGTATGTATGTATATTCTTATTAAATAAAAAAATATATAAAAATAAGTGTTTAAGTGGACTGTGTAGGAGGTGAGCAAGCCCCCCGTCACTCATAATTTTCCCTCTAACTCATATCAATTTAATGTTCGCCTAAATTTTTTTGAAAATTTGTCTATCTCTCTGAAGTTTAAAGCTTTATAGTGCGTGTGTGTGTGCTTATAAAATATAATTCCACGTATGATTCAATTCAATCCTGAAGTACGTCAAATTACTAGCTCAGTTCAGGATATTCAGGATTCGGTCTGAAATAATATCCGATACAATTCTGTATATATTTTATCACCTAATGGTTGCCATATAAGATCGATTTGGCCAGGTTTCGTCGAACAATATCAATCATATATAATACGAGTACGGGATTAAGGTACCGCGTCGTTAAGCGCTTTTAAAAATCGGGTTTAAATCGGGTTTCACAAAAATCTATGCAAATTTGTATGCTAATTATAGATATTGAGAGTCTGTCGGTTGCGTTTTTACATCTGATCTACTTAACCGACTGCAAAGAAATTTCACACCACGCCTAAATGTTGAACCCTGAGAAACATTATGCTTTAAATTCCAGAAAAATGCATAGTCTCTGTGACAGACCGATATTAACGCGGGCTGAGCTCCACATTAAATACTTAAATTATAAAATAAGTTAATATAAATACAGTAAATTTAAAATAACAAAATATAGATTAAATATAGAATAAAATACCTAAAAAGATAAAAATATTCTAGCGTTACGTCTACTTTTGACTGTGATCCTTGATTTAAAAGGGCTGGTTATTAAAATGTATGTAACCTAATGCGGTTGTAAAGCTTAGGCAGAGGATCCACTTAATATAATGATAAAGTTATCAAACTAATAGTGGGGCTGCTGGTACTATGTCTAAATATTTTTAGTGATATACGGTAGTGAACAATATTCTTCGCTCATGAAACCTATCCACACATTGAATTAACCACTCTTTGTGCTATAAAGTAATCTCTGTATTAGTCGGAGTCTTCTTGAACCATGAACCTATATTTAACAAGTACAGCAATCTCCACTTGATAAATACAGATTGACATTATTCGAATGATTTTGTGACAATAAAATTTAATCGTAGTTCTACTCAATATTGATTATTATCTATATATATCAATCTACATAAATTAAATGTGAGAACACATAACCATTATTTTTCGTAAGTGTTGAGTTAGTTGATAAATTTAAGTCTTCAAACTTCCAGATTACCCCAGTAAAGTGTCTTACTAACAACATACATACAACGTCACTAAAAAAATATTTTTAATAGCTGTCAGATACAAAGCTCCCATTGTTATTGTAGTAAATACTGAAGCGATTAAAGGTTAAAGTGTTTTGTGTTCTCTATTAAGATGAATAAAAAGGATTCATCATTATTTATTGGATCTTGAACAGGCTTCTCGCTGTTCAACAACGTAACAAAATAGTCTTATGTAAGTATCAGGAGCTTATTATTCTTGTGTATGACCGATATTAATATCCTCTGAGGAAACCCTGTGCTTTTAATAAACGTGGATGTTTAACCATACTCCAATTTGTCCACTTTCCTATTAAAGTTACAAAGATCAAGGTCAAGGCGGCTGTGAATTTACTATAATAACTGGCCCTGCTAAATAGGACCATAATATAAACGGGTCCTGCCTAAACACAGGACATAACGCGAGAGAGAAGATCATTTCACTGTTTTTATAAGTGCAACATCATTGTTCCATGTTAGACTAGGACTTAAAAAGAATGTGCCAATTGTGTTCGTGTATATTGTAAAAAGCGACTAATGGTTTAACGGATACTTGGTTTGTGATCGTGTAGGCGACGAGCTAGCCTTTTGTCATCAACCCCAACCCACTTTTGTTTTCGGCTAAACATAAATAAATAAATGGGCCTTCCGAGACTCTTACATCCTTTCACTTTCGCATTGTAGGTATAATATGTTTGGTCAATCTTTTGTCATCCATTCGTTCCAACATCCATTTGTCCGGACCACCGGAGCATGCCTCTTTATGCCTTGACTCCGACGCTGTCGGGTATATTATGCAAAGTGTATCACAAGCGATCTATACAGTACAGTTCTACCAGCTTTAATTCATATAGCGTCCAGTTCTCTCTACGTACCCCGCTAGGAAATAAATAGGTAGACATTAAAATAATACATAATTATTTTTTTTCGGTATTTTTTTTTATATACAATTACCGATAATCGCACTTTCATGCTTAATATATCTTTAATATGTTGTGAATTAATTTTATAAAAATAAATATGTCATCCTCGTTATCACGTGTCCGCAAACAACGCGTAACCTGGCATTTTGATATTTGACAATTGTTATGAAATTCGGATTTACTATCTGATTTTCGTAGAGAGGCGTTACGTCATTACGACGCCATGTAATTTTATGGGATTTTAAATTACACGATACATGAGTGATTTATTATTATTATATTTTTTTTATATATTTCATGTAGGTATGTCTATAAAACAAATACATAAAAACTTGTCTATACAGCCCTATTCGACTGGCTCGATGTCACATTCGGTAACCCTGACCCATGGTTCAAGAGTTGTGGGATCGATCCCCACCCAGGACAAACTCCTATGGTGAATACTTGTGTATTTTCTGTCTGGATGACAATATCCAATATTTAAGAATATATTTGCAATACCACTATTATTTCTGCTATCCGTAATATAAATTCTTAAGATACTTATACATGACTGACTCGATGGCGCATTCGGTAGTAACCCTGCCTCATGCGCCAAGAGTCGTGGGTTCGATTCCCACCCAGGACAAACATTCGTATGATGAATACTTGTGTTTTTTCTGTGTCTGGGTGTAAATATCAAATATTTAAGTATATATTTGTAATACCACTGTTGATTCTGATATCCGTAACACAAGTGCTTAAGCTACTTACCTCGGAGTCAGATCAATGTATGTGATGTAGTCGGATATTTATTATTTATTATTATTTACTTAACTCGGCTTCTTTTAGATCAATGTATGTGATGTTAAGTAGTTTTATATTATTATATTTATTTATTATTATTGGCATAATTTTTTTTAGTAAATCCTTTATCTTACCTTTCATCATCAAGAGGCTTCCTCCGAACAGAGGTTCCAAGTCGGGATTGAAGAACTCGCTATGGTTGACAAAGTGGTCGAAGTCTTTCACAGTGATTTGCTTAATGAGCTCCGGGTCCCGGATCAGAATAACCGGCTTAGTTAGCTCAAGGTAGCCAACATATCTTTAAAAACAATGAAATATTCTAGCTAATCGATTATATTAATAGACTTTCATGTTAAAATCTCTCTATAAAGCATAGCAAAGCTTGTTTGATTTTTACTTGTTGTTGGGACCCTGGCCATGACACTAAAGGTCAAGGGCTTGAATCCTTAGCAAATGATTGTGTGATTAATATGGACATTTGTATCTACTCAAGTCATGAATATTTAAAAATAATATTAATCTAGGTACATATGTAAAATAAATTAATAAATAAAATAAAATAAAAATATCTGTCAATTCGTTTCCTAATTTCCATACTATGGGCAAATATGCTTGGAGCTAAGAAATAAGTGTACAATCGTGAGAAATATATTTAATCGGATTAGTTAATTTGATGAATATGCCCAATATTTAAATCGGAATGACTCGCAACTGCAAGCAAGTCCCTTTTGAACGAGATAGTAAGGTGATTGTCCCCTCTTCATAGTCTAGATGATATTATTGTACGTAGTAACTAAGTAAGAACCTACATTTTGTCCCTTAAGTGGCTATCAGCAAAGTAAGTATATTAAGTGTCCTGCACTCGAACAAAACGTTATATAATCATAATAAGACCTAATAATATTTGTATTTCTGTCCTCCCAACGGAACCCCTATAATGACAAACAATAGGGTATTATCCTTGACTTTTTTTTTAGTTCGTAAGTTAGTTAGATTATTAAAAAATATTGAATACGTATTTTTTGCTTTATCTGATACCTACTCGAAAAATGACAAAGATACAACGCATCAAAGATCTGAAATTTAGCGCTTTACGGCACTTGGACGGTAAAAATTTACATACCTAGTGACGTCACGCGGTACTATAACGAGCTGTATCTTCATCATTTTTAGTTTGTTAAAGAAAAAAGAAAAAATACGTAAGCAATATTTTTTTTGTAATCTTAATATTGGACTATATTATTTTTTGAGGAAAATAGCCCAGTAGGCTTTGGACATTTTTAAAAATCAATACTTACTACATAAATATAAGGCTGAAGACTTTGTTAGTTTAGTTAAATGCGTTAATCTCAGGAACTACTGGTCCGAATTAGAAAAATATTTTTGTGTTAAACAATTCATTTATAGGACTCTAGGCTGTATAAAGTCACACACGCTACGACACATCAACCATAAACTTGGATGAAACCGCGGACACAGATAGTACAATATAAGTCGGATACATACCTTTCTTCCGGGAATGCCTTATAAACAGCTTCAAGGTCGTAAATCACATGTCTTTTCAAAAATGTACTTTTAAAGGAGTTACCAAAGAGGGGTAGCCCTGGCATAAACTTCACTCCTTTTTCTTGAAGTTGGTTATGTGTTTTCTTGTACACATACAAGTAATAACCCACTATAGTGGTTAGAATGAATATTAATATTTCCGTGAACATAGCGACTGCGTATGCGCACGAGTTGAGTGACACTGTGGAGACTGGGAGTATGTAGGAATATAGTCCGTAAGGAATAGTCTACGTCGATAAGCTGCATAGATAAATTAAATGTCACTTTTAGGATCTGTTCTTTTATGTACACTAATGCATGGCTTTTGCCCGCGGATCCATGTAGGAATACATTTTCTACGGATTAAAAGTGTCAGACTAGCTATAGATTATATTATATATTAATTATATTCTTGCAAGATGTTGCTATGGCCGGATCGAGTAACGAACATCGATCCAACCAACTTTTTGCATTTAAATTAGAAATAATTAAAGTATCGCTTATATCAACTCGTATCTGGAGAATAAGTATTTGTAATACCAATTAGCCTAGATTTCGGTTGTCGGTCTCAGGTTCAGATATTGCTCCGGGTTAATATTCATATAATGATCATGGCTATTTATACTCGCGTCATAGATATTTGTAAACATACGTTTGTTTATAAATTAGTATTTGTGGTATATTTTACAAACTCATCAGTGTCACTACAAATTAAACATTATTTATTTTTATTCAAATCAAACTTACTTATATTTTACTAAAATTTGACTTATTTTTGAAGAGGTTCTTTTAAATAAAATTTTAAAGACACGACTCGAGTACTAGGTACCATATCTCAAGTACAAGGTATGTCCATCACACGGATTTTACCCTTGATGGTAGTCTATTTTGCGATTCCTGATTTCTTACCTAGGAGTCTCTAGGTATAGGCTAATGCTAAGCAGTTTACGATAAGCGCCAAAATTTTTATTCTATATTTTTGTTAACGTAGGTTTTTCTATCTCTGTAGAAAAGGAGGTAATCTTTTACAAGATATCTAACATTCCTTATCATAAACCATTTTATATATTCTGAAAGTATGCGTAATGACGAACCATGGTAGTTAAGACGTAATAGAGTAATAAAGACCTACTTTAGTAGTTTTAATATAACTTAGGAATTTTAACTAATCGGCATTGGTGAGATTTCTGAAAGACCAACTTTTATTATTCCTTTTTACGTATCAAATTACTGGTAGATGTGACGTCTGTCAACACAGACAGGATGTCGGCAGGAGTATAATCCTCGCAGTAGGTGAGGCCGGCGCGTGCGACCTTCACGCCGTAAGCTGCGGTGATGCATGGTGCGGGAAGGGACTGTATTCTGTTTAATGCGTCTCGGATAAACGAAGTGGGAACGGAAGAGAGGAAAATTACAAGTGTCAACAGATAAATTTAGTTATAATTTTACATGTTTGTCAAAGTGAACATTTTAACTTTCACACTTTCAATCAAATTTAAGTACTTACATATTTACATAATTATCAGTTATTTTCATTAATGACCGAGGCCCCCGGTGTGGGTCTTAAACACTATACAACCCTGCCGTTCTCCTTTATATAGAAATTATAATATATAGAAGTGATCTACCTACCTATCTTGAAATCAGTTAAAATGTAGCTTAAATATCATGTAGCTCTTACTATAATATACAACATTATCAGTAGAATCATAAAGCTGTGGCTTTACCTGAATTTGACGATTTATAAGTGTTTCCTAGAAACCTATATAAATAAAGAATATTTTTATACTATTATACTATAGTAGAAGTAATATGTACAATGTACATAGTATGTAAAAACCATATATTATTAAATTTATAGAGAATTTTTTTATTAATAACAGCTTATTACTAAACGTGTAAATACTTTTGTATAATACTGTGCACTTTTATATAACACATATTATTGAAGTATATTTTATAAGTAAACAAAAAATATCAAAATGTTATTTTATTCCGGATAATCTCCGAAAGAGGTCCAATGATTTAGCAAATCTCTCACAGGTAGCTGGTGTTACAAGTTGTAACTTAGTCTTTTATTACTAGATATTTAACATACATACATAATAATATATAATAAAGATATGCGCTTGAGCAACAAGCTTTCGTATAAAGTTGACACCTCATACGAAAACTTATTCGGTCACCTTTTGACTTTTATATTTTGCTGATGCACCCGCAAAATTTTGCGTGTGATCTTGTTCATCTTCCCAAGGAAACTAGATAGTATTAATTTCCTAATTTCTTGCCACTCAATTTAATTATCGTTTAATTTAGTTAGAGGAGTTTGCAGTTTGAACTCCCCCTCAGGAGATTGTTATAAAGAGGTTTTTACGTATAAGTATATTAGTGAAGATTAAAAATTCTAAATGTTGTTATGGAGCTAGCTGCCCCTTTGACTCTGCCCATCCCTTCGATGATATATATATAATGTATGTCGATCATACACTTTGTAATATAATTAATTCGGCAGGAGAACAATTATACTGACAGAATAATATTTACGTATGAGCGTTTTCGTAAGCTTTTATTAATAAAAAGAATCATTTTCTATTTTTATATATATAATCATATTGCTTCCTTATCCGTTACAGTGAATGTGCAGTGATATTATTATTTTTTATTTTTTATAGATGTAATATCTTGGAATGGCGTAATTATTCAAACCTATATTGTTAATAACTCTTTCAGTTATCATTCTATTCTTATAATATCAATCCGCAACAGAACAATGATCTTCGATAAGGTAGAATGCAATTTATTTCCCTCTATCTTTTCGATATGAGCATTTTTTTTTGTTTTGCCCTTCTTTACTATAATTTAATTACATATATAACTCCATAGTAGTTTGACGGAAAATGTAGAACAGACATTATTAAGTATTATTTATTTAAATGTTAATTTGAACATTTCAACTAACAACCTCAAAAACTAGGTTAATCTTTAAAAATAATATGATTTCCTTTTTTTATTTATTACTTAATTTTAATTCGGTTACATAAGCGGACTTACATAATTTTATCTGATTTTAATTTTAATGCAAATATGTACAATATTGTCTTAACTCTATTATAATAATATGCCTATTAATAAACATTAGGTTTTTCAGTAAAAGAGTATTGTTATAAAATCCCAGGCTGTTTAGCCGCTATTCTACGTAAGAGCTGTTATGACCTCACTGGAGCTATCGCGCCTCCTTGCGCGTCCGTACTGGCCACTTACACGCCACATACGTGTGAAAAAAATAACGTCCGTCATCGGTGAAAAAAAAACATCGTTTTTTTCTTACGAGCATTTCTTACCGCGAAAAGTTCTGTGTAAAGATATTGGTTTTAAAGAATCGAAATATCATCATAAAATGCTTCGTTATTGTGAAAGTGATATTAAATTAGATAGTTTAATGAACATCGATATATTGTGCTGTGAAGTTATCAAAGACAGTGTAAGATGAGTGATGAGGTGACTGAATCATCGTTCTATTTGGTTGCATTATATAAATAATAATATATTACAAATTCTCTAGCTAGACTGACACACCAACTCCCTAGTTCTAAACTAAGCATGTATGCTTGTCCTCTGTAACTAGACAACGGATAGACATACCTAAATACTTTTAAAAACATCCATGACTCGAGTACCAAATAAATGCCCATGTTAATCACACGAAACATTTGCCCCTAGCGGGATCTGAACCCGTAATCCTTGGTTTCGTGGCTAGGGTCTCGGATCACTCGACCAACGGGCCTATCAAATGTGTATTGAGGAATATTTGGCCGAGATACGGTTTAGATGGCTCAGTACCTATCTTGTGAGTTACGTTCTTCAATTGGTAGAGCTATTTGCACATCCTGCTATTTGACAATCTGATGCAATCATAATACCGTCACTTTGATATGTTGTCGACGTTTAACGGTCTACACCGTTGAAAGTCGACTACATATATATTGTATAAATTAATAACATCAAGTTTTTATAAGATACAAATGAGAGAATAATATAGCTTACTCAAATCAATTTAAAAATAGGTATTTTAAAAAATTGCTATGTGTTTATACTAATTGTTTCAGTTAATATCTGAAAAAGCTAGATAACACTCATTAGCAGATAGCTGTTGTCTTACGGAGTTAATAAAATAAAGAAAGGAGTTACTTATATAGGTACTTGTGCTATTTTTATTGTAGAACAATATTACTTATTATTATTTTCATTAAACTTCACGTCGTTTTAGTCAAGGACACTAGCGAGTTGTGAATATGTCATCTAGTAGGTATATTACAAAAAGAAAAATGCATAATTCCATTACTAAAAGACTAAGCACTTTTACTACGGAATGCGGTGAACAAAAATAAGACAGCCGTTAGCGGATTATATAAAAATATTATTCTTAGAAGTTTCAATATTTCCAGGTTTAATATAAACCAACGTGTCGATGAAATATTAAATCAAAACATTTTCCGGAAAAAAGTTTCGACTGAACGTATTTTCATTGATTTCTCATAACTAGGCCACAAAAGAGATTTCCTAACCAATTTACCATCGTTTCCCGTTTTTAATTTAACATTTCACCTTTGTAACTTTTGTTCAATGACATTTATTTGATCCAATATTCAATTTCGCACTTATCAACTTTAAACCCGCCTCAATGGCTATGTAAATGAGTCAAATGACCTAGTTTATGTAATTCCTCGATAATTCATCAGAAGTAGGAAGGACTAGGGTATGATAGGGGAGAGGGAAGAGTGTTTGATTACGTGAAAATTTGTCAATATTATTTAGGCCTTTTATATACATACATATACATATCAAAGAGGCAGCTAGGCCCTTCAACCACATTCAGCCAAAAATAAAATGGCCAGTTATGTCAATAATTTGCTTTGGCTAGCGAAATTATAAAGAAATTAGAAAATATAAAAAAAATGCACGGAAAAAAAATGGGTATTGAAAATCCGTGAACGGGGCGTTACGAAGTGCGCCGGGTCAGCTAGTATTATATAAAAGCGCATACTATATACCTACGATAAAAACTTCCTCATCATCTAATCAATTGGGGAAACAAATAAAAATCCATTCTTGTGGTAGTTGTTGAGTGTATTGCATTCGAAGCAGACGGACTTTTCGATGTATTTAGTTATTATTTGTATCAAAAATATCTATAATTATTCACAATTACAGATAAAATCATATAGCCAGTATTTACCACAATTTTTTTTCGTTGCCCGCCTAGTAAATGTTCTAAATGATTAAGATTTATTTTTACTTGAAGTACCCCTTAGTACTTACTCTACGTTGGAAATCCAAATAAAAACCTGAAGCTATACGGTAAGTTCACCCCCGGTTCCCATTTATCAAGAACTGCATATGTAGTTGTTTTTCACATTTATCCGGCGTATTACAGTAGATACTTGGAATATTTCATTTGGCCGCATAGTGCGGAATCGGCACAGGGGGTATTCGTAATCAGAAACATTTATAGGAATATATCTGCCAAGGTACCTTAATGGAAAGGACACGCAATGACGGAAAATATCGTGATGAATCGTGTTGAGAACTTAAAAACTAACGAAGTTAATAGCTTTTTGTGTTGCGCGAGTACAGAGCGCGTACCTCCCTTCGGACGATTTGTACCACGTGGCAAGCGATGAGGACGCCATAGACTGTTTTTAATTGGATATAAAATACACCAACACAATATAAAGTTTTGTAATTATTATTTCGTCAAAATATGACATGGTATAAAATATATTCCATCTGATTCTTTTAATCATTTGTACGAACAGTTTTCAGGATTTCTATATACTAAAAATAAGGTTGTACATATTGAAACTGTACTCGAAAAACAAATTATGGCAATCAAAAGCTAATAATGCTGCAAGCGACTATATGACTACGCGTTTGCATTATCTTACAAACAACTAAGTAAATTATGTTCTTCTCAACAGCGATGCAACCTAATATCGCTCGACGTCGATAGCAGCTGAACTTATTCAATCCATCGCATCTCTGCCCAATAGCAAGTGAACCAAATAGTAACTCAACTCAATAGCAACATTTTTCAATGGTGATTTATCACTTGCATTGGCCTAAAGAAGCCATTGCATACCGTATCAAGCTTTGTAGCACGTCCCGCGAATTCCCCAATCGGTATTTGCCCTTCACCACAAACGCCCAGTCTGAAATCGCAATCAGACGCTAAGCTTGACCAAAGGGACTAACGAGAGTGGTAAAATCCCTTTGTAAGGGAGCTGTGCTCGAGAAGAAAATAATGATAAACATAAGCTGATAATATTGACAGCGACTATATGACGTGATGACGATAACTCCGTTATGCAGAACGCATGTGCAATATGTGGAATCTTTCATTAGCAACTAAGTAAATAACGGTAATAATGGTGATAATGGTGGCAACTAAATATCGCTTAAAGCTTAACATAATGTCTGTTCAACATACTACAATTCTATATCAACTTAACTTAATGGTGACTTTATCCAATAGCGCTTTCACTAAAAGCAGCTTAAACTAATAGCAACCAAATTTAACAAAATTCCACCCAACAGCGACTTCGCACTTGCCTCTGCTAAAAGAAGCCATCATATTTTACATCTACATCGCACGTAGGCACCGCATATCCCCAATCGGTGTTTGCGCGTCGCGACAGACGCCTGTCCGAAATCGCAATCAGACGCTAAACTTGGTCAAAGGGACTAACGAGAGACGGTTAAAATTCCCTTTGTACTGGTATCGAGCTCGAGAGGAAAATTATCGTAAACAAAAGCGCGTTCTAGTTATATACTCCGGTGAGGGTTTGTGTTGCTATGAATTCTGGAGAGAAATAACGTAATTTTAAACTGATTTTAATATACTTTTACAGGCTTCGCGTTGAATTAACAAACGCATGCGGAAATCTGTTTAAACCCATCTACTTTATTCAGATAGCTCCATTCACACCTTGCCTTATATATCTTTGGTCAATCTTCTTTCATCCATTCTCTTAAGATGCCCAAACCATCCAAGCACACCTTTCTAAATTTTAGTTACTACATCTTCTTTCATTCCTCGCTTTCGCTTTCGCTCGCTTTCTTCATTTCTTATTCTATCACTTATAATCAAACAACTGTTCTATGTTTTACCTCAGACAATAATATATCATACAGAGTTTGGTACGCACAGTGAACAATGCGCAGTACTTCACATAAAGATATTATTCTTTTATGAATCTTTATTTAGGTAAATAAATTAATAACACTAACATCATTTGATTCAACGAATAACTTATGAGATATCGCAGTTATAAAATACCATCGCAACAAAATAATGATCAAGTATTCACATTAATGATGTGCAAGGTGAGCGGCGGGCGGTCATGAGGGAATTTTTTAATTCTCTAAATCCTAGTAGCCTTCCTGTGTTGCTAAGAAACCGTTAACCACCAAATTTATGCAACGGAACCGACTCCAAGTATAATTGCTTTGCAATAACTTAATTGATACTATAGTTTTGATTGGTCCAGTAGGAGAGCAAACAGTGCTGATACCTCGCATCCCAATGATACCAACGGATTATTAGGTTCTGTTGAAATCAATCTACTACTGCCGGAAGAAAACAAAACTAAATTTATAATGCACGCAGAAGTACTTAAAAATAATATTATTTAGTTTTAAGTTTTTTTGTGAATAACCTACAATCTACATAGCATACTCGTAGATAAGACCATGTACTTTTAACTAATATTTTAATGTTTCCATTCTTACTGGTAAAAGCCTGATGTAGGTACTTAAAACAGCTACTTAACGTACGTATTATTTAAAAATATTTTCACCTTCTACATAAACGAATTTGCGAGTTAAAGTTAGCGTTAGCGAAAAGTAACTATTCCACGCGGACGAAGTTGCGGGGAAAAGCTAGTAAAATTATAATTAGTATCTTAGAGATGAACTAAAGCGGTACCAGAACAAGATATGACCCCAAAACCTAGATATAAAATCTGGGGCCAGGGTGGTTTGATTTGTTTGGTAGAAATACACGTGGTGATGTCTGATATTTTACGTAGTTTAAATGTGTTAATCCTCTTGTAAGCAATGCATGTTTTATAAAAAAAAAAGAAAATTTGTTAATTAACCCAGATGTAGCCGACGCTGGCCTCATTAGTTTAATATTAATACTTTTTACACCTTTTATTATTTTTGTATTCAAGTTTAGAATTCTAATTTTATTTTGATAAAAAGCACCTATTGTTTTTCTAGCAGTCTCTTTGTAAATATACGTCTGTTCACACCTTGGCAGCTTCTATTATTTATACCAAAAATGGAATAATAACACAACAGCCGGGTAATACACAGTAACCCGTGAGACACTCATCACCTCATCACCCTAGTAGAGGTGTTAAGAGAAATAGTAAGCCATTTCTACATAATTAACTTCTATAACACCTTCGTTGACAAGCCCGCCAAATCACAATCAAACATAAACAGCTCTTTAAAAAACCTAAGGCAAGGTAAGACTTCATAAAATACAAGGTTACCTTTAGTTTTAAATGCGAAACCAAATTAGTTTCTTAGAATTATGAGTTAAATATGTAGTTGAGAGGTTTCACATATACCATACCTGGTCGAGATAAACAAAGTTACTTTTAATACACGAAAACCAAACACTTACTATCATTATGTCTGTACGTAAAATATAACTTGGTAGGTATAAAATATTGAAATCGATTCTATTAACGATTCTGTACAAACAGTTTTCAACAACATAACAACAACAATAACATACGTTAACTGTAACATCAAGCCCGTAACTCCCGAAGGGGTAGGCAGAGCAAAAGGGGCAGTAAGCCCCTTTCTTCCGCACCGAGTTTCTTGCCAAATTCTTCTCGGTAGATTCAACATTCCGAACCGGTAGTAGAATCATATTTCTTTAACTGTTTTTAACGATTTATAAGTGTTTTTTTGAAATTTATATAAAATATAAAGAATATTTTGACTTTGACTTCGACTTTGACTTTAACCACATTTAGCTAAAGTTGAAACTGGGCTGGGTAGAAAAATGTTAAAACGTAGTGACAAGTGGCTAGCCTGTCGCCTACCACCTAAATATACCCAAGACTAAACCATTAGTCGCCTTTACGACATGATAGGCAAGGAACACAGTGCGCGCATTATTTTTAACACAGAAAAACAGTTTTCAGGTTTCGAATATAATAAAAGTAAGCTTGTATATACACACAAAGATACAAGCAAAGCGAGTGAACAAGATAAAACGTGCAAAAACATTGTACAGATAATGTTAGGATAATATCCCGTATTTTTTTAACAACCATACCACAGTGTGTAGGTCGCGGCCGACACGCTAGCGGCTCTAAGTGTTATTACAGTATTTTTTCGGCATAAAAGATAAAATATAGTACAAGACATTAGATATTTTGTGGTGGCCGAGCCACGCCAAACACTAGTACGACATGATTGGCTTAGTAAAGTACCCACGATATTTTTCGATGAATACAAGTTCAGAATGCCCGAAATTGCAAGATCGGCAACGTTTTTGTGTCTTTGGTATTGCAAATATCCATGGGCTATGGTGACTGCTTACCAGCAGCAGGGCCGTTTCAAGATCAACTCTCTCTCTCTGTTTTTTTTTTCTAATATAAAAATGCTGTTTCTCTATGGGTAAGCAACTCGTACGGCAGACGAATTGTGAAATGGTAGTACCTACCTATTATATTATTTACTTATATCCGTCAAATATCAAGAATTTTACGGCAGTTAATATGAATAAGATGATAAACATCGACTTCCTTGTATCCTGTTACGTATTATGTACAATTTTTAAAATTTTTTTATATCCTATTAATAATGTAACCTGTTTGTTTTTGTGTGGTCAATAAATGTTTTTCTTTCTTTCTTTCTATTATAAATGCGAAAGTTTATTTTGTTGTGTGGATGTTTTTTACTCCTTCGCGCTAGAACTAATGAATGGATCTTAATGAAGCTTTAAAATAATATAGCTCATGAACTCGAATAACATATAGGCTATGTTTCATCGATGTACCACGCAAGCGAAACTGCAGGCAGAAGCTATTGCCTATATAGCTGTACTTACTGAAACGAACGGACGCTTCCCAATAGGGAATATGCATGACTTTTTATTTGTTTAAGTCTACCACAAAATACGTAATCAAATCTAGAAGATTGACCAAGTTATAAAGGTTCAAAGTTGTCGGTTAGACAGAGAGATCCGATGTGGCATGTGGCGTCAAATGTCACCGGCGCATATTATATAATATTTGTTTTCAAGTTCAGTTATATCACGCCGGTCTTTTGATAAATCTTGGTACTGTTTTCACTCTAAGTATTTTATTTTTCAATATTTTCTAATGAATGAATAACATGACTAAAATATTTTTCTGGCAGGGAATACCCTATTCCACAAATACTAGTAGACTGCCTCCTCTACTCGCACGGGTCTAGTACCTCGGTGGCAGCAGCCATATTTCAAATTGCGCAACCGCTAGGTTCCTATCTAAACGCATTAATTACGGGCCGGACTCGATACGCCGCAATTAAACCGCCGACGCTTACGTTACCTCTACCTACGGATTCGTAACGGACATTTTTGATTTTGCTCATTCCTGTGGGTGGAAACTCGTGAAATGTGGTCATTTTTCAAATGTCTGTGATAACGGTTTGATTGGATAAATTGAATGATGATTGGTTTCAATATGATTTATATATTTCAAAACGTACGTCTAACTTATTTTTTTTACAGATTTTAGTCCTTGGGACTTAAAAATAATGTGCCTCCTGTATTTCTTGATTCGTAACATACTAATAAAAGCCAACGAATGGTATATGGGCATTAGTTATGTGATTGCGTAGGCGACGAGACAATTATCCACAGTTTTCTTCCCCAATTCAATATTGTTTTTGCCTAAAAGTAGTACCAGGTAAGAATAATAAAAATAAAAGGTTGCTTTATTTTTCATACAAAAGAATAAAGGTGACAAGACATGGAATATAGTTCTTGTAGAAATAAAACGGCCCAAAGTATTACGAACTGTCAAATTGACTATTGACAGCGACATATTATGTTGTTCGCCTACCACCAATACCGGCTTCCTGACGAAAAGTAAATTAAATCTATTCGCGAAAACATTTGAAGGGCCATGTTACGTCCGTTATGACCGACTCCGACTGCATTGAAATAATCCAACTGCATTGAAATACTCCAACTGCATTAAAATACTCCAATTGCATTAAAGTACTCCATGGAAACATTTAGGCAAGGAGATAAGTTAACTAGTAACGAGAGGTTTGTGGTTCCCACTTTCGCACCTGAAGGATCCCCAGAAGTCCTGTGCTTAGAAGTTTCCTAGTAACTAGTACTCGTATTGCAATTGCTCATATGAATATTGCAATTTGGTCTTACACCTTTTAGTTACCTGGCTTCCATTACAAAAGAATTAAATCATAAATAATAATAACTAAATAAATAAATATCCGACTACATCACATACATTGATCTGACTCCGAGGTAAGTAGCTTAAGCACTTGTGTTACGGATATCAGAATCAACAATGGTATTACAAATATATACTTAAATATTGGATATTAACACCCAGACACAGAACAAACACAAGTATTCATCATACGAATGTTTGTCCTGTGTGGGAATCGAACCCACATCTCTTGGCGCATGGGGCAGGGTCACTACCGAATGCGCCGTCGAGTCAGTCAAATCTTATAATAGATAACTTGTGCATCGATCAGATTAGGTACTGAACATAACATTATCTATAGTTATAGTAAGAAAAATAAATAGATTTTTATTTTATACGACCATATATTATTTCTGTAGGGGGTCATTTTCATCATATTTTTTTAATAACATTACCACAAAGATACACCTCGGAGTGACTTTGCCTGAGACCTTAAGAAAAACGACTTAAAATAACTTGTAGTTTATTTAGAAAAGAAATTTTCATATGAGTTGTTAAATAATATATTTTCATGGCTTATGGCGAATTATCGTACGTATACTCGTATAAACTTTAATAAATTCGTTTTTCGAATTTAACAAATGTACCCCCTTTTATCTTGATGATGAACCCTGGGATCAGCTGCGGTGGGTCCATAGTCTTCTCGCACTTCATAATCTTAAAGTTCAAGATAAGGTGGTAAAGAAGTACTTTCAGTTCCAAGAGTGCGAAACGTGAACCTGAAATAAAAACCAGTACAAATAAAATTGAAATTATATACCTACTTACCTCCTTGTAATGTCAAAATAAGAAGTTTGTAATAAGTACATATTAAAGTACATAAAATCAATATAGTACGCGTTTTTACGCATCCCTATTTAGGAATGATATTTAAAACAAAAAAAATGTCCCTGCCTTTGAACCAATTTTACGAAACATTCATAGACAGATGATAGATGATGAATGGCCAGAAACCCTGGCCTCGAAACCGACGGTCGTGGATTCGAATCCCACTAGGGGCAAATGTTTCGTGTGATGAACATGGAAGTTTTTACTCCAGTCATGGATGTTAATAAATTTATTTAAGTATGTCTATCTATCCGTTCACCTAGTATCCATAGGACTAGCTTATAGCTTAGTTTGGAATTAGAGATAGGTGTGTCAGTCTGAAGAATTATTTTTTTACTATTTTTATAGATATTGTTATAATAATTTCTGGACAACCTATAAATAAGCATATACATTAATTGAAGTCCGTAGTACTTAATTGTAAACCCGCACACAATTTACCGTGTCATAACACAAGCATTAGGCGATCTGTCAGCTAAAACAGTTTTTGCTGAACACTATGCACATATTCTGAAGGGGCTAGTAGAATTGAAAGAGCAGCAAATGAATGAGGTTTTTTTTAAATTAAAATACCCAAAAGATGGCATAACTGTGACGTGCGGTCTTGACACCCATTGGTTAGTTGTCAGATCAAACTGTCATGCTGTCAACAAGGAGCCAATAGTGACAGTGATAAGACCACGAGACTCCTCGTGCCATCTGGCGGTTGTTGTATTTTTGAACACCTTCATTAAAATACGTTAGAAAGTTAGAAACTTTATATCTGAGCGGGACTATGTATATTGAACTATATGTCGATATACATTTTCTATGAAGGTATGTGAAGCAAACTGCTCATACCTACATACCGGTGATAGACAAGTAGCGCCTAGACATACTACCACTGCAAGTACCTATGAGTTTTTACAGTGAAACAGTTTCTCACCGATACAATTCCTAGGTCCCATGCCAAAGGGCATAAAGGTAAATGGCTTGATCTTGTGCTTGTTCTCGTCGGAGAACCTTTCAGGATCGAACACTTCGGGGTTGGGGTGGTACTGTGGGTCCAAGTGAATGGCGTTCACCATGTTGTACAAGGCATCTCCCGGGTTCATCTGCAATAATAATTAGAACTTAAAGAATTAAACTGCTGGAGTGATTGCCTCACTAGTAAGGACAGGCGTGTGGTATTAAGTTGATAATAATAATCCTCCTAACCATTTTTTTCGGTCACGGCAGCTAATGTCATCTAGAATTAGCTAACTACGCAGAAGATATTATATTGCACAAGTGCTGCAGGCGCAATATCTGTTCCTTCACTTTCAAAGTACGGTGAGACGGCCAACCCAACGATTGGAGATAGGTAAAGCGCCGGACCACCGGCTTAACGCACTTTCCGAGGCACGGGGGTGATTAAACCGCCATCTTCCTGGAGCTGTAACTGAGTAAATTAAATATCGAAAAATTTTATGCCCTGGAATTTGAACCCAGGACCTCGGCGCCTGCTACCACTAGACCAAAGGATAACGTTAAACGTTAATTAAGTTAAATCGTTATATGTTTCCACCACTAACATCGAGAGGATGCTTGCACATTCAAATAATTACGTATTATGGATGCATTTTATCCGGCTCCTCTATTTAAAGGTTAGTAATAATGGCAGTTATTTGAGTGCGTTTCTAGCTTAACTTAATTTAAGATCATGGCCAAACTTCGACTAGGAACAGGACATAACGTCATCCGCCCGAAAGACGAAGGAATTTTCGAAGAGAACTATACAATAAAAGGATATACTTACACGAACAGGCTTAGCCCCTGGTCTGGGTGGTGGGAGGTCGAAGGTTTTGGTACACGTTCTGTCCATGAATAAAGCTGGACTCCATTTTCTTAATGTTTCTGCGGAATAGTAGGTATGAACTATAATACCAGAATATTATCATAGTACGGTAAATATGAAACATGAGGAAACCTTTTCCAGAAAAAAACTGTGCTAAGGAGATAAACCAAATCGCAGTGAACACATTAAATAGTAGAATTATATAAAGTTGAAATAATGATAACCATTCAATATACAATCCAGATACTTTAGCTCTGCGACATTCTCGTAAGCTAACTTCTTGGATTCGCTGAAAGTCTTTAGTTCATCATAAAGTTTGTCCTGGATTGCCATGTTCAGGGACATCTCGTGGATAGCCATAACCAAAGTGGAGGCGGACGTCTCAAACCCAGCTGAGAAGAAGATGAACACTTGACTAGCGAGTTCGTCCAGAGTCCATTCTATAAATAAAGAAACGATATGTGAATATTTTGGCATCGTTAACATTGATTTGAAAGTTTGACGTCTGATTCAAACGTTAAGTAAAAGAAGTAATTTCCTAAATTTGGGAGGAGCTACATGGGAATTATGTAAAGTGCAATGTGATTCAAAGTTAAAGGGGACATGTAACTCGTCGCCTGCACAATTAGTAATCCAATACTAGGCCATATTAGGCTTAGGTCCCAGACAAGCGAAGTCGTACGCCTGGGGTTCACAAAAGAAAATTGACATTTTGATTTTTCAATTTATTTCATTAAAGACCATGCAAAATATTTTATATTGCATAAAAATTATAGCACATTTTTTATATAAAATAATTGAATTGTAAATAAAATATAGGTAACTGTACTCTCATAATGTTACTTGTGATGTGTAGGTAGGTAGGTATCTGCATCATATGATTTTTATCTGATATCATTTTGAAAATTGGCTCTTAGCTAAACAAGAAATTTACAAGACTTACTGTAGTTACCATACAACTTACTTCTTGTTTCCTCCCTTGGCTTCAGCATTTCTTGTGTGGTAGCAAATCCTACATCGGCCTCATCCGATGACGGAGTTGAACTAAGAGTACCTGTAAACCATTTATTATACCTACATAACATATTTTTAACTGTGTAAATAAAATAAATAATCGATTGGCACATATTTGCCCGCACCTCATTCAAAACTGCCACAACTATCTGCCTGAATATTTTAATTCTACTTTTTACTAGACAGCGTTTAAAAAAAGTTAAAACCGGCCAAGTGCTAGTCGGACTCGCGCACGAAGGGTTCTGTACCATTATCTTTACAAAATTAGACACTAAAGGGGTTTAGTGGGTATACCCCAGCCACCTCCCATCATGGCTGGAGAGGAGGTCTACGATTTTGAGATCCCTGGGAGTCCCACACACCACGTCTTCCTCTTTCGGAAAGCGTGACGGTGAATAAAGCATTCCCCGCGTTATAAAAAAAGGATCATGGTACAAGCAGACTCTACTGAGAAATGCGCCTGTAACTTTAAGAACATGATATTATTTTTATTCATATATTTACACCCGCAATTTCCAAAGGCACAGCAAGAGTCCAAAGCAACAAACTCTTTAACCACTTGCCAAAGCCAGTTTTTATTTTGGCCAACATAACATTGGGTTGGTCTAGGTGGAAAAATTCGAAAAAGTAATAACAAGTGGCCAGCTCGTCGCCTACACAATCATATACTCAAAACCCGGTACACTTTTGGTCACCTTTTACGACACACTAGGCAAGAAACACAAATTGTCACATTATCTTTCGGTCCCGGACCAACATGCGATGGTTTCTCTACATATCGCAGAAATTACCTTTGGAAGCTTCAATCAACAGTTGTATCATGTCCGGTCGTTCTATCTTGTTCTTTTTCCTGTGCTCTATGGTGTTCACAACAATGCGTCTGAAGAACTGCAGCATATCCTCAGTGAACAGCTTCATTTTGAAAAACTGTACAAAAATGAGCAAATTTTAGTTCAAATAGACATTTTACATATTAGCATCGGCCGAACACCCGAGAGTTTCATAATCTAATCGCCGTAGCTGAAATCGTTAAGTATGATGATGATGGTGATGACCATGTAAGCATCAACCAATTCGCTAATGAACTATCATTAGCTACTGCTTACAATTATAGCCACTAGGCTAGGCGTATACTAATTATTTTAAAGCATTTATTAGGAGATTTACCGTAACCAGCCCATCAGACTTATTCCAAAAGGTAGAGTTTTAATATCAGTTCAAGCTGGCATATGCTTTGCGTTTTTCATTGGACGTTATATTTAAAAAATATATATAATTAAATTAAATCACTTCACCTACCTTGGTGGTAGTTCAATGATAAATGAAGTACTTAAAGCAAAACAACTAGATTACTGTGAATGAACTACCTATATAATATCTTAATCTTGAATTGACTTGTTCTCCCATGTGAGAGTTATACAACTATGTAGGTTAGATAGCAGACTAAATTCGCTAAGTCTCAAATTGCGGTCCAAATGAGTCCTATATAGGTACAAGCTATAAGGCAAGAAGATGATGGCCTTTGTTTAAATTTAGTTAAGAGTTAGATGGTGATGTTCATAGTAGTCTTACCTTAGTGACACGCGGAGCATTCAGAAACAAGACCATAATAATTTTCTGCATAAATGTAAATTTGAACATAGCCTGTCCGATCCTGTAGAATTCGTTGTCTTTATCCTGGAACGAGTTCACCTGCAGCCCGTAGCCAGCTGCTGCGATGACGTCATTGGCGTAGCGACGCATCAAATCATCTACGTCTATGATTTCCCCAGGATTTTCTAGGGATCAGAAAAATAAATTCTTAGCGTTTCTCGTCAAGGAAAGTGATAAACGCTTTAGAAAATACAGCTATTTGTAATATGGCGTATACAAATGATTGAAATGAGGTCAGCGCCTGATTGAGCGGTGTGTGTATTTGAACTACATTTGTTATCGATTTATGACGCAAAGTTTATTTGCAGACAATAGACCACTACTTAAATAAGCACAATATTGTTGACCCACAAAATTTGTTGCATACTCTGTTTGTTTTATAATTGCAGAATACTTTTTATTTTTGAAATTCTGTTCGCGACCGCACACTGTGCTTACTTCTGAGCCACATAACAGGGGCCCTTCGACAAGAAATTTCATTTTGAAATTGTTTCATGCGATCGAAATATTCACGAAGTACGTTTCACTTACTGTAGGCGCCATAAAATTCACAAGAGTTCGATTTTAAATTTGGAGTTTATTAAATCATCATCTTCCTAGCGTTATGTCCCGTTCTTAGACGGGGTCCGCTTAGACCAAGATCCAGGATTTAGCGAGTCTGGTAATTACATTGAAGCGACTGCCGACCTGACCTTCGTAACCCTAAGATAGGGGAACCAGACAATTTTTGGATCATGGTTACAAATCCAAAGTTGTTTGAATTTGCAGGTTTCATCACGATGTTTTCCTTCACCGTCGAGCTAGTGGTATAAATACGTACATAGACTTGAAAAATCCAGAGGTACGTGCCCGGGTTCGAACCCGCACTTCTCGGTTAAGAGGCGCGTGTCCTAACCATTGAGCTACCACCGCTTCTGGAGTTTATTAAATAAATTTTATAAATCTCGATAAAGTATTTCGCTTAAGAATCCGTAAGAAATTTATGACATATTCGTTATCATAATCGTCCTTTATACATTTATTTCAGGATTTACGATAATACCTAAATAACAAGATCCTGCGGCCCTTTATTTTAAAAAATGTATTTTATAGTACAACATTTTTGGATTATTAGTCCCATGTTGGTCGGGGACTTAAAAAGATTGTGCCAACTTTGTTTTTTGCTCAGCATATCGTAAAGGGCGACTAATTGTGTATAAGGTTTTGGGTATGTGATTGTGTAGGTGACGAGCTAGCCACTTGTCACTACTTTTTCACAATTTTCCGTCTAACCCAGCCCATTATCCCATGTTTTTCTGGGTCTTAAAATAATGTACCAACTGTAGTTCTTGCCTGGCATGTCGTAGAAGACGACTAATGGTATACCGTGTTTTGGGTATGTGATTGTGTAGGCGACAAGCTAGCCATTTGTCACTACTTCCTCACAATTTTTCATCTAACCCAGCCTAGCTGAATGTTGTTAAAGGGGCCTGCTGCTCCTTTGACTCTACCTATCCCTTCGGGGATTATGGGCGTGATGTTATGAATGTATGTATGTATGTAAAATGTATGGATGAATAACCGCTATTACCATTAGCGCTAATAACTGCAAGTTTATTGAAACTCCATTGCTCACCTCTTAGGAATTCCACGACGTTTTTGCTCACTTCGACCATGGAGGGTATCATCAGTTTCATTTTGGATCCCGTGAAGGCAGGGCTGAGGGTGGTTCTCATATCTTTCCATACATTTCCTGGTATATAAAACGTTAGTCATCGGTAACTGTAAACTATTTATCAATACCACAAATCGACAAAATTTACGCTGTTATTAGTAATTCGATAAATGTTATTCTAAATTGTAAATGGACAACCAATAGAATTTGGAATTGAAAATACTTGTAATATTAACGGATTCAGCTAAAATTCGGTAGGTATTCGTTAAAAAGCTATCAGCGGAATTAAAATACATAGGTCATGTATGTTATATTGCTATCAATATAGAGACTATCTATATTATGATGTACTTATTCATTGCATGACATTATTTTTTTGTTGTGTTTGTTATTGTCCACTGCCAACATGTGAAAAGCTTTGCTAGAAATTAAAATGAGGGTTACAAATATTTTCTTTTGTATGTTTTATCAGCAGTAAACATTTTGAATAGCTACTTTTTTTTTGTTGGTAGTTCAGATTTACAAACACCTTTGACCCTAACACCAAGCAATCATACCAATCATATTCCACTTCGGGGAACCACGATTACAATATAAATGACAACAGTAGGAGAACTTTTAACAATCTAGCACCATTATTTGAAGCGTATATGGATTAAAAGTTTTGGCTCTTAAGTATAAGCATATGCCTTTTAGTTCTCAATATATTTTATTGATTGACTAGCTGACCCGGCTCACTTCCTAACGCTCCGTTCTCGGATTTTCAATGCTAACTAACTAACTAAACTTCACGTCACTTCACATTTTCAATGCTCATTTTTTTTTTTCATAAAGCCTTCACCTGACAATATAGACAGTTATAGCGTGACCAGAAGAAATAGGGGTTCATTTTTATATACTTATGACATATATATGTATTTTTTCTGTTTTAAAGATTTTTGTCATCTTGACCAAAGATATAAAGTGGTAGTAGTTACTTTGACTACGCAGTAGTAGTAGCTAAAGGCTTCATGTCTTTACTGATCCCTAAAATTCACTGTGACCTTCCGGTAATAGCTCAATCAAAGCAATTTAGGCGTAAATTGAATATATTGCCTTGCAGTTTTATTCAGTATGTTTGTTATATTGAAAGATGGGACAAATTATTACGTTATTTATGTTCACAGAATATTATGCCGACTATGCGACCGGACTGTTTAATGATTACGAATATAGAAAAAAGAACTGTGAGTTTTAAATTATGCTACTTCGCGTCACGTTCATTTTAACACCCACTCATTTTCTCCCAACGATCACATTTAAATTTAGGACTATTTTTTTGATTTGAGATTTAGAATTGACTAGTCTAATTATTATATTACGTATATTAGCTGAACTGACAGTCGTTAATCTGCCAATTTATACAAACGTCAAATGTCACTGAAACTCATTATATGCCTACATATTGTTTCCGACCTTACCCGCGAATTTCAGATATCTTCTGTCATACAAACCGTCTCGTTAAAAATACAACAAAAATAATTATTCAATTTGGTACACTAGTTTTATAGTTATGCGCGTACATATAATTCAGCGATTCATTGCAATTTATATACCTAGATATATTAGTTCCAAATCCTGATGATGATATCAAATACATACCTTTCATCCCAAACACGCTCTTTGCCATCATATCATCTTCAGAGGGAAAGAACTCCTTGTGGTCTACGAAGTGGTCGAAATTCTTTACAGTGATGGCCTTGATGATCTCCGGGTCTCGGATGATCATGACCGGCTTGACACCTTCTATAAAACCCACGTATCTAATAGAAAAATATACACATTAATAAACAAATTATCTAGCTCCAAAACTGTTTATGCCCATGTTATTGTTATTAGACAATAATTATATATAACATAACATAAGATGCCCACCCCTTCGGAGATTGCGGGGACCAAAGGGACCAAAGGGACAGCAATCCCCTTTAACCACATTCAGCCACAAATGAAACTGGGCTGAGTTAGATGGAAAATTGTAAAAAGGAATGACACGTGGCTAGCTCTTCGTCTACACAATCACATACCCAAAACCCCATATACCGTTACGACATGCTAAGCAAGTGTTTCTTGCATAGCAATTGAGTTGGCAAATTCTTTTATAGTCCCAGACCAACACGATATAATATAATTATATATATTAATTGTAGCATGTCGTAAAAGGCGACTAATGGTGTATCGGGTTTTGGGTATGTGATTGTGTAGGCGACAGGTTAGCCCCTTGTCACTGCTGTTTTACAATTTTCCATCTAACTAGCCCGGCTTTAATTCTGGCTGAATGTGGTTGAAGGGGCTTGCTGCTCTTTCATCTCTGCCTACCCCTTCGGAGATTATGGGCGTAATGTTATGTTGTTTGTTGTTGTTGTATAAATAATAATAATAAATATCCGACTACTCCGAGGTAAGTAGCTTAAGCACTTGTGTTACAGATATCAGATTCAACAGTAGTATTTCAAATATAAACATAAATATCTTACACCCAGACACATAAGAAACACAAGTATTCATCATACATATGTTTGTCCTGGGAGGGAATCGAACCCACAACTCTTGGCGCATGGGGCAGGGTCATTACCGATTGCGCCATCGAGCCAGTCGAAATTTTGCTTGGAGTCCTAAACCATCAAATTTATGCAACGGTGGTTCCGTTTGATGGTTTAAGGTTTCTAAGCAATACAATTGGAGTCCCAGTTTTTAATTAAAATGAATGTAAGAGAAGGCCAATCGGATTTAGAGAAATTAAAAATTATTAAAATGTTGGTACATTACCCACAAGAATTTTTAAATTTTTAACTTTTAATTGATTCACGCTATTTCCCCACTAACAGTATTAAGTTATTGATATCGTCAACGCTACTATCTTTAGCTGTCTATATTGCCCTTTGACACATTCACCATGACCGCCCGCCGGCTTTGCACATTATAAACTCGCGCGCAGTACTTGATCATTATTTTGCTGGGATGTTATTTTAAAACTGCGATATCTCCTAAGTTATTCATTGAAATCAAATGATGTTTCGATCAATTTAAAAGAGTTTCAAATTAAGTACTAGTGATAAATTACGGATTGATTTTGATAAGGATAAATATCTTATTTAGAACGAACGGCTGGACCAATTTAGCAGATTTTGGTTTTGAAATATTGGTAATCTTCTAAAAAGGATTTGTACGGTATGAAAATGGAAACATTGTGAGGAGAATAATAAAAGAAAATCCGAGAACAGGGCGTTACAAAGTGCGCCGAGACAGCTAGTCATGTATAAAAACACCTTCGCAAAGACTTTTTCTTAGAACTCTTAAAGGGGAACAATTCTGTCATACATGATTTTTGCGAAACTTTAATCGTTTACGCAGCGCACGCAGTGGAAGCTCTCAAAACGAATATGAAAAATTTTTCATTGGCGCTCCGCTCCTATTGGTGTTAGCGTAATGATGGCTACATGCTATATGCATGTAGCCTTCCTCGATAAATGAGTTATCTAACACTGAAAGAATTGAGAAATCGTACCAGTGAAATTATCGCATTAAAGCAAACAAACTAACTCTTCAGCTATAAAATATTTAGATAAGTAATACAATGAGATACATAGTTTATATGCGATACAATTTACAACCTAAGGGTAAATAAATGACTCACCTCTCATTAGGAAATGCATTGTAAATCTCGATCAACTCTTCAACCATGTGTTTCCTCTCAGTCATGCTCCCATAACTATTCCCGTAGAATGCTAATCCAGGTATATATTTCACATCTTTCTTGCTGAAGAATTCATGGGCTTTCTTTTGGCAGTACAAGAAGTATACAATCAGGAATATTACCAGAAAAATAACAACTTCGACAAACATCTTGTCTGTCTGTCAGTGCAGGACTGGGGTTTGTTCGTATTGTTAAGTAATTTGTTGTTCGCACAGAGCAGTTAATACGCAGATGGCTTACTCGTCGATAACTGGTCTCAAGTTATATTCGCTACCTATCTGTCATATAAAGATACTATTTTCAATGAAATTCTTACAGTGGATAATTTATTATTTGGCGCCTTTGATGGTAAAATTAATTGCTGTTTGCTTTCGATCAAACAAAGGCCAACTAATGGCATGCTTTATCTATATTCTAAATTGGTTTTTTTTCTAACGTAGCCATCTGTACTGTACTATTTAAGTTATTTTGCTAGCTAACGTACTAGACTATTTTTAAAAGACAATGTCACAATGTATTTATTGGTAACGACGTAACATTTTTATATATTCTAGGTTTTTAAAATGCTAAAATTGACAATTTCAATCAATATATATATAGTATAGTTATGAATACTTTGAACATATTCATGGACGTCTTTTAGCGTGTATTTCGATATTCGTGTCTCAAAACACAAATGTTACCTAGTTGTCTAGTTATTTGATGTAGCTGAAGTGAACAAGGTTGATCTTATTATTTTAAATGTTGAAACCATTTATTTAATGGTTGTTAAATAGATCTGTTACAATACTCATATTGGAATAATATAGCTGAGTAGTGGCTTAGGAAACGTACCTCACAAGCATGTATCACATGCACGTATCGGCTCGGCGGTGAGGGACTATGTCGGGAGGAAGTCAGATACAAGATAATAGGTATTCTTAGATGACTATGAATGTGTATTCTGTCATAAGTGAAGGTTTTGGAGACTAGTCTTCTCTTTGGTTTAGTATTCTGCAATAAATCTTTTTTGTCTTTTTCATTATTATAAGTTGCTTTTAAATTAATTTGTTTTATAATAATACCTTAGGAAGTCCATTTGTTAAAAAGAGTAACTACCTAAAGACTTTATTAAACTTAGTTTTTTGTAGCATTAACCTGCGTAACCGATGGTAAATTATTATTATAAATAATAAAAAATACACCAGACTGGCACACCAATTCCTTAGTTCCAAACTAAGCTTATAAGCTTGTCCTAGATACTAGGCGAACTGATAGATATACATATATATGTTTATAAGCATCCATGACTCGAGAACAAATGTTTATCGGATGAAACATTTGCCTTTAGCGGAATTCGAACCCGCGACTCTTGGTTTCATGGCCAGTGTCACTGACCACTGACCACTGGACCAAAACGGGCCCGTCCATTGTTTATTGTTTTATATGCCTAACTAAAAGTAAATATTTGTGTGTAATCTATTAAATTAAAATATTTTCACTTTCACATCAAAAATTTAAGTTATTAATAAGCATTTGTCCGAATTTGATGGTATGTATATTTTTTCATGTTATTATTATTAAACTACATATATACAGCCCGACAGCATAGACATAGAAACGGAATAAAGTAGGAAGATGATAAATACATACTATTTGATAAAACGCTTGCAATTAAATGTGACTAAAATAGAAAAAATATATACCATGACAACGTTAGTAGAAACGGCCTTGTTTGTCGTACGATGATTCGCCTATGTGCAAAACTACAATTAAACTAGACTGGTCATTGATTACGTAAGTCTCTAACCGTTAATTTTCTGCAGTATTAAATGTAAATAACTCTATTATTTTTCTATCTTACATGTAAACGTTATTGCATACCTCGGACATAATTTGTACTAGTCTTTTTTCATGTTGTGAATATAAATAATCCTCTCAGGAAGGCTTTAAAAAAAATTACGTGTACAAAATTGACGCTTCGCAGTCTTTCTGTCTAAATCTTTATACAGTTGTAGGTAGAATGTTGTTCTCACCTAAGTATATTATCAAAAAATTAAAATAATTTTAGTACATTGCACAAAATCGTACATTAGAAGTTTAGAGATAAACATAAAAAAGAAAGCTAGTTAAAATGTAAATAATATTTTTAAGCCCGGGATCTTGGTAAATGCTACATAGTATAGAAGTTGTAGTAGCGCATTTGAATTAGGAATATCCGAGGCTGCCTGTAGAGGCTTTTTTCTGGGTCTACAAATTTTCCAGGATTTTTTACAGATTTTTTCAGAGGTGAAGTAACTCCAATAAATGCATTACGATCCCATAGATGCCATTTACTTGTTTACTTAGAAAACTAAAAATGCTCATTATTTCGAAATTAATTTACAACGAGATAATAATTAATTCACTATTACAATTAACGACACAATTCTTGCTGATGCAATATGCTATATTCTAATGGGAAGGAGCCATAGTTTCTTCCCATCAGAATAAAAGTTTCTGATTGCAGCTCAAGTACGGATCTCTAATAACCTGAGCCCTTATTCTCGCGCTCGCAAGCCGTTCAATAACATAAGCAGTTTCAATTATTCACCGCTGTACCTCTAGTAACAGCGCTATACCTAATTTCCTCTTGGACGGTAGCGATACCGACATCTTTTTATTTTGCCGTCGAGTTGTTTCATAAAGTGTGCCTGGAAACAACATTATATTTTATTTTGTGAATAAGAAAATATTCTCTTTGACATACAACCTAAAGGAAAGATTTCCAACGGAAGATGTAAGTATCATTAAAATTGCTCAGAGAAGAGTGCTTTGATTTATTATTATCGCTTTACTGACTACGGACAGGGAAATTATTTGAGTTTATTGATAATAAGTAATCGAAGATATTACAACTGATTTACTGTGGTTAGAATTGAGCACGTTGGGAATTAAAAGCAAACTAGTCAATGATCGCACATTGGAAAATACACATATTATACAGAAAAATCTGATGTTAAAATTGTATTAATTGTACTAACTAACAGACTTACAGTCTATGATATGATATAATGTCTCACGACCGTGAGTCTAACTACTTATTTTTCAAAATTATTTTAAGTTAAACTTTCTAAATAATACGGGAAAACATTAATTCTGTGTTGAAATGAATAAGAATAAAGAGATAATAAAGAGGAAAGATTTGATTGTTTATTTGTTTGTATATATTAAATTGCTTGAATAGGCTCCGAAACTACTTAATCGATTTGAAAAATATTTTTACCAGTGGAAAGCGACTTTATCAGCGAGTAACATAGGGTATATTTTATCCCCGTATTCCCATGGGAACGGGAACTACCCGGATAAAACCGCAGGGCATCTATGAAAAATGTATTAGGTAACTATGTTACAGTCTGAATTACAAGCGGGCAGAACTGTGGGCACATTTTAGTCAATACTTAAACAAACACTAGTTTTAGCCCCTAGCTGTTACATAGAACTGTTACCGATGGATTAGTTCAACATTAAGTTATAATAACTACGGATATGTAGATACCTATAAATTCATATGTCTCCAGACGTGATAACAACTTCATAGAACGGCTGGTCGTGCAAGGAGAAGTAGAGGGAACCAGATCACGCGGCAGATCACCTATGCGCTAGACTGATCAGGTGAAATCTGCAGTGGGAAAGCGCGTGTCAGACTGTACCAAACAGTCTGCAAACAGAGAAAGATGGCGGGAGATCGTGACGAAAGCTGTGTCTACTAACGTGGACGCCTCAATGTGACCACGACCGCTCTGTCAAGAGCGGAACGACAGAGAAGAAGAAGATAAATTCATAAACTTAAAAGCCAAAAATTGGCACATTTACATTGCAAAACATGATTTCCTATTAGCTGATATCCAAAATAGATTCTAACTCAATTTGTTTACATATTACTAGAAACGATGTCGTGAAAATGATTTCATTTATGTAATCATGAAATTAGCATTTGCAATAAATAAGGCTTACAAAATTATTTTCTTCAATATCTCTTAGGTTTCTGGTCTTTTTATTATAATGTCACTAAATTAGATATAAGTACAAATCAACTTATTAAAAAACCCTATTTTTTGAGTTTCTGGCGGCACTTCTTCTCAGCAGGTCATTCAGGTCGAGGTGCTGGTAGGGCAAAAAAAAATGTTTGACGTGCAAAAGAATTTGTTATGAATCCACTTGCAGAAATAAATTATTTCATTTCATTTCATTAATATGTTATATGTGAAATATTAAAGAAGGTAAGGTTTTTTATAAATCTAATCTGACAATATCCAAATAAAAAACAGTGCTGGGAAGATGATAAGCTAAAATTTAAATATTAAAGACGTCTTATTAAAAATTTGAAGTTGATGGTGTTTACGTTACTTAACTCATTCCTCTCAGTCACGTCAAGTATTCAAAATTTAATCGGTTTTCAAATCGATGTATTAATAAATTTGTCCATAATTAAAGTCGGCAGAAAGTCAATAGCTCTCGTCAAAGAATTAAAAGTAATCTCGTATGTATTGTATAAACAATTAGGTGCACAGTTTGCACGTTTAAAAATAGCAAACAGCTAATAGTCCAGAACAGTTTTCTCCGTCAACACATAGTGAGATGATTTAGAGAATGAAATGAGATCACATTTCATTCTCTCAAAACATCTCACTTTAGCTATTAGGTATTTTTATACATCTACATATCATAATCTCTCGTCAATGAGAGAAAACATCGCAAGAAAGCAATTATATACAGTCAACGTGGACATGTAACCATGTTTCGTTTCCATCTAGAAATAATACAAAAGCAAACACTACAACATCAGTGTGGTTCTTATATTTCGTCCTAGGTTCGGGCGCCTCGTTATTATCAGACTTCTAAGTCTAGAATCGTAATCCAAACAGATCGCAGTAAGAAACAGGACATAGTACTTAGATGACGATGGTAGCGATCTTCAATAGCTTGGACGATGTTGTTCTTCGCTCTTTGCTTCATGGTGCTGGTCACAATGTCGTTAAAGAATTTCATCGCCGCTTTGTAAAAACGACGGAGATTTAATGCCTGTGATGAAGCAGAATACTTTAGCAACATTAGGTGAGCTTGAGATTGAAATAAGTTAAATTTATTCCATTCATCAATATCATGTAGACAAACACCGATCTGATTCCGAGACATGGATGATGTCATGGATCATGTCACTTGCGTTACGGAAATCAGAATCAACAATAGCATTCGCCTTAATATTATTTTGCTAGTTAAGCTAGTTATATTGGGTAGCGTCTTTCAGCAACAAATTAGCAACAAATTTACCTCCATTTTTTTTCATTGATTTTATCATATATTTCCACGCTAGTGTTGTTGCCGATTTCTCGTGATCGGTTTGAACAACAAAATTCATTTTGTGGCAACTAATTAGCAACAAAAAAGCATTTTTCCTTTCTGTCGATTTTACACCGCTAGTTTTTTAGGCTTTTGGGAACGAGCTATAAATGGAATCACAATAGCCAATATATGGAACACGATGCAGACAAAATAATAAACATTCTTGAACCAGCGTCACCATACATTAAAGATAATAAAACACGATATTATTGATTTATATTGTTGTTCAGATTAAACACAATGACCGACGGACCTTGTCTCAAAAATAAAAGTACAAATTCGGTTATGGTAAATGATTTTATAAAATACTCATTTGTAATAAAGTTGTAACTGTTAATATGTTGGTTTAAAGTTTATTAAACATCGGTGAATTTATAGGAGTTTAATGTTATGTTAATAGTAGAACTTCTCCCTACCTATTTAGCCTTTTAATGACGATGGTTGATGCTAAATAACGATGAGTACTGAAAATGATGAATGGTCAATATTTGACGACATAACAATTCATAATTCTTTTGAAAAAAATAATGTCATAATTTTTCTAATGGCACTTTAAAAGAAAAACCTTTGCTAATTCCGGTAATACGACACAGAAAACAAAGAGAAATCTCTACCAAGTGGTGAAGAACGAACGAACGAACTACCCGAGATATAAAATAAAATAATATACCTAATATATTCTATTGTTACTAAAATATAAAAGAATCCCTTCTGCCAAAGAAAACAAGTAGTTTTTTTTAATTCCCAGGTAGATGAAGCCACGGGCCTCTGTTAGTTTGAGACATAAGAACTAACTACTTAACTGCTTCCGTAGCCGACCATACACGTAATTTTACACAACCGAAACCACAGAAATGAGCTAGTTTTGTAATAAGCCCGTATAGTACTAAAAAAACATCCTCCTATTGAATGTGGAGTTGGCAATAGCAAGGTACTTTGGTTTTATAAGCGTTGCTATGAAAGTCTTGCTTAAAATTTTATTTGGTTTTTCGCGAGGGAAGACGCTATGGACGTTAATAAAACATAGTAAGCTGACTCGTATTATTGTAGAGTAGGGTTGTCTACCTCGGGCTCGATCAAACTTGTAGTCCACCCTACATGAAGTACGTACCTACGTACCTATAACCATTAGATAGAGGAACCAGACAAATTCGATCATGAATTCATTTAAATGTTTATCAAAAATATGTAGTCATGATTTTCCTA
Organism: Glyphodes perspectalis; assembly: GCA_951394215.1. Classification (NCBI taxonomy): domain Eukaryota; kingdom Metazoa; phylum Arthropoda; class Insecta; order Lepidoptera; family Crambidae; genus Glyphodes; species Glyphodes perspectalis. The sequence goes on along the minus strand of OX596207.1, from coordinate 1,911,363 downwards.
ATTATATAAGTGAACGTGCAGATTTACTCACAATATTTTTATTCACCTCCAAAATTATTATAGAACAAATACGTACTTAAACTTAAAAAATAGAGATAAACTCCTAGATTTAGACGATGTTTTAGACATATATCCCTTCTATCAGCAACCACAATTATAAAATAAACGGTCTAATGCTTTTATTTAACAAAAAGAATATAAAAAAGTGTTTAAATGTAGACTTGTTCGAGCGACGAGCCGGCCACCCGTCATTAACAATTTTCCATCTAACTCAAATTGATTTAATGTTTACCTAGAAGTAGTTAAATGAACGTTCGGTTCCCTGAACTCCGTATCTCTATTTGAAATTGGAAGCGTGTGTGTGTATGCTTGTAATAAATTGATTCCACCTACAATTCGATTAAATACTAATGTACTTACGTGGCATTACATTTTACAACCTCAGTTCATATAATCGACGACCCTGGTTCTGGCAGCATATTCGGGTTCCGGTCTGAAGATAATATCCGATACAATTCTGGATATATTTCATCACCCAATAGTGGCAATATAAGATCGATTTGGCCAGGTTTCTACGAACAATATTAATTATATACGAGTTATTTATTATTTAATTTAATACGAGTACAGTCATGAGTAATAATATGTATACATTGTCACATTTTCAAAAATATCTAAACTTCTACCATTCCAGAAATACGTGAACAATAATTTATTTTACGTCAACTAACCATCAAACTGTGTCAAAACTGGGTAAATATTTGTTTTAAATAAATGGCATGGAGTAGTAGAAGTTTTTGAAAATGTGACAATGTATACATACTATTGCTCGTGACTGTACAGGATTAAGGTACCGCTTAGTTAAGCGCTTTTTAAAATGCGGGTCTGAATCGGGATTTACTAAAATTTACGCTTTGTAAGCTATTTATAATTATAGTGGTCGCCCAGTGGTCGAAATTCGACCATAATTTTTTTTATATTTCTTAGGCTTAATTTAAAAAATATATTAGCATTCTGCACGCCTTCTTTAAACTATAAGTGAATGAAATTTTATACTCTACCGTCCGCGCAATTTTCGTAAAAAGGGGTACAAAGTTTTTAGAATAGATAGTCTGTTTGTTACGTTTTTACATCTGATATACTTAACCGACAGCAAAGAAATTTCACACGACGCCTAAATGTTGAACCCTGAGAAACATCGTCTTTAAATACCAGAACAATTAATAGTCTCTTTAATAGACCGGTATTAACGCGGACGGGGTTCTATATTAAATACTTAAATTATAAAATACGTAACAGTAAATTGTAAATACTAAAATAAGGAATAAGACGACATTATTGCAAAAAGTGCGAATATAAATAATTACTGACATAACATTGCACCAAGTAAACAAAGACTTGTTGTGACGAATAACTCATTACTTATCAAGGTTAAGTGTAATGTATGCACTGTCCATTGCAGACACAACGAAGAAAATCCCACATGTTATTATTCCGTTATCTTCGCAATAAGCAATATCTCATCTACTCAAGGTTGACTTATAAAAGTACTTCTAGCGATATGACTTGCTCGCCTTTTGACCGTGATCCGTGATTTAAAAGGACTGGACTATTAAAATTTATTTAAAACCTAATGCGGTTGTAAAGCTTAGGCAGAGGATCCACATAATATATGATAGAGTTATCAAACTAATAGTAGGGCTACTGGTACTATGTCTAAATATTTTTAGGCATTCATACGGTATTGAACAATATTCTTCGCTCATGTGACCCATCCACGGCATCCACCAATTGAGTTAACACCCTTTGTGCAATAAAGTGATCCTGGCGCTATATCCTGTCTTGGTCGGAGTCTTCTTGGACCATGAACCTGTATTTATCAAGTTCAGTAATCCCCACTTGATAGATACAGATTGAGATTAGGTCCTAGAATGATGGATATGAGAACACAACCCAGTACATAACCTAACTCAACTGAAGTTTTCTGTTACGCTGTGAAATTATACTGTGTTAACATTTCACACACGGGACGTGCTTACAATACTAAGCCACTTTTAGTGTGCAGTGGAACATTTTGTTTTTACGCGATATCTATGGTGTTTCAAATCTGCTGCTAGTGCTGCGGAATCAGGTTCATAACATAGAATACTAAGCACTGTAGCGGCGAATGTGTCAGTCGCCGGGGTTTGATGATACCTATTTATGTGAAAATCACTCAGCAATTGATTGGTAAACGCCTAAAAAAATATAGTACAAAGTATGGCTGTGGTTCAATCATAAGTCAACATTTTACATGAAAACAAAATACGCGCGAATCTTGAATATGGATCGTACGATGAAAAGAAAACCCGATATTCTTCTTACCACAAGACCTACACTATTCTTAAGACACTAAAATATATTTTTTGATAATGACACCCAGTCTTTGTGAGGATATTTTACAATGATTAGCAGTCATTAGCCAAAAAATTTAATAATAACTAAAGTAACCTCGGTGCACAAGTTGTTTTTGCCTATCTCTGCGTGAAGAAGACCTGATAAAGATAGATTAATAAAATTAGATACAGGGATTATGGATTATTATTACAGGGTGCGCGGTGCGAGTCAAAATTGCTTCCGCAACTTAGCCAGTACATAAATGAAAGCATTGAACATATACATACATATGTACTTATATATATATACATATTTAATACTTTACATAGATCAAAGTTAAAATAATTGGAAAATATGCGATAAAGTCTCTTAGCAGAAGTGTGATTTTCCAGACATTGAGTATCGTAAATGTGATTAAGATTAGTTGATAAATTTAATTTAATTCTTCACATTTCCAAATCACGCTAATAAAGTGTCTTACTTACAATAGGTATATGACGCAACTAAAAATTTATTTTTAAAAGCTGACAAATACAAAGTTCCTATAGATATATAAAGGTAAAGAATGAAGTATTATTCCCTATTCAGATGAATGAAAAAGAGTCATCAATATTTATTGGATCTTAACCCTTACCCTGCCTTCTCCCAGTTCAACAACGTAACAAAATGGCTAGTGGCTTGTGTAAGTATCAGGAGCCTATTTTTCTTGTGTATGATATTAATATTTATAAATCCATTAGTATGGCGGTAAGGAAACCTGTGCATTTTAATAAACATAGACGTTTATTCATGCTCCAATTTGTCTACTTCCTTATTACAGTTTCGAAGGTTAGATGGCTGTAAATTTACTATAATAACTGGCCTTGCTAAATGGGACCATAATAGAAACGGGTCCAACTTAAACACAGGATATAACGCGAGAGAGAAAATCATTTGATTGTTTCTATATGTACACCATCATTGTCTGATAGTCTAGGACTTTAAAATAATGTGTTAACTATGTTCTTGTCTAAACATGTTATTAAAAAGCTTGTAGCAAGGAGCATTTAATATCCGACTAAATCACATACATTAATTTGACTCCGAGGTAACTAGCTTAAGCACTTGTGTTACGGATATCAGAAACAACAGTGGTATTACAAATATATACTTAAATACCTATTAGATATTAACACCCAGACAAAGAATAAACACAAGTATTCATTACACGAATGTTTGTCCTGGGTGGGGATCGAACCCACAACTCTTGGCGCATGGGGCAAGGTCATTACACTACCGAATGCGCCATCGAACTAGTCATTAAGTTATTTAGATGTCTAGGCTACATAACTGTAAAGTTTTATTAAAATCAATTCAGTAGTATTTGCGTGAAAGAGAAATAAACATCCATACATCCTAACAAACTTCTGCGTTTATAATATTAGTAGGATAGGATAGTAGGATATTAGGATTCGGATTGCCAATTTGATTTCCGTAGTGGGGCTTAACGTCATAGTGACGCTATGTAATTTTAAAAGATTTTAGATTAACTAGTGGTCGCCCACTGGTCAAAATTCGACCATTATTAGTTGATTGTTTTATTTATTTTAAGTGCTGCTAATACATTATTTATTGAAATATTAGCTTTCTACACTGTTTCTCCGTATAAACTTTAACTGTGCCCCAAATCTCGTAATCCGCCGTCCACTTTATTCTCATAAAAAGAAGTACAAAGTTTTTGCTTCACGTATTAATATATAGATATGCAATTGATTTTTTTCTAATATTCATTTTAGATATATATTTTTTATGTATGTATTTTCTTTATGAGCTTTTGTATCCTGCTAGAGGCAAATGTTTTTGTGGTTAATCTGGATATTTATATCTAATCGATTCATAATTAGTTGATAACAATATTGAAGTATATCCGTCTATACGTTACCAGAAACAAGCACATACGTTTTGAGCTAGAAAATTGCCGTACTGTTGTGATAAATGTATTTAGTCTGATTGATTGATCTGATTTATATATGCTTTAAATTGGAATGAATCGCAAATTCGCAAACAAGTCCCGTTTGAACGAGATACTAAGGTGATTGTCCCCTCTTTGTAGTCTAGATGATATCATTATCAGATGATAGTAAATAAGTAAGTACCTTCATTTGGCCCTGTGAGTGGCTATCAGCAAGGTATATTAAGTATCCTGCACTCGAGCAAACGTTATATATGCTTAATAACATTTTATCTGATATTTAATTACCTAGATTTGGATTGTCGGTGCTGATACAGGTCTCGGGTTCGGATCCGGGCAGTGTTCATATAATGATCATGGCTATTTCTACTCGAGTCATATATATTTGTAAGCATACGTTTGTTTATAAATAAGTATTTGTGGTATTGTGGTATATGTGGTATAATATCCTTTGATGACGTATGAAGTCAGGCGACTAGTGTGTTACATACAAACTCACTAGTGTCACTACAAATTAAACATTATTTATTTATATTTAAAGAATACTTAAGTTCATTATTAGTCTGTACATACAAATTCAAATGTACTTACTAAAATATTTTTCAAAAATTTGGCTTTTCTTGTTGGTGTACTTTTAAATTGAATTTCTATTATTTTTAAATCTGTTATATAGAAAATTATAGAGTTACACCCCCTTGTCTGGTAACCACATTTTGTCTCAGCCCGTGGAGGCCCATTACCTCCCGACACTCCCGAAACTTGACTCCAAAGTGTGTGCAAACAAATGGAGCTTATTAGGATAATGAGCTCGTGTCGACATTAGCCAAATAATTATACACTACGCTTTACGAAATGAATAACTTTGTTGTAGAACTGTATATTAGTATGTATATATATACTGGCTAAGTACGGGAAAATTATTATCATATATATTTTATTATATAGGCAGTCACTAGGTAGGTTTTTATTTTTTGTAAATTCTCCTTGACTTGGGGTCTGTTCGTGAGGTGCCAATCGACCAACATATAGTTCTTCCCGATTCATACCATGGTGCAAATTAGCGATCCCAAAAATACTTCGTAGATACCGTGTGACAAACAGCTCATGGGGTGACTCGACGATAGACCGCCGACATGTACTGGTCTAATTTTTGGATAGCGACGCCGAGAACCTTGTTTCAAGGTCGGATCCGCGCCTTTTACCCGCGGCTCTAATATTGGAATATAAATTCGGTCTGTAACAGACTCTCATCGTGCGGCGTTAGGATTTTTAACTGACTTTAAATAAGCAGAGTCTTTGTTCTAATATATTTATTTTAGTATAATAACCTTTTTTACTCGGAAAATTATTCCCGTGAGGTGATGCCCTAGTTACCAAGGTGAGCGATAATGATATCCTTGGGAAATTTAGGGCAACTGAATCGGATTCGAATAAAATAGGTGATCATTGTGTATATTGGCATACCTAACGTAATTACATTGATTTATAATAGTTACTTGTGTTGTATATGGTCGACGCCACTTGCGCCACGATTTTCCCTTTAACCCACTTAATTTATTTTTGGCTTTATGTTGTTAAATCCCCTTCGGGGATTGTGGGTGTGATGGTATGAAAGCACGTAGTTAGTAATTACTTCATAAACATATATCAATAAGCTGTGCAATGCTGTGTGCACTAAGTTTATGCGATCTAACTATATCCAAATTTAGATTGAAAAAATCTAGAGATAGGCTTGATCGGCTTTGAAGCAATTCTCCTCACATGTGAAGCGCGTGTTCCTATTTGGTTATCACCACTCTAAAGGTAGTAAGGGAGGCCGGGAATATCACACCGACACAGGCCGAAATCGATGATAGGATTTGGCGCGCAGCGGACCGGCGGACCAATTGTGCTAATTGGTCCATAACAGATTAGCTGTCACAAGACGCCAATGGTCATCGACAGGTCATCGTAGCAGACCAATGGGAACATTTGGTTCGCACCAATTTCGATCGTGTATTTGATCTCCGCTTGCCAAAATCCGTAATCCGTTATCCGTGATGGATCGCGCTGAACAACGAAATGTATTTACCAAACATGGGAACCTGTGTAGATGTGGGATCTCTTTAACAAAGTTTTATTATACATTCCCCATTTTATTATTTTCTTTTTGAACAATGACAGATGAGTTAGTGATATCCAAATAGTTCTCGAATACGTTACAATTCCGATTGTACCATTACCATTAATCGTATTAGATACATAGGTACGTCGACGCTCTGAACGTATATTCAGTAAACATATTTCTATTACCACGCATATTAAAGTGAGTTTACTCGTAATCTGAGACAGTTACGTTCTATGTCAGCTGTCAAAATGAAAATAATAAGATAGACAGAGTTTATTTGTTAGACCGCGACTTATTCCGCGCGGAATTTAACAAAACAAGAGCCGTAATAGCGCGGCTAAGAGGGAACCAGAGTTAGACTCAGCCTCATGGCCCATGCACAGGCGTAGGCCAGGTCGTCGCCCGCGTTTTAAGCCTAGACGTAAGCGCCCCTCCGTGTTCCAGGGGCGCCTAGTCGAAGTGCTCAAAGAAGAACAAAATCGAGTCGATCCCGAACGGGGCAAACGCTGCCTACGATCCCTGTAGGCTTATTATTCGAGTAGATCGTGGGCTATGCATTCCCAGGCTCCCTCTCCAAGGAATTAGGTGGAACACCCCTGGGTTTAGTAGATAGGCCCGCTTTATCACTGAGAGAGAGTAACGGAGTGGTATGCGTAAGGCATTTCCCAGGGTAACAAAGATAGGAGACGTAATAACCGTAAGAAAGTTAAAGAAGCAAGTGCGGTCATGGTGCTCGGTTCTCTTTGCCTACCTGTAATGACGTGAAGCTAGTTAGATGGTTTATATTTATTTTCGTAGACGAGACCCTAATTTTAAACTTTCACGTTGTATTATCACTACAATCAATACTAACGGTACTAAACTGTAGTTAAATTAGAACTCAATCTTAATAAAACAAAAATTATTCGATTTTAAACCTTACCAAAAACCTCCCCTAAAAATATCATATATATAAAAAAAAAAAAAAAAATTTAACTGTTAATTCCGCATCTCTGTTAGATCTAGAACTAGTTACACATCTAAATTGGAAACATTACATACAAAATATGTTAAACAAGATGTCCTCCTTTATCTAAGCTCTCCAACAGCTTAAAAAAGTAACAGATTTTAAAACTGCAATCACAGCATATTATGCATATGGACATTCAAGACTTTGTTACGGTGTAATTTTTTGGGGAAACTCCTGTGATGTAGACAAAGTACTCATACTACAAAAAAAAATGCATTCGAATACTAATTAACATAGAACAAACGGAATCGTGTAGACCATTCTTCATTAAACACAAGATCTTGACCGTACCTTGTATTTACATCTTTGAGTCATGTACATTTGTTAAGAAGCATCCTATATTATATTCGCCAGAGAAGAAAATAAGAAGGAACAATAGATATGAAAATAAGCTAAAAATACCCTTTTCCTATTTAAAATTTGTTACATCTAGCCCTAACAAATGACAATTAAAATATATGACCACATTCCTAATCCCATAAAAAAACTCTAAGAATGTTAACCTTTTTAAAAATAAGCTATAAACTTTCCTAATAATAAATGTTATTATAGTTTTCAAGAATATATTTGGAAGATGTTATTATTTAAAAATGTAATACTCGTAGTTTAAATATTTATATAATTTGATAAACTATAACTGATATAATAACTGATTATATTATTATTATTGTTATTATGTGCAATAAGTAATATTAATGCTATAAAAATATGATGTACATTAAATGTAAGATGCCTATTAGTTAGTTAAGAATATAATACTCAGTAAGCCCTCTTGAGTTGCTGTGCCCTCCCTGCCAGGGCGTCACATGTATACCTACTTTTCCATTATACCATCTCTAATGTAATGTGACATGCAATAAAGAATTTGAATTTGAATTTGTAGTACATGAGTACTTACAGCTTGAAGTTTCGGCCGTGTTGCAGCGACCACAGTTACAAGCGGACTCTTGTCAAGCTGTAAGTACTCATGTACCACATAAGGCATATCGCGTTTAGTCCAGTTAGTAGTGATTCTAGAGACCCTAATTGTTAGCCTTATTTTCTCCTAGTAACGTTTTCATAATAAACGCTAAAGTTTCACGCTGTTTTACTGTAATCAAATTAATGAGCAGATCTGATTTCATTTTAATCATGTATTTAGAGAGTAATTAATCACAAGAAAATCTGAAGCTATTCAATTATAATTTTTCGAATTTAATACTACATTATTAAAGTTTAAGTTCCTATGTATACTTACTCGTGTATGATGCCTGTAGCAAAGGATTTATCTATAGCCGACAGCCGTAAAGTCGTATAAAATATAAAATACTACCTGTTGCCTGCGACCTACCTGCGCGGAATTTTACAAACATCATTTATTTGCATGGAACATGAAATGAAAAAGAAACAAAAGTAACTCATTCCTTGTAACACCAGCGATCTACTAGTGGAAGTTGGAAAAAAATCGGATCGTTTTGCAGATTTTCCGGTACAGACAGAATAAGTCGTTAAATAATGTTTTTTGGGAGTATTATATATCCTTTCATTCAATCAGTAAAAAGCTTTTTGACATAACAAACAAGTACTACGATCTTATTTATTTGCACAAATAAAATAAATACGCTGTTCTTAAATATTTTATAACACCATTCTTTGGAACATGATCACACTGGTGAAAATGGTTCTGTAGATCTTGAGGGTATCTTATTCAAATAGACAGAATGACATACAAACTTATTACTTAGATACTTCTTTTTTTTTTACTCGGATTGAACCGCTGTCAAGCTGTCCACTGCTTGCAAATTTTCCGAATGGCCTTTCTGACAACCTTCTTCGACGACCAATAACTATCAGATTATAAAAAAAGTGCGCGTGACTTTATTTTACGAAATTTACTTTGTTAGGCCACCATACAGGGCGTGACGTGATAGTTCGTTCCAGCGATTACTCGGAAAGTGAAAAACCAACATGGGGGCATGTTGGTTTGACTTAAAAAATTTTGGTACTAAAAAAAATGTACCAACTATGTTCCTTTATCCTATCCTATCGTAAAAAGCGACTAACAGTATATTAGGTGTTGGGTTTGCGTTTATAAAGGCGAGGCTTGTGCATGATTTTTCACAATTGGCTATTTGACTCAAATATTGGTATAGTCCTTTAGCAATACCTACTCGGGTTTAAAGCAATAATACATTTTTAATATCTAACCTAAGGGCTAAAAAAAATGTTTGGGTCATGTAGTCAATTAAACACATTCGCAGCGTATGATATTTTCCTGACCGATGTCAGTCACGACGACCTATCTCAACGAAGCTTACCCAACTACGCAGAACAAATTTTAGTGCACAATTATCTGAACAAACATATATGCACCATTTAATATTTATTCACCCTTCCCACCACACCACATACCACACACATTTACACACCCTTAATAATCCGACCAGACGGCAACCCGATATGACCGGAGAAAACACGGTCAACGTTTTTAAAGAGTGCTGCGGCAACACATCAGCGACTGAGCAACGTATTGATTTCATTATGTAGGTAATTAACATTAAATATGTGAATTCAAAATAATATAGTGAAATTACAGTCAAAGGAGCAGCCCCTTTAACCATATTCAGCCAAAAATAAAACTGGGCTGGGTTAGATGGAAAATTGTGAAAAAGTAGTGACAAGTGGCTAGCTCGTCGCCTACACAATCATATACCCAAAACTCGATATACCATTAGTCGCCTTTTACGACATGCTAGGCAAGAAAGGCAGTTGGCACATTATTTGTAAGTCCCAGACCAACACGGGACAGTGGAATGGGTTAGATGGAAAATTGTGAAAAAGTCGTGACAAGTGGCTAGCTCGTCGCCTACACAATCACATACCCAAAACCCGATATACTCGTACCATTAGTCGCCTTTTACGACATGCTAGTCAAGAAAGACATTTGGAAAATTCTTTTTAAGTCCTAGACCAACACGGGACAAACAAATTATTCAGTATTAATATCTTGGGTCAGCCAAACATTTGTGGTTGGGTAAATACCCAAAATTTTTCGCGACCCGTGATTTCAATCTTGATCTTTAGGCACATGCTACCAATAGACCAACGACGCAGTCAATATAACGCGGCTTCGGGCCAAGGAACGTGGGTGTCACGCGTCGGATCGCCGTAAAAGCTGTAAGAAGTAAGCTGCGTGATGTATCGCGCCGGAGAGAAATCTGTAATTTACCGACACAGCAAGAGTACGCGAAACTGGGCTAGTTTATGCAAAAACTACGTTTACGAACGCAATGCATATGAAATGAATATCACTTATAAGCAGCCACGACTCGAGTACAAGGTATGTCTATGATTTCGTATGTATGTATTTCTGATTTCTTACATATGAGTCTCTAGGTATACCTAGGCTAATAATAAGCAGCTTACTATAAACGCCAAGATTTTTACTCTATATTTTTCTCACGTGTTAACGTAGATTTTTCTATCTCTGAGGAAAACCAGGTAATCTATTTCAAGATATCTATCATTCCTTTTCATAAACCATTTTATATACTCTGAAAGTATGCGTAATGAGATGACAAACCCTAGTAGTTAAAACGTAATAGAATAACAAAGACCTACTTTAGTATTTACTAGCGACCTGCCCCGGCTGAGCACAAAACAATATGAAACTATACATATAAACCTTCCTCTTGAATTACTTTATCTATTGGTGAAAACTGCATCAACATTCCTTGCGTAGTTTATAATATTTAAGCGAATAGACAGAAGCAGCGATTTTGTTTTATACTCTGTAAAGATAAAGATAATATGACTTAGGCATTATGAAACTAGCCGTCATTGGTGAGATTTCTGAAGACACATACATACATACATAATATCACGCCCATAATCCCCGAAGGGGTAAGCAGAGTCAAAGGGGCAGCATGCCCCTTCAACCACATTCAGCCAAAAATAAAGCCGGGCTGGTTTAGGTAGAAAATTGTGAAAAAGCAGTGACAAGCGGCTAACCTGTCGCCTACACAATCACACAACCAAAACCCGATATACCATTAGTCGCCTTTTACGACATGCTAGGCAAGAACCACAGTTGGCACATTCTTTTTTTTTGTCCCAGATCAACATGGGCCAAGTCCAAGACCAACATGGGACGAAGTAATTTCTGAAGACCAACGTTTATTATTCCTTTTTTACGTGTCAGCTTTCCCACTTACTGGTAGATGTGACGTCTGTCAACACAGACAGGATGTCGGCAGGAGTATAATCCTCGCAGTAAGTGAGGCCGGCGCGTGCGACCTTCACGCCGTAAGCTGCGGTGATGGATGGCGCGGGCAGAGACTGTATACTCTATTCTGTTTATTACGTCTCGAATAAATTCAGTAGCGACGGGAAAGAGGAAAATTACAAGTGTTAATAGATAAACGTTATTATTTTACAGCGTTCCGCGCTTCAAAGGGAAAATTTTAACTCTCACTTCGTTGTCCGCCTGTCAATGGAACAGTTTTATTTTTTTTATATACGATACCTACGTACCATCACGCCTGCAATCGCTGATAGCGTGGGCTGAGTCCAAAAAAATATTACCTCCATAAACCACATTTAGCCAATACTTAAATTTTTTGAAGATGATCAATTCAAGTTATAAACAATTTTCAACTTGGATAATTTCCATAATGGAAAATTTTGCCCAGATTTCTATAGAAATTATTGAATAGGTACACAACAAAGAGATATTTTTAGTATTTCTTAAAAACAAATCCGTACCTTATATTTTCATAAGTATTACGCGTATTTACTTACTGACATCCTTTGAAACTCTATAAATTGGGGTTATCACAAACTTAATTAATTAATATACAATCGAGTTTCGGAACCAGATCAATCATGCAAATAAATAATGCGACGCCAATTAAACACTTATTTTTGTATTGTGATCTAACATTACTCATATTTGACTGGCTCGATCTGGTTGTTATTATCTAATATTTAAGTATATATTTGTTATACCATAACTGTTGTTTCTAATATCCGTAACACAAGTGCTTAAGCTACTTACCTCGGAGTTAGATCAATGTAGGTATGTGATGTTGTCTGATATTTATATTTATTTATTAATATTCTCATCTTGGAAAGATTACTTCAATCTTAAAGACACGCAGCCCATATCCGAAGGACGGATTCAAAACCGGACGCTTTTTTTTACATATTTATCAAATTTTTACGTTCATACCCGTTCTATTTACGATTAAAATAAAACAGCAAAGAAAAAAACACATCGTGAAGTGATATATCTTGAAATCTGTTAAAACGTAGTTTACTTATATCATGTAGCCCTTAGTATATTATATTAGCTTTAATAGAAGTAATACGTAAATAGTATGTAGTAAACAAATATAAAAAGTGGCATTTTATTTTAAAAAAAATACTACTATTCTAAATCTGAGATTATTTAGAGATTTTGGCTTTCACGCTAAGAAAGACACTTTTTTATTGAATACCATACAGACAAAGTGGGGCGAAACAGCTAGTCGGACATAAAAACTCTCTCATGCGTGCACATGAGAGTGAATACCACTGGTTTTTTTCGTCCTAACCTCTTTGAAGCGTAGTAAATTTCGTTGAAACTACCAGAAATGTGCTTTAAAACCCGCACAAAATGAATGTTTGAATTGGTTTCGGTCGGCGTGCACTTAACATGGGAAATAACGGGAATAATATGGGAATTAAGGACTTCTACAGTCGGGACTTTTTATTGCCACTTACGGTGGCAAACAAACATATGCTCTGATAGTATTAACACCGTAGATTAAATTAAATTAATCAAATACACATCAAATTATACAGAAAAATGCTTAATGCGGTAGCAGGAGAGAGCAATTCTCCCTGTCATGTTTGTTTGTTTGTGTTTAGGCAGCGACAATAATAAAGTAGTTCGCCGGGTCAGTCTATATCTATTTATATAAAAGAAAGTGGACCGATTTGGCTGAAAATTGGTGAAGTGGTTGTTTAGAACCAGGAACCTAACAAAGGATACTTTTTTATCCCGTTCGACCGCGTTCCCGTGTGACATGACATAAAACGTAGTATAAAATGACGGTCCCATTGTAGTTTAGAATCAATGGTAATGCCCAGAAATACTGCTGAGTGAACTATTTCAATAAGTAAAATAATTGGTAATAAAAAATTTAACTTAATAACATCTAAAATCTGCTTATTTTTTATTGCCTCTAAGGCGGAACAGAGTTCGCCGGGTCAGCTAGTAAAGTAATAAACGCAATACGCCCTTTTCACAACCAAAAGCGAAACACGGGTAATATATTTTGACAGGTCCGCTGGTCGAGTAGTGAGAGAGACCCTGGCCACAAAACTGAGGGTCGCGGGTTCGAATCCTGGTAGGGGTAAATGTTTCGTGAGATGAACATGGACATTTGTACTCCAGTCATGGATGTATGCGTATTTAAGTATGTCTATCCATTTACCTAGGTATCCATAGCACAAGCTTATATGCTTAGTTTGGAACTAGGGAATTGATTCGTCAGTCAGGAGAATTTACTTATTTATTTTCACTTAAATATCAGTACAAAACATGGTATAAAAACTATTGCCATAATTATGGCATTCGGTTCTCTCTGCCTACCCCGCTAGGAGAGGGGCGTAAAGTTTAGTTGGTCAGTTAGTTAGTTACTATAAAAACTATTATAATCAATGCTATTGACGATTAGTACAAATATCTTTCAAGTTTCGTATATGCTAAAAATAAGGTTGTATATGCTAGCAAAGAATACAGCTATACTTAATTTTTAATCCCGGACCAACATGAGACATTGAAAAATATGTAGGTACTACGGTGTTTACGTAACCAACTTATGAGAAGAACTCGTAATATCTACGTAATTCTTTCGTTAAAACGAAGTGATGGATCGCCTCTCACGCGATAATGCGGTTTATACACGTACTCGCCATATAAAAGATAATGTAATATTAGTGTACAAGATTGAGAAGGTTAGGTTGGGATTATTTTGAGAACTGTATAGTATTAAAAAGAAAGAGTGATGCCTTCCTGCCTATTATGAAGTGATGACACATTATTCTTTTAGAATTTGTTTGTTTTACATACATACATAACATCACGCCCATAATCCCCGAAGGGGTAGGCAGAGTCGAAGGGGCAGCAAGCCCCTTCAACCACTTTCAGCCAAAAATAAAGCCGGGCTGGGTTAGATGGAAAATTGTGAAAAAGCAGTGACAAGCGGCTAACCTGTCGCCTACACAATCACACACCCAAAGCCCGATATGCCATTAGTCGCCTTTTACGACATGCTAGGCAAGAACCACAGTTGGCACATTCTTTTTAAGTCCCAGACCAACATGGGACAGTGGGCTGGGTTGGATGGAAAGCTGTGAAAAAGTAGTGACAAGTGGCTAGCTCGTCGCCTACACAGTCACATACCCAAAAGCCCGTAAACCATTAGTCGCCTCTTACGACATGCTAGGCAAGAACCACAGTTGGCACATTCTTTTTTTTTGTCCCAGATCAACATGGGCCAAGTCCCAGACCAACATGGGACAAACAATTGTTTGTTTTACTTAGTTAAATCGACTTTTTTATTTATTTTATTTTGAATCCTAATTAAAATTAAAATTATTTCAAAGTATGATTTATGTTTATATTAATACTGGCATTTGTCTATTGGTGTATATTTTATCCGTAATATTTTTTTAAATTATGACCATATTAAGATATTTATTAAGCCTCCAGCTATTGACAGTTTGTTTTCTGTTTGCGATTGTTTGCTTTTATTGGTAAACTAAGGTAAGCCCATCATCTTGCCTGTCAAAATGATTTGTTTTTATTAGGTAGGTATTATTATTATAAGTAGGTATGTATATATATATACTATTTATATGGCTGTTTGAAATTATTCGCGCCGCTGATTGTTAGACTTAGCTTACGGATTCTGCTTTATGTTTTATTTCTAACACTAAAGTACTTTTGTTCAATGCTTGAACGATAATGCGCGATAGTAGTTATTTGCTGTCTCTGGTTGTTGTGGTATCTTCGTAGACTCTGATTGCTGTAACGCACCTAACCTGATTTGGAATTAGATAATGTATGTTATATTGCTTACTGTTTTTTTATTTAGCTTATAATTATAAAATATAGGTCCTGAATGACAGAAAAAATAACTTCAATGTGATCAAAGTAGGACTAGTCAGTAATATATGAAATTGACTTATCATCAAAAGAAACTATCGTAGCCCCGCAAAACAGGGATATCGCCCGACAACGCCAACTTCAAAGCGGCGTTAAGTTAGCAATCCCTTAAAAATGCAGGGACAAACCAAACAGTTGTTTCAGGATGACGCGACCGCCCTTTGAACCCAGCTTGCGGTTTATGTAGATGACGTCATGGGAGGGCCATGAAATGCACAGGAGCGATTTTAAGGCGGGAATAGGCATTTGCATTGCTCTACGAACTTGTCCTCATGTATATTTACTTTTTTAATCAATTGCTTACGTGCCAAGATTGGTATATGATTGGTAGAAAAGCGGTAGTAGCTCAATGGTAAGGAAACGCGCTTCGCACGTACCTCTGGATTTTTCAAATCTATGTACGTATTTATACCACTAGCTCGACGGTGAAGGAAAACATCGTGATGATGATCCAAAAATTGTCTGGTTTCCCATCTTAGGGTTACGAAGGTCAGACCGGCAGTCGCTAAATCCTGGATCATGGTCTAAACGGACCTCGTCTAAACACCGGACATAACGCTAGGAAGATGAAGATGATGCTTACGTGCAAAGATGTAATCCGATTAAGATTACGATTACGTGACCTCCAGTACTATACCTTTTATGTGCAAATTACTATGGTATTCTCCATGCGTAAGCGCAAGGAGGCTGCTATTTAATCCATTACGCAAAGTATCAATTGTTGTAGTTTTTTATGAGTGTACCTAAGGAGGATGAACTCTATATTTATCAGCTGATATTAGGGATAATGATTCCTACATTAATTTATTCGAATATTGTTCAGATCCTTGTAGCCCTAATATTGAACCATATGGAATAGCTGGTTATTTTTTCCAAGAATATATGTTAAAACAATGATAAAATGACAATGTCTCTTAACTGCTTATAATTTTGCCTTATCTACTATAAAAAACTGCATTTGATGCGAAATTTAACTGAACATTCCTATTAATTAGGTATCAACTATAATACATATTTGAGAAGATGTATCTTGAATATAATGTTCCCTTTGCTTAGAAGTCATCTAAAATTATACATTTATCATTCCCGCTGTTTTCATAGCCCCATTCAGTGTCTACTGTTTCTTATGGCTTATCCTTCTTTACGGGCTATTACATAAAATTATATTATGATTGTTTGTCTGTTCCTAGCGCTTTTCGCTTTACAACGTAATGATGTTTTTGTTTAAGGAAAATTGAACTACAGCGAACAAGTCTGCCTGTGTACTGAACTTTGTGAGTTTAAATTGGGAATCCAATTAAGTAAATGAAAAATGTTTGTGTAATGATGTTGATTACATACTATGTTTGAATTACGGTATGACAGATTGATAAGTATTTCTAAATTTATGAGTTGATTTATAAAATAGCATAAATTGAAATGGGGATGAGAGTGAGGTAGCAGCTTAGTGTTTATTATACAATTTTTTATCTACCTTTTAATCATCAAAAATAAATACAATTAACAACTCGGTAACTTTTATATACACATTACAAGAATACAGATTAAAAAAAAATCTGCTTGTATGGTAAATATGAAGTAAATCAACTGTCTATTATGTAAATTAAGGCGGTGGATGGTGTGCAATATGCACATTTTAAACACATAAACGTAAACGTAGTTATTTGTAGGTTTACGATGTTTTATCATAAAGTAGAGTTAATTAACATAAACACAGACACACACACTTTCAAATGTGACAGATGTGTGCAAGTGTATTTATGTATGTAACAAGAACTCTTCGCCTGCATAATTGCTATATTTAAACGCTGTGCCACAAAACTAAAAGTGCACACAAACAGTGCGCTTACCATGGAGATGCGTTTGGTATTCATGAGGTGCGGGCTTTGCAGCATAATGAAGTAACAAGGAAACATTGCGCCTTGATTTTGCTGTAGTCTAAGTGGCGTACCCATGTTGGTTTGGGATAAAAAACAGTGTAGTAACTATGTTCCTTGCCTGATTTATCAAAAAAAGTAATGAAATTGTGTATGGCAGTAATGGCAAACCATTGGCACGCGTGCTATAGGAGGCACGTAGTACAAAGTGATTGCCACGCATTTTATTTAAGACAAAAAAGTATCAATAGGACTTTGTTATGCATAAAAAATTCCAATAATGGTTTTTCCGTAATTGAGGAAATAGAAGATACTGTAAATATAAATTTAAATAAATGGTTAACTACTAATACTATACTATACTAATAACTTCCCAAGTTAGTAAAATATGATTAGATTATATTTTAAGAATTTATTAAGTTTAATTCACATTTAGGTACTCAAAAATCACTGTTGGTTGGACGTCATATGCATCGCAGGGTCATATGGTAATTGATAATAACATTCTTCACTACCCACAATGAGCCTTGGTCTCCGCCACCTTTTGGGGATTGTGAGGGTGATTGTACGAGTATGTATGTATTTCAAAGAGTTGTAATTATTTATAGTTTTATCTACTATTGTAACATAACATAATTAAAGTCGTATAGGACGTCAACACGCACCGTGTAGACGTCAACGTCTAGTTCCACTCTTCGCAAATAGATGGCGTTGGCTGTACTTTACATCGCGGTGGCGTTTCGTTTTCTCGGAAGTATAAGGGTCACCCATAGACCTCAGGTGTGATAATCAATTCAAGATAAAATCCATAGAAGCTTACAGTGCATCTGTCCGT
Source organism: Glyphodes perspectalis (assembly GCA_951394215.1). Lineage (NCBI taxonomy): Eukaryota > Metazoa > Arthropoda > Insecta > Lepidoptera > Crambidae > Glyphodes > Glyphodes perspectalis. Next base: position 1,893,014 of record OX596207.1, on the reverse strand, counting down.
CAGAACTCTGTAGCCCCTTAGGAACATATCTGATCTGATCCTACATTTATATACTTCTGTATATTTGGCACTCTGCTTCGTGCATCCTAACGGAACGCGATCGCGGGGACCATACATATGTGGCTGTAACTCGTACGTTATAATAAAATTCGCTTCACTTCACCTCATCGTGTTCCTACTGGCGGTGACGTCACGACCACGACCCCCAGCCGGACTTCGTACCCGTTACACTATTAAAATAATTTCCCAAATTTAAAATAAATGTAGACATAGTAGTCAGTCACAAACAATGGATGTGTAAATATTAATAAATAAGTTCCACTCATGGATGCTTATAAACGTTCATGACTCAAGTACAAAAGAACGTGTTCGTCTCCACGACACGAACAGTGCCCTTATAGGGATTCGTGCTTTGGTTTTGTGGTTTCTAACTACTAAGTTAAGTGGGGCCTCTTATGGTTAAGACACGAGTAGGCAAAAAATGTGCCTAAAATGCGAGCCGTTTTAGTTCTTAGAGCCGACAAATAAAAACGAACGTATTTATTGTACCTATTTATTTGTGTTATACTACGTGTTTCTGACTGGCTCGATGGCGCATTCAGTAGTGACCCTGCCCCATGCGCCAAGAGTTGTGGGTTCGATCCCCACACAGAACAAACATTCGAATGCCTGTGTTTGTTCTGTGTCTGGGTGTTAATATTGAATATTTAAGTATATAGATATTTGTAATACCACTGTTGTTTCTGATATCCGTAACACAAGTGCTTATGCTACTTACCTCGGAGTCAGACCGATGTATGTGATGTAATATAATATTTGTACTATTAATCCAGCAGTGAGTCTGACGAGTCTGATTTTTTCCAATCAAATGGCACTCCCGAGAATCCTTAGATCAGTCTGTTCTATTTTGATTTTATTTTTCGTCAGTGTTTTTGTAAACACAACACACATATACCGAGAAATTGATGCAGCACTCAAACTTATTTTATATATACTCATATTGATCACAGGCGTGCGTTAAAATGGAAATTATTGAAAAATCACTGACCAATCGCAAAACACGGTCGGCATTATGTTTCATTCCAGCATAGATTGCCGCAGCCACAGCATTGCAGTACACAATTTATAAGGAAATAACATGGAACAATCAAGATGAATCTCTCCCAACTAACTTTGTTTGTTTATTAACATTAAATGGATACATTACTAGGCAGAGCGCCAGAAGTTTGCGCCAAAAAACTTCCGTTATTTGCCATGGGGATCGCTTTCTTTTTGACACATGGGAATAGTTCATTTCTCATTTTATTACTGTTGGCATACAATCTAGTAGTCTAATAATAAATGATCACCTGATAAAACGGGGACGTTTCGTATATTAAAAAACAATATATTGCTGACTTTTATAAAATCTTCCTAATAAATTTATCAAGTATATTGAATTTGTCTTTTTGCTTAACTGCTCAAATACACAAAAATTTAGCAAGATAAAGCGTATCAAAGTACCGGTGAAAGCTTTAAGCTTTGAAAATTTATAGCGTATAGTGACGTCACGCTAAGTATCATCTAATGATCTGTACCTTCGTATTTTTGTGTTTACTCTACAAAGGATATAAAATACGTATTCAATACGTATTTGTAATGTTATTAAGGGATTTATCTTTACATCAACGCCAAGACAAATGTTGATGAAACACATTTGCCTCGGGTTTGGCTACTTGTTGTACCTTATCTGATTCTGGTTCCATAACGCGGGTGTTTAAACATATAAACAGAAGAACAAAACCTTTTAAAATTGTTTCTTTTTGTTTTAAGTACAGATACTTTCACATGAATTGGAAAATAAATGCATATGATTGTCCTTTGAATACACAAACAAAGATTTTAAGCTTAATTGTTTGTATAAATCGGCTGATTTTACTCGATTAATGCAGATTAAATAAACTGTATTTTTATTAAGGCATAAAGTAAAATTTTAAAATAAATAGACAAAGAATTATAGACTTTAAGTAACGACAAAGCCTATAAACACAAAACTGAGAAATTGAACGTGTCCCGTTTGACATAAAAATTCAACGGTAATAAATTGCTCACACAAAGAGTACCTAATTGTTCCAGGAAATCCCGATAGAGCCCATAATATATTATATTAACGATGGAATCTTATGCTTAAGCCAACGCAGTAAGATTTATAAGCTGTTTTAAACCATATCGCTGGCTATATCCGGGTGTCACAATCAGATATTCAATGTGCTACGAAAGAATACAATTTTTTTTAAGACTTTGTATTAAATCTCGACTAAGTTTTTGTTTATTCTCAGAGAAACCCCCCCTGAACAAAGACGCTGCAACTGTAAACTGCAACGGCATATTCAAATTAAAGCTGGATTTTCGTTACCGACTAACGGGCATATCATTATGTATCAGACGACATTACATACATTGATCTGATTCCAAACGAAAGTAGCTTATGCACTTCTCTTATGGACATCAGAATAAATGGTGGCATCACAAACTTCCAGACCCAATATGAATATCTGTTTCATTAACAAGTATTTGATCCAGTGCGACTATCAAACCCGCTCTCCTTGCGTTCGATTCCTAGTTAGAACCATAGACTGGTGTCTAGGATTTTTTATAAATACTAGTAGTCGCTCTGTGGTCAAAATTCGACCATAATTAGTTTTTCTATTTAATTTATTTGTAATGCATTATTTACTAAAATATTGGCTGTTTGCTCTCCTTCCATGAATTTTTCTTAATATAGATAAATTTTATGCATGCTCCTCCGTGTACATAGTTTATGCTTCGCGTATTTATTTATAGATTGGTAAAGGTATCAAACCGCCCTGGCCACCCTGATGGTAAGCGGTTACATTAACCTATTCAGAGGGACACCTCTGATGATGTGTTGCCGACCTCGCAAGTGCCTTCATAATAGAACCCTTTTTGAAGAACAACAAGCAGTAGTTTCTGTGTATTTTTTAACGCTTGATTTCGCCTTATCTAAGTTTCAGTTGCAGTGTACATCAGAGGCAGTCAGAACTGTCGGACGCGTCATTCGTTCGGTTTATTTCTGTCTGGCGCAATGGTGTAAGGTCAACTCGAAATGAAGTCCACTCATAAGTTATGGGTCAGTTGTGCTGTGTTGATTGAATTTTTAATTACTCTGGCACATCAACTCATTGGTAATCCCTTAATATAACGTAATAAACCCTTAATTTAACGTAAATCCGTCTTCATTAGGTATAAAGAGTTTAGTAAGCATAAGTTATTTCAACCAGTTTTAGCTAAAAATAATATTGAACTATAAAATTCAGATGAGAATTGTGAAAAAGTGACAAGTACCTAGCTCGCTATATAAACAATCACAAATCAAATACAACATTAATTGTGATTTACGTCTTTCTAGACGAAGAACACAGTAAGCACAAAAATAATTACATAATGAAAGAACAAGAGAAAAAATAAAAGAGGGAAACTGTTTTTGAGATGTATTTTATGAGTGTGAGTTATGTTGATGTATGCTTATACGGCATGTTCTGTTAATTAAATAGTTTTATTATGTGGTAATTTTTGAAACATTAAACGTATGTACAAGTTAGTTACTCCTCTACGCCAAATTGTTTTTTGTGTTAAGATCTTATCTTAAACACAGAGGTAAATAGAAAGCTGCATAACCAAACTAGCTAAATCAACTCGTTTTGGTAAAATCTTTGAGCATGTCGACTCCGGAAACCAGTTCTCTAGTAAATTCGTCTCCTATTCCGATTAAAAATGCACTTAAGTTGAAATGAGCGTGAGCGTCAGAATTGTCGGACAGGTCATTCGTTCATTTATTTCGGCCTGTCGGAAGCAAAGCGACTGCGGAACAATCAATACAAATCGAAATATAGCAAGGATTCATTCACGGTTCAAAGTTCAGCGGAGCTGCGTATCGGGTGACTTTTAATTGTTCCTCGGTTTGAACCTTTTTTTATATCAGCCTAGCATTAGTAGGGCCTTTTCGCCTGCTGGAAAATTTTGGACAAACAATAAAACAGTAAATTATTAGGAAAAAAATATATCTTATTCTCTCGGCTTTTCTCTTGTTAATGTAGAGTTTTCTTCACCCCGGAAACAAGCCTTTTCCCGATCATAATTACATGAAGACTATTATAAATTTCGTGGTCATCAACTGAGTAGTTAAACGCGTACAAAATCCGTACATGTGTTCGTTTAAAAATGCAGCTTAATTTGAAATGAGCGCGCGTCACAGTCAACAGTCAGATCTGTCGGACGGGACATTCGTTCGTTTATTTCCGCTTGTCAGAAGCAAAGCGACTGCGAACAGCGGGGTCAACTCGAAATAAAGTGGCCACTCATCATGTAGGTCAGTGGTTAACTATATCTGTCGCTGAGCATAGAGTTCAATCGTTACATTAGAAAGCCTGTATTCATATAATTATGTAGAAATTATATCTGCAAAATATAATATCTACATAATTATATGAATATATGTACGTAGTCACCAATTATCAGTATTGATTGTTCCTGGGCCATCTCGACTGAGGAAGCACCACCTTGTCACAGAAAATCAACGTCAAATAGCAGCTGTGCTTCTGGGTTTCACAATTGAGCAAGAGTGCCGGAGGCTCAACCCCTTTAAGTGAGGAATTACTGATAGATCGTACGCTTTCAATGGGTAGTATTTTCATACCAGCGGGCGACCTGCTAGCTTTTTTGTCGCCTCTAATATAAAAAGTGCAAACTCTAGGTGTGTTATCCATAATTAGGGATCCACTTTTTTCTTTACCGTTACGATATCACGCAGAACAACAAAATTGCTACAAAAACCGTCAGATTAACACACAAACTTATTATTCCTAATTAGTATAGTAGTTATGAAAGCACAGATAGGTAGGACAGTAGCTTGAGTGTAATAAGACATGCTTAATCCAGTTATATGGATCATAGTCGAAGCGAACCCCGAGTAAGCACGCTCGAAAACTGATAATGTCTTACATATCATAACACACAAGGATAGGCAGAGTCAAAAAAGGCAGCAAGCCTTTTCTTCCTTCATTGTTCAACTCAAAATTCATCAAAATATGGTATAACAAGAGCTGCAAGTAACTGGTTTATAATCTTCGCTCAGTTTGTATTAACATTTCATTTGACTGAGTCCTACGTTATAAGTAGATGCTTATGCAACGATAGAACGAAAATATATTTAAAAGCAGAAATGAAACCAAGCAGAATTGTTTTGATAATCGCCGGGAGTTCCGCCGACACAAAGGCGCGATCGTATCTCGGTGGCGACTGTACAAAGCAGAAACAATCTCGTCACGTCGGTTACTTATGATGGGTCCGACTGTACCGAGGACATTCAAACAAATGTTTATCTGAGCGTTGTTGATGTTTAAACCGGGTATTTAAATTTTATATGAAAGTCAACTCAGAAATACACTGAACTGACGAGCTTGTATACTTACGAACGTAAATATTTTTTTAGCGAATATAAGACGCCATTTGACGAAGAAATGACCACTGCACTTATAATAATTGGTCAGTCAAAAAGGAGATATGTTAATCGTCAATTATATCCATCTAACCTAACTCGATTTTTTTTCTGGCTGAATATGGTTTCTGGTCTAAATAGGATGGGGATGACATTGTGGTCTGTGCCGTCAGCGAGGTGTTTTGGAGTAGTCCCGCTATGGGGAATCAAAAATCTGCGCCGCGCCCGAATTACAGGTTTAGGACCGGTAGTTGCTCTGAGTCCGACACACCCGTGTAGGCCAAACCTAGGTTTACATGGACGGTTCATTACTCATATAAAGAAGTAAGGTACATATATACAGAACTACTTAGCGTTAAGTGTTAACTTAGTGGATGGTCGTAGTTGCACATGCCGACTTTGGAGACTGGTCTGCTCTGGTCAGGCCAAATTTTTGCTTTGTTTGTTTGATTTTCACAATAGGCCCTTTTATTGAGATACAGTTCAAAGTTAATTATGATTTGTACAATCTATTAATAATGTTGAAAAGAGTAACTACAGAGTTTCTTGGCGGATTCTTCTTAGTAGAAACAATATTCCAAACCGGTGATGTGGTAGAACCATAGGTTAAACATGTATCTACATATGTGGAACATTCGTAAGAGTGTTTCTTTGAAACATATATTAATAAAGAGTTTGACATAAACCTTGCAGCTAGAACTGTTTCTGACACAACATTATTTCTGCCAATGCTGCGACAGCGATACAATCATCCGGTCCCAGCCAGTACAATTATATAAATCACATCTTATTGTTATTCATGCAAAACGTCTGCTGCCTAACTAACTTCCTTATTTATGGGATGGGGGGGGGGGGTTGATAAGCAGATTTTTAGGGTTCAACCTTTGTTATTCGGCAATCGAATACTGAGGTAGCTTTTTTTCATTACTAATCTATTCCCAATTTATTTTCAACTAAAAGAGCATTCTGCTTCTTGTAGGTACTCGACCCTAGGTAGGGATTGTTAACATTATATTATGTACATATTTTACAAAGCTATTTCAATGTTTGAATTCGAGATTAGCATCAATATTTTAATTCTGTGTGCCGGCAGTGGCTGAGTTAGTTTTAGGTCCCTACTCGTACATGTCAAATGTGGGATATTTTGGTAATTTATGAAATTTATCTTACAATAATTTCAACCACAGGTAAGGGTAAACGTATTATAGCCAATCGACTGCTACGACGTTAGATACGCCCCTATGTCCCAGTGTCCTCGAAAAATGTATAGCTTTTTGAAGATGTCCTGTTTTGATCTGACATAAAATGGGCACGTTTGTTAACACCTTCTGACCAACCAATATTTAGGATCAATCGATTTTCAGCAGGGGACATCTGTAGTGTTACATTCTCTGAAAGAGGACTTCATTGTAACTATAGTCCATTTCACCTAAGATGAGTTCCGTGACACTTTGAATTTGACGTTATAATCCATTTCACCTAAAAAGATTTTCGTGACACTTTGAATTTGACGTTAATAGTTATGCATACGTATAACAAGCACTCGATTATACAACTCGTTCTAGTGCAGTGAGTGAGATTTAAAACTCAATAAATAAAAAAGTCGATTGACTTTTTTATTTATTGAGTTTTGAATCCTGATTAAAATGTAAATTATTTAAATGATTTATTTTTATATTAATACTGGTATTCTCACGTAAATATTATGCATTAAGCGCACGCAATTAGAAGACTCGGAATAATCCAAATAAGGATGGTTTGTTTATGTTTGTGTCTTATGGGACACTTTTTCGGTTAAAATGACGCTTATGAAATATCTTTAGTGAAATATCCTAACTCGATGAAAAGATGCACACCATATAGATTAATGATTCTGTGCAGACATCTGCACAAACAACTACCTTATTATATTTTAATAATATCGTCCTATTCTGTAACATCGTACGAAATAATAACTTAATACTCAATGCATAATATGCACAAAGTATTAAGCTTATACTATCATACTTATCTACTAAGATCATATCTTAGTAAATAAGATACAAAAAAATTAAGCATTTTGCCTGCCTATTTATTTGTTATCGCTAATATACGAAACAGCTCAACAAATTTTAATGGAATATTTGCAGATACCTAGCATTGTAAGAAGTAAAATAGTATAACTTATTTAAAACAAGTAACAAAATAGTATAAGTTAGGTTATAGTAAAACAGTTATGGTTCTCCGAAAATATATATATAATTATAATTATAAGCTGGAGCTACTTAAAGGCAGTGAGCTCAGTCGATATACCCCATTCACTAACACTCTGGAATATACCCTCAACTGTACCAAGAGTTCTCGGAGACCAACACGGTCAACTGATTCGCCCTGGTATTACGTAGAAACTAGATATAATAGTAGGTACCAGATTTAAAGATAACTGAAATGATATAGTGAAACAAGAGTAACAACGCTGAGAAACTGTACTGAAGAAAATAAGAAAGATATATAACGTTTCATTTTAGTTGTGACTTAAACTAATGTACTAAATGTGTTACTTTACTAACATGGCGTAGATAGAGAGGAGAGTTCGCGATTTTTGGTGCAACGATTCCAATTCCTCTTAACACAATTCTACATACATATCTAACATTACACCCGTAATCCCCGAAGGGGTAAGTAGAGTCAAAGGGACAGCAAGCCTCTTTAACAACATTCAGCCAATAATAAAACTGGGATGGGTTAGATGGAAAATTGTGAAAAAGTAGTGAGAAGGGGCTACCTCGTCGCCTTACATAATCCTAATTTTGATTAAAGCTGTTAAATTTAATCCTGCCCCTTAGGCTCTGCCTACCCTTTCAGGGATAGCAGATGTGGTAGTACGTATGTTATATGTATTAAAATGTATAATCTATAAAAAAAAAAAATCTCGGAACCTCTAATAGCATAGTCGACTCACGCTTGACCAGGTTTCTAGCCCCAGTGACGAATGTGGATTGCTGCGTTAACGATTTGGCTTTGTTTCTGTCGGTTCGTTGCTGATGCTAATGAGTTCGGCGTGAGAGGAATTTTGAGCCAAAATCCTTTGGCATTGAACTGATTTTTGTTTATATTTACTTGCCTCCTTGCTCTTTTGGCAGAGGGAGTATTCGCAAAAGCCAGATATTTTGTAAAGCCTAAAGTATGTACATATTAGCTATGTGATTCTCTTAGTAAGTGGTTGCAGTTCTCTTATGGTTTTCTCCTAGTTTTGTAGTTTAAGAATAATACGGAGGATTCCTGCACAATTAAGAGTTCATAATAATACAGTTACGGTACAACATTAATAGATAATTTAATTGAAATGTAGGTATATGCTGTGAATGCTTACACATATACCCGTAATTTCTGAATGATTAGGCAGATTTCAAATAGTAACATTTTCGGGCAGTGCTTGCCTATCATTAAATTCTCTTGTCCACATGTGTTTCCTCTAAATCACAGACCAACATGGGATAATAGTTTTCCGTTTACACTAACCTGTAAAAGAATAGCCAACTCGGCAAGTAAAACCCACGGGTCTATGGCTCGGGCCAACTATTTTCCTTAATGCCCTAGTTCATTTCAAAACTGTGTTTGTTTTTCCACAAAATAACGGAGCTTGCAGACAATATTACAATACTACAATCAAGGGAATCTGTGCTCCAGTTGTATGATTTTCTGCTTAAATCGGTTAATTAACAATGTCGGGTAAAAAAGAATCGTGTATTAATACCGTGAGCAGCTTTGAAAGTTAAGCACCTGAAGTATTGTGAATGAGAAATGATATAATAATAGACAGAGTAATAATGCTCCTTGGATTCTGCTTACTCCTGAGGAGATCCCTGAGGGGAGAGACGTAATTGTACATGTACAATATCTAATTTCAGCAGCGCATTGTACGATGTATTAATCTTTTGACAAGCCAATTAGATAACCCTAACTGTTATAGTAGATATAGTAAATTTAACTAGTCACCACAGTGCAAACGAACCTTAAGTAACAATCACATTAGAAAAAACTCTCAACGCCTCACTCAATCAGATTTACTCTGACAAATGTAGCTGGCTTCATCGGCATTACCCAGCGGGCTAATGGCTTCGTAACGCGAATGTCGGCAGTTACCCAAATGATTATCATGGCCGGGCTAATAAAGTGCGTGTTCCGAGCTCGCGCTGATTATACCTGCGGGTTTCGAGGGATATTTCAACACCGGTGAACATTTTGGGAGGGAAAAGAGAAAGTGGTAAATTCGTGCCGGAACAATACTTTCTATTGAGTGGTAGCATACAAGGGGTACGGGTTCAAACGCGGGCGTCTGGGTTTTTAAAATTGTATTTACAGTACTGACGTACATATTATTTGTAAAACTATCAATATTGACTTATACACACATACATAACATCACGCCCATAATCCCCTAAGGGGTAGGCAGAGTGAAATGACTTATATTTTAAGTATATATGCCAGTATTGTATAATAAACAATAGCCCTAAGAATTTGCGCGTGAACGGACAGACATGCTTAAATACTTATACGTGTAAACATCTATGACTCGAATACAAAACCTCATTGTTGTGTTCGTGTGATGAACACGAACATTTGCCTCTTACGAGATTTAAACCCGTGCCATTTGTTTTATGGCTACAGTCTCTAACTACCTCTGTAATAAGTATAAATTTGCAAGGCAAGAATTCATAGATTCCATTATCCAGAACTCTATTAACCCCTGAAGCCGAATAAAGTCCACGAACATTCACGGCCACTTTTCCATTTAAAAGCTAGATCTAAGTAAGGAAGCCATTCTCTAATTGTGCCCGGGCGACTGTAAAAGTCTGCACACAAAAGTACGGACATCGGAAGAATCGTTGTTGGCGCATTCCTTACTACACCCAGCGTTTTGAACCTGTATCAGAGAATAGGTAGGTATTTTTTATATTAATATATTGTATTATATTATAAAATCCCTATTCTTGTCGTATGTTGGTCTGGAACTTAAAAAATGCACACTCCGTTCCCCTCCTATATAATATAATAATATTTCGGGTTTTCGGTATGTGATTGTAAAGGCGAAGCGGTAGCCACTTATAATACTACAACAACATATTAAAAATTTTCTGTCTAAGCCAGCTCAGTTTTATTTCTGGTTGAATGTGTATGTTGAATTACGAGCGTGATGTTATATATGTATGTAGGTTGCATTGTACATACGCAGGTATATCCTCCGATTTTGGTCACAGTGACTAATCTCAATGTTGCTGATTAGCCAACGATGCTGGAAATAAGCGTCTGCGCAAACATAGGTGCACTCTCTGTTTCATCACTCTCATAATCAGGTAAGCAGGCAACCCGACATGACCGGAGAGAGGCTAACTATTTAACGCGCTTTCTCACACACGAGAGTGAAAAACCGCTAACTTCCGGACTGTAGGTTAGTACTGAGTAATTTCAGTAATTAAAACACCCAGCCACAAATTTTGGTCTGACCCGGGATTTAAACCCTTTTGGTCTTATGGTGGTTTCTTCCAATATACTAATGAGGCAGTCAATCTTCGTTGTTCTATTGGTAGCATTGAATTTTTTCATAAAGGTAGCAAACGAGCGTATGCCCTGCCTAGCGGTACGCGATCAGTGATCACCATAGCCTAAAGGTGCTTGCTATACAGGAGGTGTCACTCCCACGTTAGCAGCCCTTTAAAAGATCGCGCCGGCGGCTTAAAGGATAAGAGCGCAAGGAGCACACTCATTCCCTTATTCTCAAGTGTTAGAACCTTCGGTATTCTCAGTCACCGAACGATTCGTAGCAGTTTGAGAGCCGTTACCGTAAAGTTTTTTCCCTGAGAGGGAAGCCCTAGCGGAGCCGGCCTAATCATGCCAAAGTGGCTTGAACTTAGCTTTAATCCACATTAACAATGTAATAACGAAAGTAGCTCTCTCTGTCAGTCTGTCTGTCTGTTAATTCTTTACGCTTGAACTGCTAAAAAATGTAGTGCGCTAAGAGTATAAACGTTAAGAGAGCCCGTAGGCTATTTTTCCCAAAAATATTGGTGTATCCCATGGAATGCATGATAGAGTCTCAGACCTAATGTCATAATGTGACCGAATGCAAGTTGGAACCAAAATCCAATTGCATATAAATGTGTGGGAATTACTCATGATAACACATTTCTGTGAAGTCAAAGCACTCTTATTAATAACTAGCTGACCCGGCTTTTTTCTTAAAAAATCTTTCTTCAATTTTATTTACATAATTAAATAATAAATATAAATATCCGACGACATCACATACATTGATCTGATTGGAGGGGCGGGGGGGGGGGTCGAACCCACAACTCTTGGCGCATGGGGCAGGGTCACTACCGAATGCGCCGGTCGAGCCAGTCAATTACGACAACGCCCTAACGTCATAGAGGAATACCATCGCTTCTGCGATGTTAATCCGACACTGCAGCAGCATAAGGTTGAGACTGGGACTTAGTTAAAATAATTAAATATCATTATATACCCGTAATCCCCGAAGGGGAGGAAAGTTTGCTGCTCTTTGGGCTACGCCTAACTTTACAATTGTACTTGACAAGCGTCACAAACCCAAAACAAATGCCCAGTACACCATTCCATAGTCTCATTTTACAAAATTCTAGGCAAGTAATACATTAGTCCTAGTCAAACACATGGAAATGTAATAATACGTTTTATACGAAATTCCCCGCCATGCCGACTATGTGTTTGTGTGTCATCTTGTTATTGTCAAAAGATACATTTGATTTTTACTAATCCTCCATTTTATGCAATATTTGCCGGTAAAATGCGTACGAAAGACGTGGTCCGCACTCGTGTCCTGGCGCAAAATGAATTGTTTGTATATTCTATTGCGAGCGACTAACCGTTAGTAATTTGAGGAATGTTATAAATACATTTACATTCCAATCATGAATTGTGTGGAACCAAAACAATGCAACAGTGCTGGCAATTTTACAATTCGTTCGTGCTATCCCATCTCATTGATCATAACCACAACTGTTTTGATTTCTATTATCCGTTATGTGGTAATTAAATAATTTTATGTGATTGTTAATCAGATATCATATATGAAGATCTCATTATTGATTAGCTGTCCAGAACAGACAAAGCTATTTAAAACACTTTCAATATTTTCACGCCTGCACAATTTTGTTGCTGTGCCGGTTCCATGCCGCTAGATTGCAGTCCCTACTAGAGATTGCAATACTGAATCAAGCAATTAACTGGGTCCAGCACAATCTTAGCTCTGCTGAATCCAGCGACATGTGCTTTTAACCACGTATGGGACTGGGGTAATTGAGACAACAGTTGATAAAAGTCTCAACAACCCTATCACGTCGGGTTCATTAAATATCACCGCGTATGGGACTGGTGTGGAATGAGACGAAAGTTGGTAAATGTCTGATTTAATTACCGTCGTGTCACAGTTTATATATCTCTCAATCGGTTAATGAGCCTATTTACTCATGTTAGGTTTAATACGTGGAGTACGTGCTGTATTTTAACTACGTGCGGCAATGCGGCACATGCTGGTTCCATGCCGTGTTTTTATTTCGTCACTCTCTCAAAACCAAAGTGATACAAAGAATGAACTTGCTGTTCCAAATCATAGACTCCAAAAAGTGGTAATTCATTTATTGGTCTAAGTATTAAAATGTTCAATAAACTACCACAAAGTATTTTAACATTACCCTTACATAGATTCAAATTATGCATTAAATCATTTTTAATGAGTAAGGGCTATTACAAGATCGAAGAATTCCTCAATGACAAAGATTTATGGTTAACTTCATAATGAATTGTTCATCTGCAGTGATATCTAGTCTTAAGTGTAGATTAATTAAGTTTACAAAATTGTATAATTGGCATTTAAAAGAGTAACTATCGAGTTTCTTGTCGGTTTCTTCTCGATAGATTCTACCTTCCGAACCGGTGGTAGAATTGTTCTTTTTTTTGTATATTGACTATTTATAAGTGCTTTCTTGAAGCCTACATAAATAAAGATATTTTGAATTTGAATTTGATATGATCTCAAACCACGATACATTGTTGAATCAGTCGCAAAGCGGAACAAACCCCCAAGATTGCACTTTCGGGCACTTAGTGGAAGTCAAAACGTACGGAACTTAAAAGCCAGCGCGGCTCAAATTGTTCCCCGCTGCCCCGGCGACCATTGTCAACCCCGGACAGATAAAATGTTTAGAATTTGTTTCATTACTTTGTCCACTGTAGTGTCGTGTCGTAGTCGTGTCTGTCTATCCTGTCTTCGTCTTTGTACGGAGTTTGTACTTGAACGCGGGATTTTTTTTCTAGTTTTCTCGATGCTTTTGGAAGGAGTATTCAAAATAAAATTTTATTAATGAATGTAATGCATGTTATTAAGAAGCTTGTCTACCAAGTCGTCGTAAGGCGACTGTATTGGATTTGTGACTATGTAGATAAGCGACTTGCCATTCCTTTGTCACAAGCTTCTATCTATTTCAATTCCATATTATTTTTAGCATAATGTGGCTTCAGGTGCGTATTGCTCTTTGGACTCTACTGACCCTTACAGGTATTGTGGGCGTATTGATATGCAGTGTAAACGCGTATCACGCAAATGCAATTTGAATATCTACAAACAAAATAATGGATGAAACCCCCTCGTTATTACTACTAAATTGAGTCACTTTCTAGTTTGGACCAATAAGCTGAGCAATACTATAATACAACAGTATCTTACTCGCAGTATTAAGTAAAAGTTTCTAACATTACAATACTCGTAACAAGCAGTAAGTTTTGCAGGAACTCGAATGCACTAGTGAGCCCCTCAAGAGAAGTTTACTCATTTTGTATCTCGTTTGCATTTGATATTGAGTTATTTGATGGTTCCGGCCTCTTGGTATCTAAACCTAGTTCTCATATTTCTAACTATTCAAATTGTTTTGTCACGTTTTGCATTCTAAACACCCTCCCATCATCATTATGCTCATATTTTATTATGCTTTAAGTTGGTATGTGAATAGAACATATGTTCCATTATCAATATGGGGTAAAAATTTTGACCACGATATTTTATCGTTAATTATTCAAGTCTCGCAACGCCAAAACTTATCTGTTATAATTATGTAAATATTTAATATATGTTTACTGATAATATCAGCTACTTACTAATTGTTTCTACATATTTCCATTAAATCAAAAACATGACTGTGTTACATTCATGGCACATACTCGTACAGCATTCGAATCGAGTCCACGCACGCGCCGGAAATAGAATTAGAAATATAATCCATGTCAAACACAACCCAAAATTCAGGCTACTGCAAAAATCCATAAAAATCCAGTTAACAATCGTTTTTTTTCCTAAACGAAATTCCGTTTTCGCGGCTGCCGTCCCACCGCGAGTACCAGGCTAACATGAAAAGAGAAGCGCTCTCTAACACCGGAAAGCACGACGACCATTCGCAACGCGCGGTCTATTCTAAACCGACTGCGTCCAGCCTACCCAGACCTCCCGGACCCCTTTCTTCCTTTAGCACATGTTTCGTGTCCGTAAACGGCATTGGAGCCGTTGAGACCAAAATACGTTGGTCGCGCGAAGCCGATTTTCCAAAGGACGCGGAAAAAACTATTAAACAATTCTGCACTCCTAGTAATTTTTTCCGGCTTGTACAGTTTATTGGCTTCCAATTTCCGAAACTCATGTAACTTTGTTGTTATTTCCTATTTTTATTTAAGCGAGTTAAAACCTTTTGCAATGTTGCAAGTATTCTTAGTAATGCAAGTAGTAAGCGATGTTATCGATATACGCTTTTGTTTCTTATTATAACACAAAACCATAAAGATTATTCAGCTGTATAAATTTAGAATGATTAGATATGACTACTGTCGAGACTAAACGCGATATGCATTATGATACCTAGTGATAATGCAACGTGAAAGTTAAAAAAACATATATTTAAATGATTGTTTACAATACCAAACATCATATTGTTACTTGCTTCATTATTTATGTATGTAAAATGGCAAAGCGTAATAACTATCTCGTTCATCTCTTTATAATCAACTTTCTTAACAGTTATCATTTTAAACCTTAATATAATATGTTGAACTTTGTCAATTTTATACGTACACTATTTTAAACTACTACATGAACTTACAAGCGATAGTTCCTTTCAACTTCAATTTTATTTCATAGGCAACAAGGCAACGGCGTTGACAGCCGGAAATAGCCGGCCAGCGCTTGCGCCGTATCCGGCATGTGGCTCGCAGACTGAAACATTCACGAAAGCGTCTCGGTCGAACGTTTAGTTTTTTTCCTAATCTAATCAAGGTAATAGAAATGTTCGAACTTAGAAATAAAGTATCAACCGTGCTTTTTGTCTAGCATGTCGTAAAAATCAACTTAGAACATCATGTTTGTAATTGAGCAGGCGTAGCCTCTTGTTACTACTTTTTCACAGTTTTCTATTTAATTCTACCTAAATAACATCACGCCCATAATCCCCGAAGGGGTAGGCAGAGTCAAAGAGCCAGCAGGCCCCTTTAACCGCATTCAGCCAATAAAAAACTGGGCAGTGTTAGATGGAAAATTGTGAAAGGTAGTGACAAGTGGCTATCTCGTCGCCTACACAATCACATACCCAAAACCCCATATACCATTAGTCGCCTTTTACGACAATTTACTCAATTTATTTTTGTCTGAATATGGTTTATGAAGCTTATCCCTCCTTTGAGTCTGCCTACTACTTCGGAATTGTTATTTGATAGTATGAAGTTATGTATGTATGTATTATTAAAGAATCAAAATTTTGATTCAGTTTGATACAAACATATCCAATCAACTACTATTATCCCCGCAGATTGCTAATGCGCCTGGTCGCCATATTGGTGACGTAATCGTGACGTATCGAACACTCAGTACCGTTCGCAAAACTGACCAGCGAGTATTGCGGGTGACGTCACGTGGGTGTTAATTAGACAAGGTTCCAGCGCATTAGCAATCTGCGAGGATTATATATTCCCAACAAAAAGTCTTATATCTTATAATAAGTTTTGCAACAATCCCGCTCTGTAACGTATAAAAATAATTATGAAAACGAAACATTTATACTGTGAAAAACAATACTTCGCTCTCCACAAAATAAATAACGAGTTTCCAAAGAAATGTAGGCACTTCCATGCATCTTCTAGGTAGCGGCGCGGCGGTTCGAGGTATTTAAAATCCAGTGAAGTAAGACCTCTGGTATCACTACTGATTTCCCTTGCAGGTACTATTTTCAGTTTCGCGAAGGGAAACGAGGTAGATACTGTTGTGCTGGTTGGTGAGTATATATTATTAACACGCGATACTACGTTTGTGGCTTTCTGTGGAATCCCATGGTGTTATTTGATGGGAAGAACACGTGCAGAATTGAGGGATGCTTCATTAAAATGTATGTTCATGTCGTTCTTACGTGAAAGATTTTGCGATGATATTTCTATGATGAGAGTGCGATGTTACAATTTTATTGGTTCTCTGGGAAAACGCTCTGTTAATGAGCGTTTACAAGGTTTAATGTTATTGGTCTCTATTCTAGCTATTTGATAATTCGCTTTCGTTTATCGTCGTGTATGTCGTTTCTTTGATCTTTATCCCACCATTATCAATGGGGATGTTGACAAATGTTATCAATTCATGTAAAGTTATGTTTTATACATTAAAGACTAATTAAAAACCTATTAATAACATTTAAAAAAAATATATTTATTCATCATAAATTAAAGAAAATTAATTTAAATTGGGATGTTAACACCATTATATTTAATTTTGAAATATCAATTCTGAAAAAGAAAGTATCGTAGTATGCTGTTAAGTCTTATTGATTTTGTATCATATTGAGTCTAAGATTTTTAATTCGACAAAAACTGCTTAATATTAAGTCAGTTGACTATACAAACAAGTGACGTCACACGTTGACAAGCCCATACAAAATCTATGAAGTGATTTCGTTTTGACAGCTCAATTGACTAGCCAGTCAACATCCCTATTGCGTTTTTTAATACCCATTATCACGTAACCGCGAACGCCCATCAAAGCGCGATGACATCACTGACAAGCTGACTTAACTATCATACCAAACTTAAAAGTATTACCGAACATGTTACTTTGACAGAGCGTGATATTGTTTATAGGTATGTGACGTAATCATAGTTACATGACAGTTTTAAGCGTTATGGTGAAATGAAAAAAAAACTAATTTTAATAAAACGTAGGTAATTAAAATTAGTTTTATTGAATTTTACGTATTTTTTCTAATAATTATTAAAATTAGTTTAATTGAAATTTTACGTATCTATGAAAGAAAATGTTGAACATTATGATTGATTTGTAATTTGTTACATTTAAATCGCATTTTTCTAAAACTGTATTTATTGTATTTTAAAAATGTTTCTTATTTTTACACAGTTAATAATAATTAGGATTAAGTCGATTTTATGATTATGTAACAACTTTTTAAACTTTTGCACATAACTCAGCATAATTCTATTTTTAGCTAGAAGGGGTTAAAGGGGCTTACAACTTTTTGGATTTCCCGTTCCCTTCCGGGAATTACGGACATGATGGTAAACAGTCGCATTCGGAAATACAATAATATATATAAGCAACATTAAATGACTACTACATTACTCAAACAATTTTTCAAATCAGGTAAACTACGTAAGGTACGTTTACACAACATTAATCTCTTCCGCAGTTTCCGTGGTTAAGTGAGAGAGTACAGATTATCAATTTACATTGTATAAAATACCAATTGTACCCGCAAACTCCTCAACAGAAAAAATTGCAAAAGTATCCAGCCAGTACATTCCATGACGTCACTCAACTGGCGTCTACCGACAAAGCAATACTCTCGTCTCTTTTTACATCAAATTTGTTCGTTCCACACTGAAATTAGTTTAAGCTCCGAGTAAAATTGGGCTCTAAATGTTTAACGTGTTTTTCTGCCTGACTGTACACTTATATTTGGGCTCATTTTGTTTGATTCAGTTTTGAACAAAGTTTTTCGTTCGTTGATTGAGCCAATCCTGAAGCATTGAAAAGTTATTCCGGTAGATATACATGCATAGTGTCACGCCTGCCATCTCCGTAAGGGTATGCGCAGGAGTAACAAGCTCCTTTTATAAATTTTAGCTTAAAATACAATCAAGTTAGGATGATTTTGTTGAAGTTGTGAAGAAGTAACGACAAATACCTGTTTGTGAAGCCTAGGTATCAATTTAGCTGACTTATTCAACCAAATGGCAGTGTCATTTTACAGCATATACTATGTAATAATCTCAGAAAATTGGTTATGTTGTGTAGCCATAGCTTACCATCAGGCCGATAGGGAAATGCTAATTCCTTGCCTCTGTGGCATAAAAAACTAAGACTTAAAAATATCATTGACATGCATCACAAGTCACATATAAATATTTTATGTTTTGTACTCGAATTTGTTTTGAGTATGAGGTATGAGGCCAGAGCTCTTGAATTAAGCTCTCATTTCTAGATCGCCCTAAAAGAAACTAAAGTAACTTGAAATTCCCGTAAATTTAACTCAATACATGTTTACGACTTTAAAGCTCATTTAACACAAATTCCACTCTCCGAGTTGTATTACTTTTAGTCTACCTAAGGGTATATCGATGCTTTAACATTTAGCCTTAGGTAAGTTAACACGATGCAAGCTCAAACGCACGAACAAATCCTTGCAACTTCAACGCTTGTAAGCCATTAATATAGTGGTGCCGTCTTGGTTAATGTTAATTATGTATTATATCGATACATAATTTAGTAAATTAATGCTTTATTTTCATGTAAATAATTACATACCAATTTTACTATAGGTTTTCTATGTGGATACTTAATAATATACAACGTGTAATGTTAAATGCGCAAAACCTCAGACACCCCAAATGATTTTTAATTCAATTGACCTAATTATGAAAGATTTTTATTAAAAAAAAAATGTTTAAAGATTTTATGTGATGTTTTAGTTGTACTGGCACTTCTGACCATTTATTGTGTCTGTGGACGACGCTCTGTCGAAAGCGAAGTCGGTAGTTATATCGCCGGGCCGCTGCGCCGCGCTGACATTATTATTATTACTATCTTCGCTCATAAAGCAATAAGGTTATCCTTGAACAGTGATTTAAATGTTTCCATCACACTTTTCCAGGCTTGGAATTGGCAACATAGGTAACCCACATTTTCAGACTTTACCTACAGTAAGATCTTATTATTAGGAAGGTACTACGTAACGTAAGTACGTGATGTTGGCGTGTTTAAAAGGTTTTAATCACTGTATTTACAAATAATTGGCACGTAATCAACTTATTTACAATTAATTAAGTAGATAATTTGGTATCTCCACTTACTGGTCCTGTTGTTGCGGTAGAAAAGATTCAAAATGTCTACCACTTTGTAAATACACAACACAGCCCGCTTTCTTAAGTTATTTTTCAGCGAATCAAGCACTTGAGTGTCACTTTTCACTTGTTGAAACGCGCGGACCCCCTCTGTCCATTGACCGAAGCGTAAATGTACCATAATCACGAAGCCTCTGTGTAGCTGCAAACATTGTCCGATTGGATACAGATACTCCAATCTCTTCTTAAAACCGTCGCACTGCCAAGTTAACGTTGTCATTACAACATGCTAACATTCTCACCATTTCACAATACTGAATGTTTGTGTATAAAATCGCCATAGTCGCGATTTTTTAAGCACACGCGCCGCCGGGGTATCGAGATAATAAAAAAATGCACCTGTGACGCATGTGCCGGCGCCGCTGAGACTAGTGTAAACAGGTCAGGGCCATTGTCACGAATTTCGCACGCCCTACCCCCATTTCTTTTTCTTATTAGTTACGTTTAAGTTAAATAAGGATAGAATAACATTAATTTGTTTACTTCAAACTGTCTTGTTCATTCCTATTCGCATTGAAATAAGAACTATTATTATATGCGTATGAGAAAATTTAAATTGGACGACAGACATAGTTTGTTTACGTATTTTGGCGCGTTTGTGCGCGTGATGGCTTGCGTTATTAGTAAACAGACAGGGCAACATTTTTAATAAAGATTTTTTGAAAAATGTGACCTATATTAGAAAGTGGTTTAATTGATTCAGCTCGTTATTCTGATCATACAGTTTTCAGGTTTTGCGCATTTAACATTACACGTTGTATATAGTTGTTGTGTCCCTGAAAAATCTCAGAAAACAGAAATTTTTATTAATCAATATCCCAGATTAAGCCGATTTGTCAACCCCGGTGGCGCAAGGATTTTTTTGATTCCTACTCCCCACCGGAAGGGGCTAAGCTGGGGCTGGTGAGCAGGAAACGCCACAGATAGTTTGAATTATAGTTCCATATGGTTCCGGGACTCAAAATAATCTATCAACTAGCATGTCTTAAAAGGCGATTAATAGTGTAGACGACGGGCGAGGTGACGATAGTGACAAGTGGCTACACATGTAGCTAAATGCGGTACAAAGGCAGCGATACACAAAAGCGACACAATCACTGACGCATCCATTTTTAACGTGTAAGTACATCGATAAGTACAAACGCACAACACTACCAACAGTAGCCGCAGGATCGGGCACAGACAGGCGGAAATTAAACCTGCGGGAGGCATCGCGGACACGGCGCGATACGGCTAGATAACGCACCTCGCGCTCGCCACTTGTGGTCTGCCTGTATCGCTTCGAAATATCTCTGGGCCTTGTCTTTGGGGCTTGGGTAGAAACTACTTTTACGTGGTTCTTGACGGAACGTTCGCAAGCATTAATAAATCAACTTTATTTTGACTGGCCCGTTGGTCGAGTGGTCAGAGATCTAGCCACGAAACCAAGGGTCGCGGGTTCGAATCCCGCTAGGGGCAAATATTTCGTGTGATGAACATGGATATTTCTACTTGGGTCATGGATGTTTATAAACGTATTTAAATATGTCTATCCGTTTACCTAGTATCCATAGCACAAGCTTATAAGCTTAGTTTGGGACTAGGGAATTGGTGTGTCAGTCTGAAGAATTTATTATTTATATTTATTATTTATTTATGAACCAGGTCAGAATAATGCTTATTATTCCGTCCTTCATTCCGACGCGCCGCCCGAGTCCGGACTCCACACGTTCAGCTTGCTTGAATTGCATCGATATGTCTTGGACTCTGAACAAGAGGGAGACTTGTCTTTGGACTTTCGATAGAAGCTTCAGACTTTTACGTGGCTATTTACGGATTGCTTGCTAGCATTGATAATCCAACTTAATTTGTGAACCAGGTCAGAATATCGTTGATAATTTTTGCGTGAAAGAGCGAAATAGCAAGCTAGATTTATAACTTGTAGCCGTTTTTACTTGTTTGCATTGCTTTAAAATATCTCTGGGCTATGATTTTATTTCGCTTGAACTTATCAAAGAGCTTTGTCGTGCTATCTAGCTATTTATATGCAACGCTGCAGGTGACGAAATCCCAAGTACATTTGTGGACAAAGACAGAATGTCACTGATTCTTTCGTTCTTTTTTTGGCGTGATAAGGCGTTGTAGCTCTTTAATTTGTCTGTATAGGCAAGCTACAATGGCCCAATCGCAAATTTCGAAGAAATATTGCTTCGAAATGTCTGTAGGCTATGATTTTGTTTCCTTCAGGCCTTATTTTCAATGATCAGATAAAAATTTACCAACCCGTAAAGTATAAGGTCACCAATTTGTGTAATTATCTTTGGGCTGTCATTTTGTTTCACTGGGACCTGATTTCTTAATGGTTAGATAAAAATCAACCAACCGATATTTTTAAATGTCGTTCTTTACTTAGACAACAGGCGATGACGTTTTTAAATCATGTTTAGTCAAGGACAAAAGCTTGACTAAAGTAAATCTAGTAAATATGGTCTCCGTAAGTAACGTTACAAGTATTTTAAGTGAATTTGTGGACAAATGCCGATATTTTTTATTCTAACGCGATAGTATAGAAACTTGTAGTCATTTCAGCTTGTCTGTATTGCTTGAAAATATCTTTGGGCTGGGAGCCTAATCTTTGGGTAACGTTTGTAAGCGTTTAAATTACAACAGAATATTACTGATTATTATTTCATTCCTCTTACCGGCCAGACAGTAAGCAAGATAACAATAGAATATCTTCTGGGCTTTACACTTTACAAAAACAGATCAGAAGAAGAAAGGATTCTTGTTCATTTTAATGAAATGGGTTGCGATCCTAAAATGCTACTAAAGTTTTTAACCAGAAGTGTAGCCGTAACTTCACTACTTTGTACATGTTGGTCTGGGACTTAAAAATAATGTGGTGTATTGAATATTGGTTTTGTGTTGTGTTGCCTATTTTTGAAATTTTATACACAACTTTAATTTATTTTTGGCTAAATTAAAAAATCTTAATGCAGTAGGTAACTGAGCGTGGATGAAACGCTCTTAAAAAGTGTGGCATTATAGTATTTTTTTGTTATCTTTGGCGTTTCTTAAATCACCATAACCAAGCATCGATTCTAAAAACTCAAATCTCAATTGCATTTCAGAGTACGATCAAAAATCGCCGATTCTTTTGTCCTGTTTTTAGGTAAAACTTTTTTGCGTCGAAGACTTCGGTAAATAAGCAACGAATGTTTAAGCGAAGATGGAATTCTGTTAAACTGGGTGATGGTTGGTCAAACGAATTAATTTATATAAAATAACAGGAAGCACAGTAAATAACGCGTTACGGGCTTACAAGCATTACCAAACGCTTAAGTGTTTGTTTCGTTTGTTTGTCACGTTCTTTTATTTTTTTCCTTTTCAGTAATAGTAGAATACAAAGCAGACATCAACATTTTCCCATTCCGTCATAGGTTTGAGATGAATACTATGTTGATTACACAGCAAGCATAGTAACTACTCTTTCTACTTTTGTGTTATCGTATTTTCCCGAGGCTAATAATAGAATTTAAATTTCATGTTTTTCAATCGGTAAAATAGTATGTAAGTAAATCTATTATGAGATACGTAAGTAATCTGTTATTTCGAAGTAGAATAATGTATTTCTCTGTATGATTAAATTATGTTTTCATGGCATCATTGTTTTTATATAGGTATAACACGGGTTCATACTAGCAACCTGTCAAAAGCACCAACTGCAACGTCGTATTTTCAAGATACAAACATAGAGCGGTTATAAGTAAAAGAAACTATTTTTTCTCCCACAGTTGAATTTTAACAACATTTCGCTATTGTCATCTTGTTTCTCGAGTAAGCTAGCCACATGTCACTTTTGGCAAATTTTCCATAAAACCAAATTTAATTTAATTTTTGTTTTAGTGTAGTTAAAAAGTTTAGTTCCCATGTTGGTCTGGGGCTTAAAAATAATGTGCCAACTGTGTTTCTTGCCTATTATGTCGTAAAAGGCGACTAAGGGTATATGAGGTTTTTGGTATGTTTTGGACTACAAAAACTGTAAGTGCGAAGTGCCTCGTGCATAAAAGGTTCCGTACAATTATCTTTATAATATTAGACACTATATTATAACCCTTATTTTAGTCGATCGATCGAGAAAAAAACGGGGTTGTATGTCGTCTGTTGTATGGGATCCCCACTAAAATATTTATTTTATTCTGTTTTTAGTTTTTGCTATTGTAGCGGAAACAGAAATACTTCACCGGTGAACATTTCAACTGTATAGCTATCACGGTTCTTGAGATACACAGACAGGTGATAGACAAACAGACAGACAGATGGACAGTGGATTTTTAGTATTAGGGTCCCGTTTTTACGTAACCCTAAAAAGGAATAATTTCCGTTGCAAAAAAAGGGAGAATATTATAAAGTCATGAATGTGACAAAACAAACGGAACAAACACTGAATCGAACTTGGAAGCCGTGAATATTTAAAGCGCTTTTATTAGTGTTCCATCCTATTAATTTATTTAAATTAATATGTTAGACCAATTATCATCAAGTTTGTCAGAATTCCACCTTTGCTTACACATTCGTTATGTAAGGAATTGCGGTCATTATGCTATGTTGGGTATATTTTCTAACTACCCGCTACCGCTTTCTTTTTAGACCAACTCAATATTATTGACACACGTCGTGCCGAGGCGGCCAGTACGCCTAGATACAATTTTTCGTTCATGCGATTGTCAAAAACAGAAAATAGACCTCTCTTTTTTTTTCTCGAAGCCGCCCGGCGGTAGAACATCGTTTGTTTTTACAGCCGGGCAATAGTAGCTGGATCGTTTGAATAAAAATTCGTTTGAAAATTGTGGATCTGTGAAGCTTTTCTGTGTGGGTAGAAATAAAGAGTGTGCATTCTTGTACTGTACGTTTGGACTTGTTCGTTTCTTTTTAAAGTCTTTGCGCGAAATTTCTTGTGCATGCCGCAGTGCTAAATATGACGTTAGGATTGAGCATTGTCCTCGCTCGCTACTTTGCCTTTCTTTTGAAATTTTTCATTTTCACGCCAATTCAAAAAACATTTTTTTTCGGAAGTCCCCAAATTCGGAAGCCAATTATAATTATTTAAAACAGGTAAATAATATCACAATTTCGAAAACCCATCCTAATAGACGCCGGCAAGAGTTTCTGAACTTTTGCGAAAAACAATTTAAAATACAGCATGGAGTTTCAAGTATAGTTACCTTTCTAATTTCTTGGTTACAGAACCTTATTACTATCCCCTGGTTTTATTTACATAAATAAGGTGGAATTATTTAAAGTTTTATTTTCTATATATTCATGCTGTACCTATTCCTTTTTACTACTCCTATGTTAGACAAATACTTAAAAATATACTGTGTTAGCTTAATAAATAAAATTTAAGTAAAAATGTATTAGGGTCCATTGTGCGCAACAATATTTTTTTTTACGCACATAATGTCACTCCTTTTTTTCATAGGAGTAGGCAAAGATCACATCCTTCTATTTGCTTCAATCCTGTACACACCTTTCGCTTCTTTTACATTCATAAGTCTTTTCATACACCCTCGTCCGTTAAAGGCTAGTTAAAAAAAACAATATTCTTAAGATAGCCAAAGCATTTCCCGATTTCAAGGGCGATAAAATGCTAGCAAGTGATATTTATATTGATAGTGATATGTTGGTCGGGGACTTAAAAAGAAAACTGTGTTTTTTGCTTAGCAAGTCGTAAAAGGCAACTAATGGTATATGGGGCTTTTTCACATTTTTCCATCGAATCCAGCCCATTGTTCCATGTTAGTCTGGGACTTAAAAAATGTGCCATCTGTGGTTCTTGCTTAGCATGTCGTAGAAGACGACTAATGGTGTATCGGGTTTTGGGTATGTTATTGTGTGGGCGACAGGCTAGCCACTTGTCACCACTTTTTCACAATTTTCCATCTAACCCGGCCTGGTTTTGTTTCTGGCTGAATGTGGTTAAAGGAGCCTGCTGCCTCTTTGACTCTGCCTACCCCTTCGGGGATTATGGGCGTGATGTTATATATGTATGTAAGTGATATTTACTGTTTTGTAAGTACATACTCATTTTTCTATGTTCAACATAGAAATAAAATAGGATTCGCGTGTTTGATAAAGCTCTTTACACGCTGCGACTTTTTGAACAGTGGTAGATCAGTGATAAGTACATACGCCTCAAATGTGGAGTGTGTTGGATGAAACTCAGACACGTACCTCTGGATTTCTATCTGTACCTCTGGATTATCGAAGTCAATCATCATGATAAAATCTATACATCCGAAAAATCTATAGATGTGTAACCATAATCCAATTTACCTGACTTTTCTATCTAGGGTTACGGAGGTCAGTCGCTTCAATATAATAACCAGACTTATTTAATCCATGGTTTCAGCGGAGCCCGAATAAGTACGGCATATAATGCTAAGAAAGAGATAATATCTACATGATATTAAATACCTACATGATCTATCGATATTACATAAGTTTACTTACTTTTTACTCATGATCTGCTCGTCATGTCAGCCAGGACTATCATATGAGTCAGATTTTTTCAGTATATTATACAGATGATACGATAAATCGAAATCCTATGCTTCGGAGATGATCTTAAAAATAATATGCCAAATATTTCTAAAAGGCGACTAATAGGTTTTGGATAACTATAGAGTTTATGATTGTGAGGGTGACCGCTTATTGCAAATTTTTCGCAATTTTCCATCTTAACCATCCCAGTCTTATTTTTGCCCAAAAGCGGTGTAAACTTAAACTTTGACATTGTCCACTTTTTATATTATTTATTTTGTCACTGTATTTTGCTTGCGACGCAAATTGTCGCTGTGTGTAAAATTCCCAAGATAAATAAAACAGCTGAATAAAAATAGCGGGCAGTCTATAGCCGGAGTAACGGCCGAGCGCGTATTACAAAGAGAACTCTAATGGGCTATTACTTAGAGCAATTTCGGGGGTCTCAATAACGGGATGAGGAAACAGATCAGACAAACGGCAGCTTGCGAGATCAAAGCTTAAGTGAACATATTAGGAGGGCATTTTGGGCTCTGTTAAAGTAGGAGTGTGTTTAAATTTCGTTAAGGAGTACACCAATGCTTCAAACTTAACATCGCAATACGCATAACTAAATATTTAGCAGATACATTTGATTTGAGTGATTAGTCAGTGAGTGGTATTTAAGTCTAAGTACGTAGAACACTAGCTCGTCACTAGTAATAAACTAATAAACCGACACATTCATATAACTATGAATAATCATAATCTAATCTAACTTATCTGCTACCCCAACTGAACAGCTATGAAGCCCTGTAGGCAATTCCTTCAATTTATTAATCTAACTTGCTCAATCTGCAATTACAGTAACTAACTAACTAACTAAACTTTACGCACTAGTGGTGAAGGCATATAATAATATAATAATAATAATAATAATATTCAACGACATCACATACATTGATCTGACTCCGAAGTAAGTAGCTTAAGCACTTGTGTTACGGATATCAGAAACAACAGTGGTATTACAAATATATACTTATATATTGGATATTAACACCCAGACACAGAACAAACACAAGTATTCATCACACGAATGTTTGTCCTGGGTGGGGATCGAACCCACAACTCTTGGCGCATGTGGCAGGGTCACTACCGAATGCGCCATCGAGCTTGTCGAACCGAACGCCATAGCACGATCCTTCCTCACTCGCCTCTCCAACATTAATGATCAAGCACAACGATTTTTATAACTCCTAACATCATTTTCTGTTAATACACGACCAATCTGGTCGTGATAGGTCAGCCTGGGCCTCCCGCGGCTCCTACATCCTTCTAAGTGGCATTATAGTACAAGTACATATTTATTTGATTAAAGTAGTGGTATAGTATAGGACTTATTTCATTTCATTGTTGAACACCGTAGTTATTGGTAATTGATGTATAAGTATTAATACATTAATTACCAAAACCCATTATTTTTGATTTGTGATTATGTAGGCGCCAAGCTAGTCATTTGTAACTAATTTGTCACAGTTTCCATCTAACCCAACTCAGTTTCATTTTGGCTAAATATCCTGGCTCCTTGGACTCTGTCCAACTCTTTGCGGACGTGTGTAATTATGTGGTATACATGATATCGGCGGTGGATTTGCCCACTGTTATTCCGAATAATATACTCAAAGACAGTCAACGCAATGCCAATATGTTGGAATTTTGTCAGGCATCCAAATAGTCTTGCATCGATATAATGTCCAAAATGAGCGTGGTCATGACGGCAATGATAATGTTGTTTAATCAAACCACATTTACGCACGTTGCCTGTAAGGTATTTCGACTCCGGGTTAATATTACTTTAAGACCAAGGTTTTAACCTGACTTCAGACAAAAAATTCTAGCTAGGTACCAAATGAAATTGGAATTACTCAGTTCCAGCCCGGAGTTACGAAGTTGGCGGCTTATCATCTCACCCAGCACAATTTCATTTTTGGCTGAATTTGGTAAGGGAAGCTAGTTGCCTCTTTGACTCTGCCTACCCCTTCGGGTGATGTTATGTATGCATGGATGCTGGAATGGCATATACCTAATATTTTAAATTAATATCAGACTACATAACATACATTGATCTAGCTTTGAGGTAAGCACTTGTGTTACAGTTATCAGAATCAACAGTGGTATTGGATATTAACACCCAGACACAGAACAAACACAATTATTAAACGTGAGAATGTTTGCCTTGTGTGCGGGTCGAACCCACGACTCATGGCCATGTGTCATGAGTTGTGGGTTCAAGAAGTGGCAGGGTCACTGCCAAATGCGCCATTGAGCCAGTCAAAGTAAAATAAATAATGTCAATCATAATGATGCCTATGATGATGATTGATGGCATCAATATCAATAACCTGTACAACAACCGTTCTCTGGCACTAAAGGAATTAAACTAATTTTATATTTTAAATCACTTTGGCACATCTGTAGAAAAAGGTTAATCATTTCTGCTGTACACAACTTTGGTAGGCAGAGTCAAAGGGGCAGCAGGTCCCTTTAACCACATTCAGCCAAAAATAAAACTGGGCTGGGTTAGACGGAAAATTGTGAAAAAGTAGTGGCTAGCTCGTCGCCTACACAATCACATACCCAAAACCCCATATACCATTAGTCGCCTTTTACGACATGTTAGGCAAGAAACACAGTTGGCACATTCTTTTTAAGTCCCAGACCAACATGGATTACGTTATAACTGATGAACTAATGCCAACCAAAGTTTTAATTTATTTTTGTATAAGTACGTGTATGTGGATGTAAGTATGTGTTTTGTAATTAGTTTTCTAAATATTATTTTCTTACACACACATGCGTACATAAAATCGAGCCAGCACCAAAGAGCTTAGGCAGTCTAAAGAGCAATAAGCTCCTTAAATAATATAAAATCAATTAGTCAGGTTAGTTGAAAAATTATGAAGAAGTGACAAGTGGCTAGTTTGTCGCTTATATGATCACAAACCCAATACCCCATACATCATGCCTTTTACTACATAGTGTATCTATCAATTATCACAACAGGGTTAGAATATGAAGTCAGAAATCAGGAGGGCGTTTTTCCTGTTTTGTTCATAGAAAACTCCCGCACATTGCAGATACATTTAATTATTTCAAAAACGTCTTTTCACAGCAAGGCAAAAGTATTTTCCGCACATGCTTCGAATGCTTCCCAGTATCGGGCCGCACCACGCCCCCCAACACACATTATTCAATAGAATTGGCTTCCTTCATACATCGTTATAATGACCGACATTAATAGTGGCACGAATATATAACAATGAACAACTGTTCATTAGTCTTGCAAAAATTCGAAAACGAGTTGTATACTGTCTCATTTTTATTTTCCTCGTTTCCATGATAAGGTTAGTAAGATAATTTTTAGAGCATCACTTTATTTGGCTTATAATTTTCCATTCTATTTTTGAGGCTCTAACATAAGTAACAGTGATCCATTAGTAAACTGAGATTAGGGGCGGCCTCTTAGGAGTGGCGCCTTAGGCACGTGCCCCCCTTTCTCATTGGGTACTCAGTGAGAAAGGGGTGAACACTCACCAACCTCTCGATACAATACCTGTGGAGACTGACAGCACTAATGGAAGTTGTTGCTCTTCATAGTGCAAAGATAATCAGCTCTTGCCAGCGGGCGATGGAGTTGCCATATCGCCTAAGTATTTACTGTAATTATTATAAAAAAGTAATAAATATAGGCGGTACAGAGCCACGCTGAAGCTTTGATTGTGGCTTGACAGGGTCAGCTTAAGAGGTAGCCATCTAAGGGTCTGTCAAAGGATGGGCAACAATTGAGTGTATTGGCTGCTAATAGGTCCTATAAACCATAGGGTCAACTATACTATTTTTATATTACCATCCCAAAAAATGCAAATACGATATTCGTAGTACACTAGCAACATTAGAAACATACACTCCAGTATAGATTTCCGCATTTCCCTAAAACCAAAAATAGCAGCCGTAACGTCAAACTGTAGGTACTAATGTACTAGGTAATGCGTATAAAGTTTAGTCCTATTCACATTAAGTATTTCTATTTACTCCAGTAGACAATCACATAATAACGCCTGAGTTTCGAAAACGCTCTTGATGTACAAAGGTGTCAAATCTCAGACTACAAAAGAGGGAGAATCCTCGCCCTCAATAAATCAGGTGAAATTAACAAAAGGACACAAAGGAGCAAGGTCGCGCGCGACGCGGACAGATGGTGACGTCAGCGACCCGCCTCACTATCAATCACGGGTACGTACAGAATGTATCGCAGATTGGACCACGCTTTATTATTAGGAAGAGAGCGCCTTGGTTCTGGTAACAAATAAAAATTGTGCTGGTTCACGTGGTTTGCAATTTTCATACAAAAATATTATTAAGGGGATAAAATAAGTTGTTGCTCTTTGCGCCGAATCATTATCTTTTCTTTCATAGGTAGGGTTAATCAATAATAATCAAGTTAAGCAATTTTTTTAACTACAAAAACAAAGAAACAAGCTTGCTTGGTACTTAGAAGTCACATTGATCTATATATGAGTAAATTTT
This sequence comes from Glyphodes perspectalis, assembly GCA_951394215.1. Classification (NCBI taxonomy): domain Eukaryota; kingdom Metazoa; phylum Arthropoda; class Insecta; order Lepidoptera; family Crambidae; genus Glyphodes; species Glyphodes perspectalis. The sequence continues at coordinate 1,861,975 of OX596207.1, read as the reverse complement.
GAACCCCAAAGATATATTTGGTATGTTACGGACTTTACAGCTGAGTTTTATTGACAAAACACAATGCGTGTTAACCCAACCCTGAATTTGAATCCAAGGCCTATTGATAATATGGTGGCGCAGGCCGTTAATATCAACAAGGCAGAAGAGAAAAGTTTGTAAGCATACCCCCCATATAGCAATTACAAGATAAAAGCTTAGAGAACTTTTCTTAAAAGGTTAAATTCCTTAGATTTTAAGTTTGGTCTTAAGTTCCGGTCACAGTGTCAACATTCCGCAATAAAACGTGGGTTGGACCAGCCTTATTCCTACGCTTAGTGCGCCTCTATAGTTTTTTAGCAGGGCATCTTCATTAAACTTTTATCATAATAAAGAAATACACCACAATTTATAGGTTCAAATCCATAACTCCCGTCAGAGTGACGGCCTGCGAAAATTCTCCATATAAAAAGAGCTCAATCGAAAGTTGTTCAATCTGAGAAACATCTATTTTGCAGCATCACTAGCACAATAAAGCTATGATTGCGGCTCGAACAGCAGCCATCATCGCAGCCATTAAGCGGCGGGAATGGGACACGCGAGATGGCGCGGGGCGAGATGGGACAGTTCCGTTTGACGATCGGCGGGACGCGGTAACGACAGATGGGACGAGACTGACGCTTTACTCGGTGGTTGTCACCAATCTAGTAAGAAATTGCAGATGTTTGTAGCCCATGGATACTTCCTATTATGGTGGGGTCAAGTTTATCAGGGACTCAAAAGAATGTAGCAATTTTGTTCCTTGCCTAGCATTTTTACATGGGTAGAACTCCTAATTCTAGTCCACCTCGGGAGAATCAGATCAGGATATATCCGACTTGCATGGACTAAACCCCCATGGTAGTTTTCAAAGGAACCAGAAAGACGATTGGGTGAAACTCGGCCAATTACATTTTTCGATCTAACACAGGTCAATTTTATTTTTGGCTTATTTGGTAAGGAGTTTATTGCTCCATGGACGTAATTGTTTAAGTATATGTATACGTATGCAACACCACAGCTATCAGTGCAATTTCGACCCTATAGGTGCTTTGAGGCTCTAGCTGATGATCGGCAGGTTGATGAAGGTGGCAGCGGAGGTGACTGCAGTCGACCACACCTGCCGACGGCTTGATGTCGGCATGTCTGCGACACGCTGTCGACACGTCTACGGCACTACTGCGGCACGTCGATGGCTAGCCTCTGTCTAATGCTAGCCTTAGCTACACTTAATGGTATTTAAGGTTTATATTCAACATTAACAGCATATCAATTATCTAGGTCCAAAGTAAGCATATTCTAGTGTTATCAAAACTAGGTAATAGGTTACGCCTATAAACACTTGTGAATCAAGTACAAATGATCTTGTTTGATCACAAATACTTGGCCAAGGTTAAAACCATTAAATAATGCGCTCCAACATATGACAAGAAAATAAAGGAATAATTGTCCTTGGCAGGGCTTTTATATTGCTTGAGTAACGAATAATACAACTACCCAAATAAATTACCTAGAATGAAATTACTACATACATATTATTATAAGAAGAAGAGGAGCCGAAATTTCTCTGTAAACATCGATTAGCCTAAAGTAGGGTTAGGTGGAAAACTGTAAACAGAGTTACTTTCACATCTATACTAATTTAAAGTTTGTTTAGTTGTCTGGTGACTGGTCCGAATTGAAAAAATATTTCTGTGTTGTATAGTTTATTTATCAACGGATGCTATATAGGCTATGTAACATTAACCATAAACGCGAGTGAAACCGCAGGCACTGTTAGTTTATAATAACAATCATATTGAGGTCTCAAGGTTAAACCGTGATATCTCACAGTTCTCGAATGTGGGTTGATAGTTGCCATAGAAAATAAACCTGGGATTCTTACCTCTGTTCTGGGAGGTTGCTAGGATTAGCATAAGATAAAGTTGTTTAGATTAATGGGGATCAACAATTATATTTACATATTAATTATTTCTACGATATTAAAAACAAGCATTTCTATTTTAAAATGCCTTGTTAAAAATATAATTTGGAGTCAGTCAGGCGTTTGAAATTCTGCAGTCGGTACACGAGTTCAGAAAAGCTAAGAAAGCCTGGCTTAGACTAAAGCCAGTGAAGCTCTTTGGAGACAAGGACCGCGTACTTTCAACAGTGAATCAGCAATAACGTGAAATGTAGACAGTGACGTCATTACGCGGCCACTTCGGACGACGCGTCGCCACCGCCTGGATTGAGCTGGCCTTGTTCAGATACTTACGCGATAAGACAACGCGATTGCTTGACGTTATTTAGGGTCATTCTCTCTTGCTCCCAGCAGGGTGGTAACGTATTATCCTGGATAAAAAAAACTTATACCCCACTGGTATGGTGACAGCAGACGGCAACACAGAACATACCAGCCTGTGCCCAGGACTTCAGTCGTGTCGTCCTTTTGGCATATATATACAACGTTATTTTTAGTATATAATATGAAAACTGAAATAAGGGTAAAATACTTTCATTTATAAAATCAGTACAAAAAAAGTTGTATCTTGAAAACTCACAAGCCTTCAAATGTTCGAGTCCCGTTTTTCTCGCGTGAGTATGGTCACCATAGAGCGCGCGTATCTGGCATCGGACGACTTGAACCACGTGACAAGCCATGCGAGACTGGGTTTAGTGGGTGTATTTAAAGTTTTTGCTAATGTTATTTGGTCGAAATATAACATAATAAAAAAACATTGCAATCGATTCTATTAATGAATCTATACAGTTTTCAGGTTTGGTATATATTAAAAATGTAGGTATACACATTCATATCATCACGCCCTCAATCCCCAAAGAGGCAGGCAAAGTCATGCCCTGTTAAACACTTTAGGCCAAAATAACGTCGCTTGTGCTATATGGAAAATTGTGCAAAAGTCCTGTCTGCGTAGGTAATCTTCAGAATTAAGCTTAGGTTATCGTGTAATGTATCGTTTCACTGGAATATAGAAATTCCGCGGTAACATACATATCACAATGTGTGTTGAAACAGGATTGAGTAACATAAACTTTCAGGCTTATAAACCTAAGCTGTCATCCTTACTGTTTACCCCTTGAAAAGATGACACGGCAAACAGTTGATACATACTATCCACAACCATGAATTTGTGCATTATACGTGCCAATTCTTATATTTTGCTTTCATAAAAAACGAAAGACTTTTGATTGAAATATACATATATAACCTCTTAGGAGATAAAATTCCAAGAACCTCTTATATATAAGACATTTTTGGCAAGCCATTTTTGGAATCAACTAGTTTTAGGAAATTTGTAAAAAAAGGCATTCTTTGGTTGTGGGTGGAGCGATCGATCAGGCAGCAAGCTTGTCAGTTTTTTTATGCGAGTAAATAATCAAATCCCACCCCTGACTTGATTACGATATTCGTAGTTTGATAACGGTTTTCGTAATATGACAGTATAATATGTATATTAAAAATAACCTTGTATATAAGTATGTATTTGTAACTCAAGCGCTTTAGTCAAGCTCGGAGTCAGATTAATGTGTGTGATGTTGTCTGGAATTTAATTATTTGTTTTACTTTCTCATCCAAATCAGTCCAAATCCTACTTTTTGGTAGTGATCTCTCAGTTAACTTGAAAATAGAAGGATTTTGTGTTCAACTATGAAACAAACGGACCAAATTCACATATGACATAAAAAGTCGAAGTATCTGGAAACGAGCCAAATCTGGCACTAAACTGTCGACAGCCATACCAATTTTTTATCACACAGTGCATTTTATGCCCTAATTGGCCAATTTTCTAGATAACAAATATTACTGATACTGCAAAAGCTCGATTTTCCAGTAAAACCTAAGATTTTTCGTCAAAACCTAAGATTTACCAACTCTTAATGACAACAGTCCGAATGTTTTGTAATTCGAACTTTTACCACTATTTACCTGGTAAATCTTAGGATTCTTCACAACCTTACCTAACCTAACTCAGACTCTGTATAGGTTAGGGACATTTACCTCTCTCATTACTCATGTCGGTAAATCCAAACATTTACTTACTGGTAAAACCTAAGATTGACCAATATACGGGGTTTTACAGTAACATCACCCCATCTTTAGTATTCAAGATTCGTGAAGTATAAATATGCCATATGAGCATATTTAAGGCTAGGGTCTGTTTGCGCTTACCAAGTTTATGCAAGCCTTTATTTAACTTCAAATAGTCACGTGTAGCTTATCCATTTCGAAATTTGCTGTAAAATATACTTGCCAAACACGTGCTGACGTCGGATTAGGGTGAGATTAAACCTTGAGTAAGTTAGTCCAAAATGCTGAGGTAGCTTTTGTCTTGGATCTCAAAGCCGCAGTATCACTACTCTGGTACTAAGAGCCGAGGGGTTTTCTGGGTAAATATATCCCCCAGCCCCTCCATCTTGGCCAGAAAGGAGTTTTTGGTTTCAGAGGGCCCACACACATGGCCTCCTTCCCCGGACGGCTCGAGCGTGCCTAATGCATTTCCTGGGTTACAAAAAAGGAAATAAATGTAGCGACACCTATAGACACCTGTTTACTACGCCACAGAATTAACAAGATTATAGTTCACATAAATGTGTCAACAGATGATGTTGATCGGACATCAATCACACAATTTAGTCTCTAACGACTAATCATATATTTGCTGCCAAGATTGGCTACGTCAGCCATGTAAAAGCCAAACACGGAAGATTTTCATAGCATAATCACCGTAGCTGAAACTAGCATGGAGGATGATGATATTTGATGATGATGATACATATATACTGAGAAGATGTCCATGTGGACGCAAAACCTAAACTGCGTAATATAAGGATAGCATCGAGCTGCTCTGATAATGAAGGCGGAAGAAAATGAACGAGAACTGGATCATTAATACCCCAAAATGAAAAATATTAGAAGATCTTATTAGAATTGTTAAACCATCTTTATTATATTTTTGAACTTTACCTGAAACTTAACTGTGCATACCATAACATCTGCAGAACTCCAAAAATTACACTAGCGTTTATAAAATCTCTCCGATTTTATAGACATGCCCCTGGCCACGAAACCAGGATCGCGGGCTCAAATCCCGCTAGGGACAAATGTTTCATGTAATGATCATGTACATTTATACTCGAGTTGTGGAAGATTATAAAACGTAATTAAAAATGTCTATCTGTTCACCTCGTATCCATAACATAAGCGTATAAGCTTACTTTGGAACTTGGGAATTGGTGTGTCAGTCTGACGAATTTATTTATTATTCAATCGCCAACATCAAAGGATTATTTCCTTTTAACATGATGTTGCAAAAGCGAGACTCACAACGTAAGTCTTACAGTTACTTGGAATGGTATTACCAATACCAGCAATTTAACTTAACGAAATTAACTACTACTGTGATGCTCCGCTTTGCTACTTAACTTGACACGTTATATACCTTGCTTGCATCATACCCGCTCTCAGTCTGGCTGAGAGTTTGATCCTAGATTTAGTTTAGTACTTAGATTGAAGCTATAACCGTCTCAAGTATGTGACCTTTATACAGGGATATATTTTACATATTTGATAATAGTCACACTTCCATTGTTATTAAAACTTTCCTCACTGTGTTATAGATTATACTACTTAATTGGCCATTTTGAGAATTCAAAAAACCCTAAGATGATTATGGTAACCTGATCCTGAACCCTAGCTTCTACTATTTTTTTGTATTATGTTTTGTAGCAGATTTATCATCAAAGACCACATTATCTTTAAAACCCGGATTATCATGGTGCAAATGGTTTTCTACCGTGAACATAACACTGAAATATTGTAGATCGTGGCTAGAAAAAAATAGAAATGGCTGTGAAGATGAAGTTGAATAGATATCTAAAATAGATGTTAATAGTTGCTACTAAGATATAGGATAAAATACCCTTACACATCAAAAACTTTAAACAGATAGATGTTTAATAATAGTAGTTCTATTATTTGGAGTAATATTTCAATTTTGCGACAATTCATAACAATTGCGACGCAACCACCCGTCAAAGGAATCAATCAGTCCCCATTTTGTATTCACGGTTCAATCAAAATCCTAAATTCGGATTAATGGAATGTTTAAAGATTAAGTTCAATGCTTTTGAACGTTGCAGCTTACGGTTATATAAATTGAGGATAAGTGGTGGTTAGGGTTACGTTTCTGTTAGTGGAAGACCCTCTTTGGAGAGAAAGACGTTATTAGATTTAGTCAATATTAGATAGTGTAAACATTTTGGTGGAGAAATCTGTCTTATACAACTTTATTTTAAGTACAAAACCTGTAAACTGTTTGTACAGAATCGTTAAACAATCGATTGCAATAGTTTTTATGCCTTGTTATATTTGACCAAATAATATTTACAAAACCTCAAATTAAAGTTACACTCACTAAAAACGGTATGACCCGTGCGCATTGCTTGTCACAAGGTCATAATATCGTTTAGTCTCGTTCGTTATTATTATTTTTAATAAGCTCAAATACCGTAATTAATGCAAAACCATACTCGCGCGACGACTAAGAGGTAATGCAAAAAGCTTGTAACTTCGTGAGCTTTTGAGATATCGTTATATATATATTTTTTATTATTTTTTATCAAATATAGTTTTCGTATATAATAAAAATTACCTTTTATAAACCCATAAGAGGACAGGTGACAGCTTAATGGTAAGGACATTCGCCTAGTACCTACCTCTGGAATTTTCAAACTAAATACGGATTTTTTAAAATGTAATTAAACTTCATATCATAATATATACATATATTGTATAATATATGTTTTATATATTATCCCAGATGAACTGGGAGAAGGGCAAGAGGATGATGATGATTGTATAATATATGTTTTGATGATATAATTGCAATTTTCGGGAAATAATAACCGAGCCTACAATGTGTATAATAAACAGTATTAAGAAGTTATACAAATTTATGTATCTTAGAATTACTCGTAATGTATTCTGAGAAAAGTTCATAATTCGTTTAAATGTCAAGACAATAAGTTGAAAACAATTAACTTACTTATGTAATACTTTAATAACTGTCAGACTAAGATATTGTTGTCGGTCATGTTGTTTCATACTATATCTTAAGAAAGTAAATTAAATGCCAATGTTGGTTTGGGGTCCAATAAGAATGTACGAACTGTGTTCCTTTCCTAGCATGTCATAAAAGGCGACTAATGTCGTTTTAGATGTTGGGTTCGTGATTATTATGTAGGTGACAAACTACCAACTTGTCACAACTATTTTACAATTTTCCATCTAACTCAACTTAATTTTATTTTTGATTGAAAGTAGTTTAAAGAGTTTATTGCTCCTGGCACCTGCCTAACCCTTCGGGGGTTACAGGCGTGATAACATTATGTATGTAATAAAATGTCTTTACATACATAATGTAACATCCAACATCTGTAAAGGGGTGTGCAAAGTCCAAGAAGCAATAAGTGATAGAAGGAAACATTTTTAAACTAAAACCAATTAGATTTGATTCGACGGAGTTTATGAAAAATATTATAAAATTTGACGTCGATTTTTCTGTGTCGACTATCTCCGAAGATTATGGTATATGTGATCTTTGGATTGATATGGGTCTGCTATGTCAGACCCATACCAATCCACAACCAGTCAAATCAAATCATCCAAACCAATCCTAAGAAGGAAGGATTTTGCTTGTCAAAATAATAACTCGAAATTATATGGACTATCTTACATCTTCTTGCTTTTCCACAAGTCACCTTGGTGCAATGTGCTTATCTTTTCCATACCTCCCAGTGAGCCGCTATTGAGCTATCCACTCCAATTTCACTTATATCATCTTTAACACAATCTATTATCTCTTCTTTGGTCGCCTTCTTTCTCTCCACCCTCACATTTATACCCATCGCTCTCTTTGTCACATGTTTTTCCTCTCTTATCACATGTCCGTAGAAAGGCAAACAGGTTGCCACTGTTGTCATAGTTCTGATTGACTTCTGCGACGTCCCACAAAATGTGAAATAGATGTCAATTTGACTCGTTAATGAACCAGTCACCATAGTGACCAGACTGTTGATGGGTATTTGATTCATGAAACCTTCTTCAAAGTAACGGGCTAAATCAAGTGACTGATGTTGTCAAGCCGAGGCTAAACAAGTGACGTCGGACAAGATGAAGCACTTTTCTTCTTAAGGTCTTCGTTCACGTAAAGATAAACATTTTTTTTTTGCATAGAACACCTACCTATTTTGGAATAACCTATTATTGTTCCTAAATAAAAGTACCAGCTATCTTTGGTTTGTATCAGAGATTACCTGAAAGAAACAGCTTTAAAAACTGAATTTTTCATTATTACCATCGTGTACAAGCTGTCATTTGGACAAACAGACATGTACATTTTATTTATCTCTATATAATTTAATACATAATATGATAAATCTTTCGACTCAATTATTATCAAGAGGTTGAAATGGAGTTTCAAGTGGAACGCCACAGTACAATGGCAGACAATACAGTAACCGGAGATCAGTCGCGACCGCGCGCCGGAAATGAAGCCAACTAACACAATCAAGGATTATACGGGGTAGGGTGTCTGCACTGTGGTCGATCCTTTGACCCTCACACGCTCACTAGTTTTTATTTTACATCATATATCTTTGTCCTTTGATATGACGTCTATCGGACAAACCAAAGTACCTATATGTTTTGCATAATCACAAACTATTTGGTACGCAAGAAAGTAATCGAATCAACAAGTTTTTATCGTCCTTGCTGAACAATGTCTTTTCTTTAGATCAAAATCTTTAAGCGTACCAAATTTAGTCACAAACTGATAAGTGGCATAAGCGAAAAAAAGTAACAACCATTACATAGTTTCTTTGCATTGATAATTTTTTTTTAGGGGCACTAAGTATGAATATGGAGACTTGTTACTTATTGAGATTTGTAGCTTTCGTACCATCCCTTAAAAAAATAAGTACATCGGAAAAGACAGCTATAGGACTACCGAAGGAACGAAATTACGATAAAAATATTAATAGACAATTAGTGCATATTGATCTGATTTCAAACTTGTAGTTTACTTATGTAATATTATTTAGGAAATCATAAATAAGTTAAAAAAGGTAATTTTCTGTTTCATTAACAATGCGGATCAACACTAGCTTGTATTCGTTTTGAAGTCTGTAATTATACACTGTGAGTGCTTTCAAAGATCGTTTTCTAAAAAAAGGATAGTACCTTTATTAAATGGCTTGATGTGACAACCATCATCTTCATGTATCCTGAAGTCTCTGGGAGACGAACTCGTGAAGAAATTGTTGCTGGGCCTGTAAAGTCCTACAGCCGCAGGGAGATAAGCGCTCCTCGCCTTCCTTTATACAATAAAATAAGATATATAATATACCAGGACTCCCAAAAGAAGGGGATAGGTTGGTCACCATATTTAGTTATACATAGGCTGCTCAAATTCGTCGCGATACAACAAGCGGTATATTACGCCGCCGACTAGTACACCCCTTGAATCGCAATGTCAAGTGATTGCTGGGGGCTGTTCCGAGGGATGCGTACTAACGTTTGCAAATACAATATAACTTCATAATTTATAAACAAACAGCTGTTTATATTAACTTACGTTCAACTGTTTATATATCATGATATATACATATTACACATTCAAATATTATTCCCGCAGTATCCAAAGCCTATCACTTTGTCATTTGTCAGAGTGTAGAGTCAAAAGAAGTACTAAGCTTTTACCTTTACCCACTTCATGCCAAATATATATGTATATATTAATACATACATACACACATCACGTACAGAATCCTCGAAGGGATAGGCAGAGTCAAAGGTGCTAAAGCACCTTTAACCACATTCAGCCAATAATAAAACTAGGATGGGTTAGATTGAAGATTATGAAAAAAAAGTGACAAGTGGCTAGCTTGTCACTTACACAATCACATACCCAAACCCCGATATACCATTAGTCTCCTTTTACATGCAAGGCAAAAAACACAGTCGGAACATTATTTTTAAGTTCCAGACTAACATGGGACATATACTATGGATCCATCAAGCAAAAACTTTGTTCCCCTTTTTCCAAAAAATACGCGCATGAAGTAGTATACGATTTGTCACTGCTAAAATTTATATGAAGAATTGGTGCCGAAAGCTAATATTTTAATAAATAATGCATTAAAAATATATTAAATGAAAACTACGCTTCGGTCAAATTTCGACCAGTGGCTGACTTTTAGGTATTAACACAGAGTAATAATATACTACGTACAACAGAGGGTCACTGCCCATACTTGAAAAATTACTGCTATAACTCGCGCAAGAACAGATACAGTGGTGAGTAATTGGAACTACAGCAAATTTTATTCGGTTTTATCTCTCAATCAGTCTAAATGTTACCTGTAGCGACATGTGTCTGTATCAAGTCTATATGAAATCTGAAATGTATGTGACTGACCAGACATGGTATTAATAAAAATTAGTAAAGAAATATCAGACAATGTATATATTCTTCCAAACACAGTCATCATCTTTCCAGACCATGATCCAGAATTCAGCGATTTTGGATATTAGGTACATCGAAGCAACTGCCTATATAACCCTCGTAATCCTTAGATAAGGGAAATCAGAGAAATCTTAGTTGGGCCATAGATACATCTCAATAGTTGTTTTGGTTGTGCAGGTTTCAACATGATATTCTCCCTCACCGTCGAATAAGTCGTATAAAATCGTACTAAGATTTGTAAATTCCAGAGGTTAGGGCTCGGGTTTGAATCAGGACAACTCGGGTATGAGACGCACTTCCTTACCATTGAGTTACCTCCGCTATCCCAAACACAGCATCTCGATAAACACTTTGTTGATAGCCGCACCCTCTCTTACAAATGTTGTAGTTCTTATCGAGTTCTGTTGAATTTTGTTTGTAAACGTTAACTTAGGGAGCTTTGTAACGCTAAAAGTTTGTTATTGATTTATGACTTAACTCATTTGCGCCTCAGGGCCAGGTCTTTGATACCAAGAAGTTTTGAAAATTGGTAATTTTCGTTTTTATATACAAGTAAATATAAACAGTTTAGAGAATTGGAAAATTTTGTTTTTGTTTACATATTTTGTTATTGTAAATAAAACATAATGTATCTGTCTACCCCAAGCGGTGGTAGCTCAATGGTAAGGACGAGCCTTTCATGCTGGTTCAAACGCCGGATTAACTATATTTTTTTAAATCTACGAACGGTTGTATATGATTGTCGGCGAGGGGAAACATCATGGTGAAGTCTTTATTAATATATATAAAAATCAATGCCACTTTTCCTTGTAATTTTATAACTCAAGAACGGGCTCACCTATCCAAACTAAATGTTTAGACTTTGTTTGGACTATTCAGTAGATGGTTTGTGTGAAGTTTGCACAGAAATCGGTAGAGCGGTTCTTCATTTATCACACTTTTTATATTTCACTTTATACGTAGCGAAGCACGTACCGCGCCGCTAGTATTCAATAAATGTTAATGAATAGTCATGATCCAAATTTTCTGGTTCCCCTGTGCAGTTACCAAGGTAATGTAGGCAGTCGCTTCAATGTAATAGGGATGATGACTGCATTAAAAAACTATAATTCTATTTAGTCCATCAGTTAGATTATGTAAAAATACTAGACACATATTTTTCGCCTTATCAAATTAACAAAAAATCACAAAGATAAAGAGCATCAACGTTTTGGAGTGGGGGCTTGCGACGTCACTATTTAGTAAAAATTTTACAAAAGCGTGACGTCACGCGCAACTTGAATGCATTGTATCTTTGCCAATGTTTTTTGGACAAATAAATAAATAAAAGACGTGTACAATATTTATTTATAATTTATTTGATGGACTAAGCAGAATTTTTTAGTCACCTTGCCTATTTCCAGACACGCTAAATTCTGAATCATTGTCTAAGCGGACTCCGACTAAGTAAGGGACATAATGTATATATATATCCCACCGGAGAAGTTTTACTGTATCGCATTTAATAACAACAATCACGCAACATTTTCTGTGCTTGAAACATCATGATCCTCATAGCGTGTTCAGGATTTAGCGAGCCTGGTGATTACGTTGAAGCGACTGCCGATCTGAACTTCTTAACCATTATATATAGGAACCAGACAAATTTTAGATCATGATTACACAACTATAGCTGTTAGAATGTGCAGGATTCATCATGATGTTTTCCTTCACCGCTGAGCTAGTCTAGTAAGAGGCGCGTGTCCTTACCATTGAGCTACCAGCGCTCTTTCTGTGTCTGCAACAGACATACAAAATTAAGATATCCAGCATTTCCGTGCTTTGTGTAAAACTACATTTTTTTTTAAATATAGCATTAGTATTATTATAGCAGTTGCCAAGACATGGGCTAAAATATCTTTTAATGTGTAGTGTATTCACACGTGTAAATATTAATATTTTTTTCTCTCTGCCTACTCCGCTAGGGAAGTGGCGTGAAGTTTAGTTAGTTAGTTTTAAATATTAATTATTATGCCTGGGTTACTATATCGGTTTAGATTTTAGATTTTGAGAGTTACGGTGAAAAGGCAAAGGTAAGACTGGAATAAAAGCTTTCTCTCAGTGGAAACCGGCAAAGTGTTTATTACACACAAAAATAATTTATTTTCACTCTTACAATAACCTATAAATTAAACGAATATTTTTGACATTCGTTTAATTTATACATAAATAAGTAGCCATACAAATAAAAAATGGGACAGGCCCACAAACTTCGAGTAACAAAACAGCTAAGTAAGATCTATTTTTCCACAATACAGCCAAATCGCTTTATTATGATAATCCCGGCTAAGATTTGGAATTATTCGGTAAATCTTGTTCGTCCCAGGCGTACGTAAATCATACAATTATGTCCGTAATTCCGTTTATTGCGTATCTTTATGTAGTTTTAGTGTCACACAATCTGTTATGTTTTAGTTTTTAGCCGGGTGAACTGTGTTTTTTTTTTTTGTTTTATTTACCTACTTTAAGTTAATATAGGGGCGGTGGTAGATAAATGCTAAGGACACGCGCCTCTCAGGCAAGGGGAGCTGGAAACCCGGGCACGGGATATTTCTAATCTATCACAATACTATCGGTGCCGAGCGCCCTCCGGGCCGAAGGCCTGGTTCTTTAGGACCCATTTATGGAACAGAGGGCATAAAAAAAGAATGAGGCCGCCATTGCGAACGGTCCAACCCAGCAAAGTAATCTAAGTGAGGCCGCAAGCCTAGCTGCGTATCGTGAGGCCGAGCTCCGCGTAGGGCGAAGCCCGGAGCGTCCCCCACCGCCTCGCAGAGCTGGGTTTTGGCCAGCACACGCGAAAAGGTTGCGCCAAAAGCTAATACTTACTAATATATATAGCTAATCGGTTCTCTCTGCCTACCCCGCTAGGGAAGTGGCGTTAAGTTTAGTTAATTAGTTAGTTATGTATAGCTAAATAATTTGTTTGATTAGTTGAACGGTGCTAATCACAGGAACTACTGGGTCGAATTGAAAAACTATTTTTTGTTTTGAATAGTCCTTCTATCGATTAAGTCTATAGGCTATACAAACTGTTTGTGTACAGAATCGTTCATCGATTCTCGATTACTTTGTTTTTACCATGTTATATTTTGACCAAATAACATTCACAAACCCTTAAGTAAAATTACACTCTACTTAAAACTGTGTGGCAAGTGCGCATCGCTTGCCACGAGGTCACAAGGTCGTTTAGACACGTTTTTATCATTTTTTATAAGCGCTAGCAGCAAGCTTCAAAGTGGGCCTGGTGTAATATAAGAAAATAAAAATGTATAACTACTAGGAAAAAAAACGAATGATAGCTAGTTCCCCCGAACCACGCAGAGTTCTATAGTTCAGCGAAACATACTTTCGGTAACAGTAGCATCGATCAAAAGTAATTCGGTGAACCGTTGAATCCTCTGCCCAGTTCGAGCTCAGAATAGAAGTTGCGTTTCGCTGTCCTCTCTGCAGATATCCGTGACAAGTGCCAACGCAGTCGATCCCGCATAATATAAGCCTCAGTTCTGGAAATATTAGTAGATACAGGTAGTATACAAGCATATAATGCTTAGCACATACAAGGTACATGTTCATTCATATACTCAATTCTTACTCAATTTCATATACCTCTAGCATTTTGAGACAACTTATAATCAAGCACGTCTTAACATGGTCATTTGCCTCTACCTAGACTCGATTCGTAACCAATCAAACCGTTGGTAGGGTTTAGGTAGTTTCAAATATCCGATTACTCCAAAACTGTACTATGAAGCTCTATGAAAAGCCCATACAATTTTATAGAGAATCGAGCTTAATACCACAGCATTGTAATATAAAATGCTATGGTTTAAGCTTACATAGGTATTCGTACGTAGTTATTTTCAATAAAGCGACGACGGACTGAAAAATTATTACAGCCATTTGCAATGGTAATATTGGCTGGTATTTATAACGCTTTTGTCAAAAATTCAACGAAATAAACACATCAGCTTCGCGGTATCAATTTAAAGTCTGATTTCATGAAACACTGAACTAATTAGCGATTTAATGATATCACGTAATTTGCAACAAAGGATCGGCTTATATTGGTGGGTCGGTTTCAAGGGAAATATTGTTTATTTACAAAAATGTTGTTCCAATCATATCATAATGATAGTCAGAAGCTGAAATGGTTTTATTAGAAAGCTCTTTATTTTCGAATGTAACAACAATATAAATAAATACAGTCGGTTTTTCGTTAGTTAGTTAGATAATAATCAGGAAAACGTGTTTCAAGAAAACTAACTAACTGTTTATGATTTATCTACTAATCATCAATTATATTATCAATACAGATCTATACATACATACATAACATCACGCCCATAATCCCCGAAGGGGTAGGCAGAGTCAAAGGGGCAGCAAGCCCCTTCAACCACATTTAGCCAAAAATAAAGCCGGGCTGGGTTAGATCTATAGTGTCTCTTAAGTCAAAGTTATAGCTTCCAACTGAATTTCTAAGATTCTACGTAACTAACTCAGACCAATAAAAAAAAAAAAGACAACCATCCCATACTACGCGGTGAGGCAACCAATAGGAAGCCGATAGGGCCATAGAAAGCCGACCGCCCGCCATTTCGCCTTCAGTAAGTGACAGCGCACGTCGTTAATTTGGTGTCAAGAAAAAATTAAAGTATGCCGTCCTGTGTTGTTAAATGGTGAAGGCGAAATGGCGGGCGGTCGGCTTTCTATGGCCCTATCGGCTTCCTATTGGTTGACTCACCGCGTAGTATAGGATGGTTCTGTCTTTCTTTTTTATTGGTCTGAGGTAACTAACAACAAAAAAATATTTATAAGTTTTTGTTTTGTGTGACTATTTGTTGGTTTAGGGTATTATACAGGTGAGCAAATTTGTTCGGGGCTTTTACTAGTCCGCACGTATCTGAATATAGGCGGTGGTCACTTCAGTGTAAAATCAGATAATCCGTCAAAAACATATCAAAGATAGGTAAGTCATATAAGATTACCCATAGGTGTTTTAATGTGGGTTTCATCACCATCTCTTCCCTTACCTTACCGGGCTAGTGATATAAATGTCCGGGTTTGAACCCGCAACCCTTGGATATGATGTGCGTGACCGCGGATATTAGGTATGGAATACGTTTTTATGCCCCACTCCAAGATGGAATAGGGAATTGATACAGGATTGGTGTGCGACGAGCTTTAGCCCGTTAACCCACATCAGCGAAAATTATAAAACTGAATCGTTTCACCACTGGATGACATAACTCGTACAGGGAAAAATATTTAACTTTATGCATGATGTATTGTTAATATAAATAAATATCAGGCAACATCACATAAATTGATTTGGCTCCGAGCTGAGTTAGCATAAGCACTGGCGTTATGCATATCAGATTCAACAGTGGTTTATAACCTATGCACTCTTTGTTCCTAACATAATAGTCCGTGTAGTCAGACGCTTAACGTGTTTCCCGGGGCTCAGAGGTGACCAATCGCGACTTCGTGACCCCGGGCATTTACACAGTAATTGCAATGTTGAAAATATACCAAGCTACGTTTTTTAGCCTGACCACGAAATTGAACCCAAAAGCTTTAATCTTTAGGCAGCGTATGACAGCAATAGACGAACGAGGCAGTTACATCATTCGAATTATTATGACTGTGTAGATACAACCTAATTACCGTATTATCACTAGCAATTATACTAACGGGACTAAACGCGATATTCATTAAGAGACCGGATTAAATGGTAAGAAGGTGAATATTATTTCAAGTGTATTGTATTGAGAATTCGACGTGCCAGGCCTTTCTACGAAATATTAATTACGCATATAGTGTTTCAAGCCCCCTAAGAGTTATTACTGAGAAATCAACGAGTATCCCGTAACAATTCTAGTTAAGACTATCGTCTAGCAGTATTGACTAAGGAAAATATGGATAAAGTTGATATATGTACATACATATACACATTTTATATATATAACAGTATATATATAAAATACATAACGCCCGTTATCCCTGAAGGAGTAGGCAGAGTCAAAGGGGCAGCTAGCCCCCTAACCACTTAGAGCCAAAAAAAAATGGGTAAGATGGAAAACTCAAAAAGTAGTGACAAGTGGCTAGCTTGTCGTCTACACAATCACACACCCAAAACCCGATTTACCATGAGTCGCCTTTTACGATATGATAGGCAACTGATACAGATGGCACGTTCTTTTTATGTCCTAAGCCACCATGCGACTAGAATTGATGTGCCTAAGTGCGCACTATTCTGATGATCAATAAAACAATCGAAAAAAAAGTATATTATTTCCTTATAAGCATAAAGAAAGCACTTCAAACTTTCCTTTCGTAAAATACTACAGCAAAGAACGACAAACCTTTTTTTATAACAATAAGTGAGTTAGTGTAGGAGGAAATACGCAAACATCCACACACAGGTTTAAAAAAATGCAAAGAAATTAAAGACATTTGCCGGTTAAAATAAGTTTATTAAGTAAAATTAAGTACAAAACAAGATTAAAAAAATTAATAACAAATATTTGAATAGTGTTATATAAATTACTGGAGGCGTTTATGGTATTACATCTGCCAATTTTCAACAATATTATGACTATTACGTTATTAATACGGATTCATTCTTAGAATCGAAAAATCTAGCTTCATATAGCAAATTCAAGTTATTGTAATAATGATGACGAAGTACATAGAGGTACTTTTATAAATAGATTTATTATTTTGTACTCGAATTTGTCGTTATACTTAATACGCCATGCAAATTACAAATCCGCTACAATATACTTATAGAGTATTAATTTATATTATTAGTTAAAGTTTAGTATTAAATTTTTTTATGAGTAAGGGCTATTAGAACATTGAAGAATACATCAATGAGAAGGATTTACGATCAACTTCATAATAAAGTAATTTACCTGCAGTGATATCTAGTTTAAGTGTAGGTAGATTAATTAAGTTTACAAAATTGTATACCTAATTTGGCATTTAAAAAAGTAACAATCGAATTTCTTGCCGGTTTTTTATCGATAGAACCTACTTTCCGAACCGGTGTTAGTATTAGTTCATCTTTTTTGTTTTTGTATATTGACTATTTATAAGTGCTTTCTTGAAGCCTATTTAAATAAAGATATTTTGAATTTAATTTTAAATTTGTTTTTTCAACAAATGGACGGTGCGAGTGTTGTCTTAACATATTATTAAGATATCGTATGTAACCATGGTTTCAAACTTATAAACATATTGCAATTTGTGTCTGAAAGACCAGTGTCTTGAAATCAATATGCCTCATGCCTCAATAAATGATAAGTAGATGTCTTCTTAAGTCGTAATTTATATAGCACCAAATGTTGAAAACGTTTTTCCTATCATTACTTCAAACTTATCGTCGTATCTAAACTCGTCTCTCAAATCTGACCCAAGGGCCGTCGATAGGCTTATTGTGGATAGCTCTCATTAGCTGGATCTGGTCCATGGTCCTCTCGCACCTCATGATCTTGAATCCAGGATGAGCTGGTACACGAGGATCTTCATTTCCAGCTGAGCGAAGCGAGTACCTTAATAAAAAAGGAATTTATTAATATACATGCATAAGAGTTGTTAATATAAATGCATAAGTATCTTCGTTGTTTCTCTTTTCATGCTGCGACGGATTAATCAATCTAAGTTGAAATAGGTGTTCTATTGTAGATGGCGATAACACCTCTAGAGGTGCCCAGGTTTGAACCCGCACTACTCGCGTGTGCGGCGCATGTTCTTACCGTTAGGTTACCATACTCAGTTTTAATTATTTCCTTAACATGAATATGGCCCGTCATTAAAAAACATGATTAATTGAGTGTTTCGTGACGTAGCGAGAGTAGAAGTGGGAGGAGCGTTGAGTGAACGAGTTGTTTAGTCAAGTCATTTAGACTACTTAATGGGCTTAAGGATGCGTTGCTACCGCGGCATAATTATATTTCTACATCGTGCCCTTTTGTTATATTACCTTTGTGTTAAGTAACATCACGCCCATAATCCCCGAAGGGGTAGGCAGAGTCAAAGGGGCAGCAGGCCTCTTAAACTACATTCAGCTAGAAATAAAACTGGGCTGGGTTAGATGGAAAATTGTGAAAAAGTAGCGACAAGCTTGTCGCCTAAACACATATATATTATATTATAATAACTACAAATTATATAAACAGTCCTAGATTCTACTTTCTGGGATGCTCATGTTCCTATATTTTTTCTTTATCTCAGCAGTAAACCGCTTGGGCTTTTTATTCACGCTCTATCCTGAAATGCGCGTGGCCCGTTACAAGCGTCCAAATCCCTCGTTATAAGACTTGCTGCTCGTAAACGTCCAGTTCGACTCACAATATAAGAAAAAGCAGTAAAGAAAATAATTTTAATTTGTCTTTTAGATTGTAATGAGCAAATGCTTACTTTGTATAGGGATTCGTCCCCTGTATGGGTGCTTGTGGTACTTAAATGTCAGATATAACGCCCTATTACACCTGCCTATGCTATTTACATTGGAATCAGATAAATGTATCTGTTGAAGTCTAATATTCTTATTTGTATTGAAGAGGACTATTATTTTATTTTGTAAAAAAAATCCGTCCAACCCAGCCCAGTTTTATTTTTGGCTGAATGTGGTTAAAAAGCTTGTTGCCCCTTTGACTCCACCTACCCCTTCAGGGATTATAGGCGTGATATTATATATGTAAAAAAAAATCGTTCTTATTTTGGCCAACCACCGGCTGATACGGCTAATGGGTTTAGTTTGACTCGTCGTAGATTAGAGAATACCGCGTCAAGGAACAATCGGACCTATCGTCTTACGGTTTCCGTTCCTGTACTGTACCCAGTGGTCGAGATTTTACCAAACTGTCGGGGCTTTAGTGATGCGGCAGAATTGGGTTTGAAACAATAGTTTTGTAATTTTTATTTCTACTCGTAAAAAAGCTATTGCATGGACACATTCACTTTGATATAATGTTTTATTTGTGTTTGTAAAACATACTGTGAAAAATATAATGTTGTGTTTAATATGTAGCTTCAAATTATGTACTTTGATTCTACTGTCAAAAATGACTTTATGTTGGATATATTAAGGTCATTCAGAAAATCTTGCCAGCTGTCTTGAAAATAAGTAGTATTCGTTCCATATCTAAACAAACATATTGTTAGATGAGACTAGCTATCGTCTACATAATCACAAACCTAAAACTCGATACACCATTAGTTACCTTTTAGGATATGCTAGGCAAGGATCATAGTTGGTACATTCTCTTTGTATAGGTACCTGCTTCAAAGTATGTTCTATGTTAATCTGAGACTGAAAAAAGAATGTACCATTTCTTATCCTTGCCTAGCATCTTGTAAAACGTCAGTAGTGGTCTACTGGTGCTAAGCTTTTATTATTTGGACGGCGAGCTAGCCACTTGTCACCACTTTTCACAGTTTTCTATCGAACCCAATTCAATTATAACTTTGGCTGAATGTGGTTGTTGAAACGTAGAGTTGAACGAGCGATAAGCTCATAATAATGAGCTATCACTTGTTTGACTCTACGTTTGCGGATTGGGTACGTGATGGATGTACATGTATGTATCTGCCCATGGTATTAGGTATGATGTCATACAAACTTTATTTAAAATATCGATTTACCCGTTAGAACAAAAGTAAAATAGCTTAGAGCCTCCAATCATACGACATTACAGCGAATACCAAAAGACTTCCACTTAATCTGAATTTATGAAGCGAGTGACGCCTCCGCGGCTCTTGCCCCGAAATAAATACAAACTCGCTCTGTATGCTGTTGGTATTTGTCCAAGAATACTTAAACTTGCTTACGCTGACTGCTGACTAATTACAATGTATGTTGCTGCTATTACAGCCTTAGCAAGGAGCAGTTAGCGAACATGCAATGTAGAGTACAGAATACGTTTGAGCTAATTATATTTTCAAGATTTTATACATGAATTATTCAATATATATCATTCATTTTGCAAAAGCACTTTGAATGAGTATAGATAAAAACGCGATACTTTTTATTTTGATTCAGTTGTGCAATTTTTTATTTTTAACGAATTATTATATGAGAAAAAATATTTGGTGTTTTTAAACTGTTGAATGTTTAAAGCTAAAAAATTGTGATAGAGTAGTAGTTACAAGTGGCTAGCTCTTCACCCACACAAATATGTCAACACAACATTTTATAGTAAAAGCAGAAAAAGGAGTTTACTTGCTTCCTTGGATTCTTGTTCCCCATCGTGGATTGTGTGGCTTGCACATTAATTAAACCATTACATAATATTAATGTTTAATTAAATCCCAGACAAACATGGGACAATGGGCTGGTTTATATGGAAAACTGTGAAAAAGTAGTGACAAGTAGCTAGCTTGTCGCCTACATAATCACATAGGCACCCAAAACCCGATATACCATTAGTCGTCTTTTACGACATGCTAGGCAAAAACCACAGTTGGCACATTCTTTCTCAGTCCCAGACCAACATGGGACAAATATAAATGCGGTCTTTCAAAATGGATTAGTTCACCCAACCGAGCAACACCGGCGACCAGACCCGCTCATTTCATGGCCCGAACGAAACTAACGACCAATTAAAAGTTAAGCCAATTAGTTGTCGCCACAGATAGGTGCGCTTTTGTCAGCGCAGGACCGCGCTTTTTGCAAAGTTGTCACATCACTGCACTGTGCGTGTTGAAATTAACATCGTTGCATATTGCGTCTCTTCAAATTACGGCTTTACTTACGGCGAATCCTAATTTAATGTCTAAAAAAGTAAGTAATACCTATACTACTCATTGTAATACCAACTATCTACCAGTGAAAGTCCCGTGAAATTTGGCACAACTGATTGGGAGATTACGCTGAACAAGCAGACGAACAATAATACACTTATATGCATATATAAGAAAGTTCAAGGAGCGAAAAGCTGCTTAAACCAAATTCAACTGTAGTAAAATTGAGTTAGGTTGAATGGAAAATTATTAAAAGCAGTGGCTTTCTCGTCAAATCGCGTTCATAATCACAAGTCCAACTTTCAATACACCATTAGTCGACTTTTACGACATGCTAGATTTAACAGTTGATATATTCGAATCAAATCAAACATTTATTTGTTCAAACAGAAGGAACTTACAATTAATTTACCGTTTAGGTATTCAAATGGACTGGCCTGATGGTCGAGTGGCTAGAGACCCTGGGCACGGAACTAAGGGTCGGGGGTTCGAATCCCGCTAGGGACAAATGTTTTGTGTAATGTATATATAGACATTTGCACTCGACTCATGGATGTTTATAAACGTATTTAAGAGTATGTCTATCCGCTCACCTAGTATACATAGTACAAACATACGCTTAGTTTGGAACTAGGGAATTGGTTTGTCAGTCTGAAGAATTTATTATTTATTTAATTAATTCGAGGACAGGTGCATAAGTCCCTGACCAATAACTAACTTGCCGCAATAAGTTTATTACTAGCAATTTCAAAAGCCTGCTCTGTGGCCCACACAAAAGGCGGCGAAGTTCCGAAGGCCAGTTTCCACCCCAGTTGGACTCGTGGCCGATTCTGGCCTCCATACTTTCTCTTGCGGGGCACAATCTACCGGTGGAATGCTGAACTTGCATTTTTGGTGTACGGCCATAGAAGACGCGGTGGGGAGGAAGCAATAAGTAAGTAAGTAAGTTATTTTTTTCCTAGCGGTTTTTTTTTATCGCTTGCACCAAATATGTAAGTTGAACGTGCCTGTTATTGTTAGATTTATTCGGGGGCGGTAAGGGAAAAAATATTGTTGGAATATTTGTCTCTCACCTATATTCACACTTAAGGTTAGAGGTATTATAATAATAGTATATATATAGTATATTGATAAGTATTTAGAATTTTTAAGATGCAGAAGCATGTGCTCGCGTTTGTCGCGATACAACACTTTACTTCCACATAGAATGTACCTACAAAGTTACGTACTGGTAACATAACATTTGTGTGAAGTCAAAACATTAACTATTTTAAAATAAAAAAATGTAATATATACTTGTAATATATGTAATACATATATACTAGGACATAACTTCGCTAATGTTCTGTAATTCTTAAAACAAAATATCATGTTTAATTTAAAATCCTACAAAGTGTGTATAGCGTATGATTTCCATAAATAATAACTAGGCATATAAGCTCACGCCATTTCTCTGCGAGTAGGCAAACAAAACTAAGCGTCATATGACAACGGTCCTTACAAACATCTCACTCACCTCTATCTAATCGTCCTCTAACCTCCTCCTCTAATCCTCTAACCGTGGACAGAGAAAGTGAGTAAGTGAAATCAGTCAGTTCACTCACTCACTAAGTAGCACACAGGAATCACTTTAAGTCTTTAAAGATACAGAAAAAGAAATTAATTATTCGCCAATCGAGTGGCCCCAAAAGTAAAACTGAAACTTGCGGCCAATTAAAAGTTCCGGCCAATTAACGCGGCTCCGGCACTGGACCATTGTCCGGACGCGCTGTCCGGCTGCGGTGAGCTACGGGTTCAGTTCTGGCCATTGTTTAATATAGCAAGTTTAAACGTGTGCCCATTGAAGGGTTATTATCACCAAAGGCTTTGTCCCATGTTAGTCTTATAAACGAATGTGCTAATTGTGTTTAGCTAAATGTTCTTAAGGGCGACTGAGGGTGTATTGGGTGGGTCTGTGAATGTGTAGGCGATGTGTCAACAGCTTGTTTCATTTAATTTTCCATCTAATCCAGGCCAATTTTATTTCTGACTAAAAGTGGTGAAAAGAGCTTACTTAGCTTGGATACTGCTTACCCCTTTGGGGAGTGCTGGCGTGGTAGTGTGTATTTGTAGGTTTAATGTCACCATTATCAAACGGACGTTTTATGTAAAGTCACTCTATGTAGATTAGACATTATACCAAATATTTAATGTGAATATATAAATAAGTACCTACATCGATATTTCTCAATCCAGGAACACCACGGGATTGAACCTAAAGGGTGGTTTAGGTTCAAACCTGTGGTGTATTGATATGGTTGTCCTTATCCATTCTACTACCTACCAGCGCCATCGCAAAAAAATACAAAGTCCCTAATCTCTACGGCTACCGTTTTTATTAACAAGCTTCCCCAATTTGAAATTGTAATTCGCCGTCACTTTGTCAACGACTAACTAAGAACAAAATTGGAGCCAAAGAAGCAATCTTCGCGGTGAAAAAAAGGTATCCCGGATAATCCCTGGCGCGGGGCTAAGCTACCCGGATCGCGGGATTAGGCGAGAGCCCGCGGGATCCCGGCAATCCTGGATGGCAGTAGTGTTGAATTTGAACAAGATCCTCACCTTCGACTTTGAGGTCAGGGATATACTTATCTTATGTTGAATATTAATTTTCTTAGACCATAGAGCACGTAACCTATAGAGTCTCTATCAGTATACGACGGGCTAGCCACTTGTAGTTTTTCAGCTTTTTTTTGGGTAAAACTGGTTATAGGGGTTTGCTCTTTTGACTCTGCCTCCGCCTTCGTTAATTGCGGATGTGATAGTATGTATGAAATAGTTGTTGATTCCCTTGCTGTTCTGGGACTCACAAAAAGAATGTAGCAACTATAGATCACACATATTATAAATATTATTACATACATATTATCACACCACCCCTTATCCTCAGAGAGGTAGATAGAGTTCAAAACAGCCACACACTCCCTTAACCACATTGAGCCAAAAATTTACTCGAGTAAATTACATATTCAAAAACCCATTTAATAAATACATTATTAGTCGCCTAGTTAGCACATACGTCCATTGATCTGATTCCAAATAAGTATCTTAAGCAATTAGAATGAACCAATCGCGGACACCTAAAATAAAATACCCAAAGCTAGCTTATGCCGGAGAGTTCGTCTACCTTTTACTTGGGAATAAAATCGAAATATTCCATCGATGGCTTAGCACATAGTTGTATTAATGACAAGATATTTTTTTTACAAAGTATCTAAAGGACATCATTTACGTAGATTATTATCTACCTTTTATTTTCACCCAATTACCGAAAGACCATATCTTTCTATCTTAAACCATCATATATTTTTCATCATAGATTTTACAGCTATTTGATGTCTCTGAATTATTTAACTGTGACTCGTAAGAAGAATGAACACAATATATTTACTTCAAGATCCTATGTTAACTTGTATTGTTTTTATAGCGACATTGATAGATGTCAATTGTTTTATACAGACATACTATGTAGAATACTATCCCGTGTGACTGTTAAATAGAAAATAATGGGGTCGGAATTATGCGCTGACGGACCCGGCTATATTTCAATTACGGTCCCGTGGTCGATGCGTGATGTCGAAACATACAGTGCGTGACTAGTGTTTTACTATAAACTACATATTGCCCATGACTCCGCCCACAAGGGATTCGGTCTAATAGAAAGAAAGAAAGAATAAAAAAATGTTTATTCAGAACATGTGTTGGGCTGTGTACAAAGTAAAGGTGATACCTATATAGAAGGTGATGTCAGGATTCATAAAAACTGTAGGGGCGTATACCTAATCCATATCCTTAGAAGAAGTTCAAACTTTTGTTTTTCTAAATTTAATTGCAATGGGTCATGTCATCGTCAAAGACTAACAGATTAATTTAATTACTAATATAATCACAATTATATGTATTATTACAATATAAATGTAACATTTGTGGCGTGAAGTTTAGTTAGTTACTTAGTTAAATGTAACATTGTATTATATGTATTTATGAATCTAAATACACAGTTATCAGATCACAGATTTTCAACCAAACTAAAAGAATAAAAAACATTCAGTCGAATTGAGAACCTCCTCCTTTTTTTTGAAGTCGGTTAAAAATAATCAAACTACTTATTTTATGAAAAAAAGTATTTACCATGAGGTTACAACGTCATTATAACCTTCTTATATATCCCAAAAATATACCATACATCATAATTGCTGTGAAAGCAAACATAAGAATTTGCGACAATTTCTTTATACTTTTTTATACATTCTGAAGTAAATACAGTTCTGAAGACATACATAGGTATGTCATCAATTTGCCTTCGGATATATAGTTAAGTTCAAAGTGGCACATAGGTGTTCTCAAAGTGAGGCACTTTGAATCAAAAGGACTCATAGGTGCCACTTTGAATATCAATATCACGCCTATTAGTCGGGTAATCAAATGTTGTTCTAATAAAAACACAACATCATCACACTCCATTTACTACATGCTACGAAAAGTCTTGATGTGCGAAGGGACAGGAACAAATTCACGTGTTAAATAATAAAAATGTTGTCAGATTGGGCTGTTTCCCTCATGCCGCCGTGTCTATGGTAGGGGTGACATCTATAGAATAAATGATTTTAACTCTTGCATTACTAATTATTTGCAAAAAAAATTACATTATTAACGTATCTTTAGTAAAAATACTTGATTTTGGCGACGGAATCTTCCTCGTTTTTATTTAAAATTATAAACGGGAAAGTAAGCATGTTTGTTACTTTTTCACGCAATAACCTGTGTTTTGAATGTTTGTACACAAGGAAAGGATAAGGTGTCTTTCCTATTTTACAATAAAGATACTATACTTATGGAATAGAAAAGTGTGAGGTGAAATATAAAGCATTAATTGTATCTGACGTTAGTGGCGCTGTCCATGTACATACCTCGCGTTACATTTTTATTTTTTGTTTTACTTTTTCAAGGTCCTTTGTTTAACATTATCCATATATAGATAGATAGATTTGCAAATCTATCTATCTATATATGGATAATGCCCATTCGCATAGACGAACACGTAGGCAAAGTTTGTTTTAAATAAAATCCGAGATAACTGAAGTAATTTTGACAGTAGTAAGCAAAACATAACATGTTAATATAGCAACTTTAAGCTACACATTGGCGAAGCGAAGTTCGCTAGTATTTACAGATAAACAAATTTGAAGTGTCTGTTTGTACTTAAAAAATGACAGCTTATTACGGTATGCATACCGTTTTTTTTTGATACATGTACATTGTGTGTGTGTGTCTGGACTGATACTACTGGTTACTTTCACAGCTGGTGTAAGGAGTAAGTCAAGCTATAGTTTTATTTTATAAAAACACAAAATGTTCGTTTAATTCCGCGCAAACCAGACACAGGCAACAACTTGTACCTATAGCATAAATCCAATCACTCGGAAACCGGCAATGACCCATGTGACCAACCTATCGAAATTCCCCGAACTAAGCCCTTAGACGCAGCCCTGTGACCTGATAGCATCACCACACGGTCGTTTGTTCCTATTATACTGATTATGAGCCTAGCCTTAATGTTTTATCTCTATTTAGCTCATAGAGAGAAGGCAGGACACCGCTATTTTATGTCGCGGGTAATGTGAGAATAACCAGGTTACTGCGCACATGGACGTAATTCCGAAAACCAGATTCAATATACCTACATTTCAATCAAAATGGAACTGTGTCCGTAGAAATTTCAAAAGTGATTTTGGAATTTCTGTGTACACAACTCCCTTTTTTGTAAGTCGTTTATTTTTAACCATAAGCCATGAAATAAAAGTCCTAAACAACCATTCATTAATATGAAAGGCTGATTGGACCTGGTTTTTCATTGAAGTGAATCTCGTCAGACTGACGACCAGTAAACACATTTAAGTTAGTAGTTACTTACTATTTAAGTGACAGCTCAAAGGTGCAACACGCGCTTCATATCCGAGAGGTGTAGGTTTAAACTTGGGTATGTTCCTCTGGAGTTTTTAAATCTGTATCAGTGTTCATACCACTAACTCAGTAGTGACGGAAAACACCGTGATGCAACCTGCACATTAAAACAACTGTGAATGTGTAAACACGAACCCAAATTGTCTGGTTCCCATATACAATTGGGTCAGATTGGCTTGCCGATCTGACTCTGACTGCTGCGGCAGTCACTTCAATGTAATTGCCAGACTAGCTAAATCCTGAATCATGGTCTAAGCGGATCCCGACTCAGTACGGGACGTCACGCTAGGAGGATGATAAGATATTTGCTTACTCTCAATAGGTAAATTAGACTTTCTGAGAATAAATAAATTTAAGTGGAAGCAAAAATTTTAAAAATTATATATTTTCAAGAAAACGTAATTTGTTTACTGATGATGAGAGATATTTCAATATTGTCGGTTATTATTAGATTTTAAATAAAGGGAAAGGTTGTCCGATTTTTAGTATTGTCTTATTATAGCAAAGAAATATTTTGTGGTGATAGTTCTAAGAAAAAATGTGTAATGTGAGAAAATAGGACGCATTTTTTTCATATCATATCTTATAACTTGCAGCTGAATATAAAATAACATAATATGTATATTGTTCGATTAGTATAGCTGGAACTCGTCTGCTAAAGTCTATTTACTATAAAAACCTATAAATAATATTTTATTGCCCAAAAGCTGCGTACGCCCAAATTACCGCGTTTGTAATTTTTTAACGTAGGTTCACCATATTATTATATGAATATCGATCCTACTCGTTAACTTAACATAATTACATCAGAAAAGTCACGATTTTACTGTGACCGTATTTAATATAATATGATAAATAAAATGGAAGTGAAATTTACAAATTCGTTGTGTGCTTTTAGGAGGTGATGTTAGACGCCGTAATAACCGTAGAGCGAGTGTGAAAAGCGTTATAAATGTCAAAAAAGCGAAAGAGGTGTGTAAGGAGGTGTGTAAGGACCGAGTCTTATGGCGCCTACTCCGCTAGGGAGTTGGCGTAGAGTTGGTTAGTTAGAAGATATTTGAAAAAGCTATGGGGATCCTTATAATGAATAAAAATAGAATTCTTGCCTATTTATGCACGTTACGCAAAACAATACATATAATACATATTTGTATATCATCACGTCCGTAATCCCCAAAAGGGTGGGCAGAGTTAAAAAGACGAGGCTGCCTTTTTGACTCTGCCTTTTAGTTCTCAGTGGTTAAGGGGGCCTTAACCACAGAGAACTAAAACTGGGCAGGGTTAGATGAAAAATTGTTAAAAAGCTGTGACAAGTGGCTAGCTCATCTCCTACATAATCAACCCTCAAAACCCGATATTTGCCGTTTAAGACATGCTAGGCAAGAAACACAGCTGGCATATTTTTTTTTGTCCTTGGGACAACATGGGACAAAATTATACTGACGCAAAACAATAATGATCTAAATAAGTACTTAATTAGCGGGTTAAAATAATCTTCATAAGAGTTTTTGAAGTTAAGTTCATACAAACAAATTCGGTTTTTTACAATGCCTACATTATGCTGTGCATATGTGTATTGAAATCTATGGCAGAAAATAAACTTCTAACTCTACTTATAGGTGAGCCTTTTTCGATCATGAACCTAGAGTTGGCAAGAAAAAAAACATGTTGAAAGTTACAGTAATCTATACTCTTTTACCAAATTTCAGTAAAGTTAGTTCAGTTCTTATAAAGTCTATGTATATAATAGAAAAATTAATTTAATTTAACATTAAAAAAAATTACACGTAACAAGACACAAATAGAAATGGAATCTAAGCACGCCATTTTTCGTCATCATCATAATCATCAGCAGTGAAAACTTGATTGGGAAGCAAACACTCCAGTTGCATATATCATAAATCTAGATAAGTTAAAACTAGCATTGATAGTCATAGTAACAATTGAAAAATTTGCTTCAAGCACTTCGGGTAACTTAACAAGCTTACTTTTATTTCCCAGTCTCGGAGAGTAAGTGAACAAGTTTTAATTAGGGCTAGATCTTATTGGCTGCGGGTTAAGGATCTTGCTCGAAGAAATAGATCTCATTACCAACTTGCAGAGTCTGGGATCCTGGTACAGACCCGAATAGAAGGGATAACAGGAAATATGGGATACTGGTTGCCGCTCCTGGGTCTACTTGGGCCGTACCAAGTATACAATACCGTTATTG
The DNA here is from genome assembly GCA_951394215.1 of Glyphodes perspectalis. NCBI lineage: Eukaryota > Metazoa > Arthropoda > Insecta > Lepidoptera > Crambidae > Glyphodes > Glyphodes perspectalis. The sequence continues at coordinate 1,832,428 of OX596207.1, read as the reverse complement.
TCAAGGGTTGTGATTTTTATGTAAGCGAAGAATGTTAATATCCTATTGTCAAAATTGTGGCGCTGTCTAACTTTGATAGTATTCGATACAATTTATGTCACGGAAACATTTATTTATTAAATAATATATATCAGATTTATGTGGTTTCTTGCTGGACGAGACAATAATTATGTTGTCAATAGCCGATGTAATTAATGCGTCTGCAGGATATACAAAACCAGTGCATTCTAAAAAAGAATTACAACAATTTACAACCGAAACTTATTCCCGAATCTCCGTAAGTTCTACATTGAGGAACGAAACGATATTTCGTATTTCTGCTTTTATTAGCATCGGTTTCTGTATGTAATCGTGATTCATCTGACTATGTCTAAACTTATCAACCTCAACTTTCATAGCAAAGTGTCGTTCTTAGATAACTTCTAAATTTCGCCGCTAGAGGCGCGCGGATAATCTTTGCATCGCCAATAGATATAATGGTTTATTCTGTGCCTTAGTATGGCAGACCACGGGACAAAAGGTAATGATGTGGTAGAACAAAATTGTGAGATAAAGTCAAGATAACGTAGCCTTCGCTCGTCTTTATAGATTAGAATGAAGCAGCTAAGACTAAGTTTGGAGCTATGAAATTGAATATCTAGAGGTTTTGGGACCAAGACCGCAGTTTCAAAGCAGTGGCTTAGCTAGAACTTAGTAAGTCCTAACAAATTTAGTGACGGGAACCGTTCATCACTAACATACGGTTGTGAACCTTATGGATTTCAACGAGTTTTGGCTGAATGTGGCCTACACAATGAGAACAGACTTTTGACTTCGAATACCTGTTCGTCTATATCTGTTAACTCGACAGGAGAAAGCATCGTTTAGTTTTAATTAGTGAGATCGATGAATGCTTGTAGTATTTCAATCGTGACATGCAATCTATAAGAGCGAAATTACTACTTTTAAGGACATACATTTAATTAGCAATGGGCAATGATTCAGATACGTACCCTTTGGATAGTTTAAAATGTACATTTATTCACCCAGAAAACCATGACTACAGCTTTTTGGTTCCCTTAGTTTGAGAGTGGCAAAAGTCGTTTCATTACAATCACAAAATCCACTAAACGTCAAATCCTAGTCAAATACCTAGATGAAAATCAAGAAAATTCTACAATCTCTCTTTTTATAAAGAATAAAATAATAATGAACAATTCTTAAGTACCTAATTTACGCCAACAAGCGTTATTTTTTGTAATCTATCTCAAACGAAACGCTGGGATCAGTCTAAAATGAAGAATATTTCAGTTGGAATGATAAATCCACATGATCAGGGCTACCACCGAATCGAATTAATCTAGATTCGATTGGATAAATCCAATATTCGACTAATTTTAAAAACTTTAACAGGTTTATACTAAATCTGAGTCCCATTTTGGCCTGAGACTCGGAAATATATAAATATAATATAATAAAAATATCCGACGACATCACATACATTGATCTGACTCCGAGGTAAGTAGCTTAAGCACTTGTGTTACGGATATCAGAATCAACAGTGGTATTACAAATATATACTTAAATATTGGATATTAACACCCAGACACAGAACAAACACAAGTATTCATCATACGAATGTTTGTCCTGGGTGGGGATCAAACCCACAACTCTTGGCGCATGAGGCAGGGTCACTACCGAATGTCTTAGTAGGCCCTGGGTACCAGGACAGGGCCGAAGCGAAGAGAGACCCCGAGATGAGCCGCGACTGCTCGGTCTGGGAAACGAGCAGTTGCGGCACCGGCCGCAGCCCCCTGCCGCCGGACCAGGATTGCCGAGGAAGAGGTGGAGCTGAGTGTATCGTTGCTCGCCTCCCTATCCTCGGCAACACGACAGGGGCGCGCTGGGTCGCGCTGTGGTGGGTCGCAGAGGGATTGAGCGTCTCGATGCTCTCCCTCTGCGACGACAGGGCTCTGCCCTTAATTTGGGTCGCCGGGCGGAAGGTGGCCCCTTCGACGAGACGCTCTCCGCGTGCCCCTCTGGCTTAGCAGAGGGCACAGCGCGAGAGTGGGCCCACGACACCGGTCACGGGGATGATCGGCGTCTGAATCCTAGGCGGAGTGGTTGAGACATGATAGGTGGCCTGGCATGTCTCGAGGTGAGCCGCGTAGCGTGGCACGCGCATCACTGGAGGAGCAGTCGTATAGTCCCGACAGTGGGGATACAGGCTCCTCCGGGACTGCGCCGCTGGAGGCCACGTTGGGGTTTTAGTCGGTTCGAGTCCGACACACCGCCCTCTGCTTCCCCGAGTAGAGGGTGACGGCTCGGGGGAGTTTCCCCAACTAAAAAAAAAAAAAAAAAAGTTAATTATAGTCTACTACATGTATATGTAAGATTTGAAATAAGAAGAGAAAAAAGATCACTTACTTGCAAAGAAAAGTTATTCTGAAAGTCTTCAAAAATCGCTCTCGGTTGGTTAAAATAACGTTTTCCATCGCAGATGTTGGCAGCCCTACCGTCCTGGTAGATCACACGAAGAATCTGGATTTAATGACCTAGCCACTTTCATATTCAAATCATTCATCTGCTACCCCTGATTTGTAAGATGAATCACGCCACGGCGCTTCAACAAATGTTTGAGTGTTGAAAAGGCGGAACGTATCGTAGAGTGTCAGTTAACATGTCAATTAGCAAATGTCTCGAAATTAGGGAAACAGGCTACACCTTTAGTTACAAAATCTTTTTTTTTTCTTCGTTTATTAGAAGAACTTTTACAACACAAAATACAATACAATCTTTTGAACTTTAATTTGTTTCCTCTGAGTACATTTCGACATTTACTGATCTTACAATCGGTAAATGTATTTGTTATACCTTATAAAAAGTACATAAATCTATTACTAGGCGTCGCGTCTAAAATTTTTAAAAGTGATTTTAATTGGCTCGAGTAAGTTGATCCGCCCTCTACCTATATAATGTACAATATGGTATGTAACTTAGTGGTGGCAACAGCTTGCTACTGCATCTGACTTGATTTGGATGTCTACGAAATAATTACAGTATATTAGTAAATAATTAAATTAGTCAGACAAGGCTATATGCCTTGTGTGATTAAAATTTTGTCAATATTTCTTTATGTATTTTTTTTACGCATCACCAGCCCTATATTTTGTAATCAAACTTGGACTCAATATAGTATTTCCTATAATACGGTTCTAGTTTTGTACAGAGAGAGCATACAGCGTAAATATGTACACTCATACAAAACATCACGCCCGTAATCCCCGAAGGAGTACGCAGAGTCAAAGGGAAAGCATGCCCTTTTAACCACACACACAGACAAAAATAAAACTGAACTGGGTTAGATGAAAAGTTGGGAAAAAGTAGTGACAAGTGGCTAGCTTACGCCTACACTATCACATACCCATAACCCGATATACCACTAGTCGCCTTTTACGACATGCTAGGCAAGGAACACAGTTAGCACTTTTTTTTAAGGTGACCAACATGGGACCACATTGTATTAACTCGAAAAAAATGATATGGACTACGTATGTCATCATTATCCTAGCGTTGTATCCCGTTCTTAGACGGGGTCCGCTTAGCTTAGAATATAGATCATTTTATTGAATAAAACGCTTTTTAATGAAAAAAAAATAAGCGAATTCCACTTCAATGTTATTGGCAGTCGCCAATCCCAAATTACATAAGTCCCAAACCGCTCAAGTTGTTAAGACACTCGTATTTCTCTAATTCCATTTCAAGTGAGCATTTGAAGGAAATTAGAGTTTTCAATACAAACAAATCAATTAAGTCCAGCGGAGCGGGGCTTAGCCGCGCGGCGCGGGGACACAGCGCACTCAAGCCGCCCACCATTAAGCCCCAAGGTTTACCGCTTGGACGGCATCATAGGCGCGAGCGGGAGCGGCAACTACAATACTTATAAAAAAGAAAGAAAGAAGAAAGAAAATATACCACCTTAAGTTTTATATACGAAACCTAAAAACTGTGTGTATACAGAATCGTTAATAGAATCGATTGCAATAGTTTTTATACATGTTCTATTTAAACCTTAAATAATGATACACCGCATGTGCCGCATGTCACGAGGTAATTAAGCCCCATTATTATTATTTCATACAAGTGCAAACGCCCGTAATAAACACAAAACCATACTAGCGTGAGGACAACACGAAAAGCTTGTCACTTATTGTGTTTTTGAGATAACATTATAATTTATTTTTATATTTTTTGTTTGTAGAAACTAACTAATCTTCACGCCACTTCCCTAGCGGGGTAGGCAGAGAGAACCGAATGTTTGTAGAATCAACAAATAGAAATATTTTACCGTGTTTTGGTTTTCCCATATACTAAAAGTAGCCTTGTTTACAATTTTATAATAGTTTTACGCTTATATGTTGTCTGATGTGAGTAATGTGATGCTTTTGTGTGCTAAGCTTAGCTGAAGCAATTGTTGAGAGCTTTCGCTGAGGGGCGCGTCTTCTCAAAACCGGGATACAGATACATACTTGTTGATGAAACATTTATATTTGGGTAGTGGTACATTCGACGTTTCTGATTTCTATAACGCAATATACTTGTTGTGGATTCAGATCTGTCTCTGATCGTGTTCAATTAATTCCAATAGCAAACTTGCTAACTAAAGTTACTCTTTGTCGTATACTTACTAAATGTTATTAATACATACCATCATGCTCGCGATCCCCGATGTATGAAGAGTATAAATAGTCAACAATAAAATTGGGTTAGGTTAGTTAAGAGGATTACGTTAAATTAATGATCAGCGATAATCAACCTTTTTTTTTATAGGGGCTTGTGGCCCCTACACGCTTCAGTCATGGTGTCGAGAGCTACAAGCAAAAATTATTTAGGTTTTAATTAAAACGTAATTCAATAAAACATGGTTTACAATAAATTTGTAACTTCAGATGGGCCAATAAAATAATCCGCCGCATGCGACCGGCGGGCCGTAAACTGAGTATAATAGCTGGTCTAGACTGTCGTCCACACAATCACAGGCTCAATAATATACTCAATACTTTACACAATACTAAATATTTTACAAACTCAATATACCATTAGGAGCTAGGCAACAAATACAGTTGGTACACCTTTTGAAGTCCCAGACTAACATGGGTAAAATTGTTACTCCTACGAAAATGGATAGAGTTCGAGACGCTCACAGTTTTTAACTTACACGACAGTCGTTAGACGAATCCTATGGACTTAAACTATGAAGACGATTCCTGACGGCGCGCTCCGGGATGCCTCTGCATCACTTTGAAGGGATTTTTGTGTAAATAAAAAAGGGAGAAAGGGAATTGCGTTCCTTCGCGCAAAAGAAGCTAATGTTGAACTTCGTTAGGTTTTATTTCGCGTTTAACGTTTACTGATAGCGCGTTAAAGTTTATGGGGGCTCGCTGGGCATCTAGGCGGACGCTAATTTGTTTGAGGAAGATCAAGACTTACTGAGGATAGGCAAAAAAATCGCACAATTGTGAATCGGGTTCCCGCTCTAACGGCACAAATTATTGCATCACTGCCACAATTTTCGAAGAGAGAAGTCAAGGAGAAATACGTAACCCTTGAAACTAAATTAAATCGAACATTTAAACAAAACTTAACAGGCCCGATGGTCGAGTGGTCGAGAGACCTTGGCCACGAAACCGAAGGTCGCCGGTTGGAATCCCGCTAGGAGCAAATGTTTCGTGTGATGAACACGGACATTTGTACTCGAGTCATGGATGTTAATAAACGTATTTAAGTATGTCTATCCGCTCACCTAGTATCCATAGGACAAGCTTATAAGCTTAGTTCGGAACTAGGGAAAGTAAACAGAACTATTTACCTCCCCTAGTTCCAAACTAATTTAATACTAGTAATGTGTAAAAAGTTTATTCTCGATTTAAACCAGTTTAATACAAGTAGCTGATTATTTTGTTTCCTTACTATTCGTTACATACGAAACGAAGTTGCATACGAAAATAATTTTGGTTTCTTAATTGTCATTGATAAATTAAATCAATGGATATCAAATGTTGTAATAAAGGCTACTAAGGACCCGTTCATTTGAGGGAAAAGTGTTTTTGTATTAGAAAGCCCATTCATTTAGAAAAGTATTTAAGATATGCTCGTATATCTTGTTTTTATACGTATATTATATTTATTATATATTACAAGCTTTACTCAACCTAACATTGGCCAAAAACGTTTTTTTTTTTCTCTAACATGTCAAAAGTGTTAACTTACAGGTAATTTGGATAAAAGTATTTGTTTAAAAGCTCGAATGTACATGATTTTCAATAGAAAATACAATACCATTCGAATTTTCATTAGTACTAGCATTGGGGGTGTAACTCAGTGGTAGAGTATTTGCTTCGCATGCTGAAAGTCTTGGGTTCAAATCCCAGCGCCTCCACATGACACTCTTTTTGCGCCTCAATTATCTATTAACATTAGATTTAATGTAAAAGCAATGTTAAACGGTTTTACTTAAGGATTATTTGTTGCATCATGATTTTTATCTGCATGTGATGTGGTATGATCTTGCAAACTATATAATTTTGGAATACAATAATAATTCAAAAATAGAAAGAAAGAAAGAAATATTTATTACATATGGAAATCACAACACAACCAGGATAGTACCTACATCAATACAAATACATACAAAAAAAAGGAGTAACACAACTTATTACGACAAGTTAGACAGATATAAGAAAAAAAATGAAAAAATAATTACAATAACCAGACACGGGTTTGCAATGTCCAAAAGAAAAGGGCCTCACTCGGCATTTAAGCCATGACTTGCATGGCAAGCCATGGCGCAGGTTTTCAGTGCGCCCTGCCGTGTGATGCCCACGGACGAGTGCCCTGCCTTTTTATGCATCTACATATACATAATACAATATATTAAATAAATAAAAAATAACATAAATACGATTATATAAACATTATATTGATACGGGTAGGTACAAGTGTTGCGTTCCTAACGTGGCACTATAATAGTTCGCGTTGCGGGTAGGGAGCCGAGGCGGCATCGCTGCAGAGCGCGCCCACCTCCTATCCACATACATAATATGTACGGTGCGTTTATAGTTTATTTTATATATAAATACGTAGTTTATAATAATAATAATAATAATACCCGTACTAACCTACTCTTTTGGTGTCATAAAATGGTCTAATTCAGAACTTCAGCAGCTGGAAATAAAAACCCGAACCATTCTTACACAACACAGATACCATCATCCTAAATCAGCAATAGAACGCGTCACTTTACCAAGAACAGAAGGCGGAAGAGGCTTAATAGAAATTTCACAGCTACATAAAGGACAGATATCAAACTTGAAAAAATTCTTCAACGAAAAGAAAGTAAACAGTGATCTCCATAAATTAATAGCAACCCTGGATAAAAAATATACTCCGCTCAATCTCCACGAAGAAAACTCTGAATTGGTTGACAGAAACAAGATCAATACAGAAAGACATAAAAGATGGAGAGAGAAGGAACTTCATGGTAGGCACCCGAGTGACTTAGATCAGGTTCACGTAGACGGAGAAGCATCCAACAGGTGGCTGGTAAGTGGAGAGCTCTTCCCAGAAAGTGAAGGTTTTATGCTAGCCATTCAAGACCAGGTAATTTCTACAAAAAACTATAGAAAATACATACTAAAAGATTCGTCCCTCCGAAATGACCTATGTAGAAAATGCAACAACAAACCAGAAACTATCCAACATATAACCGGTGCCTGCATCACACTCACACAAAACGACTACACTCACAGACATAACCAGGTTGCAAACATAATCCACCAAAAATTAGTTCAAAAGTGTAAGTTATCTAAGGATCCCCATACCCCTTACTACAAATATATACCGCAACATGTACTAGAAAATTCAAACTACAAACTCTATTACGACCGAACCATACTGACAGACAACACAATATATAATAACAGACCAGATATAACTTTTGTAGATAAACGCGATAAACATACATATATAATAGATATAGCCGTCCCAAATACGAATAATATTCAGTCGACCATAATAGAGAAAGTAAGAAAATACACAGAGCTACAGGATCAAATTAAGAGAGTGTGGAAGATGGATAAAGTAACCATAGTGCCAATAGTAGTTTCTACTACAGGAGTTATCCCTAAACAATTAATCACCGGTTTAAATATACTAAATATACCTAAATATACTTACACAACCCTACAAAAAGCCGCCATACTAAATACATGCCGAATAGTACGTAAATTTTTACAGCTTGAATCCGATTCTGATAATACATAACACACAGCTTTACCTTCATTCTTACTTGGCCAAAAGCCCGTAATAATGAAAATTACCCCTTACTTAGGGAGAATACATAACCGTATATAAATAAAATAATAATAAATTCTTCAGACTGGCACACCAATTCCCTAGTCCCAAACTAAGCTTAAGCTTGTGCTATGGATACTAGGTGAACGGATAGACATACTTAAATACGTTTATAAACATCCATGACTCGAGTACAAATATCCATGTTCATCACACGAAATATTTGCCCCTAGCGGGATTCGAACCCGCGACCCTTGGTTTGGAAAATAACAAATTGTTTTCTTATAAGTAGGTATAATTTGGCCGCAAAGTTAGTGGAAATCAAAAAGAGCACCTCTGCCGATCTGACCTTCGTAACCCTAAGATAGGGAAACCAGACTATTTTTGGATCATGGTTACTGTTATAGACCGAAAATGATGCTAAGCAATACTTTTTAGAATATTTTAATTAATAAAATGCCGGCGGAACTTATACGCATATAATTACATTAACAAACCGAGTGAATGACAGTAAATCAGAAGAAGAATGACACATGTCAATATTAAAGAAAAACTATTACAAACAAACAAGGAGGTCCCATTCCGGGACAGGCTCCCCCTTTTAAATAAAGAACACTTATTACATCAGAAAAACAGAAAACGCTAAATGCTCCCATTCCGGGACAGTTACAAATCCAAAGTTATTTGTATTTGTAGGTTTCATCACGATGTTTTCCCTCACCGCTGAGCTAGTGGTATAAATACATAACAACGACAGCATATCAGGCTATACATTTTTTGTTGCGGAACAGCCCTTATCACAACGACGACATAAGACTCCGCAATGTTTAGCCTGAAGTGCTGTCGTGCGTACATAGGTTTGAAAAATCTAGAGGTACATGCTCGGGTTTGAACCCGTAGCCCTCGGTTATGAGGCGCGTGTCATTACCATTGAGCTACCACCGCTCTATATGGAGAACTTATGTACAGAGTATGAGTGTGCCTGTTTTATACTGGATGTTGAGTATACTCGAGAATTGCAGCCAGACTCGTGAGCACTTGAGCTAACGACGGGATGCTTATTTCCCACCGTTCCACGTATCAATTAAAAAGAGGAAATATTCACCCTAATGATATACAAACAGAAAAAACGTCCTCCCCACGCATCTGACTCGCAAATGAATTTAATCCTTAACTCCTTAGTACAAAGTCGAAAATTAAACAACACCAGCCTGTATCAGGAAGTAGAGATAATTCCTGTTCCCGCGTGATTTGTTCAGAATCAACGCAAATAGTTGAAACGACTGCACGGGGTGATTCAATTTATTTTTTTGCACGACTCCTGGGTGCTGTAGATTTATAAGGCGATCGAATCGGAATGTTCTAGTAAAGGGTTAATGCGTTAAGTAGATAGAACTCAACAAAAATCAACAAACTCAGTCAGGCCGCCTATTTAAGTGTAGCCTAAAATAAAAAATATATTATCAGACTACATCACATTGATCTGACTCCGAGGTAAATTATTTGACCAATAAGCTTAAGCACTTGTATTACGGATATCAGAAACTACAGTGGTATTACAAATATATACTTAAATATTGGGTATTAACACCCAGACACAGAACAGACACAAGTATTCATTAGACGAATATTTGTCCTGGGTGGGGATACCCACAACTCTTTTTTTTTTTTTTTTCAGTTGGGGAAACTCCCACTTCTTGACACCACTTCCGGAGGAGCCGGTATCCCCACTGTCGGGACTATACGACAGCTCCTCCGGTAGTGCGCATGCCGCGCTGCGCGGCTCCCCTCGCGCGGCGGTGGTCGATGCTGTGCAGCCCACGCCATCAGTCGTCGGATGCACAGCACCGAGCACGCGCGCGCGTCGAGACATGCCAGGCCACCCAGCATGTCTCACCTACTCCGCCCAGGATTCAGACGCCGATCGTCCCCGTGACCGGCGTCGTGGGCCCACTCTCGCGCTGTGCCCTCTGCTAAGCCAGAGGGCACGCGGAGAGCGTCTCGTCAGAGGGGGCCGCCTTCCGCCCGGCAAACCAAATTGAGGGCAGAGCCGGGGTTGCCGAGGATAGGGAGGCGAGCAACGAAACACTCAGCTCCTCCTCTTCCTCGGCAATCCTAGTCCGGCCGCAGGGAGCTGCGGCCGGTGCCGCAACTGCTCGGTGGGAAATGCCGAGCAGTCGCAGCTCACCTCGAGGTCTCTCTTAGCTTCGGCCCTGTCCTGCACCAGGGCCTACTAAGCCCCCCCGGTACGCCAAACCGAAGACCCCAGCGGGGGGGATACCCACAACTCTTGGCGTATGGGGAAGGGTCACTACCCAATGCGCTATTGTGCTTGTCAAATATTATAATAATAATAATCTTCATGGCAAATAAACTTTACAAACTAAAGTATTTAGTATATACACAAGTTTACAACCAAAGTATGTACCTACTATTGCTAAACTGGGTTTATTACAAAACCTGTATTTTAGCAAACAGTGCTCTCACAGAATTTTCACAAAAGACAAATAAGGTAACTAATAAGTCACTTAAGTATCGAAAAGTTAAGATTCGTGTAATATGCATTATCATGCGACAATATGGAACGTTATGAGCGTAAAATTTCGTTAGATCATTCGTAGCGTGCTAAACATATTTAGAACACGTGCAATAACAGATTTAGAACCGTAAAATATGTTGCCGCATTCCGCAGCGCAGTTGCACAGTATCATCCAAACGGTCAGCTAGTTTATTTCAAAAAAATTTTAAAACATTCGCTCGACCAAATCCCTTCAGACCTGTAAGCCCACAATAGCAAAACCGAGAGACGGCCGGAGCGACACATCGCACCTGCCCGGAAACCGATTAAAATGATAAAGCGTTTGCGTTTGTGACCGATGCGCTGGAAGCGACAGCTTTTAATACTTTTTAACAAGCTAAATTTGCTCCAATAACAATGGAATAATATTTTAATATAACATGGAAGACGTTAGTCTTACCCTTGAACATTATGTACCAATTGTGTTCTGTTTAGGTCTTGGGTTTAAATAAAAAAAAAAATTTGGAAATCGGTTCGAAAGAAAAACAGTCGAATTGAGAACCTCCTCCTTTTTTTTGAAGTCGGTTAATAAGTGGACTGTATTTTTTGGTCGAATAAATTTGTACTATAATTGTAAATTAACTGTTCACATCAGCAAGTAAATCAATGTATGAGACGCGAGTGTCTTGGAAGCCGCGTAACGGTGAAGTGGGGTCCGGTCTTCTTGCCCCGCGCGGCCGCGCAATCGCAGCTTCTACGTCACGCACTCCGTGCGTGAACAGTTCTTTTCTTAACATCTCATAAAAGGCAGTTAATGACGCATTTGGATTGGATTGGCGATTATGTGGGCGATGAGATAGCCACTTGTTACTTTAATTCTTCATTTTCAATGTAACCAAACTAAGTAACTAACTAACTAAACTTCACGCCCCTTGCCTAGCGAGGTAGACAGAGAGAACCGAACACCATATGGCACGATCCTTACTCGCCTCTTCAACATTCATGATCCTTTTCATACAAACTCTACGGTTTTTATGACTCCTAACATCACCTTCTGTTACTGTCTACCCGACCAATCTGGTCGTGGTAGGTGAGCCTGGGCCTTCCGCGGCTCCTACATCCTTCCACATTCGCATTGTATATCTGTTTAGTCAATCTTTCGTCATCCATTCTTTCTTTCTACATGTCCGAACCACCGGAGCATGCCTCTTCTTACCTTGACTCCGACGCTGTCTTTCAGACCGACTCTCTATTCCGAACGCAGTCTGTGAGCGATGTAACCAAGCTCAATTATTAGGCCGAAAATGGTTCAGGGAGCATATTTCTGCTTGGACTCTGCTTCCCCCTTAGGGGACTGTGGGAGTGATGGTTTATATGTATGTAGCATGAACTAACAAATAATTTTATTGAACACTTACTTCGCGAGGTTAGTTTCGTCAGCGCGTTGCACAATGTTATGGAGTATTACGATGGTTTGATTTGATCAATTCAAACAAACAAATGCCATTTTCTTTTATATATATATATATAAGAGGAAGTAAAAGAGCATAAAGGTTACCTGATGGTAAGTGATCACCTTAGCTCATAGGCACCTACAATACTAGGGGAATCGCAAATGCGTTGCCGGCCTTTAAGAAATTTGGAGGCTCTTTTCTTGATTTTTCTCTTTTCTTTTCTCTCACGATAGTAGTACCTACTACCAGTTTTGACTGTCTTTTGTGGTAGACTGATGTTTAAAGCACACCTAGTGTACAGTTTGGGCCAATACATCAAAAAAAATCCGTATGTCTCTTCCAGCAATTATTCGTCGGCACCCTGATTTAATCTTTCATCCCCATATTGCTCCTGGCGGAATTTTTCAAACGTCACGCTGTTTGACAAATGCCCCGCCGCCCCGCATGTCCGGGGGAATTACGACCTGTCGGAATCCTCCCTTTTTAATTGGTCAAGGAAAAACGCCGTTTAAACGCCCAAATGGATTGTTTGTTGAAAGCGTAGCGAGCGATCAATTCGCTCAGTCGTGAATTCTACTCTGGTATTTGTGCTGGTAAGTGGTAGGGTCAGCTTAAATGAATCGCTTTTTTTATGTATTAGTAGCTTGTGCCCGCGGCTCCGTGCGTGAGTCCTATGGGATCTACATTTTTCCGGGATTATGAAGGATAACTAGCCTTTTTCGGGATTGAAACTTTAACAAGAGCCGAATTAAATACCCGTTTCTTTACTAACTACACGCCCGGTTTGAGCACGGTCGATGCGAATTATTAACCTGCATATTCGACATCATCAGATCTATATTTTATTTCGTTTGTATATTTCAAAATACTAATGGATTTGCTGAAATAGCCTAAAGCCACATTTATTTAAAGCCAGACGCAGTAGTAGCAAGTAATTAATTCTGATAATTCTAGCGTGAATGATTGATGTTTATATTAATACAAGCATCCGTGTCTGTGAACGCGTGGAATGTTAACAGACGCTATCATATATCCTACAGAAATTACCTACTACCTGTACCTTTACTTTAAGTTATATTGTTTGATTACCAAATTTTATGACAAACGGTCAAGTGGTTTCGGATTGTAATGGAACAGACCCAAGAAACTTCCGGATTTATCACAACACATTATCACACCCGTAATCTCCGAAGAGGTAGACATAGTCAAAGGGGTAGCAAGCCCCTTTAACTGCTTTCAGCAAATCAAACCTAAAAAGTCAAATTTGACCAAATAAATCAAACTGGGCTGATTTAGATGGAAAATTATGAAAAGTAGTTACAAGTGGCTAGGTCGTCGCCTTTACAATCACATACCCAACCCGATAAACCATTAGTCGCCTTTTATGACATGCTAAGCGAGGAACTCAGTTGGCACATTCTTTTTAAGTCTTAGACCACGACAAACGTTTTTTTTAACAGCGAGTGAGTCAGTATATGAGAAAATTCACATTTCCCAGGGTTAAATGATGGTACAGAAATAGAGACATGTGCTTTATATAATCCAACATTATAGTAATAGCTTTTATAATATTAGTTATTCAAAGTATAAAATACGTAACCAAAAATATATAACAATATATTTAATCATAGCCATTGCTAGTTAATTTATTTGTAGCAGTAAGATCTTACAACCATTTATAACCAAAAACGAAATTTAGTTATGTTAACTTATAAAGTATGTAAATATATACATTTGCCTTTATACATTGCTCCTGGTTTTTGACATTGTCTGGACACACTACCGTGCACTTAGAATATATTTGCGATTGATTGATAGTTTGATACCAATATCAGATAATCGACACATTCCTATACTAACTCGCGCGTATGGCATTACACGCATTCAACAGCTAAGTTAGCATATAAAAGGTTATTTTTAGTCACTTACTTATTTAACTAATATTCTAAAGACTTTATTTAAAGTATTTTGAAAAATGAGCAGATTTTTTTTCTCTTTCTATGCAAAAGTTGTTCAGCTGATTAGTTATTATTTTGTATATAAAAAAAAAAAATTTTTTAATGTTATATTTCTAAAACCCTTTAATTTTGTTTTTTTTTTGAATAATATGTTAAATAAGTAGTTAAGTGGTGCATACATAAAAAAAAAGGAGGATGGATGTAAGGATCGTGCCAAATGGCGTGCCTACCCCGCTAGGGAAGTGGCATGAAGCTTGGTTAGTTACTTTAAAAAAATATATACTAGAGTACCTCCCATTCTAAGTCCAGCAATTAGACACTATTTATTACATTGAAACAACAAGTATAAGACACTCATGTATAGGTATGTACGACTGCTTGAAGCAAGAAACTTCTTCCAACCCAAAGATGCCCAATTGGTAACGTTCAAAGCTATAAAACATAAACTTAACTTAACAACTCCCATCAATTAAAATCAACCGCACCACCACTGAGTAAAGTAAGTCGTAACTTCGTAACTTAGTCTAGACTTGACTGAAGTATCATACGGTTGGATTGTGTACATCTTACTAATATAATTAACAATGCAAAAGTTTGGATTTTTTGATAATCATCAATAAAAATTTCTTTAAATATTAATGGTGATACTTAAATATTGATGGTATTTGAGCCGCACAATAGCTAAGTACTGTATAGTTTAGTGTGCATGAGTAGACCTGAACTGGTTTTTCCTGGTTACCCCGCAATACACACATACATATATAAAATCACGCCCATAATCCCTGAAGGGGTACGCAGAGTCAAAGGGGCAGCAGGCCCCTTTAACCACATTCAACCAAAAACACTGGGCTGGGTTAGATGGAAAATTGTGAAAAAGTAGTGACAAGTGGCTAGCTTGTCAATACACAATCACGTACTTTAAACCCGATATGCCATTAGTCGTCTTTTACGACATGCTAGGCAAGAACCACAGTTAGCATATTATTTTGAAGTCCCATATCAACGTAGGACAGTGGACTGGGTTAGATGGAAAATTGTGAAATAGTAGTGACAAGTAGCTAGCTCGTCGCCTACTCAATCAGATACCCAAAACCCCATATACCATTAGTCGCCATTTACGACATGCTAGGCAAGAGACACAGTTGGCACATTCTTTTTTAGTCCCCGATCAACATGGGACAAACATTCCCCGCGATAAGTTACATGTCTTACGGCTGACAAATTTTGCAGACTTTGAATGAACACACATTATCAATTAAATATAATTGTAGATATATCCGAAGTCCATAAATTGAAGGCACATGACAGAACTGTATACGATGACTGATATGATATCGATTGATGATTTTTGTTGTAATTGTTTGATGAATGAAAATTGGCGCAATTAAAATTATGTTTATATTAAACACTGAAACTAACTTAATTCATTAACGTATATTTGTGGCACAGTTTGGGCCGGATGCATACAAATAATAATTTCGCCGAAATACATTGTTGAAAGTATCAACAAATATACCAGAAATATCCGGACCTGTCACAAATGCCTATATTTTCAAAAAGCTGGTTTTACTGGTACCAGCTGCTGAAGTCGAATCCATTTTCCAAGTATATAAATTCAACTATAAGTTTGTATTTGTCCGCAAAGTGCTAAATTTTAACTATGCATTCTACATATATTATTATTCCTATATAAACGTTACTTTCTCTCCTTTTTTATCTATATTTAAGGGTTGTGCTATGTTTTCACTCCTAAACCAGTCGACCAACTGTGATAATATTGAGAATGCGAAACCCTAAGAAAGGACAAAGGATATTTTTATATCGAAAAAAAATGCGATTGAGACTAAATAATATACATACATAGATAATAAAGGATGAACAGATCGAGTCCATGGAGAGTCCATGGGTATCGGTTTCGTTGCCATGGTCTACAATCATACATATACTATAACATCACGCCCATAATCCCCAAAGGGGCAGGCAGAGTCAAAGAGGCAGCAGGCCCCTTTAACCACATTCAGTCAGAAACAAAACTGGGCTGGGTTAGATGGAAAATTGTGAAAAAGTGGTGACAAGTGGCTAACCTTCGCCCAAACAATCACATATCCAAAACCCTATATACCATTAGTCGTCTTTTACGACATGCTAGGCAAGAAACACATTTGGGACATTCTTTTTAAGTCCCTGACCAACATGGGACTTTTTTAGTCAAATTCATATTTGACACGCACATGCGATACGGCGCGGGAAGACCGGGCGTCTTCGCGCGTCGTACATCACAGATAAAATAATGCAATCTCTTTCTAACATAGTAGAATAGTTGCGTTCGGGATTATCCGGCGTTCATGATTCCCCTGCTTTCCCCTACAGACATACAGAAAAAACCTCTTCAGTTTTTTGGTTTGTCATAAATATGTACCTTATTTACATTAAATGCATTCATTAATAAACAGTTATTTTGAGAACACAAACAGTATGGACATATTGAACATGGGGTTGTTGTTTAAAAATAATTGTACTTAATAGGGGATCGTTTCATTTATTCGCACTGGTGAATTCGATATTATTTATTAATAAAACTGTTTAAAAGAATGCACTGGTGTGCCCTTAAATTCCCTTGAACAAACAGAAACTATGCAGTTAAATAACTATCGATGTGAAACTATGATACAATTGGGTAAAATTTCATGGATAAAACGTAATGGTTATAATTGGTCAGTAATAAACATAACAAAACGCCCGTAATCCCCGAAGGGGCAGGCAGATTTAAAGGAGCAGTAAGCCGCTTTTTAACCACATTCAGCCAAAAATTAAACTGGGATCATGAATGTTGAAGAGGCGAGTGAGGTGTATGAGGATCGTGCCATATGGCGTTCGGTTCTCTCTGCCCCGCTAGAGAAGTGGCGTGAAGTTTAGTTAGTTAGTTATAAAACTGGGCTGGGTTAAATGGAAAGTTGTGAAAAAGTAGTGATAAGTGGCTATCTCGTCGCCTACACAGTCACATACCCAAAACCCGATATATCATGCTAGGCAAAGAAGACAGCTGGCGCGTTCTTTTAAAGTCCCATACCAATATACCTAACTCACTGACCAAATGTATCCCATATACATTTGGTCAGTTACATTTATAAGTTTAGAATTTTCTCCTTCGACGACATTCGAACCTATGGCATATGGTTATGTGGCCATTGCCTTACCACTCGAGCAATTATTCCATCTGTGAGTCCAAATATGCAATTGTGTTAATTGCCAGAATAGGTAACTACAATTTGTGTTTCTATCGTCTTTTATACAGGCTGGATTCTAACATTTATGATGGGACACGTTTGGGGACAAATGGACTCCACCTTAACTATGAATACATGAATAGAGTAACAACTTACAGGGTTGACACTCAGTCATGAATACGCCAACACAAATATGCGCTGATGTTAAAACCAAGGGAAACTAATCGTGAAGATGGGTACACTCGTATAAACCAAAAGTGGTACCTTATAACATATCTTTTCCGCTCGTCTCCAAAGGTCTCCAGCTGTAGCAGACAACATAATTCTCAACCACGCTTATAACATTCGTGTTGAAGAGGAAATTATCTTATATATGTCACCGTAAAATTGTAAATAACGTTAGGTTATAATCTATCTCGTGAGATTGTGAACTGTCGAAAGATTATGAATCGTAACATATTGCTTACAATTTAACGCATTATTTTTCGGTAGATTATAATTTATCGACGTGAAACCGTCAAATTGTAAAACAAAACGCACCTCGCGCGCTGATTGGTTGAACGGCATATGCCCTGCGCCGCCATGTTTGTTTCTTAATTCGTTTGTTGTCGAATGTAAACAAACAGTGTTTGGTGATTATAAATTGATTTCGTGCCAAAAATAACTCACAGATTTAGAATTATTTAGAATTTACTGTGATTAACAAAATAAGTGAAGTTTGAATGATAAATAAGTTAGTGTTAGTCACCGAACGTAGTCTAAATTACATACATTTTACGTGTTTTAATATTTTTTTATGCGTGTGAACCAATGTGATCTTATTTGATAACATTTATAATGTCCGATATTGAGCCTGTTCATCAACAAAGCTCAGAAATACCAGCTATTGTTAATCAGGATGAATTTACCATAGAGTTATTTACTTTATTTTCAATTTACTTTTATTTTCTAATAGACAATTTTGTTACGTTTTCAAAACGTTAATTCATGTATTAGAATAATTATTACAATTTTGATATAATTTTATGTCTCAATTATTGATTACCTACTAAATAATAAATTAATACTTACTTGATGTCACAATTCTTGAAGTGCATTTATTTTATTTGACAGACACCTGTGTTTTATTTCTAACTCTATGGACACAGTACGGTCTACTGTAAGGCCGACCAATCAGGGACAGCCTTCGGACAGTTGACAATTTGACAATTGTAAGATTATGATTTAACAGTTTCACTTCGATAGATTATAATCTGATAAACAATAATACGTTAAATTGTAAGCAGTACGTTACGGTTCACAATATTTCGACAGTTCACAATCTCGCGTGATAGATTATAACCTAACGTTATTTACAATTTTACGGTGACATATACATATAAAAGGCCTTTACTGGCTGACCTATCAACACACAGTACAAACCAGAAAGGTTTTGCAAAATTCACCTAAGTGGGTGATAAATGGGGGTCAAATCAAAAAAAGATCAAAGTTTGTATGCAGAAAGGAAGTATAACGGGCGCGAAGCCGCGGGAAAATGCTAGACATAGATATGTGTATTGTGCACGTCCCAATATACATATATGAGTGTATAAAAATAATATAAATTGCGTTATTTAAATGTGGTAGCATCCCTAGCTAATGTTTGTGTCGCTTTACCCAATATCTACAATTCAAACCTTTCTTATGTTAATGCGTGCTAATGAAACGTATCTAATTACCGTGTACTGTCCTGTTTTGTGCATCGGAGTGCGGACACTATGTATTTACGACTGAAAATATAGGGATAGGTTATTTCAGTGGATAAGCTTATGAAGATGTTGGCAGTGAAATTAGTTACTATTCTGTTTATTAACATATCAAACGCATAGCAATGCAATGTTAATTAAATACTCGCATAGCTTCCTCTTCTCGTTTCGTCGTAAACTTATTTATGCTTTTTAAAGCGTTTATAAATTAATTATGTATATTGATCTATCGTAGGTATATTGTAGATATGTATTGTATGCATTTTCCTTTATTTAATTTATTAAGAGATTAAGACTCATGTACTAATGTGCTGTGTACTCATATTTGTAGTGTTTTAACATATCACTTTTTCTTTATAATCTCTATTCAAAATCATTCACTTGTTGTAACTCTCTTTTGTGTACCTAATATAGAAAATAAAATCTTTTTGTTTTGGACCTGGACCGCGGTTACAGAGACTTAATTATATTTATATGTACAGTACATTTACAGAAGATAAATATACTCAAACAATTCTACTATTGTCGCCGCTTTACATAAAAAAATATCGAAAAAGTTGAGAAATAAAAATGATTGAACCGACACAGATTCAATATTTTACGCAAATGATACGAGTTTGAATAATACTCCTAATGGGGCGTGTTGATTGGTTTACGAGCGGGGAGCATCAAAAAGGAGCGACGCAACAAATGGTGCGCGCTCGCGAGCGGAGCGGAGCGGAAAGAGCGAGCGATCCATCAGGGCGAATCGCGCGCCACCAATTAATATTCAAAATTGTCAAGTTAGAGTCGCTGCCGCTGCATAAAGCTCCTTTGGTCATCAAAGCTTCGCCTCCATATAGGGTATACGGGTGTACCACATGTCAAACACACAAAAAATCATCTCTAGTACTTCTAGTAGCATTCAAAACTGTGGCTTAGGGTTTCTTTGGCAGGGTCTTCGACTTAATGTTTAAAAACCTATAAAAAACTGTTTTTATTCTAATTTGAAAACAATGGTTATTTTGGAAGGATTTTCAGACTTCTTTAGCCTAAAATGCGTAATTTTTAAGACAAGAACTAACCGATATTGAATAAAATAACTTACAATAATCTGGTTTCAATTTGGAATCATTTCGCAGTCGGAGCTGTACGATTGTGATGTACTTGCAGTGCCCCCCTCTCATGCTCAGGTTTCACCCGCGTAGTTCCCGTACCCGTGGGAATACGAGGCTTAAATATATCCCTACATAGGCATATATGTAAATTGCGTGCTGATAATGTAACTTACCATTGTTGAAAGAATTTTTAAAATCAGTTTAGGTCAGCCGTGAAAGCGTAACAAACAAGCTCACATTTATAATATTAACTAGCTATTGCCCGCGGCTTTGCCCAAGTGGAGTTCGAAAATATAATTCACGTGGGAACTTTGAATTTTTTGGGATAAAATGTATGTCCTAATCCAAGCTATAAGCCACCACCATTTCAACTTTCAGCCAAACCAGTTCAGCCGTTTTCACGTGAAAGAGCAACTAACATCCAAACTTCCAAACTTTCGCCTTTATAATATTAGTAAGAATTAAGATGAGGATGTCTCTGAAACAACAAGCAATACATCTGCTTACAATTCTCTAAAGTGATCATTTTTTTCCGAAAGATGTGGTTCCCATTCTAGGCTAAAGAACTCTAAAAACTTTTGTAAATAAAACCGGTGTATTGCACGGCGCCATGACAGAACGGATTTTGGCCATCAATTTAATAGTAAATCCTCTTTATTGACGTACAAATACTATAATTTTGGCAGGGTAGTGCTACCTGCTAAATCGAATAACGGCATACGGCTACAAGTTAAAACCTTTTCTAGGTGAAAATACGATATTTCCGACTCAATAAAGAAGGCGGCAGTTAATTTCAACATAATATCGACACTGACAGTCGAGTGGTCAGTGACCCTGGCCACGAAAACGAGGGTCGCGGGATCATCCCGCTACCAACGGTGGACGAACAAAATTTTAAGAAAAGCAGACAGCGAATAACTACCATAAACCGTAGCATAGGTACACACAACAAGTCACATAATGTCCCATGTTGGTCTAGGACTAAAACAGAATGTACCTAAAAGGTGACTAAAGGTATATCTGGTTTTGGACATGATGATAAGTATACATTCAACAAAATCGTATAAGTAGTTAGCGCGTAAACATAATTAAAAACTTTTCGGACTCATTTTAAATGTTGAGCGCTAACAAAGCTCCCTTAATTAGTACAGGTGTAACAATTACTAACCACATTAGTTTCACTCGTGTCACCGCATAAAAACCTCCATCCATCACCATTAAAAACAAAAACTTGTTAAAATTATTACTCACATGGTCCAGTTAAAAGCCTGTCTAAATAACAAAAAGAAATACCAGAAACTTCCATTAGTTTTGGTGTAATTTAACAACGCAATGGGACGGTTTCCCGCCAAATGTATACAGCGCGCTCAGCCGCCATGATGGATGCGGCCATTTTGAATGCATTTCGCTTGTAAACAAAATGGATGTTTGCCTAATATGTCAGTGTTCTTTGTGCCAATGACACATGCGAGCTTTTGTTTTATTTCAGTAAGTTTGAACTACCGTTTTCTAAAATACTGTGGTTTAAAGTATCAGTATCGGGTATTTTCTTTCGAATTAAAAAAAAGAGTAGGGTAGGGCGGGGCTAGTTGAGCAATTTTTCACTTGACCGATCATAACTCCTCAATGATAACTCCAAATTGCTGGTTATTTGTACTTATGGGTAGGTAATTTATTCCTTCTGAAAGAATACATAGTAATTTATTTTTAAAATTTGAGTCTTGAGAGTTATTGCCGTTGAAGTGAAAAAAGGCAGACATGCTCAATGTACCCCATGGGTGGGGTACGTTGAGCAAGGGTATGGGGTACATTGAGCAGTAACAAATGCTAGTCTAACCATGGGTTAAATGTTTGCTAGACATGAAATAAAAATTCTTTGTGATAATCAACTGTATATTTATTAATTGTTTACTGACATAATGAAACAAAATATCTCAACTTAATACTTCTTCTAGACATTAAACATAGAAATAAAATCAACAAAAAATCAACAATATCTTAACATAAATTTTTAGAATAGACTCTACGTTTAATCAAACTTCAAAATTTACTAAGTAGGTATACAGCCAACATTTAAAAAAACATGGCAATAATGAGATCTATCTCGAAAGAACTAATCATCGTCGTCGGAATTGCAATTAATGCAAGTGAAATGCAACTCAGTAATTGCACACATTTTCTGTGTGCCCATTCATTGCAGTCTTCGCACTCGATCCACTTCTCCCCTGGTATGCTATCAGACCAAACTTTGCTACAAACCAGGCAAGTATACTCATCTTGATTACTTTCATCACTTGACTGTAGTATTCTTTTATAAACACTCTTCTTTTTTTGTCAATTTTCTTCTTTGGTTTCTTAACTTTTTAATGGTTTTATTTTTGTCTTCTTGAAGAGCATTTTTTTCAGGAGTATCTGTGGAAATAGCAGCTTTTCTCTTTTTTTGATTAGTTACACGTGTCTGTTTTTAAATTTAATAGCACATTCGTAGGCAAGGCGACGAACATCTTTTGGGGAGTATCCGTAGAAGATTGGTGCCATTTGTAGCAAGTATTTTTTTAAAGAATCCTCTTGGGTGCGAAAAAATTCTTGCCTTGGTGTTGCATAACCCATTGAAGGAACACCTCTTTGTGACTCCAATTTC
This sequence comes from Glyphodes perspectalis, assembly GCA_951394215.1. Classification (NCBI taxonomy): domain Eukaryota; kingdom Metazoa; phylum Arthropoda; class Insecta; order Lepidoptera; family Crambidae; genus Glyphodes; species Glyphodes perspectalis. The sequence continues at coordinate 1,809,457 of OX596207.1, read as the reverse complement.
TTAATAAATCTAGTCAAAGTCATTATTTTGACATTGAATACCTTGTCGGCGGCATTCATTCACACTTTTGCGTTCATCGACAGCATTTGCAGCCTCCTTTAACTGTCGTGTAGAGTAAGAACCCCTCGACGAATTCCTTTTATAAGTTCGCATTCTAAAATAAAAGAAAAACATTACATTACTCTGTATTTAAATCGTGAGGTTAGTTGGGCAACAGTTGCTCAACTAACCCCGACCCAAATATTTGAATCAAAATTGAGGTTATGAAAAAACGGTATGAATCGAATCCAAATTCTTTATAGATATCAAAAACACATTAAATGTATGAACCTTTAACACTTACCTGATTTAAAATGGATAACATTTCACTCGTACAGACGAAATATAGACAAAAATATTTTTTTTACTTTTTTGTCACGAAACAAACAAAGCATGCGCGTGCCGCACTTGATCGACAGATCGCCACTAGAGGTCGCGTGATGAGTTCCCTTCCCGCGCCCCCTCGTTTCCCTCGTACGATGTCCTAGCGTCCCGTGTATAGTTTCAGAGATATTTTGATTGCCCAACTTACCCCTATGCTCAACTAGCCCCGCCCTACCCTATGTGCATTTGGAAAACAAATAAAAGGATTAATTATATCGATCTGCATCAAAATCAACTCTTTTAATAAAAAGAATGATCGATGATTATTATCACTAGCTGTTTTCCGCGATTTTTTCGGAATTAACTTTTTTTTAGCGAATTTTGAAATCCTTATTTTCAAATAATAGTTACTTCTTGTACAACAACAGCTCCTATAAGTAAACATTTTGCTAAAATAGTTTGCGCCATTGCAAAGATTATCCGGACCAACAAATAGAAAGAAAAAACCCTAATGCTTATATTTTCATATGTATTTTGTAATAAGCGATTTTGTTGGCATAACAAACAGACCCTTAATGTTTACTTACTCATATAGCGGGAAAGACGTTGCTAGTCTTTTTAAACAGTTTTGTTTAACTTGAGCTGTTTATTTATTTGGGTCAAATTTAGTAATTGAAATTTTACCCCCTTGTAGTTTGTAGGTCACCCTAAATTTCTATCAACAGTCAACCGCTCATGTCATTATAAATGCTATTTACATACCTAGGTTGTATACACTACGTCCCACGATATTTTTTTTCTGTTCAATATCTTAGATTGATGAGGAGAGTGAGTGATGGCTGGTGGTACCAAGGACCTACCGAATAATTTTTATCCCTTTTAGTACATTATCTACATCACTGTTATCAATAAAACCGTTTAATTATACGCTGTTTATAGTCAACGAGCTGTCCCGGTGAACTTCGTGCCATAGGAGGACGAAAAACACTTTACGACCTATTTTTATACCTTCCAAATACACAAAATCACCAAAATCTATCGAGCCTTTTCGGAGGAATTCAACAACCACAAATACCGTGGCACGAGTTGTTTATATAAAAGACAAAATTTCTCATTATTCGTCCTTTAAAAATATTTTGACAAGTTTTAAATATTAGCTTCACTTGTACTTAACTTATAGAATAATTTAATCAAAGGACTACCTTTTTATTACACATCAAGATTAATTTTGGTTTTTAGTTTGTTAACGATTATTATAACCCAGCACAACTATATCTATATCACAACTAACAAGTACGAAATAAGAGTCTGTTATTATTGGCCTTTTTATTTACTTAGGCTTCGATTTTTGTTTACCAATCGAGCATTTTTATTATAAGCCATATAACTTGACTTAAGAAACAAGAAATGAAAAGAAGACGATGGTTCTTCATAGCTAAATAATTCATAGTTTTGTTAGGAATGACCCCACTTTAAAGCGAAACGCCAAAAGGAACTAACCAAATACAAATGATTCCCTTTCAGCAAGACTTTTTTCGGAAGCGTCCACAAATTGAATTCACAGAACCGGACAACGGTTTCTGTCCCCAGAAACACGGATGAATTCTTCCACGAATTTGCGGAATCACCACGGACAGCCTCAGAAAAGGAATACCAAACAACCTGCAATTAACAACCGCTTTTAGTCGCGTAGTCTCGCTCGCACATGCGCGCCCCTGCGCACGTGAGTGGAAGATAGCATCGTTTCACATCTGCGTCCCCACTTAGTGTTTTACCATTTTCCCCACCTAAGACCTGTGTTGGCTATTTGAAGGACTTTCGTTGCTGTCAAAGCATTGGATATATTGGTTGGTTGGCCATTTATCGGCAACATGAGCTGATCCAGTTCGACTGGGAAAGTACCGCCCTATCACAGAACTTGTATAGCTGTGTATCATGCTGGGAACTCAACCCCTTTAAAGGACGGCCCGCATTTTGACGCATCAGCAATTTTATTTCATCCAAACTGACTCATTATCTCTAGTTTCAAACTAAGCATGCATGTTTGTGCTAAGGATACTAGGATAGACATGCTTGTATACGTTTTATCCATGATTCGAATACAAGATTATAGTTCCACTAGCAACGCATATAGCTAGCTCCCGTTCACGTGGGGATAGAATATAGCCTATAATTCTTGCTGATAGATTTACATAGAATAATTTTTTTAAATCAGTCCAGTAGTGTCTGAGTAGTATAATTTATACAAATAAACAAACGATGCACACACTACATTCCACAAGTTTCGGGAGCCAACGCGACGTGGTCAACGCGAAGGCTCCCTTTTTCCTCGTTACTCCCATTACGCCATCGAGATAAGAACATGTTTTGTCACGCGGCACTGTGCATAATTTATTGCACCATGTTTTGAAAGGAACGTGACATATTAATATGCTACAAAAATACGCACTCCTTTATTTATCTTCGAAATGTTACGAAGAAATTTCGGAAGAAGCGTACTCCATAGTACTCGTAAAAATTACTAATAAGAAAATTTTATTTACACGATTTTGACTGGGAAGTACACAATAAATAACTAAATGGTGAGATATTACATTTATTATCGCAGAAACTCCTTAATTCACGAATAGCTTACGCATATGACTTCGTCCGCTTGAAATTTAACAAAGAATTTCCGCCTTGCAACAGTGATGTTCCGTCAAAATATATCTTGCCGTTTCAGGGACTAGTCGGAACATATAGGCAGATGGCCAAAATTTCTAAATAAGAATTTGAATAAGAAAAAATACTCTTTGACTAATATAGTTTTTGTCAAATAGACATCTCAAACAAACAATGCATTATTTTCATAAAATAACATAGTATAACTTTCCTACGATGGTCCGAAATTTGAAAGGATATGCCAACTTTGTTCCTTGCCTAGCATGTCATAAAAGGCGACTATTGGTGTATGGAACGTTGGGATTTTGTGATGTTGGCGACAAGCGACTTGTCTTTACTTTTTTACAATTTTCTATTTATTTCTGGCTGAAAGTGGTTAGAGGGGCTAGCTGCCCTTTTGACTCTACTGGTCCCTTTGGAAATTACAAGCGTAATAAGTTAAATGTATGACTTTCTATGTTGTAAATTCTAAACAGAGGTCACAACGGCAATATATTAGCGCAACATATAATGTGACAATGTTTTAAGTACGCACAACCCTCGCAAATTATACGCGAAGTTTAAAACATAAGTAACTATTTCATGTTTATAGTTACAATTAGTAACGTTAATTATCCCGGCGTCGTCCCGCGGGAGACCCCGCCGTCCACCTATAGTGCTGTTCAGAACCGGGTCTCGTGTCGGGACAAATTGTACAAAGAAGTTTGTTGTTACCTTATGAAATTAAAAATTTCCGAAAAAACATTTACTGGATCAAAACACCAGAACTTAATTTGTCATAAAGTAGAAAATAACCGTATACGTGATTTCTGTATGTCCCGTATTCTGACAGAGCAGTAATTACAAGTTTTGGGTGAAATATTAAGTATAAATAATTTATATACTAGTTTTTGCCTGCGACTCCGCCCTTGTGGAATTCGATTAGACAGAGAAAATTCTATCGCGCGTCTCTTGGTACTTTTACTTTATTTTTGGATAAAAGCCGCCTATGTTCTTTCTCAGAGTTTAATTTTAGTTTATACGTGAAGAGTGAAAATTGAGACAAAGTTAGTTCCAGATTTATAATAAACTAATTAATAGGAAGTAAAATTGTATCGATTATTAGCGATCAACTACTTTTAACCTTTATTTTCCGATAGACGCAAGTAGAACAATGTCCCCATTACATCAAGGAAGAAGCAGCACTATTAACTACCTTCAGTAAATAATAATATTCTCCACCTTCGGGGATTTTAACACAGCGCAATTTTCAACTTCGCAGGCTTAATATTTACAACACAAAACAAACAGTTTTGCAGAGTATTTTTCCCCTTTTTACGCTGTGTTAAAGCTTTATCAATATGAAAACAAACAACTACTTTCATCTTTATTTTTATTTGGCTTCACTTAGACTTATAGAGATAAAATAAAAAGATTAAAAGTAAAAAACCTTTTTAAAAAACAAGCTTTTATGTAAATGCGCTTAAAAGAAAGAATATTTACATTTACTATTAACTTTTAACGTCATTTTTACACAATTTATGTGATATAAAAGCCTTTATTTTTGGCTAAATGGTTGAAGGGGCTTGCTGCCTACCCCTTCGGGGATTATGGGCGTGATTTTATGTATGTATATATGTATAAAAGCCTGCCGCGAGATTTAAGTACTATTATTTACTTATTTGAATGAATTTTATAGTTTAGTTAAAAATATCGTATAATTTTCGCTTCTTCCCGTTTTTTATATTTCGTACAGACCTTATCGTGACGATTATAATACAGCAAAAAATAATTATCTAGTTTGATACAGCCGTTCAAAAGTTATGCACGGATATATACATCTTTATATTTATGAATAAATTTAAATGCTTAAAATGTAAATAATTGTAAATCCTTTTCTCCTAACGACCACTTTAACACAAAGACTTGTAAGGTGCGGATTAGGTTCGAAATGAAACCGATGGATGCTAGATGAATACTGGATTATATTGTCATTATCATGATTATAAATACAAGCATATTTAATGTTAAGTTCGATACTAACTACATAGTTACTAACACAATTTATATTGATAACAGCAGAAGTGAACCAAATGGTAGAAGTTAGCTTCTAACTGCTGTCATGGAAGTGTGTTCTCTAGCCACAGGACTCTATGCAGGGCTCCGTCGAAGTATCTTATTTGAGAACCCCACTCTACGAGTATATGCAATCGTTAGACTAACAACGAACGCAAGCGGACTGAGCTTTTGGTTTGCAGTTTCAATGCAGTTAGGCAAGCTGCACAAAAACTGCATCCAAACTGCAATTTAATATCTGGCTAGCTGGCTCGCGACTTGATCTATGCATGCTCCAGAAATTCTAAGATACGCTATGTCATTGACTCTGATAATAATTACTATTCTATTTATTAAGTTATTTTTCCAATTCTCCATCTACCCGGCTAATAATTTTTGACTAAAAGTATTGGAGGTAAATGAAGGGGTACGTATGGGAGCAGTTACCTCTATCAAGAGGTAACTATTCCCATGACTCTACTTTCTCTTGATAGAGATGACTGTTCCCTTAACTCTCCTTACCCCTTAACTACCTACCATTTGGATATGGTGATATATTATGTTTAGTTGGATCAATATCTACAAAACACCCAGTTAAATCACAGTGATGGTAGATTCACATTGTTCTATTTTGAATTACTTGACGATTTTAAAAGTGCTTTTTAAGGGCCTACATAAATAAAGATATCGTTGACTTTGACTTTGAATGTATATCGTCGTATAAATCATCGCATAACTCATTACCGCTATGATTCCCCGACTCGCAACTGCAATACTTAGTTCAAAAAGAGATATCACCGTGATATCGCACGGATATTGGCGAGCGTAGTCGGGGTATAAGCGTCGCTGTATTGGCCCTAAGAGTTACGGCGGGATTTTTATTAGGAGTGGCGGTGCTACGGACCTAGGGGGACGAAGGGGGCCTGTACTGTAGGTACCCGTTTGAACTGACTGAAAAAATTATACAGGGGTTTTGTCACATCTCTGACTGGCTCGATGACGCATTCGTTAGTGAACCTGCCCCATGCGCCAAGTGTTGTGGGTTCGATGCCCACCCAGGACAAATATTCGTGTGATGAATACTTGTATTTGTTCTGTGTCTGTGTGTTAACATCTAATATTTATGTATATATTTGTTATACCACTGTTCACAAGTACTTAAGCTACTTAGCTCGAAGTCAGTATGTGATGTCGTCGGATTTTTATTTATGTATGTATTAAAAAGTATGAATGAAATGAGATGTGGCAAGGATAACTTTGTCAGCCGGTCAAAAATACATGGTATGCCTTTGACATTCCAATTAACGTCATCTACTCCTATTAACTCTCCTAGTAGTACTACAGTTTTGTCGACTTGTGGTGTATTATATAGACAGAGCCGGCTTCAAGGGTGGGCAACTGGGATACTTGTATCCCAGTTGCCAGGGCGCCAGATATTATAGGGCGGTAGACTTAAAGACTGCTTAGCTTTTTGCCTGTTAAACCTTCTCCAAGGACACGCCCACGCCTTTTAAATGTCCATCAGCACGTTGAGTAAAAGGAGCACTGAATCTTTGAGTTCAGATTTTGGAGAATTAAAGGACAACACATGAATCTCGCCCGAGGCGCTAGTTACGCAAAAGCAGATTTCTCACAGTTTATGTAGATTCTTGGTATTAGGGCGACTCTCACAAAGTGCCATTGTGAGAAAGGCGGCAGCCTGAAAAGCTATTTAAATGTAGGTAATGTTCGTTTCTTATTATTATAATAAGTAATTATAATAATAAGAAAAATAAAATTTTAATGACATGGATTTTTACTGACCCACTACATAACATCACGCCCATAATTAAAGAGGTAGCAGGCCCTTTAACCACATTCAGCCAGAAACAAAACCAGGCCGGGTTAGGTGGAAAATTGTGAAAAAGTGGTGACAAGTGGCTAGCCACTACGTTACTATGATTTTACTTCAATCAGATATTTCTTGTGATGAATGTTGTGATCGTTGATTTCATTGTGATCAGTAAGTTGTCATAACATGTAGTTCTGGAAATCCCATATAAAGGCTTAAAAGTAATGACTTTTACGGTTTAAGACATTTTTTTCTCAAAACATAATACAACTTATTCATTTACATTGAGAAACACTGGTTTACATATGAACATGCAAAACAAACATCGAAACGGACGGTTTAAAGTTATATAAGCACATAATATTTGTTAGTTAACGACTTAGAATTAAATTAGTTGACAAAAAAGAAATATTATTCTCAAAGATAAAATAATTAAAATAAAGGTAATTCGCTAACTTTTCGAGTAAGGTGGTAGCGAGTATAAGTACTCTTTCCATTACGTATCGAAAAACAGTTGCCATCACAGATGCTTTCGGCATCAAACTATACGAACACAAGTGCTTAAGCCACTTTTAAGACTTAATATGGGATGATAGTTGAAACTTACTCATTAAGTAAGTACCAACTATCATGCCCGGCTTGTCGTAAAAGCCAACATGTACATGTAACGTACATAGATCAATGTGTCATTTTTAGTTTTTAATTTGTGTATATAATAATTAATCGGAGCGATGAAGACTATTTAGATTTCGGGTGCGAATTTTTATACTTTCAGATGTCTAAACTGACCGGACTATTTAGCGTGTACTGTTTTTACTATAAGAGTCATGATAGCTCAATGGTAAGGACACACGCCTTGTTTCTAAGTATTAGTGTAAACCGACCCCTTTAACAAAGGTTACGTTAATGATGCCAGAAAAACTCATCCCTTATTAAATATCCCCTAACTAAATAAGTACTAAACTTGTAGATAAAATGGAGAAATGATGGCGGCGGCCGGTCGTGACTCCCGAAACTTGAAGTTTCATTAAACTTTACACTGTTGTAAAAAGTTACTTCATCTGCAATATGTTTGAGGCTGTTTATTTGATGGCAATGTACCTAATTAGCAACTTTTCCAATAAAATAGTAAAATTTGCAACTAAGTAATCTAATATCAACATAATTTTTTAATACGAATTTTATGTGGAATTAGATATTTGTAATTACATTTCATATATTTGGATTAAAACAGCTATTTAAAGAATCCTCGATATTAATAAATTACTCGCTTTAAAAGTGATAATAAGAAGGCATCAGAAGGTAGGGTTGAGCCTCAAACGAAAAGACATCTTACCGTCTTAGACTTACGAACTATTGCCTCTTTTAGAATGATACGCTCAAAATTATATCTCACTAGCAGCGCCCCGTGGTTTTACCCGCGTAGTTCCCGTTCCCGTGGAAATACGGAGATAAAATATCGCCTATGTTACTTGCTGATAAAGTAACTTTCCATTGGTGAAAGAATTATTCAAATCGGTTTAGTAGTTTCGGAGCTTATTTGATACAAACAAACAAACAATCAAATCTTTCCTGTTTATAATATTAGTATAGAAGTATGTATAAAATAATTTGATTACACATATGAGACTTCACAAGAGAAAGAATAAATCAAATACGTTAGCATTCATGTTTAATCACGTTAAGGCGAATTTCACTACTTGCCGCCTCGAACTTAACAAAAATGTTAAGCTTTTGACGCCCACCGGTTCAGTATTAATAACGACAAATTACAAGTCAACCAATTCCACGAAGAATGCCGGAATGGGGGCAAGGGGGGGGGGGGGTATTAAATCTAACACCAGGGTTAGTGAGGAGTTCTTACGCATTCTTTCGTAGTTGGTAAAGTTTAAATGATCATTTGGTGCTTGAGACTAGGCGTAAAGTTCTTTGAATTTTATGAAACGGCTGCGTGATAAAATTGTTAAATGAGATTGGCCAAGGGCTATCTAATTGATGAAGTTGTCGAAGAAATGATAGTTTACGGCTTGTAAAGTCTCTTAACTTATGCGAAATCCTTATTATTATTCCAAATAAGAAAAAAAAAATTAGTCCATGTAAATAGATACAGGGAAGGAAGAAGGGAATTGTCACATACATGCTGAAATCGTCACGACTCAGCTTATGTCGTGACATCAGGTTCACCGAAAATTCTAATCGACTAGAAAATTGCAATTTAATTAATTACATTAGGATACTTTCTATCCCGAAAAAAAAAGTGGTATAACATCTCTACAAAAAACCTAAAACTGTCTATGTTATCTGTAAGTCTATTAAGACCTGCGTCTCATACTGTGTCTGAATGAGGCACTTAAATAGTCGTTCAGACATTATCATACTCGTGTATTTTTTTTTTAATGTCAGAGGCCTTTTTTTTGTTGGGGAACCGCCCGCAAACCTCTGCTCAGGGAAACAGAGGGCGGTTTTACATCCGGTAACCCAAATTGAGGACGAGGACCTGTACGTGCAGGAATGACTCTCGCGGCCACCGCGACGGATCAGCAGTGCGCCCCAGCTGGGTTGCATAGGGAGGCGGGCAAAGAGAAAACCCAGCTCCACCTTTTCCTTGGCAATCCAAGTGCCACGACTGTCTGCCAAGACACCAGTCACGATCTACCTCGATGTCTGAGCTTAAGCCCTGGTTCAAGTCTAGGGTTTACTAATAAGGGTAATATCGGAGGCATCTTTCATCCAACTGCAACCTGCTTTCATGTCCTTAATACGCCTCTGCCTGCAAAATGCAGCAAATGAATAAAGTCAAATATTTGACGAGCATTGAGGCAGAATAAATCAATTCTATTAAATGGAATCGTAAATTCATTACAGTATAGTTCAAAAATCTCAAAAGGGGAATACTTGCAAAAAATCAGGTATATTTGGATTTGGGAATGCATCACGTTAATTTGCGTTTTTCACTGCAAGCAACTGAAAAAGTGGACGTGCCGCCATGGAATTACATTTCCAGCAATCAAACAAGTTTGAACGGGCGTGTACGTTTTTGAAATACATATTTAATAGAGTCCCGCATCAGTTGTGGTGGTAGACTAAATAGGGACGCGCCTCATGTGCGCCTCAACACGTTATTTGTTGTTGGGCGGACAAACATATCAATGTTGGTAACACATAACATCACGCCCATATTCCCGAAAGGGGTAGGCAGAGTTGAAGGGGTAGCAGACCCCTTTAACCACATTTGGGCAAAAATTAAACTGGGTTAGATGGAAAATTGTGAAAAAGTAGTAGTAGTGTGACAAGTGGCTAGCTTGTCGCCTACACAAACACATACCCAAAACCCAATATATCATTGCCTTTCACGACATGCTAGGCAATTTCAGGCATATTATTTTTAAATCCCAGACCAACATGGGACAATGGGCTGGGTTAGATGGAAAATTGTGGATGGAATATTGGTGTGGGACTTAAAAATAATATGCCAATTGTGTTCGTCACTTTATTTGTGGTAAGAGCCAATTGATAGTGTGTTATTGAGTTTGTGATCAAGTGGGATACTTGTCACTACTTTTTCACAATTTACAATCAAAATCTAACTTAAATAAATTTTATGTGACTCTGTCTACGTCTGTGGAGTTTGTGGGGATGCTAGTCTAAGCTGATAATGATTTTCAACACTTCGAGGGTGCGGGAAGCCGTTTACAGATTCAGCGTACAGGATGTAAATATAAACATTTTGTTCTGTTGGTGCCTTGGAATATTCCAAGTGAAATAGCGTACTACGCAAAGGACTTAAGTCCCCGAATCAGGACAAATTGTCGGCGTTTTCTTGGATTTCATGTATGTTATGTATATATTCGTCGGTTTTGATTTCTATAATAAATGTTTTAAATTACTCACTTCCATTTGGAAGAGCAATTTATGAGATGCAGTCTGACAAAAAAATTTTGCCGCCAAATCATACTATCAACTTTTTAGTGCTTATTAATTAAACCTACGACGGTTTTGACAATAGTTATCCTGTCGACGTCAAGCCTTAAACCTAGGTTAGGTTTTAAGCGTGACGTCGTTTACAGAAGGGTGTTACTTTATTTAAGGTTTTTAATGTCCCGTATTGGTCTAGAACTAAAAAACAATGTTCACACTGTGTTTCTTGGCTAGCATGGCGTAAAAGGCGACTAATGGTATATGGGGTTTTAGGTATGAGATTGTGTAGGCGACAAGCTAGCCACTTGTCACTACTTTTTACAATTTGCCATCTACTTTTGCCCATTGTCCCATGTCGGTCTGGGACTTAAAAAGAATCTGCCAGCTATGTTTCTTGCCTATGTCGTAAAAGGCGACTAACGGTTAACGGGTTTTGGGTATGTTATTGTGTAGGCGACAAGCTAGCCACTTGTCACTACTTTTTTACAATTTTCCATCTAACCCAGCCCAGTTTTATTTTTGGCTCAATGTGATTAAAGGGGCCAGCTGCCCCTTTGAATTTACCCTTTCGGGGATTATGGACGTGATGTTATGTTATGTAGTAATATATTATTTGGTCAAAATACGACATAGTATAAAAATATCGAACTGAACAAACAGTTTTCTGGTTTCGTACCTATATACTAAAAATAAGGTTGTGTATATACTAAAAATAGTGTTGTCTTGGTTTCAGCACGGAACTAACACGCACAAAAAAATTGCCGATTATTTGAGAGAATTTAATACCCACCATTTAGCGTACCTGCAGCGTAAATATGTGGCCGCCGGAATTTGATGACGACCGTGGTATTTGTGTTAAAATGAATAGGCAGTTTGATGAAAAAAGTTATTAAAATCAAATTTGTTACAAAGAGCGTAGAGCATGTAACAGAAGAGTAATGAAAATCATAGAAGCGAGTAAGGTGTCGCCGCGTCATAAGTCTCTGTGCCTATTCCGCTAGGGAATTGGAGTGAAGTTAGTTAAATGTTACACAGTATGACCGTGGTATTAAACAGTACTATAAAAATGTACTTGATGCATATTTCATTTAATCCTCTGTCAATCCAAATAAATTCTAGACAACGTGTTTTCGAAGAAACACAAATCTAATTCTACTTAAGGTTACATAAAACAACGCCTTCGTCAGTTCGCCGAGTTGCCGATAATATTTATTGAATTTTCGTATAATAACATTACACGTAATTTGCTCATGGAATAAAAATTTACGTATAAATTTTGCAAAATTTGGCAGCTTATTTGTGTAGTCACTTAATTTGACGCCTAGGCTGTTCATTAAACGCCGACATCAAATGGCTGAAGAATAACTAGTCAAGTCCTTGATCTAAACGTGTAATTATATGGCTGAACGTTGTTTAGTCATTTTGTTAAATAGTATCATTTACCTAACCATTTTTAAAGCGAAAAATACCTTACCTTATCTAATCAAACCTTTATAAAAACTCTAATTTAACCTAAGCATTGGAAAAAACTAAATTAGTATCCGGTGGCTGTCTTTATCAGTCATCTTAAACGGGCTAACTTTGAACACGCTCAGTAGTTCAGCTCCATTAACTTTGGTCTAGGCATCAAATTAGATGCCGATGTTTAATGGACGGCCTTATACATTCTTTTTAATTCCCCGATCAATGTAGTGATCACAATTTATTTAAAACAGAGACGAGGGATACTATTTAAAAAAAAACATTTTTATTTTAATTATAAACTAGCTTACGCCCGCGGATCTGAAACCCGGGGCGCCTTAATTTTTTCCGACATCTCCAATAAATATCATTATATTTTAGCCAATATATACAAAAACTTAACAATTTATGAATCTAAATCTTCCTCAAGAATCACTCTATCTATTGGCGAAAACTGCATGAAAACCCGTGCAGTAGTTTTAAAGTTTATCGAGAATAGACAGACAGACAGACAAACGCATCGAAGGACTTTGTTTTATAATATGTAGTTATGCTAGCGGCCCTATGATAGGCAGCCCGACATTACACACATAAATTTAATTTGATGAAAAACTGGAGTCTGCATGTAGCTGGATCACATATTATCTTAATTAACGAGTTATTTATTTGTTATCCCACCTTCCTATAGCGGTCTTGTTACATTTTTCCGTATTTTAAGCTGGTGTCATCATCATCATCATCTTCCTAGCGTTATGTCCCGTGCTTAGACGGGGTCCGCTTAGACCATGATCCAGGATTTAGCGAGTCTGGTAATTACATTGAAGCGACTGCCGATCTGACCTTCGTAACCCTAAGATAGGGGAACCAGACAATTTTTGGATCATGGTTACAAATCCAAAGTTGTTTGAATTTGCAGATTTCATCGCGATGTTTCCTTCACCGTCGAGCTAATGGTATAAATACGTACATAGACTTGAAAAATCCAGAGGTGCGTGCCCGGGTTTGTACCCGCACTCCTCGGTTAAGAGGCGCGTGTCCTTACCATTGAGCTACCACCGCTTCTTGGTGTCGTGATAAAATTATAACGACCCTTCACGTGTGTATTGCGTTTGTCATTGTTTCTGAGACTAGCTTGCCCATTTTATCACTACTTTCCTAGAATTTTTTATTAAACCTAACTCTATTTTTGCTTAAAGCGAAAGCTTATTTTGTGACCGTCAGGACCGCGTGACCATGTACGAAATATGTACCATGATAGCTTAAGAAGTTAGTACTGCATCAGTACTAATTGGTACCTACTCTTAAATAATTGGTACCTACGTGTTATTTGAATTTATTGCATTTCGAAAGTGGTCAGCCATCCTGACGTCAGGATGGCTGACCACTTTCAGTTTACCAAGTGGCAAACGCTTTATGGAAAATTTAAAATTGACAAGACTTAATACCTAGTTAGTACCTTAACATATATTATTTATGGCTTTGTAGTGTCAACCATTTCAGAGTTGTAAGCATCTCCAATGTTAAGAATAACAAGCGTCTGTTACTTTGTTCTTAGCAATAATTAATATTATACTAATGGGTATTATCTTTCAATTAGACGGGCTGGATGGGGCATTGGATAGTGAACCTGTCCTATAGAGTCGTGGGTTCGATTCCCGTCCTGTACAAACACTTACGTGATTAACATTAATTGTGTTTGTTCTGTGTCTGGTTGACTCTGAAATGGTTGACACTACAAAGCCATAAATAATATATGTTGAGGTACTAACTAGGTATTAAGTCTTGTCAATTTTAAATTTTCCATAAAGCGTTTGCCACTTGGTAAACTGGAAGTGGTCAGTCATCCTGACGTCAGGATGGCTGACCACTTTCAAAATGCAATAAATTCAAATAACACGTAGGTACCAATTATTTAAGAGTAGGTACCAATTAGTACTGATGCAGTACTAACTTCTTAAGCTATCATGGTACATATTTCGTACATGGTTTCGCGGTTCTGACGGTCACCTTATTTTTTATCGGGGCCTATCCTTTAACTGGCTCGATGGCTCATTCGGTAGTGACCCTGCCCCATGCGCCAATTGTTGTGGCTTCGATCCCCACTCAGGACAAATATTTGTATGATGAATACTTGTGTTTGTTCTGTGTCTGGGTGTTAATATCCAATATTTCAGTATATACATTGTAATACCACTGTTGTTTCTGACATCCGTAACACAAGTGCTTAAGCTACTTACCTCGGAGTCAGATCAAAGCATGTGATGTAGTCTAATATTTATTTATTATAAATTTATTTATCCTCCAGGAATTGCTGGCGTAATTCTATAAATGTCTGTTTGTTATATGAAAGCCAAACTTTAATCCACAATTATGGTATATAAAGCGGTAGGAATTCATTCATAGCGTCGTATAAACGTATTTTACTCTATTAAACTTCTTCGCTGATCCAATTTTCTACATTTCTGTTTACAAAGATCAGCTTAAAAGTTTAACGCAACTTTTGCAAGAACAAAAACTGGCTGAATTACAAATGGTGTCGCGCTACGGCTAAATTGTAAATAGTATGGCGCGAACTTGTACGGGGCTAGTTTACACTAGTTCGCGCTGGCTATAACTAGTTTAAACTGCATTGTAGCTTTTTGACTTATATAGGGTTGCCAATACTGGCTGTTTGTCTGGCTTGATTGCGAATTCGCTAGTGACCCCGAACTATGCGCCACGAGTTGTGGGGTCAATCCCCACCTGAATTCGTTTGATGATACTTGTGTTTGTTCTGTGCCTAGACGTTAATATGTAATATTTAGGTATGAGTGTGATACAAATGTTGATGCCGATACCCGTAATACAAGTGCTTACGCTACTTACCTCGGAATCAGCTCAATCTATGTGAAGTTGTCTGATATTTATTCTCTATCGCTATACTTGGTCTACTACTACTACTACTTGGTCATCCCCGCGAATCCATCTTATGAAAGGAAGAGACGGGTTAAGAATAGGCGCTAAAATAAAGTAGTTAAAGCTGAGCCGAGCCAAGGTGACCTATTGTCCACGCCTCTTCCACTTGAATGATGAGGAACGCAATGAGGAATTACCCCAAATCAGAGGCCCTTTGGCCCCTAGGAAAAATTATGTGTTGACCACTTAATTTTGCCTGGGGGATTAATCTGCCTCACCTTTATAATATACTTAGTACCGTACCATATTAGGAATATTATTTGAAATATTAAATATACTTCTATAATAGTAAGTGAAATTACTATCTACATATTATATATCACCAAAAATGCAAAAATCAATATCTAAAACAGTGTACTACACACATACGTATATCGATAGAGTTCAGTCCAAACAAATATTACTATTTATCTACGGCCTGCTGCCCCTTTGCCTCTGCCTACCCCTTCGGGGATTATGGGCGTGATGTTATGTATGTAGGTATGTATGTATCAAAAAGTAAGTCGTCGCCATACCTAATACACCAACACTTTTTTGAAGTCCCTGACAAAAATGCCAAAAATACCACAGCTTTTTATAAATCCTCAATTTCCGACATTGTATGGGCACTAAAGCCGACAGTTTGGTTATATAATTGGTAACCCTAGCCGTAGTGTACGTGCCTATGATTACCTAAGTTCCCAGAAACAACAACTTGGAACAATTTTACTTCAAACTAATAATGTAATTTTAAGCAAGAACACATAATGAAGTATTTACATACGCGTTTGCGGCTCCGCCCCCGTAGAAATCAATGATTAGGCACCTACAAAGAATCTATTTGTCCACCTTACGATAACTTAAAATTTTCCTTACTTTTTTTATTAAAACCTATATTGAATTAATTTTTTTTTTTCACTATGGAGTAAGTGGTTTAAGTTAGCAAACGTAACAGACACCTCCGTATAAAGTTACTTTTGCATGAATGTTAATTAAATAGTCAATATGATGTATGTCTATTAATATTTACTTGAAATAACTATAGTGATAGATTAACTTAACTTTAGATTAAGCAAGATTTGGTTAGATTTAGTTACTAAGTTTAATAACTTTCGCTTAATTACAACTTGAACTCTGAACGCTGATTTCTGAAAGATTATTTAAAGAGTTTCTAGGCAACAATCGCGGTTTTGTATTTTTACAAAGAGCTTTAACGAAAGAAATATATATTAGTATATATTTACTTACACATAAAACAAAAACGTAGGAAATATATCGTAAAGAAAAGCCTGAGTTGGCTAAAGTCTTTGCAAAAATGTTTCTGCGAAACGCTACGATATCACTTTATACGGAGCTGGCCCTGAGACAAGTAAATACACATTTCGAAGCAAACCGCAGTTTTCGGGAAAAGTACCAGGGACGGCCTAAGGGCCACAAAAAGCCGTATTCTAGGTATTTCTTTATATTTATGAGGTGTGCCTTCCTACATCATTAAAAGTTTTGTTCAGATGGATGGAAAATTGTGAAAAAATAGTGAAAAGTTAATAGTTCGTCGCCTACATGTATAATTCCGAACCTTATTACTAACCTAACCGCAAAACATAACTAGTTGCCCTTTACAACATGCTAGGCAAGGAACACAGTTGGTACATTATTTATGGGACAATCTCTATTAAATATAAAAATAATAGCAGCGCTCCGTGGTTTTACCCGCGTAGCTCCCGTTCCTGTAGGAATACGAGGATAAAATATAGCCTATTACTTGTTGATAAAGTAGCTTTCCATTTGATTTTTTTAATTGTTCCAGTAGTTTCGTTGCCTATTTAATACAAACAAACAAACAATCAAATCTTTCCTCTTTATAATATTAGTATGATAGAAATCGATTAATTCCTCAGACTGGCACACGAACTTGCTGGCTTCTAACTAAGCAAACATTCTTGGGCTATGGATATGAGGATAGACATACATAAATAATTGACATTAAGAGTCGAGTACGTACAGATCCATGTTCATCACACAAACATTTGCTCCCAGCGGGAGCCGAACCCGCTGCTTTTGGTTTCCTAGCCTGAATTTTTTATATTAAGTAGATGTCAATAATTGTAAACAGTGATGAAATTCTAAATTTTATCAGTTGACAGATTATACTTACTTACTATTTATAAAACCAACAAATTATTTTAAACAAGAGATTGGTAAGAGTTTCTATTTATTTTCATAATATATAATAACAAAAACTGATAGTTGCATAGAAACTGAGTATTTTATTGTAATGTATATACTGTACATTTTTCATCTTTACTGTAAATTAAAATTTAGCTGGGTTAAGAGAAAATTATAAAAAAGGAGCGACAAATGACCCACATAATCACTAGCCCAACACACCATTAGTCTTCTATGAAAACTAGACAAGGAACACCGTTGGCACATTCCATTCAAAACCCTGACAAATTCCGACCCGCAAAGCGATAAATTTCACGGCCAGACCCCCGTACGCACATGTCCCTCAATCCGTCCCAATTGTCACAGGCGCGGTGTCAGATTCATAATTCGGTCACGCGGGTTCGCCCCACTCGGCACAATTATGACTCCCTACGTGACAAGATACGGGAATCGCTGGTATACTCCTGTTAGGGTGTGTGTGTAGGAATTTGCATGTATGGATACGTATGAATACGACCACGGTTCATGACAATTTCTTCCCGGTAGGAGCGACATTCTGAACTGGTAGCAGATTAACATTGTTATTACATGCTTGTAAACTCTAACATGTATCGTTATTTCCCGCTCTCACTCGAAGTTTGAAGACTACAATCCTGAATTCCGATCTGATTCTGTCATTTACAATCACCCGTCTCTTGGAGAACGTGGTTATTTGCATAGGGCAATCCAACAAATTGAATAATGCTCACATATAATGGTGTCTTTTTTTTAAATCTATGTTTATTTCAACTTTCCAATAATTTAAATATGGCAGCTCGTGTCTCAATCCCTAAAGTTACACTCTTTATCCAAGAGTTTCTGATACCGTTATTTTATTGCGAGTAACGATAAGGGTCCCTCTTTTATTATTTTTTAAATGAAAGTAGCCTAAATTAATCCTTGTAATTCTAGCTATCTACCAATTATAGTTCTATTTAAAGCGGCTGAGCTTTATCGAAGATTAACTGAAACAAACAGACAAAATCCGTAGATTTTTTTGTCACAAATACCGTTTATAGTTTTATATGCAATCAGTAATAAACATTTATTTTGACGTTACAAACAGACGCTTTAGTTCTATATAGCTGTATAGAAAAATTTTTTCTTATCGGGCTTAGAAAGAACAATTTACATGGTTTGTTAGTATTATTAACCGTTTCTTCTGAATCATATAGGGTAAGCAGAGTTACGAGCGATAAGGTTCTAAAAACTACATTCACCCTAACATCAAATTGGGTTTGATTCGATTGTAAATGGTGAAGAAGCATTGTCAAGTGGCTACCTCACGGAAACACAAAACTGAATTATTTGTTTTTCTATTTGTACAGTTGTAGGTGTCATTTGTAATATACAAACAAACAATTATTGAGATGAACTACAACGATTCAGCCACAAGCCATTCAGCTCTTTCACAGCCAAAGTTAAACGCTCGGACGAGAATCACGCTGTTCCATTTCTATTGCTGCAAGAATACCGAACGTCGAGCTTAACGGAGCTTTAGACGAGCGTTTTATAAGCGCGAATAAACCCGTTTTTGGAAGCGCATACATGCGCGTACAGTTGCAGTTTGTTTTCTTTAAGTGCATTTCAGCTGATACTCGTACAAGCGCGAGTGAAAACATGTACTATAAGACAAGTCTTATACATTCGTATTTCGAGCGAACACGCAGAAATGAGTGCGTACACGCGTGTTTGGTTTAGAGAAGCGCGCGTGTAAACGCATATGCCAAAATCGATCGTATCCGCGCAGAAAAAAGCGCTAGTCTGCAACCGCCCTAACGATGTCGTTCGAGATATTTGCTGCTCGTTTCACGAAACGACCACCCCTATACAACGGTTGTTGCGCGATTGCTTGCTGTATGTATAATGCCAAACAACACTTCTATTGCGTATTCAAAAGGTTACGTCTGTCAACTCTTAAGTGGCACGTTTGTAGCCCACCAGTCAAAAAACTGTATCCTAAGCAAGTCGATGAATGTATCCGTCTTTAGATAAAAAAGTAATATCGACGAGCATTAGCTAACTATGCATGTACAAGTGTTTGAGCAAACACAGGTGCACTCTCTTTTTCTTCATTCTCTTAATTGCGCAAACCGACATGACCGGATGACATGCTTTCCTAGATACGTAGGTAAAAATCCGCTCACTTCTTAACTCCTGAGTAATACGAATTCAGCAACAAATTTTGGCCCAGCCCAAAAACTAAATCGAGTTGGGTTAGATGGAAAATCAACCCAGCTTATGAAAATTTTGGGGCATGTGGTTTCAAAACGAATGTTCTTTTTGAGTCCCAGATTAACATGGGATTGAGAATTCACATTTATATTTTAGAGGTAGGCAATCAGATTTAATGTCTGTCAAAGGATTAAGAACATCATATAACAGTCATTTCACTCAATAAGTATATTAACCGTCTATTCAGACCGTACACTAACTAGAAACGGAAGACAACAATACGAAGATATTATTTGAGCTAAATAAACCAAAGTAATTAAAAGATTAGAGCTACAATACTCTATAAGCAAATAGCATAAAAATATTAACAGTATTACCGTTAAAAGTGAGCTAAAGCGAATATCGTCAAGTAGAGGTAACTTAGTAAACTTGACGACAACTTTCCGGGAACCAGAATTATTCGCGACTATTTTAAGAAATCTTTGCACAAAACTTAGTACACGTTCTTTATGGTCTATGATTTCTGTTTAATGGAATTCGTATATTACGTGTCTACCTATTTATAGAATTCGCTGACGTGGGCAGACTTAAGAGAAAATTTATAAAACACATTTTCGTCTCCCTTCATCTCAGGACATGTATTTATCTTTACAATTATAAACATGATTGAGACTGGGTGTCTATTAGAATACAGATTTGATCTAATTTCATTGTACCGAATACTATTCCACGATTTTTAATATATTTTTTTTTCTTCAATTCATCGAATAGTTAATCATCGCTGTTTTATATCATCTTTTGAAGTTGTTTTGATTACCAGAAAAACGGTATATCGAACTTACATTTCCTAAAAGTAGTAAGTTATCGATGAAACTATTCGTAAAAACGTATTGTAATACGTTTTTATTTATATGTATCGGAACCTATTATACTTTTTCGCATAACAACTTTTAATCGCAGTATCGTTTCATCGAACGATGCATTCGCCTGTTGACGATAAAAATGTGGCGGTCAGTTCTATATTAATATTTTTTCCCTACCTTTTCGAAATAGAAAATGATTATAAAATGTGTTTAATTTTGTTACCCTGAAGTATTTTCTTGTTTTAATCAACTATGCAACATGCACACAAGAATACAGCATCCAAGCAAGCATGCAGCATGCAAGCAAGCAGCATGCAAGCAAACATGCAGCATGCAGCAGGCATGGTTTCTGTCACGGCTCCGCCGCTGCGGGGCTCCGGCGGTCCTACGCGAGCTTATCGTCGACGATGGATGTAACGCTCACCGCCGCTTTGGCTTGCTGGCCGGCTGCGTCGAGCGTGACATCCACCTGCTCCTCAGCTCGCGGGCCGCCTCGCCCCTCCGCGCCTACGCACTTTTATATTGCACTCTAGGGGTAGGGCAGATAAAACTACGTGGAGTCGGGGTAAACTGAGTCGACTTAAATGATTCTGCAAGCGTTCTCCGACAGTCGTTTCGCCTTTGGACTGATCACCAACAGGACGTTTCGTTTTTGTGAGATTCACCGACAGCATGCATGATTCCCACGTACTTTTACTTTTTTTAATACAATACGACTAATTTTGAAATGAAAGCTTTGATACGATGTTAATGATGATGTAACACGTTTTTTTTTTTTTTTTTTTTATTATCAAGCGTAAGTATCATTTTAAATGACCATTAAAAAGTCGAGGCCTTAGTTAACTCAAATGTCACTGTAATCTAATTTTGTACGTGTATTTGAAGTTGTAAGACCACTAATGGGCGTTCTTAATCCTACTTGGTTTTCTCCTTATTAATGGAAAATTACATGCCTTACAAGTGCAACGGTTTCTTAGAACGTCCATACATACGCTCGCTTCTAGCTGAGTACTGAATACTCGGGGACCAAGATCCAATAAGTCGTCTCAGGTAGTTCTATATGCAAATAACGCTTTGTAGAATATATGGCATCAACAGTCATCAACGTCACCAGGATTAAGGCGCTCTTACCCTCTAGATAGCCACCCTCGGGTAGTCATTCTAACTATACAATGAACTTAAATTAAATTAAATAAGGATCGTGTATGGATGGACCACTAGGGAAGTAGCGCGAATTTTAGTTAGTTTTTAATAAAATAAAATTGTCTTTATTTACATAGGCTAAAGCACTTCTAAATCATCAGAACAAGATCAATATCACCCGGTCACAGAGTGCAACAATTTATTCATATATGTGTGTATTAAGAATGGAAAAAGCGAGCAAGTGAGTTATTAGGAATAGCGTTAATAAATCTTAAACTTGTATTTTCGGCCATTTCGATGAATAAATCTCACTGACTATCTTTTACCCTTTACTGACTAGTCCGTTTTAAAGAGACTATATCGTCGTTCGGTAGTGAAAACCTAGGAAGTCGCATCTGCTTATTTTTATTGTAAGTCACATCAGACTTATTTAGCCACGAGATATTTGAATTATTACCATTATGTACCATGAAGGTAATCAAAATTATTTCCTTAAAAAAATAACAATAAACGCTACTGTTCCGATCCATCATTTTTTTTTCAGGAGGCAGGTTATTCCTTCTTCTGTAAAATTTTGTCAAAAGCATTTACGAGATTTTCACTGCCTAACGACGATATATAGCATTCCCCTTGATACATAAATTGTTCCGCAATATCAATATACCTCATGTCTTCCTAAGGTACAAGCCCTGAGTTGAACATTCCTTTTAAGTATTACAATAGGTTAAGCGGATTAAATGTAAGCAGAATCACTTTCACATTTATGACATCATTCAAGATGTTATGCGTAGTTATACTTTAGGTTGACTCTCTAGTTTCCCCGAAAAAAAGCTCATACTTTAGATAAATAGCGTTATTAACATGACAAGCAAAGGCTCTCTCATTTAAGTAATAATTAATGAGAGCTCAGCAAGTGTTAATGGGAAGAAATTGACCGTCATTCTCTTTGAGTGCCACAGTCCAATGAATGGCAGTGAGGATTCACCACGGCGCTAATATTTAGCTATCAATATGAAAAATGTGTTAATACGAAGTTTTGTATGTTATAGAAGTGTCTATACTTTGAAGTAACTGTCGATCTGAGCTTCGTTACCCTAAGATAAGGGAACCAAAAATTTTTTGGACCATGGTTACAAATCCAAAGTTGTTTTGAATTTGCAGGTTTTTCATTACAATGTTTTCTTACCCTCACCGCCGAGCTCGTGGTATAAATACGTACATGGATTTCAAAAATCTAGAGGTACGTGCTCGAGCTTGAAGCCAAACCCCTCGAGTTTGAGGCGCGTGTGCTTACCGTTGAGCTACCACCGCTCTTTTCATATAATAAACAAATTGTTTCTTCGGTCAGTTTTAAATGTTAATAAATAATATTTAGACATTATCACTTGATTTGGTTTCAAAGTAAGTAGCTTATGCACTATTGCTAGCAAAATCAGAAGTCGAAAACAATGCCAAGAGTCTCAATAGTCTGGAGATTATTGTTATAAAATAATATTATTAAAATTTGCAGCATATCAAATAAATTTACGTGGTTATAAATGGAAAGGAGAGGGGTACATCAAAACCGCACCAAGTATCAAAAATGGCTAAAAACGTCATGTAATTACTGGACGACTGATTTTATAAAAAATCGACATACTTCTTACCATAATGTAAAAGAAAAAGTTGAAACTTTTCTCACTCTAACTATGAATAAACATAAACACACATCAAGGCAGGTGTTTCAACATGTTGTCACCAATGAGGGTTTTTAAGAATACAAAATCCGCTAGGAGGCACGACGGAGTCTGGTGGTCTTATCACTGTCACTATTGGCTCATTGTTGACAGAATGTCAGTTTGTTCTGACAACTAACCAATGAGGAGGGTGACCGCACGTCACAGTTACGCCATATTTTGGATGTTTTAATTCAAAAAACCTTCATTATCACGCACACACATGGCTGTTATCTTGCCTCGCATTACATTTTCTATCTGCCATTAGAATGTAAGCTGTAAGTCTAACATACACAATTTCACCAACAAAACAATTTTTCTATGCTGTGTCTTTACTCCAGGATAATTGCCTCACCGTCACGTCAACTAATTAACGAAACAAGGGGACAGGGTGGTGAATGCTTTCAGCTATTATGTTTTTCTAAAAAAAATACAGCCACGTAGAATTATTGTTCTTATAATTTTTAGAAACAGGTACTTCCCTTTTATATTTTACTGACTGGCTCGATGGCGCGTTCGGTAGTGACCCTGCCGCATGCGCCAAGAGTTGTGGGTTCGATCCCCACCCAGGACAAATATTCGTATGATGAATACTTGTGTTTGTTCTGTGTCTGGGTGTTAATATCCAATATTTAAGTATATATTTGTAATACCACTGTTGATTCTGATATCTGTAATACAAGTGCTTAAGCTAACTTAACTTACCTCGGAGTCAGATCAATGTATGTGATGTTGTCGGATATTTATTTATTTATTTTTTGTCTCCGCAGTTTTATATAAAACACTTAACTGTTTTTCTGGAATAGATTATCTGTTTTAAATTCCAGGAGCAATTGGTTCCCGGAACGCCTTGGAGCACAGCTTATTAAGTGATAATGTGCTATAATGTACCTAATTTCGCCTTAGCTCATTTTGACTGCCTCGTTAGTCTAAGGACTAAGAGGTCCCGGGATCATGAATGTTGAAGAGGCGAGTGAGGTGTGTAAGGATCGTGCCATATGGCGTTCGGTTCTGCCTACCCCGCTAGGGAAGTAGCGTGCAGTTTTGTTAGTTCAGTAAAAAAACTTTTGCTAATTTTTAAAAATTCTTTAAATTGGTTCCTTAAGGTTATGAATTAAATTAGTAGATAGGTAAAAGGTTTTGCATGTTTAATATGCGAAGGTGATTTTAGTATTAAAATATTACAAAGACTCTTCGATTTTATTCGCCCGTATAGATTTGTATTTAGGTTTCGTTTACTAGTGACGGTTAAACGCTACGCAATACCATGCTTTCAATTTAAAACCTCAACTCTTGGTTTCAGTTTATCCGAAGACATTCAACGAACACTTCACGTGGACTACATAAGAGAAAATCTAGATAAACTCCGTTGAATATTTCAATATGTGACGCGCTGTATGTCATTTCACGTACCTTGTACCGTTCTGAGGGAGCGCGACATATATTTTAGGGGTTCGTAGCTTGATAAGTAACCCATAAGTGCCTATTGGTGGCATTGATAGCAGCTTTAGAGCTATACATTTATTATAAAATATAAGGCTGCCTTTTATTTAATGGCAACCAAACCTGTCTCTGAGTCTCCGAGTCAATTAGCTTATTGAGCTAGGTAAGATGGAAAATTGTGAAAAGGAGTGACATTAGACAATTAGTCGCCCATAACGACATACAAGGCAAGAAAAACGATTGGTACATTATTTTTAAGTCTCAGACCATACTCTAAATTGGTCAACATTCATTATAATATTTCAATTGAAAATCCGAAAACGGGGCGTTACGAAGTGCGCGCGGGTCAGCTAGTTAATAGCTAAAATTGAATTAATGAAGCTCACTGTTTCGGACTGTCTATGCTTCCGTTATTACGTAATAACATGTATACTTTTCTTTATCAAACAAGTACAGAACCTTACAGTACACGTGACCTGACTCGCGGGTGACAATTTTTTTTTGCGAAATATTTTCTTTTTACCCCGGTTTCGCCATAAAAGGGATAAAGGGGTGTGGCGGGGTTTTATTTTGGAAGACAATTTTTATAAGATACGTTTGGGGAGGGGTTGCACATGGCATGTGCGCAAATATGATTTTTGCTTTATTTGCTTAGTGGAAATATTGAGGCTTTGAAGAATCGTCGTTGGTATTCTTATACGAGTTTATTAAGATTTTTTTAATATCTGTGCTAATGGATGTGTGTTTATATATATATTTTTTAATAATATAATGAATGATGACATCATCTTTATGTATATAAGTAGTAAAACACACATATACTTATAAATCGTCTATAAAAAAAAATATCATGTTTGATTAAAGCTATCTTAATTAATGTGAGATTACGGTTGTGATGATATCACGTTGTTACATATGCATATGTATGTATCTTAAATAATCAGTATGACTTATTACAAATTGTTATCAATTTAATTAAATAGCTTTACATAAACAATAAACGTACATACATACCATATACCGTTTAATAGTTTTTTACCTTTAACCATTTCTCATAAAAATGTTTATACCATGTTTTTTTTCTATTTACAATGTTATTTTTAGTATGAAAACCAAAACACGGGTATAATATAATACGGGTATAAATATTTTAATTTAAAGAATCAACACCTATAAATAAATTGAAACGGTATCTCAAAAACTTACAAAGTTTTTGTGTCGCCTCGTTGTCCTCGCTTGAATGTGCGCTTATTACGGCGTTTGCGCTTATCGGAAATAATACTAACGGGCCTAAACGGCCTTGTGACCTAGTGACAAGCGATGTGCTCGCGCCATGCAGTTTTTAGTAGTTTTTAACGTTATTTCCGGTTTTATAAATTTTACAGTGGTTCGGACATGTGGAAAGAATGGATGACGAAAGATTCACTAAACAGTTGTACAATGTGAAAATAAAAGAATGTGGGAGCCGCGAAAGACCCAGGCTCACGTACTACGACCAGATTGGTCGTGTGTTAAAAGAAGGTGATGTTAGGAGTCGTAAAAACTGTATGAAAAAAAAGAATCATAAATGTTAAAGAGCCAGTGGTAACTGCTGTAAATCGTTGAGAAGCCACTTGTCACTCCTTTTTCACAGCTTTTCATCCAACCCAGCCCACTGTCCCGTGTTGGTCTGGGACTTAAAAAGAATATGCCAACTGTGGTTCTTGCCTAGCATGTCGTAAAAGGCGACTAATGGTATATCAAATTTTGGGTGTGTGGTTGTGTAGGCGACAGGTTAGCCGCTTGTCATTGCTTTTTCACAATTTTTCATCGGACCCGGCCCGGCTTTGTTTATGGCTGAATGTGGTTAAAGGGGCTTGCTGCCCCTTCGACTCTGCCTACCCCTTCGGGGATTGTGGGCGGGATGTTATGTATGTATGTATGTAATATAATTGAACTTGTTATAATCTTATATTTGTAGATAACTCATTCTTGTTTTGTTATTAATTAAGATACCTTATTAATTAAACGTACATAACATCACGCCCATAATCCCCGTAGGGGTAGGCAGAGTCAAAGGGGCAGCAAGTGCCATAAACCACATTCGGCTAAAAATAAAAAGGGACTAAAAGAAATATTATTAAGTAATTAAAATATTTTTTTTTCTGTCGCATGTTGGTCGGGGACTTAAAAAGAATGTGCCAACTGCGCTTCTTGCCTAGAATGCCGATATAGGCGACAAACTAATCACTTGTCACTACTTTTCCACAATTTTCCATTTAACCCAGTTTTATTTCTTGGTTGAATGTGGTTAAGGGGGCTAGCTGCCCCTTTGACTCTGTCTACCCCTTAGGGGATTGCGAGCGTGATGATATGTTTGTCTGTTTATTTTCACAACACAATAAATTCATGTCCTTAATTCTTAGATACGTCGTCGTCCATACACTTCCGGGCTGGGCATCAACCAGTGACGACATCAAAGTTCCGTGGTCGACCCAGTTAGTAGGAGACTCGAAGCGCTCACATGTGAAACGATTTCATTCACGGTCTATTGGAGATTTCACACACCCTGGGCATCTCCCGTGACGTGGACAACATCTTACAACCGTAAGACCAATTTAATGTTTCGCACAAATAATTCCAAGGCTTTATAATTTTGTTAGTGACATATTTCGATCGGACACAAATAATACGGATGCTGACACAATACGCAACGGACTAGTTTTATGATTTTAAACTAGTTTAGGAGCAGTCGCGTGGATATCGGACAATGGCGTCATAGTTCGCTGTTTTGATAATATTATAAATTAAAATACGCAATTATACTTTATCTGATAAGTCGTAATAAATATCTTATTATTATACAAACAAATATACAGGATCATTTGTAAAACAATAATAACCTCGCAGGAGTAGATTACTGACATTATAAACAATAACATTTGTTCTACGATTTTTCTTAAATGGACAAAAAACAAACGAATTTTCCTACAAACTACATCAGCTGTTTGGTAATTTGGTGGGCTTCGAACCTGCAACCTCAAGTCATGTAGGCTTGTTTTACTTACTTACTTTGTGAATTCCCATGTTGGTCTGGGCCTATAAAAGAATGTGCCAACTGTGTTCCTTGCCCAGCATGTCGTAATAGGCGACTAATGGTATATCGGGTTTTGGGTATGTAATTGTGTAGGCGACGAGCTAGCCACTTATCACTACTTTTTCACAATTTTCCGTCTAATCCAGCCCAGTTTTATTTTTGGCTGAATGTTGTTAAGCGGACTTGCTGCCCGTTTGACTCTGCCTATCCCTTTGGGAAATAGGGGCGTGATGTTATGTATGTATGTGTACTTTTAAGTGTAATCACTTAACCGAACAGCCAGGTACCTACCATATAACATTATTATGCTTCCGTGCATACTAAAAAGCTCGTTACTCATAAATATTGTGTACCGCGACGTAGAAGTTACCTATTTACAGCCCTGTAACGCCATCGATGGGGCGCTGATCCCCCATTACTGGGAACGACCGTGCGCCTGCATACTAATGCTACCTGATCATGTTTCCTCCAGTGATACCAGCATGATAGAGATAAAAGTTACACAGGAACCAATCACAAAATGATATTTTCGTTGTCATTCTTCTAGCGTTATGTCCTATGCTTAGACGGGTTTGCTTAGATCATGATCCAGGATATAGCGAGTCTAGTGATTAATAACATTGTAGCGATTGCCGATCTGACCTTCGTGAACCGTAGATAAGGGAACCAGACAGTTTGAATCACCGGTACAGATCCATAGTTTTTTGAATGTGCAAGTTATCTTATATATGATCTCTTTATATATGATGTTTTCGTCCACCGCCAAGCTATAAAAACGTACATACATTTAAACAACCTAGTAGTGAGTGCCCGGGTTTGAACCCACACACACCATTGCCCCGGTTCCAAACTAAGCTTATGCTTGTACTATGGATACTAGGTGAACGGATTGACATACTTAGATACGTTTATAAACATCCATGACTCGAGTACAAATGTCCATGTTCATTACACGAAACATTTGCCCCTAGCGGGATTCGAACCCGCAACCCGCTCTCTGACCACTCGACTAACGGGCCTGTCAAATGGGGCGTAAGGAAAAACACAGTTCGCTAACTAGCTCCGCGCTTATGGAGTCCACTACTTCGACACGTATGGTTAAAACTAAGACAAGAACCAGCTATGTGGGTTAAAAATAAATCACATTCCACATACTATTATACTCGTGCTATTTATACTCTCAATACATTAAAAAAGTATGTGCACGATGTACGTTTGGCCTATCAGAGTAATAGGTAGGGAGAGTAATAGCTTAACAAATTATATATCAAAATGAAATAAACTTTATTGTCTATAAATTTGGGTACATATTTAGCAGTTAGTAGTTGCTTTATATGAAGATCACCAAATTCTACCCTTACAGGCGTATACACAGTTAGGTGTAATCGACAAGCAATTCCGCGTTATTTACTAGATAGTTACAATTCCGAAAGCTGGCAACACCACACGGTTTTGCTCAAGAAAACCTTTTAGCAGGCACCTGTCAGGAATTTCTAAAGAGTGCTAATTGGTTCACTCCACGTAATCGATCTGCCGATATTGGGCAAACAGAGTTCTGGGTAGCAAGCGGCCATAATGCAGATGAATTCTAGAAATGATAATTAATTTCCAGAACTGGGCGGAGCAATGGTGCAATGGTGAGTTTCGTCATGCGGAAATTCATTAAGCAAATAGAATCTATG
Source organism: Glyphodes perspectalis (assembly GCA_951394215.1). Lineage (NCBI taxonomy): Eukaryota > Metazoa > Arthropoda > Insecta > Lepidoptera > Crambidae > Glyphodes > Glyphodes perspectalis. The sequence continues at coordinate 1,779,953 of OX596207.1, read as the reverse complement.
TTATCAAAACATTCTGGAATATAGATTTTTGGTTCTTAGAAAATACTTCAAAGGATGCATGTGGACGGCATGCTGCAGAATGTTTACTTCTATTAGGGGCGACCAGCCTCTAGTTTGTTTACCGCCGTCCATGAGCAATTACAAGACCACAGGAATGGTAATAAAAAACCTGTGTTAACCAGAGAAATATCCAATTAAAATATCCGAGTCCAGGCCGTTATGAAGATTATGTTATGTTATCGAGTCTTGCTCCTCAAACCTCGAGGACTTAATCAGCTACCGACGAGCAAATCCTTCATTAAGGGAACTCGAAAACACTTCCACAACAAAGTTAAGCGGTTTTTGTAGCAAGTTCCCAGTTGCTGAGGCCATAAAATTCGCTGATATACCTTCACCTATTGTTTAAGGATAGTCAGTTCCTACAAAATAACTAAGTTTGTTTATAATAATGGAAGTATAGCTCCTTAGTTGTTTTTTTACAATTATAAGTCACTTTTTTTTCCCCTCTGATGTACGGAGAGCTAATAATTTAGATTACATTTTGTCAAAACTAAAATCGAGGGTGAGATGCAAAATTGTGGAATCGTAGTGACAAGCGGCTCAGAAACCCAATACCTAGTACACAATTGGTCGTCTTTTACGACATGGACATTAACACGGTTGACACAAAAATAATTATTTGTAAGAATCAAAGGGACAAAGCTTAGTCATTAATAGATTGTACAATAGATTATAACGGTGAACCAACACGTATCCTCCCGCTTACCTCGAGGCCCAACAGACAGCTAACATCTGACGCGGCCCGGATAATAATATGATTATTAGTTTATGAGAGCGCGTGACTTGGGATAGCTCGTCCCGGGATTATGGGCCAGAGAGACGGCAGCGCGCAGCGTTCAGAACGGATCCTCGATCTGATCCGTTACCGGGATGAAATCTCAGACACTTCAGCATTGTAAAGTTATAATCCTGAAAAGTCCGAGATTTCATCCAGTGAAACACATTTCTGAGAATCACAAAGATTTAGATACTGATTATAGTCAAAAGCCTAGCATTATTTTTATAAAGTAACGGATCATTTAACATCGCTTATGAGAATTAATCGAGGCCGATATATTTTAAAAAACTTTATTACCAGAATTTTAGTGAGAATTCTCTCGAAAAAAATGTAAAGCCCTCAAGTGTATTAAAAAATCATTCACTCATTGTATTCAAAATATAAAAATCACAATCACAAACTCACTTAAGTAATATATTTCAGACATTCAGTATTATTAATATTAAGCGAACAAACACAAGCGACGACTTTGTTAAATACCTACTATGTAAATATTATATGACACTATTTAAAACCACCAGATACTTTCTGTTGCCGGTAACTTCCATCAGATGTTGCATGATGATGCATGCAGATGCAAAAAAATAACACAACTTAATTTATAGAAAATAAAAAAAATCCTTATTGGAATACTAGCTGTCCCGGCGCACTTCGTTACGCCCCGTTCTCGGATTTTCTTTTATTATTTTCCTCGCAATGTTACCATATTTTCTTACCGTACAAACCTTCCCTAGAAGATTGCCAATATTTTAAAACCAAAATCGGCCAAATCGGTACGAACAGCAATTTATTTTTCTATATAAAGAAGAAGATTATAAACATAATGAACAGTAAATATGTGATGTTGGATAATGTCCACCACATGTTTTAACTGATGTTAAGTGAGTACCTAATTTTCCTGACTTCATATGCAGCGGAACTATAACTAATTACTACTAACTAGAATCTCACAAATAACAGGTACACGATTCATACTCTATTGTCAGAAACGAAGTTATGCCGACCAATGTCCATTGTTAGAACTTAGTTAGCGCACACGACGACAAATTGATTTGAACACGTGACATTATATACTAAACACAATTGCGAATAGACTAGACAATTTCGATTTGCGGTGCGTACCCGTAATCACCTCCAATTGAACGAGATTACTCCATTAAACTTAGGTTTTGAGCTGAATGAAATATTAAGATAACCATTTTGAATTTTGGAGTGTTGAGTCTATTGTGTTGAAATCGTATTTCCATTAGAGTATTCAAGTTAATGCGGTGGACTTTGGCTTCTTGCCGAAATTCTCGCTTGATAGGTATGAATTAATGGTTGGTTAGTACATAAGGAAAGATTACTTTAGACAGAGTAGCTTAGGGCAAGGACGACCTCATCACGATGTATTCCCTCACCGCCAAGTTGGTGGTATGAATACATACATAGATTTGATAAGTCCACATGTACGTGCCCGGGCTTGAACCCGCACCCCTCGGTTAGGAGGCGCGTGTCCTTACCCGAGTGGCCGTCTTCGGGCCAAACACGTACGGAATTCTACCAGTAGAGGCTTAAATTAACTTGCAATTTATGTCTAATACTCGTAGTTACCTTATGCTCACACATGTTGAATTTCCAGCCAACTGTGCCAACTGTGTTCCTTGGCTAGTATGTCGTAGAAGTCTACTTTTACGATATGCTAGGAAATCATTGGGTCGCTTGTTTGGGGACCGGTTAGATCATAATCTAGAATTAAGAGAGTCCAAAATTGTTTTTTCAATCTAGCGTGAAATAAAATATATTTTGCTTTTTATAGGTACAATGGTTCTGATAAACCACTCCGATAACCTATTTTGTTTTTGTTCAGGATTTATTGTAAGTAGCCACTTGTCACTACTTCTTTCCCGATTTGCCGTTCATCCCAACTCGATTTCATCATAAGCTAAGTGTGGTTTAATGACCTTACTGCTCCGTGGACTCTATCCACCTCTTTGGGTATAGCAGGCATATTGTTATGTATGTATTATGTATGTCTAGTTTGCGTGCAGAAAATTGTCCAAGACGTTTTGAAGCCCAAAGTATAATATAGACTCAACTGCTTAGAAGCAGCTGCATTGATAGATCTATGCATAATTCAGATCACGCATGTGAGATCCTTTTGTCTACTGAGATAAGGGTCTCACGGATGCATTACTAGCTCGATACGAGATATTCAATAAGCTCCTTTAGTTCAATTATATCAGCAATACATTTAGGTAGCATTGCTAAAAAAATCGAGTAGGATCGTGTTACATTGTCAAAGTAGTTGAGATAGCATGTCGTAAAAGGCGACTAATGCAAGGATGTATCGGGTTTTGTGTATGTGTTTGTGTAGGCGAAGAGCTAGCCAGTTGTCACTACTTTTTGAAATCTTTCATCTAACCGGCCCACTTTTAATTGGTTGAATGTTGTTAAAAGGGCTTGCTGCCCCTTTAACTCTGCCTACCCCTTCGGGTATTACAGACGCGTTGTATATACGTATGTAGGGCATGATAAAGACAAACAGCACACTGCGTTGACTCACGACAAGTATGTGTAAGAAATGGTACCTTAGCTTAGTTTCTTGGTCTGGGTATTCGGAAAATAATTTTGACTTTTAGATTGGGTATAAATATTTAAAGGTTACTCTGGGATAAAATGTATGCATTTCCGTAAAGTAAATTTTGTTTCAACTACCAAGTCTGGGACTTCAAAATGTTTCTTCTTTTCTTACTTTTTACCTTTTTGCTTTCCTAGATGCCACAGATTATCTGTGGTAGATACTTAGGTTGGAGCTACATAATTTATGATCACTTTATGATCACTTTATTTTTAATCAACTCCTACATTACCTTAACTTAGTAAGTTTTAAGTTTGGCTGGGAGACGCGTTGAAACTGCTGCTGCAGCTACGAAATTTCAAATGCTTGTAACTAGCTTTAATGATACCATTTTGCGGTTGCAGGCTTTTATATAACTTGTAATTTTTCCACTTTGAGTAATGTAAGTTGTCAGTTTCAAAATTTGCAAACACTTTCTGATTGACTAACATTTGGCAAAGGTATTTATGTAAAATCGGTGACCATGTGACTTCTTAGTTCCACAATTTGGTCTTATAATGGAGATAAAAGATAGCCATAGAAATTCCATTAATTTCTGCTTCATATCTATGTATGCGTACGTCATGGACCCCAGTTTCTTTTTTTGCCCCAGGCTACGGCGCTAGACAAGTGACCAGCATGTCGACAAAATAAATAGTCAGTACCTACACCACGCCTTTTAGGAACATAGTTGGTATGTACATTCTTTCTTAACTCCAGACAAACATAGAGCTTATATATTTTTTATAGAATATGAGATAGTTTCCGATAAATAAGCAATAAATTGGCCTGATACACGCGAATCATGCTATCAAACCCAATTCCTTAAGTATTTTGTAATTGGAGCGATAAAACCATAGGTATACATCTTATTCAATAACTTTTATCAACAAGCAAAGTCATACACAATCTTAAGCCCCTGTAATATCTCAAAATCATTCGTGATATCGATCAAATCTACAAGCACCCATGATATCAAAAAGTAATTTTTTTGTATAAATTTTACCTCTTTTTAATAAATAAATATATAATAAATTCTTCAGACTGACACACCAATTCCCTAGTCCCAAACTAAGCTTATGCTTGGGCTATGGATACTAGGTGAACTGATAGACATACTTAAATACGTTTATAAACATCCATGACTCGAGTACAAATGTCCATGTTCATCACACGTAACATTTGCCCCTAGCAGGATTCGAACCCGCGACCCTTGGTTTCGCCAGGGTCTCTGACCATTCGACCAACGGGCCAGTCAAACGATATTAAGCCACTTTATCGCTCGAGATCAGCCGAGATGGCGGGCGTATCCTATAATTGAGATATCAAAGAAATAAATCACCATTGTATACAACGTGCCCGATACACGAGTGTCCTCAAAAGTAGGTGTAATCCGAGTCGGACACATGCTTGGGACTTAATAAATGAACTTGGTGTGTTACATGCCTAGCATATCGTTAAGGGCGACTAACAGTAGGTTTAATATTGAGTTATTCATTGTGTTAACGACTTTTTTACAATTTTCGATCTATCTTGATTCATTTTATGTTTAGCTCTTTGGACTGCTTACATCTTAAGTCGTAATGTGTGCGTAGTTATTCCGAAAATGGTAATAGCTACATACATACGTAACATCACGCCCAAAATCCCTGAAGAGGTAGGCAGAGTCAAAGGGGCAGCATGCCCCTTCAACCACATTTAGCCAAAAATAAAGCCGGGCTGGGTTAGAAGAAAAATTGTGAAAAAGCAGTGACAAGCGGCTAACCTGTCGCCTACACAATCACGCACCCAAAATCCGATATACCATTAGTCGCCTTTTACGATATACTAGGCAAAAACCACAGTTGGCATATACTTTTTAAGTCCCAGACCAACATAGGACCACTGTCCTATGTTGGTCTGGGACTTAAAAGTATCCACCAGTCTCAGCCACCAGTATCACCCAGCCCACTGGCTGGGTTGGATGGAAAGCTGTAAAAAAGGAGTGACAAGTGGCTAGCTCGTCGCCTATTAAGACACATATCCAAAAGCCGTAAACCATTAGTCGCCTTTTACGACATGCTAGGCAAGAACCACAGTTGGCACATTTTTTGTCCCAGATCAACATGGGCCAAGTCCCAGACCAACATGGGACATACATGGTAATAGTTATTGACTAGATACGTCAGTACAGTACAGTTACGTACCTTTTCAGAAGATCGTTAAGCCAGTGACATTTTGCACGGTCGAAGACATACAAATACGAGTTTAATGAGAATTATCACTAATATTATAAATGAGAAATTAACTCTGTCTGTCTTGTTACATCTATACGCCTAAAAAACATAATCCCGTATTGGACTGGGACTTAAAAAGAATGCGCCAAAATTCCTTGCCTAGCATGTCGTAAAAGGCCATTAGTCGCATATCGGGTTTTGGGTATGTGATTTTGCTTTTTGAGTAGGCGACGAGGTAGCCACTTGTCACTACTTTTTCACAATTTTCTATCCAACCCAGCTCAGTTAAATTTTTAGCTAAATGTGGTTAAAGGGGCTTGCTGCCCTTTTGACTGCGTGATGTTATGTGTGTATGTATGTATTGAATTTTGGCGCACCTAAAGTTTGAACGCTGAGAAAGGACAGACTTGTTTAACCTATTTCATTTCTAAACAGCTTCTACAAGACTCATGATGGTCTCTGCACAGACAGGTTTCCAAGTAAAGCTGCGGGAAAAAGGTAGTAATGAATAAGTGTCGGAACCACCCGAAAAAATATTCGCTCGTTGTGATAGAGTAATGGATGTGTAACAATGCCGCCTTCCAGTTGACCACAGCCCGTTAGGTGCCGAACAAACAGTACTTCTCTTAGTCAGCCTGCTATCTAAAGCGTTATGATATGTAATCCCCGAAGGGGTAGGCAGAGTCAAAGGAGCAGCTAGCTCCTTCAACCGCATTCAGCCAAAAAATAAAACTGGGCTGGGTTAGTCGGAAAATTTAGAAAAGTGTGACAAGTGGCTAGCTCGTCGCCTACACGATCACACACTCAAACCCCAATATACCATTAGTCACCTTTTACGACATGCTAGGTAAGATACACAGGTGACGCATTCTTCTTAAGATTTTTTTTACAACAAATTGTTAATTGTTATCTATCTATTAACAATTTGTTGTAAAAAGAATCTATGCATACTTACAAAATTAAAAACCGGTTGTAATATTAATGATGTCAATTGACAAAATCGATGACAAAAACGAGTTAGACCTATTCACATCCCAAATTTGCAGATAAAATTGAAGTGTCGTATCGAGTCTATAAAGGCGCGGGTGGGTCATGGCAAATATATTTTTTGCTGATGACTAATTTGAATGAACTCTGTTTGTTATATGTAATATCTAATGCATTGTCAGCAACAAGATAATACTCCTGTTGTGTCTAAACAACAGCAGAGCCTAGATGGGAAAAATGCAGGAAAAACTGTAAGTGGGGACACAGATGTGAAGCGACATGCCATCTACCTTGCACCTGCGCCGGCGCGCGTGTGTGCGAGCGAGACAGTGCGACTTTTTGCAACAAAAGCGCTTGTTAATTGCGAGTCGGTTTTTATTTCTTTTTCAGCTTTGTCCGAGGTGGTTCAGTAAATTCGTTGAAGATTAAGCCTGTTGTAGGTAATAGTAGCCATAGCTTCTGTGAGTCGTGAATTTTCCGGGAAAATGTTTTTTGACGGTGCGTGAAATATTGAATTTGCCTATTCCATTTCAGCATGGGGATTTGATGCTGTAGCCATGTCTTTGTCAACTATCGATAGCTTTGACCAGATACACTGGCTCGACTAGAACATTAGGTTTCACCCTTTCGCAGAAAATCAGCGTAAAAAACAATAGCAGCACCTGTGCTGCAGTGTTTCGAACAGTGAGTGAAAGCCGATTTCCCTCAGTTTGAATTACCCTTTATGTCGATATGTTTTTTACTTGGTGCTTATCTTTCATGATATTTTGTCCAAAGATTTTTGGTAATAAATTTTTGAAAGATTTTTCAATTTAATATTTAATTTAATATAGGAATGCTCATTGTGTGAATAGAAAAGTATACATTTTCGGAAAACCAAATCAAGTCTGGGATGTATACAAACTTATTTATGGTAAGTATATGTTTTCGTTTCATGCTTAGTTTGGAGCTGGGGATTTATATATTATTACATCTGCTATAATTGCTATTCTTATATTTAAAGACTCATCTGACATGCTTGAGATTAAAATATTGGCCGTCAGATCGAAATAACGCTTTCGCATGTCCCATTGGATCCAAGAACTGACATATTAGGCGAACATTAATTTTGTTTACAAGCGAAATGCAGTCAATCGCATCCATCATGGCGGCGAAGCACGCTGTATATATTTCGCGGGAAACCGTCCCATCGCGTTGTTAACTTACACCAAAATTAATGGAAATATCTGGTATTCCGTTTTGTTACTCAAACAGTGTTTTTGACTGCATATAATAAATAATAATAAAAATCCAACTACATCACATACATTGATTTAACTCCGAGGTAAGTATCTTAATCAGTTTTTCATACGAATTCATCATACGAATGCTTGTCCTGGGTGGGGATCGAACCCACAACTTTTGGCGCATAAATATTTGTATGATGAATACTTGTATTTGTTCTGTGTCTGGGTGTTAATATTCAATATTTTTATTTAAGTATATATTTGTAATACCACTGTTGATTCTGATATCAGTAACACAAGTGCATTAGCTACTTACCTCGGAGTCAGATCAATGTATGTGATGTAGTCTGATATTTATTATTATTATAATAGAAATGTATAGAGGTTTTTATGCGGTGACATTTGTAACCAATGTTTTTAGTAAAAAAATTAATGAATCTAAAATTATTTATAAAGAGATTGTATAAATGGATTGAAGAGATTGTTTATGACATCAAAGAGTTTTAAAATCTTAATTCCCTACATCGCACTTGCATGCTGAAATATATTTGGCTGAACATGTTGCACTGTAAAAATGTCTGAACATCTTGTATACAGTATTTTTATGCAAATAAATATTTATGATTATGATTATGAATATCTGTTTACATAAAAAGTGCTAATCTTCCACGTGGTTTTTATCGGCTTACATCTTTTACTAATTACTATTAAATATCAAGCTTAAGATAAGTAGGACAGACCTACAGATTGAGGAAAAAAACAGTAAGAACTCATACGATGCTCTTCCTTCTGGGAAGCTTCCAGAAACTAATTTAAATATGATAAACATTAACTTAAAGACTTTAATAACTTTTAACATCGTGTCATGGATATGTTGCAGCCATCTAGTTTAATTAGCCAGGTAAAAGGTCACTTAGGTCTTTTATTAAACGTTGCCATTCAATTTAATTCTTAGCCGATAGTGAATTGAACTGTGGTATCACTCAACGTTTAATAGCTTGATGTTTTGAAAGTCAATCCGCTGACAATAACTTATACTGCTAAGTGATTCAAATTTAGTTTTTTCCTCTGCATAGCAGGTTAGGTTTCATGTAAAAAAGAGTTTAGTTGGATTATAAAGTTTTTATTTTCTTAAAAAAAAGAGTCAGTTCACATTGTCATCAATATCGAATTTAACTTAATGACGTCACGATGTTTCGCTACCTTTTTAAACGTTTCGATCAATGACTTGGCTAGTTTTTTCCCGTTTGATTGGATGGCGGCGCTTAATTAAAGGCGTCCAATTAACTGTCTACTTAACCAGATAGCTACGACAGATAGACAGACATCCATATTATCTTGAACTCCATTTTTCCTCAAAACCGAGCAATATGGCAAATTATATAAATATGTACTTATTATAGGTCAGTACTTATCAATGGTAATTTTTATCTTGAGACAATAAACTCATTTAATAATAAAAGAATAATTCTCATGCTGACAATTCATTTGACTATATACACCTATTTGATTTATTATTTTCCTCATAAGAGAATTATTGAATATCAGATTATAGATAAAAAATGATTTGTTTTGAACAATTATAGGTAAGTAAGTCTTACAAAAAGTAATCAAGTATTTTTGCAAACAGTGCACAAAGGAGGCAAAGTTCGTATGAGAAAATGTAATGACTTTGCCTTATTTGACTTCAAAGGGGAGACAACATTGAGATACTCGAGTACAAATGTCCATTTTCATCACAGAAAACATTTTCCCCTACGGGGATTCGAATCCACGACCCTTTATTTTCGGGGCCAGGGTCTGTGACCACTCGACCAACGGGCCTGTCGATTTGGCGCAGCCCGACGTTGGGCACCATTATTTGATTTAGTGCAAAAATTGCAGATGCAATTTTCAGTAATACCAAATCCGATCGACACATATTTTACGTATCATTTCGTGTCGTTCCGTAGGTATCAGCCAAGTGCTAAATCCTAAAGTAAAATATAACATGTAACATACATACATACATAATGTCACGCCTTTTTCCCATGGGGGTAGGCAGAGATCACGTACTTCCATTTGCTACGATCCTGACATACACCTTTCGCTTCTTTTACATTCATAAGTCTTTTCATACACGCTCGTCGGTTAAGGGTGCTGTTTACCTGACCTTTTGTTAATACATTACCAATCTGGTCATGGAAAGTCCGTCTAGGTCTTCCCCTCCCAACGGCTCCATTTACACTTGCCTTATATATCTCTTTCGTCAATCTTCTTTCATCCATTCTCTCAATATGCCCAAACCATCCAAGCATGCCTTTTTCAAATTCACTACATCTTCTTTCACTCCACATCGTTCTCTTATTTCTTCGTTTCTTATTCTATCAGTCAGTTTCACTCCTAACATACTTCTGAGTGCTCTCATCTCTACTGCATTTATTCTACACTTGTGCTTCTTCTGCCACATCCAGCATTCACTTCCATACATAAGTGTGGGAACCAACACTCCTTTATGAACTGCCAGACGTGCTTTCTCAGACACTTTCCGACTGTTCATAAAGGAATGCAGTGCACCATTCACAATGTTGCCCGCATTCACTCTCCTCTCAATATCACTCTCACACTTTCCATCTCTTGTAAACTTTGTTCCCAGATATACAAACTCATTCTATTTTTTCACCTCCAATCAAAACATCACATTTAGTCATCTCTTCATCCCTTTCAAAGACCATAACTTTCGTCTTACTAACATTTACATTCATCCCTTTCACTCTTAAAGATTCATACAGCACGTTCATCATCTCCTGCATGTCCTCAGCTGAGGACGCAAGTAACATGTAACCCCAGTTGACAAGCTCGATGGCGCATTCGGTAGTGACCCTGCCCTATGCGCCAAGAGTGTGGGTTCGATCCCCCCCAGGACAAACATTCGTGTGATGAATACTTGTATTTGTTCTGTGTCTGGGTGTTAATATCCAATATTTAAGTATATATTTGTAATTCCACTGTTGTTTCTGATATCCGTAACACAAGTGCTTAAGCTACTTACTTCGGAGTCAGATCAATGTATGTGATGTCGTCAAATATATAAATATTATATATATATTTAAAAGACAACCTTTATCATTTCGTAAACTCAAAGTTACTAACTAATAATAATAATGTCCTCCTAACCGATAGCGGTCACGGCGGCCAATCTCAACGAGGATCCATAGCCATCTGCGCAGGAGATATTATAGTGCACAAGTGTGTGTGCAAACACAGGTGCACTCTCTGTTCCTTCACTCTCATAATCCGGTGAGACGGCAATTCGACATAACCGAAAAGAGGTCAGGCGCAGGATCAACGGCTTAACGTGCTTTCACAGGGTTTAATAAATCGCCAACTTCCTTACTCCGGACTGTTGCTAATTAATTTCAATATTGAAATACCCAGCCACAGATAGCCATATTACAGTCATTTAAGGACTACTTACTCAAACTCGCTAGTTCAAATCATGGTCTAAGCATACTTCAACTAAGAATGGAACATAATGCCAAGATTTTTTTTCAGTTTTGAGTATGTGATAACGACAAGCTAGGCACTTGTCACTACTTTTTCACTTTTTCCATTTTTCCACTTTTTCCATCTAACCGGGCTGGGTTAGATGGAAAATTGTGAAAAGATTGTAAAATTGAAGTGAAGTTGTGATTGATTTTTTAGTTTTATTTATGGCTGATTGTGATTAAAGAAAACCGCAACTGCCTACCTCTTTGGGGGATTGGGGGCGTGATGTTACGAAAATGTGAGATGAACAATAGATATCAAAAAAAAAACTTTCACAGTTTCAGGTATCTTTACTAAGTTAAATTAATTACGAACTATAAACTTAATAGGTATAATTTTGACTAAATGTTGTTTAAGTACAACCCGTCGGAAATATTTGCGAACCTGGCTTAATGATGTCATGCGTGGGCGCCTACTTTGGCAACGGTACTGGATAGGCGAAACGGGGCGAGGTGCGGGGAAGCGCGGGAGGACGCGCATTTCAGCGAGGTTAGCAGATATTTCCGACGGCTTGTAACATATTGTTGCTTGGAATCTCGGGTACTTAATTCGGGTTGCGAGCGATATGGTATATATGTACGTATATTAATTACGTACGATATGAACTCAAAACCGCAGAAATGGTCCAAAAGCAATATTGACTGGTCCGACCAAATTATTTGCTCAGTAATATCCTTATATTGAGAATATTATATTTCGCGATACTATTATAAGGAAGGATGATCCTGGAAAAAATATATCGGCAGAAATTGTTTTCTGAAGCAAATAAATACGTATGGGAGGCGAGACGGCGTCTATCAAGAATCCACTAGTCATTCTCGGGGAAAATCTGTCGTGGCCAACGATGTGGATTTATTGGGCGGAATGGATGAGGCAAAGTAGCTTGCTCTTTACGGTTCCATAACTAAAAGCCTTATTTCCGCGGCCATTAAAGGTAATTGTTAATTAAATTTAGTTTGGATGTCAAGGGGTTAATCTGATGTATAAAAAAATTTAAAGTACACTGTCAACGAGAGTACTTACATACATACATATTGCGCAGGCCGGAAGGCATAGTCTGCCTACAACTTCTCGGCTTGCGGGCGAGATGGTATGTATGTACTCTAGTCTAAGGAGACTCTTATCTAAGGAGCGTAACACTCCTTAGATCTAGCGACTAACCACATTTAGCCCAAAAAGTTGGGATAGATAAAGATTTGTGAAAAAATTATGACAAGTGAGTAGCTCTCGTAGCACATGATCACAAAGTACCCAGTAATTAGTACCCAGGCAATTAGCCAACTTATACGCCATGCTAGGAAAGGAACTCAATATAATAATTATTCTTGAGACCCAAACGTACATACCTTATCGCCTGCAATGCCTATTGCAGGCGTAAAGGAATAGTCTCTGTTTATATTAGCTTATATATAATAATAGGTACCAGAGACCACTACTCCGTGATTAGAAATACAATCCAACGTCTATTTGTTTTCGAAATTTTGTTGTTCTATGTATGCACATTCAAATAGTCCGTAAATCCGGTGACAGAGTAAGGAAAGAGATCTTTTGCAAGCTGTGGCCCATCGGAAATAGTAGGAGGATGCCTACTCCTCTAGCGGAGTATCACTCCGCGTATTTAATCCTCTCGGTTGAGAGGATTAACGCCGAGCCGCATGTCGCTTCGCGGCGGCCGCACGGCGTCTCCAATGATGATGCCTATCCCCATATTACTATCGGTATATCCGATAACGTCTCGCTAAACCGATTTAGATGAAATTGTGGAAATTGATACGGAGTTTTTATTGCCATTAAGCTACCCAAATAACTAATACCACCTAGATAATGCCGCGTGTAAAAGCTAGCACAAATATAATCCAAAACACAACAGAGCATACATGAGTACAGCACTAGGGATGTACCAATTAATTGTATCGATAGTCTATATTGGAAAGTGAATAGATAGAAAATGGAAAGAATCATGAATGTTGAAGAAGCAAGTGAGGTGTGTAAGGATCGTGCCATATGGCGTTCGGTTCTCTCTGCCTACCCCGCTAGGGAAGTGGCGTGAAGTTTAGTTAGTTAGAATAGATAGTTCCCATGATTAAAGTTTCCGCATCCGTTTGCACGAAACGTCTAACGGATATAGTGTATAACTAATATATAATAATACAAGTGCGAAAATGGCTTATCTGTTCGTCAATATATCACGTAACTACTCATCCGATTAACATGATCTTTAAATATACATGCTACTGGTTGTATAAAACCTAGGAATTTTATAAAGTTCCTGGGAAATGTATACGATTCCGAGGCTATTAAGGAAATATATGAAATGTTGTTTCAAAGATTATTTATTACACACATATAAATGAAATATACATTTCCATTACATGTTTATATTTTTTAGAAATTGTATACATTGACAGATTTCATACATTTCTGTTAACGAACATACTTTGTAAGCGTACAAAAGAAAACACTGATCATTCATACAGACGAATTACGAAATTGTTTTACTCTTTTATTTTTATTTTATCTGCCATGTTTTTACAGTGTATGGAACACAATTGTCTCATTGTTGCTTTTTTTTTAATTCTTAATGTTTATTAAATAAATAATTATAATAAATAAATTCTTCAGACTGACACACCAATTCCCTAGTCCCAAACTAAGCTTATAAACTTGTGCTATGGATACTAGGTGAACGGACAGATATACTTAAATACGTTTATAAACATCCATGATTCGAGTACAAATATGTCCATGTTCATCACACGAAACATTTGCCCCTAGCGGGATTCGAACCCGCGACCCTTGGTTTCGTGGCTAGGGTCTCTGACTACCCGACCAACGGGCCAGCCAAATTGTTTTGATATTTGACTCGATTGAACAAAGTAATTATTGTTATATGATTTTGAATACCAGGCAATGTAAATTATGTTTTCTTTAGATTAAGGCAAGCGGCTTGGAAGCAGGCATCCAGCACGCAACTAAGAATGATATCCAATATTTAAGTATATATTTGTAATAGCACTGTTGATTCTAGTATAAATAAACAAAATAAATATCAGACTACATCACATACATTAATCTAACTCGGAGGTAAGTAGCACTTGTGTTACGGATACCGTAGTCTGATATTTATTATTGATTTAACGCGCAAGCACCATGCACTTGTTTGCTCTTCTCCGGTCCTGCGGAAAGTGCAGCCTCTCCGCCCATGCGTAGGTTTAGCTTCATCAACCTTGCTCGCTTCCGCAACTGCGGCTTTCAGTCGGCGCGGCCTTCGGCCCTCGGCCTTCAGACGCTCTGGCTCATCCGGGACGCGTGAAATTTGTTACAAGTGTCGGCACTCCTCAGTCACTACCTGCGCGCCGGCTTTTGAACTACACTCTAGTGTAGGGCAGACAAGTACCTTGGTGGCCCGTGGTGATATGGTTTTCGTTGCAGCCGTTCTTTTCCTATTCTTTTAATACGATGAAAAAATATATTTATTTATTTACTAGCAACAACCGTTTACAAAATCTTCACATAAAATCTCGAAGCGAAATTGTAAACTTATATTATCTTATATGCGATAAAAAAAATTAAATAAAAATTATAAATTACATTTCATATGCAATGCATTACTGTGAATTTCGACAGGTCACAGTTGTAAATATCTGTTTATGAGCTGTATGGCAAAGGGGCAAATTTGAATGAGCACAGCCGCAGCCGCGCCAGCGCTGCCGGGTGGTGGCGCCGCCCGCTCAGCACGCTCAGCCGCCATACCCTACCATGCCGAGCACGAGCTCGGTACACTAGCGGGTACATAGGATACCCCCCGTATTGGTTGTAATACAGAAATCTATTGAATTTATTTTGTATTTTCTTAATCATTTGGCTATATTTAGCTTCGTGGGGATTCCAAATAATAGAAGTCGACTCCAGGTGGCTCCGAACGAGTGCATTATATGTTTAATAACATAATTCAAATTTAACTATACATGTTAAAATGTCTATCTTTTTAACCGACTTCAAAAAAAAAGGAGACTTTTTTTTTTTTTTTGTATGTATGTTACTCGATATCTCTGAGAATTGTTAACCGATTTCCAAAATTTTTTTTTTAATCGAAAGGGTTTACTCCCGAGTTGGTCCCATTGCCACCAAGTCAGGATCTGATGAAGGGATCCCAGGAAAATCGAGGGCAACCCTCAAACTTTATAGGCACGTACAATGTGTTTTAGACATTTTCTAAGATTGTTCAAGTATTTACGCATGGTACTTATCATCTTATGTTGGTGAGCTGATGATGGAAGGTACAAATCCTTAACGATTAGGAATTAGTTTATGATTCTTTAAATATTGATATCTTCGAGAATTGTAAGACGATTTTTAGAGTTCTTTTTTTTATTCAAAAGAGTATATCCTGGAGTTGGTCCTATTGGTACCACATCTGGATCTGATGAAGGAATCTTAGGCAAATCGAGGGAAACCCTCAAGTATTATAGGCGCGTACAATCTATTTTAGTTATTTTCTAAAACAATTCAAGTATTTACGTCTGGTATTCATAATCTCATGTTGCTGAGCTGATGATGGAAGGTGTAACTCCTTAATGATTAGGAGTTCGTGGATAATTCTTTTAATATTATAGGGCCATATTGAGTGTTATTCTCGAGATAGTCTCAATTTCACCAAGTCTTGGTCTAGTGATGGGATTCCATGAAAACGAGGGCCACTATTAAATTTTAACGACATGTTAAGTGTTTTATTTATTTTTTCTAAAACGATTCCAGTATTTGCGTCTCGTACTCATCATGTTATGTTGCTTAGCTGATGATGAAAGGTATAACTCTTTGAAGATTAGTAGTTTTAAGTAATTCTTTAAACATTAAAGGCTTCGTCTTTAGTCTCATAAGACCGGCACTGTCTCATTAAAGCAGCTCGTTTTGATTTGGTCTACCTACCTATTAATAAATTTCACTAAAAAGTAACAAATAAGTTAAATTTTAACAAAAATAAAAACCGACTTCAAAAAACCCCGCAAAAAATGTTTATAAAAAAAGACAAGTAAAAACTGCCTTAATAGCTATTTAAATGTCTAAACACTAAAAAGTATAAAATAAATTCTTTCGACTGCTTCGATGAAAGTATTAATCTTTAACACGTATTTAAATATTTACAATAATCAGTTAGTTTTGGAGTCGGTGCCAGCCAAACTAAAAAAAAAGTAGACACTTAATAACAAATTACCTTACTAATAACAATATGAAACAAATTAGTTAAAATATGAGTATATTAACTTACTTTTGATTTTGTATATTCAAAACCTATTTTACCACCCTTCACCAAGAAACAAATAATTGCAAATTCCGAAATGATGATATAATTACGCGGGCTGGCACCGACTCCAAAACTAACTGATTATTGTAAATATTTAAATACGTGTTAAAGATTAATACTTTCATCGAAGCAGTCGAAAGAATTTATTTTATACTTTTTAGTGTTTAGACATTTAAATAGCTTTTAAGGCAGTTTTTACTTTTGTTTTTTTATAAACATTTTTTGCGGGGTTTTTTGAAGTCGGTTTTTATTTTTGTTAAAATTTAATTAAAGGATTATTATAATCTTTACGTAGTTCAGCATAATTGTTTGTCACTATTCTTAGAGAACCTGGTGAGCTCAGAAGTCATCCAAGGGTGAAGTATTATTGTAGAACGACTTATTGTTGTGGTTTTTTAACGATTCGAGACTGATTCTGCAATGATACTCCTTACCAAGTCCTTAAAACGAAGGATAAAAAAATATCCTTTATTAGATAATTTCAGAAATGTCGTCTGGGTCTCATTGTGCGTGGGAATAACATCCCCCACAGGCTGTGACAATTCCCGACTTAAACATAAATAGATCATAATACGGTACAAGCCGAGTCATTCATATTTGGCCCCAAGTGACAACAGGAAAGGGTTCTTTCAAGCTTAATAAGGATAAACGATCCTCCTGCGACGTCATTACCGGGACTCGGTCTCATTTCACTGTGTATGACGTGCATTTTTTACACAACCGCAATGGCACGTGTCGATTTATTTACATCATGGCACGAATGCCCCGTGGGAGTGGCACCAGGGGTGTGGCACTACTGAAATTAGGTATAATAAATTAGAAACCAGACAACTCGATGGCGCATTCGGTAGTAACCCTGCCCCATGCACCAAGAGTTGTGGGTTCGATCCCCATCCAGGACAAACATTCGTGTGATGAATACTTGTGTTTGTTCTGTGTCTGGGTGTTAATATCCAATATATTTAAGTATATATTTGTAATACCACTGTTGTTTCTGATATCCGTAACACAAGTGCTTAAGCTACTTACTTCGGAGTCAGATCAATGTATGTGATGTCGTCGGATATTAAAAAAAAAAAAAAAGCGGAATCTTGGCATCACATGTATAGTTGACGCATTGTTCTGATTTAATCTCGAAGTTTTGAGCCAGTGGTTAAATGTTACTCATATTATAAACGCGAAAATTTGTATGGATCGATGGATGGATGGATGTGTGGATGTTTGTTACTCTTCACATAAAAAGTAATGCATGGATTTTAATGAAACTTCGCAATAGTATAGCTTATACATTAGAATAACACACAAGCTATGTTTTATCGATGTAGCGCGCGAGCAACGCCGCGGGCAGAAGCTAGTGCGTACACAGACTTGGTCTGGAACTCAAAAATAATGTGCCAACTGTGTAACTTGCCTAGCGAAAAAGGCGACAATTGGTGTATTGGGTGTATTACATTAAGCGACGAACTAGCTCTTGTCACTACTTTTCACAATTTTTCATCTTACCCAGCACAATTTTGTCTAAATATGGTTTGAAGAGCTCATCACAAAACTGCGGGCGTGACGATATATATGTTGATGTTTGAAATCCTAAGGTACGTGCCTGGGTTTGAACCCGCTCACTTCGCAAAGGAGGCGAGTGTTCTTACCGCTCAGCTTTTACCCCATATGTGCGAAAATCTGTATACTTTTTACGGTACAAGATGGGACGATAAAACAAATTTTTATTAAAATTATGAGCATACTGAAATTATAACAGTACAAAATAAAATGTATGTTTATTTGACTGGCTCGATGACGCATGCGGTAGTGACCCTGCCCTATGCGCCAAGAGTTGTGGGTCCGATCCCCACAGTCATTGATATGCCAATTTCAATGACTATCAGTCAAATTTATGAAATCACTTCGGAAAATGTATCATGTCTATTATTCATTTTTGCTGTTAATAGAAAATCTGAATCCGCAAACCGTGCCTCGATTCACATGAAGCAATTAAAATATCAACAAGTTTAACTTTAAAGCATTTATTTTTAATCTGAAAAATTCCGTCCATATTTCCATGTTAAAACGTTTCTAGCAATTTTTTTATATAAATTGCTTTAGCGGTACCGTGTATAAAAAACGGCCAAGTGCGTGGTTTTCGTAAATACCTAATCATCACGGGAATTTAAGTATTTATAGAATCAATCTTTTTATATTTATAATTTTATACTTTCACAATTTTCCATATAACCCAGCCCATTGTCCCGTGTTGGTCTGGGACTAAAAAATAATGTGGCAACTGTGTTTCTTACCTAGCCTGTCGTAAAAGGCGACTTATGGTATATCGGGTTTTGGGTATGTGATTGTGTAGGCGACAAGCTAGCCACTTGTCACTACTTTTTCACAGTGTTCCATCTAACCCAGCCCAGTGTTATTTTTGCCTGTTAGTGGTAGAAGTGGCCTGCTGTTCCTTTGACTCTGCCTACCTCTCGAGGATTTATACTTTCGCGTTGCATTAGCACTAGAAATAATACTGACGGGACTAAACGCGATATTCATTGTGTAGTACCTGAGTAGGTACAGCTCGACGTTTGGCCGTGTTGCAACGACCGTGTTGGTCACAAGCGGACTAAGTACTCATGTACTTCATAATGCCCAACTTTGCGTTTAAGGCGTACTGTGAACGCAGTTCAATTTTAACTGGACTATGTACAAATTTTATTGTAATAAACTTAACTGCCAATAGATATGTAGGTATCTATTTCTCAGTATTTCCTGTGTTTCATGAACCACAAGTTGAGAGAACCTTATTTCCCTCATATAGCATAGCTTCTTATTTTATTCAAATTTTGAAGATAATTAGCTTGAGTATACTAATGATACGTTATCTATACTTATAATAAATCTGTAGAGAAGTCAATTCTGTACATGAAATATATTTTCAAAATGGCTATCAGGGGGTTGTAGTGATCGATACTGATGCCAAAAATGCAATCAGTAAAATTTTTGTCTGTCTGTCTGTCTGTCTGTCTGTCTGTCTGTCTGTCTGTCTGTCTGTCTGTCTGTCTGTCTGTCTGTATGTTCCTTATAGAAACAAAAACTACTCGACGGATTTTAACGAAACTTGGTACAATTATTCTTCATACTCCTGGGCAGGTTATAGTATACTTTTCATCACGCTACAATCAATAGGAGCAGAGTAGTGAAGGGAAATGTTGGGAAAACGGGAGAAGTTACTCCATTTTTTAAGCTTCCGTCGCGTGTGCATCCTTAATGGTTAAAGTTACATAGAAATCATGTATGACGGAAATAGTCTTTATAATATTAACCATAAACGCGGGTGACACCGCTGGCACAGCTAGTATATAATACAACACGAATTTAATGTTTTCAAAGCAATCAAAAAACAAAATTAGATGAGGTGTGTCTTCAAGATTTTTGTGTAAGTAAAAGTTAATAGACTTATCAGACAATTTCTGATTCATAGAAGCAATTTTAATTCAAGGATATTGTCCTTATATCGCAATATTTAGACTGAGCCTAAATTCGATATCTTATTTGTGTGTTCGTTTCTATATAAGTATATAATATATAATGTCTGTTATATAAATATATAACATTAATTAATTAATATTATATATAAAAAATAATTATTAAGCCTGAGGTTTGGAAGGACAAGCTATATTTTTATAAAATGTATGTATATCTTTATGTACATACATAATACAATCAAAATATATTGAAAGGCTATGGTCAGTATATTCATGTTTATATAATTTCTTAAACAAGTTACGAGGTCTAAAACCATATATTGATCGAATCGAAAAAGAAAAATACACTAATGTCTGCCAAAACCAGTTGCAGGAAATTTGTTCGTCACATGTTTATCTAAGACTTCATTAAAAATATGCAAAAAAAAAAAAATTTAATAAATAAATACGAGACAACATCACAATGATCTAACTCCGAGCTAAGATGCTCAATCACTTGTGTTACGGTAATCAATATCAACAGTAGTGGTGCCACAAATAGGTATGTATTTACTTAAATACTAGATACTAACACCCAGTAAAATATTTTATACATCTAATGCTATTGACATTGTCTCATTAGTCTGGGAGTCTGAAATAATGCATCTGTATTTCTTGTACTAATTGCACTTATTGCTCCATGGATTCTTCATACCCCTTGGAGAGTGCGGGCGTAATTGTGTGGTGATGTATGTATGTTTGTATTAAGCTATTCTAATATATAAACAAAACTGTTGCCCAAGCGCTTAGAATTTATACCTACGTAATTATTACGCTGTAAAATAAATAGATACCTGTAAATAAACGTAATACCTATAAAGTACGCGTTACAAGCCAAAAAAGCAATCTGGTATGAGTTTATTGCTTTTTTGGTCTGCATTTTATTATTACATTCGATTTATTATTACATTTTATTTTACTACATACGATATTATCTGGGGGCACGGCAGTGCCCCCGCCAAGTCGAGCAAAAAAGCGGCACGGCCGTACCATCCTTTTCTCGAAGCAATTCAGGCCATTTTCGACCCCCTGTAACTTCGTTGTGGATAAAACTAGAAGACTGAATTTTTAGTAACCATGCAGGCATTGTAAAGACACGGTATATTTCAAATTTCATTCAATTTGAACGAATATCAATATTAAAAATATTTAACGTTTTATATAAATATATTGACTTGGCCATCGCACTAAATAATTTAATTTACACGTGTTTTCATGCGATGGCCGAGTTTCAATATATTTATATAAAACGTTAAAGATTTTTAATATTGATATGCGTCACTATAAGATGCTGTTAATTATTACGTAACAACTTAACGCTTCGAGTACGCAGATTCCAGACACAATTGATTTTCAATTGTTATGGACCACGATCGTGGTCTTAGGGACTGGACGTATTAAGACAGAAAGTCACTTAAGTAGAGACTGAATATATTAATAACCGACTTGGTATTACATGGATCTCACAACTTTTTACCGTAGAACAACTGAGTTTCGAGACTTGGATTTTTGACAAGTATTGTTTTTGATGGGATAAATGTGTGTTCGTAAACACACATTTATAAATATCGAATGCAATCTATTATGATTATGAATTCATCCATCAATTTATCTGTAATAACACGAGTTATGTCTCCATAGACAAATATTACTTGCATTAAACAGCTTAAATATTTAGAGGGGCTCGATATAAAAATGATTAAGATACTAGTGATGTATTTATAATTGTATCGATAATTTAAAGTTTAATGTCAAATATTCTTACATGTTGGTCTAGATGGATTTGTAAGGATCGTGCCATATTGCGTTCGGTTCTCTCTGCCTACCCTGCTAGGAAAGTGGCGTGAAGTTTAGTTATTAAATTTTGGTCTGGAACTTACAAAAAGTGCCAACTGTGTTCCTTGCCTAGTAGCATGTCGTATATCGGACTTTGAGTGAACGACGAGCTAGCTACTTGTCACGTTTTTTCACAATTTTCCATCTAACCCAGCCCTCTCTAGTTAATTAAGAAAGAAAAAAAAAGTACAAATGTTTTTTTAGTAGAAAACTAAAAAGAAACAATCGCTAGTAAGAAAAAGGAGAACACGAGATACAGTTATATTTTGATTTTGATAATTGATTTTTTAGAAAAAAAAACTTTATTTTACAATGTAATTTGATTATTATTACTACTTTACTTGACGCGCTCTTGAGGATTATAGAAGGACATGCATTTCAAATGTCAATCTATTAGATAAAACAATAATCTCTCTCTAATAGGGGCCTCTATGACGTGATCCTAGATTAAGCGAGTCTAGGACCTATCTAACCGTTAGATTGGAGAACCAGATAGATGGGATAGTTTTTTTAATGTGCAGTTGGCTTGAAATTATGTAAGGGCATTTCAATTATATATTTCAGTACCAGATTAAAACGTTTTGACCACACAAATGAATTACTTACTTTACAGAGTCTTTTTGGTATGACAAGCCTGTGTTTATTTTTACCTGAGTTATTCTTGTTTTCATTACCAATTGACTACAGCTTGTTAATCGTTATTATCGATAGTGGACAGTATATATATAGGAAAGTGACAATAGCATCGTTCAATATAAAAGAGTGACCTCGTAAAGAAGCCTATCTTAATGATAATAAGCATTTAATCGCAGTGTCCAAACGCTAACTCGCCACTCAAGCAAGCGTTTTGGTAAGTGAACGGTGGCGTTTGACAAAAATATTTAAGTTTATTTTTTTATTAAGAAACCATCGAATCAACGTTAGGGTGAGATATTAGACTTATTGAAATCCCTAATAAAAAGAAATCTACATCTTTCTACGTATATATTTAAGTGACTATATATATATACATATATCAATATATATACAAATCAATGCCACTTTTCCTTGTAATTTTATAACTCAAGAACGGGCTCCCCTATCTAAACCAAATGTTTAGGCTTTGTTCGGACTATTTAGTAGATGGTTTATGTGAAGTTTGCACAAAATCGGTAGAGCGGTTCTTCATTTATAACTTTATACGTAGTGAAGCACGTATCGGGCCGCTAGTTATACATATATTATAGTTTATTTTTCACTTTTCATCAAAGAGTTCCTCTTGAAAAAAGGGTATTATAGAGTTGAAGATTATATAAATGTACCTAAGGTCTGCTTACGGCTAACAGTTAGTTAGAACTCCCAATGTAATTGTAATTGTTTATTAATTTAACAAATTTTCATTTCAAGCTCATGGATGTAATATTGTAAATTAAATAATTAATTGTTTTTTTTTTTGTTTAATATTCATAATATAATTTTGAGCTATGTCCTACAGTTGGTTTGTTAAATACAATTAATTATCCATTTATTTTATTTTCTTATAAAGTCATGCTCACTATAACGTCGCTGGGGTAGTGGCGGTATGTGGCGGTATTATTCCCTAAAATATGGTTGAGTGAAGCGATGGCTGACACATACGTCATGCTTTGGAACAGATACCACCTTGGGAGACTGGTCTGCTCTGGTCTGGTTAATTTCTGCTTTCAATTTAATAAACATTTTTATTTTATACTAGCTGTGCCAGCGGTGTCACCTGCGTTTATGGGTAATATTATAAAGACTATTTCCGTCATGCATGATTTCTATGTAACTTTAACCATTAAGGCTGCACACGCGACGGAAGCTTAAAAAATGGAGTAACTTCTCCCGTTTTCCCAACATTTCCCTTCACTACTCTGCTCCTATTGATTGTAGCGTGATGAAAAGTATACTATAACCTGCCCAGGAGTATGAAGAATAATTGTACCAAGTTTCGTAATCCGTCGAGTAGTTTTTGTTTCTATAAGGAACATACAGACAGACAGACAGACAGACAGACAGACAGACAGACAGACAGACAGACAGGCAAAAATTTTACTGATCGCATTTTTGGCATCAGTATCGTATCGTATCACTAATCACCCCCTGATAGTTATTT
Source organism: Glyphodes perspectalis (assembly GCA_951394215.1). Lineage (NCBI taxonomy): Eukaryota > Metazoa > Arthropoda > Insecta > Lepidoptera > Crambidae > Glyphodes > Glyphodes perspectalis. Next base: position 1,755,793 of record OX596207.1, on the reverse strand, counting down.
TGAAAATATATTTCATGTACAGAATTGACCTCTCTACAGATTTATTATAAGTATATAGATTTTGTTGTCTGATAAGCCGACTCCATGACATGGTTCAAAAGCAAATATGATCTATACACCTTGTAAAATATGTTGTTGAAAAGAGTAATTACCGCGTTTAGTGCAGGTTTCTTCTTGGTAGAAAGAAAATTCAGAACCGGTGATAGATTCATATATTATTAATTGACTTGTTGAATTTGCTATTTATAAATATTTGTTTCAAACCTATATAAATAGAGTATCTTGACTTTGACTTTGTTGAGGTTTAAATTTCAAAAAACTAGATATAAATTTCAAAAGTGTGTATTAAAACAATGGTTTATGTGGACCCCGACAAAGGACAGAGCATAACTCTGGGAGTTTTATTTAAATTATAGTCTAAATTAGCAATTTTAGGACTATTATTTTTACATTAGGTATGTGTATATAACTAATTGTATTTGACCACAATAATAATTGTATTCCAGATACGCTACGGGTCCCATCCATTTAGCTGGGCGAACATAGATATTCGTCTACTCGGCGCGACCTGCACGCGAGTGCGAGGGTAACACTGCGCCTGACCTCCCCAACTTTACCAGTCAACTGTCTTCTTAACCAACACTCAATATGATCATCGCGCTGTTTCTTGTTGCTGTTACACTGCCATTTGTTTACATTTGGTACGCGCGACACAAAGTTCATAATTTCTTCGAGAAAAGAGGCTTACGGCACGTGAAGGGACACTTTTATTATGGAAACGCCAAGGGCCGTATGACGAGAACGGAGCATGGCTTGAATGAATTTCTTGAATCCTACAACGCCTTCCCTGAGGACAAGTGAGTATTATTTTAATTTTAAGGAAAAGCTAACACCCACTCTAATTAACTAACTAACTAAACTTCACGCCACTTCCCTAGCGGGGTAGGCAGAGAGAACCGACTGTTCGTTCGGTTGAAACATCGTCCATGGTGACCATCTATCACATCCGCACAGGCAGGCAGACCTCAAGCAGTAGTCACTTTCATCTATTAGCCGGAAATCACACATTTTTTAGATCCAAATTTATTACAGTCTGTTTACATACAATTTATTCTGCCTATCATAAAGGGAAGAAATCGAAGTTAAAAATATTAACACGATGACTGAAATATGAGTCTTGACTAAGACAAATGTTCGGTAGATTTGTAATGATAATAATCTCTCCATAATGCCGGTTTTCATAGGCATGTAGGCCAAATTACGAGAAAAGAGGGCCCAAATAACAGCACTTATGTAATTGCATTGTAAAGCGAAATAGAGACTCTTCGAATAAAATAGGAGCTGTCGATCAAAACATCCGCATGTAATGAAATCAAATAAATGTTTACGCAAATTCCTTTTCTGAATTTCGGTGGTGTGATTTTTGGTGATCTAATTTAGTCAGATCTATCTTCGAATGCTAGGAATAGAAAGGAATTGATTTCCTAGGGATATATAGGAATTGATAGATATTTTAATGGGTTACCTATGTAATGATTTCTTTCTTCCAGGTATATTGGATATAACGACATGTTATCTCCGGTTATATTCATTAGGGATCCGGAGTTGGTCAAAGCCATCACAGTGAAGAATTTTGAACACTTTATAGACCATAACGAGTTATTTCAATCTAATGACGATATGTTTTCACTCAGCATTTTTCAACTGAAAGGTACAGATTAAGAAGTATTATACGTATTTATATCTACCAATCAATTTGTATTAAAATTTATTAGAGAATATTTATTTGTGACTTGATTTTAAAATCTAAGTTCGTTTTTTATATTTCAATCAACTCTCGATATTACTCATCTAAAGAAAACTAGCATATTCAGTCTTTAAGTGTATAATCATGGGGCATTACGACATTCTTGAGTAGAGATAATGTGGCGATGAATTGGCTGACATCTCACTCTTCGAAACATGGCGAAAAACTCAGGGTAAATACCAGAGATATACCTTGCTCACCACCATCTTAGGCGGTGCAAGTGTCCTTAAACTATAATCTTGAAAACACTGGGATCTCAACGCAAATAACAGATTGTCTGTGTTTTCATTGGGGAAGCACTTTTCATAAAATGCCGTAACACAAAGGGAGAATATTAAGTAATTATTATTTTCACCAGGTGAAGTATGGAAGGACATGAGGACTACCCTCAGCCCGGCGTTCACCGGCTCCAAGATGCGGCTGCTGATGCCCTCCATGATGGAAGTCACCAACAATGCCATCGAATACCTGAGAGGTGAGCAATTTAATATTAAAAAGTTTCTCTTGCATTTCACAACAGAAACGTAGTCTCTGCTCAGGAACGCATTCGTCTTAAATATGCCACAGATATTATGCCTGCATTGGTTTTTATTGATAAATTAATATATATAGGCCGTCACGCCCGCAATCCCCGAACGAAGGAGCCATGCATGCATGCTGGTATACCAACGGTGAGGTGCCGCTTGCACCTTTAAAATTTTTGTTGAGGATTCATCCCGCCGGCGGTGAGGGACAAGCAACCTAGTCGCTCAATCATCATAGTGTGGACCTTCTGCTCTCAGTCATCATACAAAATGCTGCTACTAGTCAGTTTTTTACACACATCTTCTATGAGAAAGCGATAATTGCTTCAAAAAGCTTAGCTGCATCTCCCTAACAGGTGCCTTAGAATATCATAATATCAGAGTCATGGCATCCGTGATGCCATAAGATAACATAAGCTCAGCGGTGACCGCTTCAGTGGTATTTTTACCATGGTTACTTTTCCAAGTGTCATCTGTGAATAAAGATTTTTCATTCTTTCTTTCTTTATCCTAATTTTTATGCAAATAGAAGATCCACATTCTTTATTCCGAGACTATTCTTTAGTACTTATCGTTATGTGGTATGTATGTTCTATATTTCAGAAAGCACCGGCCAGATCACAGACGTGGATGAGGCAATGCGCCTGTACTCCAATGATGTCATCGCGTGCGCCGGGTTCGGTCTGGAGGTGAACTCGTTTAAGGACCGCAACAATGAATTTTTCCGGATTGGACAGACTCTGCGCAACCCAAAGATCAGGCAGATGATCGCCTTGCTTTTCTATATGCACGTACCTTTCCTTACTAGGGTAAGATTAAGAGACCACAGTTACTTATATATATACCTATATACGTCCTATGTTGGTCTGGGACTCTAAAAACATGTACCAACTATTCCTTGCTTAGCATATCGGTATAGGTAATTGGTGTACTGAGTATTAGGTCAGTGATTATAATGTATAGGCATCGAGCTAGACATATGTCACTACTTTTTTACAATTTTCTATCTAACGTACCCAATGTTGTATGAGGAGCTTATCTCTCTTTGGACTCTGTCCCCACTTCGGGGACTACGGGCGTGTTAGTATACGTAGATGTGTCCTCATATGTACTCACTACGTGCGCACATTTACTGTCTAGATTTGGTGTATCGACCATACGAGAGCAAAGCCGAGTTCCCCTTTTTTGAGTCGGGGTATGCGTTACGCTCCGTCACCCTACCCGGGAGATGTGCGGGATTCCAAGGGACCTCAGAGTCCCAGGGTCCCTCTCCTGCCGCGATGGTAGTGGCCTGGGTATACCTACTAAACCCGCGATATTGGTCATCGCCAGAGTCGAGGTGTTTAGGGTAGTAGACTAACTGTCATAGCTGAAATCGGCAAGGTTGATGATGGCATATTCCTCCACATGTTTTTCTTCATTGCAGTTTTTCAACCCCGCGATTTTTCCTAAAGACACCGTGAATTTCTTCCGACATATTGTGACCTCCACCATGGAATATAGGGAAAAAAACAAAGTGGAACGCCCGGACATGATACAGTTGTTGATGGAATCGAATAAAGGTAATTTAAACTATATTATATAGACATGTATTTGCTAGATCTGTACATAGATATTTACGGATTTAGGTAAATCAAAAGTCGGTGTGGGGAAACATCGGGTATTTTTATAGACCATAATATTACAATTAGTCTGGTTCCCTTGTCTTAATGGCATAGTAAAATATTTTTGTAAGCAGAAATGTCAGTATGAAAAGAATATATATTTTTCCATATAGATTTCTCTTGGATATTTCCTATCTTTTCCTATTCTGAAAATGTTTCAGGCAACGTCAAACTGGAAGAATCAAATGACGACAACATGGGCTTTGCTGCAGGAGAAGAAATGTTGAAGCCAGAGGGGGAAAAAAGGAGTAAGTATTTGGCTTAAGACTTAAAGGAAATAGTTTTTTTTTATATTTGACTGGTTAGAGACAAGAATCGTGGCCCACTACTGGCTGAAGGGTCCACATCCCACCAGGTGCAAATATTCGTGAGATGAACACGGTTAGAAGGATGCAGGTAGGTACCTACTTCGAAAGCTCCGACTCACCTATACGCCTACCACCTACAAATCGGTCGTATGTTAATAGGAAGATGAGTCATAGTAATCGTAGGCATGTATGAAAATAATTGTGTGTGACAGAAGCGAGAAAAGTGTGTAAGTACTGCGTCAGGTGGCGCTCCATTCATTCTACTTATCCCGCTAGGGGATTTAATATGAAGTTAAGGAAGTCAGTAAAACAGTAATTTGTACTCGAGTGTAAACGACTACGAAGTCTCGAGTATAAATGGTTATATAGTTAAGGTGCAGCCTTGAGTAGGTGACCTCAGTCTCGATAGTTGCATCCACCCTTGTTTGTGATAACGCGTGTATTTATACCTCACTATTAATTTTCAGAATGGTCTCTGGATGAACTGGCTAGTCAAGTATTTTTCTTCTACGTAGCTGGCTTCGAGAGCGTCTCCACGGTCTTGGTGATGACCATCCATGAGCTGGCTCTGAACCCTGACGTCGAGGAGAAACTCTACCAAGAAATAAAGAAATTCAGCGAAGCAAAGAAGTTGACTTTTGAGAATATTGTGGAATTGAAATATTTGGACTGCGTTATTAATGGTAATTATAAAAACCTGTTAAAAATGGTTGAACAATGTAGATAATATAGAAATTATTTATGACTGAGTCTAAATAATGTGCTTTATCATCACTTATTTGGAAGTTATTCATATTAGCAGGTTTAAGTTGGTCTGTGTAATAAATATTGCAGGATTTATTTACATTCTGATTATTCTCTAAAATTGTGGCGTGTCACGATTTCGTGGTGGACCAAGCTGTTCCATGCAATTATAAAGTAGTAAAGATTCGTCAATTGTCAACACTAATAACCTTTTCACAGAAACATTGAGACTGTGGACTCCTGATTTGAATCTGGACAGACGGTGCGTCAAGACATTCGACCTGCCACCACCCAGAGAAGGTGCCAAACCCGTTCGTGTAAGTATTAAGTAATAGTCCTGTGTCAGAATGTTGAGGCACTAATCTGTGTCAGTACATTAGCTTGTGCAAGTACTTATAATTTGAAAATTTATGTCAGTAAATTTATTTTAAATTTCTATAAATAGTTTGTCTCGATATGAGTTGCTAGTCTCTGTCAGTATATTAAGTGCCTAACCTGTGATAGTAAGCCAGTTTGATAGCCTGTGTCAGTATATTAATTTATTATCATGTGACAGTATACTCGTAGTAGATGCAGAAAGTGCACTAGTGTGAACAATTTACTCCTGATTTCAGCTGAGGCCAGGAGACAAAGTGTTCAACTGCATGAATGGCATCCAACGAGACGCGAAGTATTTCCCCAACCCTGATGTATACGACCCTGAGAGGTTCTCCGAGGAGAACAGACATAAGATCAAGCCCTCCACCTTCATGCCCTTCGGAATGGGCCCAAGGATTTGCATCGGTAAATATATTGAATATTATTAACGCACTAAAATTCTTGATTATGCAGGCGAGGAGCTACCTAGCATATTATAATTTGCCATCTAACTCGACTCAGTTCTTGACGAGACTCTCGTGACTCGGCTCTTTTGATAAAATTTCCTTGGACTCTGCCTACTCTGGTATGAAATACTACTCTGGTATGACAACGTAAGAAATGCCTTTCAAGGGGCAGAATATTATAAATTTCTCTCTTATGCGGACGCCAGTGACCATAACACAGGACAGAGCCATTCTATGAACCATAACTTTCCAAAGAGAAACAAAATTGACACAATCCAAATTAGCAATTAGACGTAAAGGTTAACAAACAAATGAAGCCCAGTTTTCAGATTTATGACATACATTTTGATACAATTCGTAACAGGAGATCAGGCATCATTGTTTGATATTCACTTACCTACATCGAGTGTCTTGTTGTAATAAGATAATATTTGTTTGTATTTTCTTTTCTTCCAGGGTCCCGCTTCGCACTATTAGAAATGAAAGTTCTTTTGTACCAACTCATCCTGAACTTCAAGATTGTGAGGTGTGAGAAGACTTTGGACCCCATCAAGCTCGATGTCAAGGCTATGAACTTGAGAGTCGCTGGTGGCACATTTGTCAAGTTTGAGAGTAGAATTAAGCTGAATTAAAAAAAATTGTCAGGCGCGGCGCAAAATTTGACTTGGTATATCAAGGCATGGATATTTGAAGAACTGTCAATTGCCATACCAAGAAGCGCGACTCAAAATTTTTGTATGGTGTAAAAATTGTAAAATTTCAGAATCCAGGGCCAGTCAATGAATCTTCATAAAAACTGCTGGACTGCTTTGTTAAAAGCTCAAATACTATTAACACACAAAAAATTTATTACATCAAAATGATGACAACAATTTACTGAAAAATGAGAGGGACAAGGGAAAAAATGTTTGGAGCAAAGAGAAAATTGTATACTCAATACATGTATAATATTTGCATAGTAACTTTAATGGTTGGGGTTGACAGTTTCCCAACCACCCTGAGGAGAAGAGTAGGCTTACTTTTGAGACAAGATTGCGGCAGCCGCAATAATTTCCTGAAGGCTACTGCCGACAGTGGGACTGTCCTCTCGTCGAGCATATTGGCACATAATATGCACTATCACTAGAAATAAATTACATACTAAGTACCTACTAACATAGATGATAAGATTAAGTTGTTACTAGATAACATTATCTTCCGGATCATTGTTGTCTGAGAAATAAATAATTTTATTTATTATTTTTTAATTTTTATTTATTAATAATTCGCAAAAAATAAAACAAAGAGGTACAAAAAAAACATATAAACTATACAGCATGTTCCACGCAACCTCTACGAGCGAAGGTCTGTGGCTAGGGGACACCGATACCTATCGATTGAACCCCATGTATGTTCTACGATTTTTTGTAGTTTTCGACATATGACAATTTTTTTTTTATTTCCAAATTTGATGTATCGGTTAGTTGTTTGGTTATAGTTTTTTTTGTGTGATCTTTATTTATTATATTATATTTTTTATCGATATTACACCTAAAGCGTGTAGGCATCTGTAAAAAACACAAAATACGCATTTTATTACGACTAATAGCTCAAAATTTGATAACAAAGTGGAAAATTATGTTTCAGAAAAATACATTTTATTTTGAAAAAAATAACAGAATTAGTGTTCACGATTTTCAATAGAGTTAAACATGATGATTAAACAATACCTAAAATTAAATCAGTCATTTCAATCGCTACAAGATGCTCGTGTCATTAGTTTTGATTAAGGAGAAACGAATGTCGGAGAACGCTTGCAGAATGTTTTTTTATTTATTTAATAATCTTAAAAAATATTATATTATTAGTCCCATGTTGGTCTGGGACTTGGCCCATGTTAATCTGGGACAAAAAAAAAGAATGTGCCAATTGTGGTTCTTGCCTAGCATGGCGACTAATGGTTTACGGGCTTTTGGGTATGTGACTGAGTAGGCGACGAGCTAGCCACTTGTCACTCCTTTTTTACAGCTTTCCATCCAACCTAGCCCACAGTCGCATGTTGGATGTTGGTCTGGAACTTAAAAAGAATATGCCAACTGTGGTTCTTGCTTAGCATGTCGTAAAAGGCGACTAATTGTATATCGGGATTTGGTTGTGTGATTGTGTAGGCGACAGGTTGGCCGCTTGTCACTGCTTTTTCACAATTTTCCATCTAACCCAGCCCGGCTTTATTTTTGGCTGAATGTGGTTGAAGGGGCATGCAGCCCCTTTGACTCTGCCTACCCTTTCGAGGATTATGAGCGTGATGTTATGTATGTAAAATATATATACAACGTGTAATGTTAAATGCGCAAAACCTCAGACACCCCAAATGATTTTTAATTCAATTGACCTAATTATGAGAGATTTTTATTTAAAAAAAAATGTTTAAAGATTTTATGTGATGTTTTAGTTTTACTGGCACTTCTGACCATTTATTGTGTCTGTGGACGACGCTCTGTCAAAAGCGAAGTCGGTAGTTATATCGCCGGGCCGCTGCGCCGCGCTGACATTATTATTATTACTATCTACGCTCATAAAGCAATAAGGTTATCCTTGAACAGTGATTTAAATGTTTCCATCACACTTTTCCAGGCTTCGAACTGGCAACATAGGTAACCTAAATTTTGAGACTTTACCTACAGTAAGATCTTATTATTAGGAAGGTACTACGTAACGTAAGTACGTAATGTTGGCGTGTTTGAATCACTGTATTTACAAATAATTGGCACGTAATCAACTTATTTACAATTAATTAAGTAGATAATTTGGTATCTCCACTTACTGGTCCTGTTGTTGCGGTAGAAAAGATTCTAAATGTCTACCACTTTGTAAATACACAACACAGCCTGCTTTCTTAAGTTATTTTTCAGCGAATCGAGCACTTGAGTGTCACTTTTCACTTGTTGAAACGCGCGGACCCCCTCTGTCCATTGACCGAGGCGTAAATGTATCATAATCACGAAGCCTCTGTGTAGCTGCAGCATTGTCCGATTGGATACGGATACTCCAATCTCTTCTTAAAACCGTCGCACTGCCAAGTTAACGTTGTCATTACAACATGCTAACATTCTCACCATTTCACAATACTGAATGTTTGTGTATAAAATCGCCATAGTCGCGATTTTTTAAGCACACGCGCCGCCGGGGTATCGAGATAATAAAAAAATGCACCTGTGACGCATGTGCCGGCGCCGCTGAGACTAGTGTAAACAGGTCAGGGCCATTGTCACGAATTTCGCACGCCCTACCCCCATTTCTTTTTCTTATTAGTTTACGTTTAAGTTAAATAAGGATAGATAACATTGATTTGTTTACTTCAAACTGTCTTGTTCATTCCTATCGCATTGAAATAAGAACTATTATTATATGCGTATGAGAAAATTTAAATTGGACGACAGACATAGTTTGTTTACGTATTTTGGCGCGTTTGTGCGCGTGATGGCTTGCGTTATTAGTAAACAGACAGGGCAACATTTTTAATAAAGATTTTTTGAAAAATGTGACCTATATTAGAAAGTGGTTTAATTGATTCAGCTCGTTATTCTGATCATACTGTTTTCAGGTTTTGCGCATTTTACATTACACGTTGTATATTGTTACTAGAATTTAATTGTATTATTTTATGTCTCTTTACTAAACTTTTATAATTTGTACCCGTTTCAATTTCGAAAATATGAGAAAAATCTTTTCTAATCGCACTAAAAAATCCACAGACCCTGCAGTTCCCGCAATCTTCGGACGCATTGAAAATGAATTTAAGAATAAAACAAAATTTGCGAAAAGAATTAAATTTTTTTTAACATGCACATAACAAAAATCTTGTTACATAGTTCAATGAAGCCCTGAATTAAATACAATAAGAAGTCAAATAAGAAATCCGGTCGATTTTAAACCAATATTCTAGAAGAAACTAGGACTCACTTATTTTTACTAGGTATATTTTTAATTTAAGACACATACTAGTGAAAAATTGTTTTCCAGTAAAAAACGCTGTCATACTACAGCGTAAAGCCCTAAGCATGTGCGAGTGAGATTCTTAGGGATACCAGATATCTGACAATAGCAGAACACATAAATATTTTTAATACATATTATGAGTACATAAATCGAAGTAATAAGCATTCGAAGATATGATGTAGTGAAAACGTTTTTCGAAACGTTTTTCGAAACGTTTTTCGAAACGTTGTTCGTGACTACGTCATTCGAGTCTGTGAGCTTTTGAATTCGAACCTTTGAGGCAGTGGAAAAATAATTCGCAATAGCGTGCTTTGCAACAGCGGCGTTCGTAACTAACGTAGGGGACCCCAAATTGTACCCATTGATGTAATTTTGTTGTTGTGTACAGCTTTTTGTAGCTTGTGTGTGTTATCACAATCATTCGGTGAATTTATTGTTTCCGTTACATTTAGTGTAGGTAGTAATTACTGATTGCTGTGTCATGCTGAATCGCGATATTAATAATGGCATTTTTGCTGAGCAATAATTACACCATATTTTTATATAGATACAACCAATTTCTTCGAGGTTTAGGTACTTACCGGTTCATTTATTTTCAAATAGATATAAGCTTTTAGCAACACGCAAACGAAACAGATATGTTTCGTTTCATTTTAAATTTAAGTTATCGTTAGCATATACTCATATCTATCTAAACAGGTGACTAATGAAAGATAATCTATTTCACAAATTTATGTCACACCCGAAATATCCGAAGATGTAGCTAAAGGCGAAGGCAAGCTCTTTCAGCCACTTTCGTTAGATTCTTGTATGAAAATGATCATGAATATTAAAGAGGCGAGTGAGGTGTGTAAGGATCGTGCCATATGGCGTTCGGTTCTCTCCGCCTACCCCGCTAGGGAAGTGGCGTGAAGTTTAGTTAGTTAGTTAGAAAATTGTACAAAAGCAGTACCTAACTAGGATCTTATTTAATCTCCATTAACAGTAATAACCAATAAGACTTATCTACTACTCTTCGGACTCTGCCAACCCCTTAGGAAATTGCTGACGTGATGGTGTGTTGACGTATTAGCGGAGCGCCGTAAGAGTTATACCTCGGAATCCAGGGCCAGTCAATGAATCTGTATATAAACTTTTGAAATATGTTTTAACAATTTAAAGAAAAGTTATGTAATCTTATTTTTTTTATTTAAATAAATAATTATTAATTTTTTAGAGTTTTCTTTTATTTTTAGTAGATATAAGTTATATTTGAAAAGGAGAAATATTACAAACTTGTCCTTTGGCCTCAAGGGATTGTATGTATAAAGGTGAGGGGTACATACATAACATCACGCCCATAATTCCCGAAGGGGTAGGCAGAGTCAAAGAGACAGCAGGCCCCTTTAACCACATTCAGCCAAAAATAAAACTGGGCTGGGTTAGATGGAACATTTTGAAAAAGTAGTGACAAGTGGCTAGCACATACCCAAAACCCGATATGCCATTAGTCGCCTTTTACGAAATGCTAGGCAAAAAACACAGCTAGCAAATTATTTTTAAGTCCCAGACTAACACGGGACAAAGGTGAGGGGGTTATAGAAGGGACAACAGCAGCTGCTGACGCGGTCCCTAACGGAATAGTACACGTGCCAACTAGTTAGGCTAATATACGTAAGTAAAGTAATACGTAGTTGTTTTGAATGACCCGTTGGTCCAGTTCTTAGAGACCCTGGCCACGAAAACAAGGGTCGCGGGTTCAAATCCCGCTTGGGGCAAATGTTTCGTGTGATGAACATGGACATTTGTACTCTAGTCATGGATGTTTGTAAACGTATGTCTATCCGTTCACCTAGTATCCATAGCACAAGCATAAGCTTAGTTAGGAACTAGGGAATTGGTGTGTCAGTCTGGAGAATTTATTATTATTTTTATTTTTTATTAATGTTATTTTATATACATACGTACATAACATCACGCCCATAATCCCTGAAGGGGTAGGCAGAGTCAAAGGGGCAGCATGCCCCTTCAACCACATTTGACAACAAACGTTATTTTTTATAATAACATTTGTTGTTGGACTGGCTCGATGGCGCATTCGGTAGTGACCCTGCCCCATGCGCCAAGAGTTGTGGGTTCAATTCCCACACAGGACAAACATTCGTATGATTAATACTTGTGTTTGTTGTGTGTCTGGGTGTTAATATCCAATATTTAAGTATATATTTGTAATACCACTGTTGACTCTGATATCCGTAACACAAGTGCTTAAGCTACTTACCTCGGAGTCAGATCAATGTATGTGATATGTAGTCGGATATTTATTATTATTATTTATAATGTCAGTTATCTACTCCTGCGAGGTCATTAATGTTTTACAAATGACCCTGTGTAAACAAAATTGTTGACGTTTGTTGCGTTCAGTATATATAATTGAATTACTATTACTAAGTTATCGATTGATTTGTGTCATAACGTTGGGTAATTAATGGATACGTGTAAATAAACAAAAGCATAGTGGATTGCTGCTCTTGGCTTGCTGATACATACACAAATTACATACAGATTCATATCGCAGTCCATAATGCTGATTCATTCAACCATTTAATACATACCATATTGTAATTGTAATTAGATCTACAATAACACAAGTCATATCTCCATAGACAGATGTGACTTGCATTATTATAGCTAAATATATACAGAGGCTCGATATAAAAATGATAAACATAAGTACTAGAGATATATTTTTAAATAATATCGATAAATTTAAGTTTAATATGGAATATTCTTACTCAGATTTTTTCAAGAGACGAATTGCACGTCTAAAATTTTAATAAAAATATTATTCCTTTTTATTAAGCAAGAAGAACCATAAAATCCAATAACATAACATCACGCCCATAATCCCCGAAAGGGTAGGCAGAGTCAAAGGAGCAGCTGGTCCCTCTTATCACATTCAGTCAAAAACAAAACTGGGCTGGATTAAATGGAAAATCTAACAAATTATTTTGATATCAAAAACTAAAAAAAAAATGTAAAAAAGGGAAACATTAGAAATATAAATACTTTAAAAATAAATTTCTTTTTAAAAAAAAAACAATTGCAACGTAATTTGATTTTGATTTGCCCCATATCGGTTTGGGACTTTAAAAGATTGTGCCAACTGTGTTCCTTGTCTAGCATATCTAAAAAGGCGACTGATCATAGGTATATCGGGTTTTAGGTGTGTGATTGTGTAGGCGACGAGCTAGCCACTTGTCGTTTTTTTCACAATTATCCATCTTACTCAGCCCAGTTTTATTTTTGCCTGAATATGGATAAAGGGGTTTGTTGTTTTTTTTGACATCTACCTACCTCCTATTATCCTACTCCTACTAATATTATAAACGCGAAAGTTTGTGAGGATTTATAGATGTTTGTTACTCTTTCACGCAAAAACTACTGAATGGATTTCAATGAAATTTTACAATAACATAGCTTATACACCCAAATAACATATAGACAATGTTTTATCGGTATGCCACGCGAGCGAATCCGCGGACAAGAACTAGTTTGATCATAAAAAAGCATATTTTTGAGGATTACAGATATACATGCATGCATACATTTCAAATGTGAATACTAAAGTAACAAATATAGGTCCCCAATCTATTAGGTAAAAATGTGCGAAAGCGCGTATTTCGCACTAAAAGTGGAAGTACTTCCGCCGACCTAGGTGCGGCTGGCTCGGGGACCTAAGTCCGACTAACCGTATCTGTGTATTGCATATATCTATACTTAGTGGCGACTATAACTTCGTCAGCGCGATGCAGGATTGTATGGCGGTTCTGCATGTTCGATAAACGTCATCGGTTGATATATTATTAGAGCTATAATCTTGACTATCTTGTGGCGCGAAGGTCTTCCCAAGTTGTTTTTAAGTTGGGGTCCCTTAGGAACGTGGTCCTAGATTAAACGAGTCTAGGACATTTCTAATCAATTTAAGAACTAGATAGGTTTTTTAAAGTGCAGGTGGCCAAAAATGATGCATGGGCATTTTAATTACATGTTTTGGTGATTATTAAATAGTTTTGTTCTTTGGAGCGACAATCCTGTGTTTATTTTTTTTTCACTACCAATCTGTTTATCGATATGATCGATAGTATAGATAACTCACCCTACAGTGATAATAGCACCGTTCAATATAAAATACTGACCTCGTAAAGTCGGCTATCTTATATATAGATATTAAGCGTTTAATCGCAGTGTCTAAACATTAGCTTACCACTCTAGCAAGTGTTTTGTTGAGCAAATGGTGGCATATAATGGTGATATTCATATTTAAGTTTATTTTTTGATAAATAAACAATTGAATAACGTTAAGGTGAGATATTAGACTTAATATAATCCCTGATACAAAGCAACGAGCAATACTCTATATCCTTTGTAAGGGTTTAAATTTGTGGTGTAACCAAGTTTCATAAGAGTTGGTAAAGTGGAATATGTGAGAAAAGATCAAAGTCAAAACGTTTATTGCATTTATGAATGTAAATTATGTGGTGATGCAAATGGCCGGTACATCATGTTTCTCTTTTGGGCATAGCTGACAGTATCAGTATATTATTATGAGTCAGTTCACAACTATTTTTATGTAAAATTTTAAGATAGATTTCATTTTGATCTCTAAATACTGGGTCTTTATATTGACTCCATAAAATATGTGATGTTTAAATTAAGCACTATTTTTAACATATTAACTAACTGTCGTAAGGTTTCTTCCATAATTATGTAATTGCATTTAAACACAATTATAAATATATTCCAGATACGTAACGGAACCCTTCCGTTTAGCTGGGGGAACATAGACAATTCGTCTACTCAGTGTGACCTGCACGCGAGTGCGAGGGGAACACTGCGCCTGACCTCCCCAACTTTACCAGTCAACTGTCTTCTTAACAAACACTCAATATGTTCCTCGCGCTGTTTCTTGTTGCTATAACACTGCCATTTGTTTACCTTTGGTACTCGCGACAAAAAGTTAATAATTTCTTCGAGAAAAGAGGCATACGACACGTGAAGGGACACTGGTATTATGGAAACGCCAAGGGCTCTATGACGGCGACGGAGCATGCTTTGCATCAATTTCTTAGATCCTACAACGCCTACCCTGAGGACAAGTGAGTATTATTTTAATTTTAAGGAAAAGCTAACTCCTACTCGTTTGGTTGAAACATCCTGTATGGTGACCATCTATCACGTCCGCAATGCCGCAAGGCAGGCAGAATTCAAGCAGTAGTGAGCTTCTGTCACCACTATTAGCCGGAAATTTACAAAATGATTACAGTTTTTCTTTTTAAAATGTTCAGCCTATCATAGAGGGAAGAAACAGAGTTTAAAAATGTTAACATGATGACTAAAACTTGAGTCTTCCTTAAAGACAAATGTTTGATAGATTTGTGATAATAATCTCTTAGTTATGTCGTTGTTCATCGGCACGTAGGCCAAATTACGTGAATAGATTGGGCCGAAATAACAGCACTTATGTAATAACATTATATATCGCAATAGAGACTCTTCGAATAAAGTAGGAGCTGTCGATCAAAACTTCCGCATGTACCTAATGAAATCGAATACATTTATAAGCAAATTTCTTCGTCGAATTTCGGCGGTATGATTTTCGGTGATCTAATTTAGGCAGGTCTATCTCCAAATGCTGGGTATTGATATCCTAGGGATACATATAAATTTACAGATATTTTAATGGGTTACTGATGTAATGATGTCTTTCTTCCAGGTATATTGGATATAGCGACTGGTTCTCTCCGGTTATACTCGTTAGGGATCCGGAGCTGATCAAGGCCATCACAGTGAAGCATTTTGAACACTTCATAGACCATAACGACATATTTTCAACGGATGGCGATATATTTTCACTCAGCATTTTTCAAATGACAGGTACAGATTAAAGAGTACCTATTTGTATCTAGAAACACTACTAACGGGACCAAACGCGGTATGCATTATGTAGTACATGAGTACTTACTTACTTAGTAAGTCGGAGTGATTTAACTGACTGTGATTTTACTGTGGACTCAATAAAAGAAAATTCAGGGGAAGAAGAAAAATTAACTCGCCCGAACAAACGAAAACATCGCGCACCTAAGTCCGCTTGTGACCACGGTCGTTGCAACACGGCCGAAACGTCGAGCTGTAAGTACTCATATACTTACTACATAATGCATATCGCGTTTAGTCCAGTTAATAGTGTTTCTAGTGATAATGCAACGCGAAAGTTTCGAATAAAATATTTTTTTCTATCAATTAATTTAAACTAAATTTTATCTGCGACTCTTTATTTGCGAATTAATTTTAAAGTCTTAACCGGTTTTCATATTAAATCAACCGATATTACGCGTCTTAAGAAAACTTCCATATTCAGTCTTTAAGTGCGCAACTATGGGGCATTACGACATGCTTAAGTAATAATGTCCTCCTAACCGACATCGACTGGACTGGTTCGATGGCGCATTCGGTAGTGACCCTGCCCCATACGCCAAGAGTTGTGGGTTCGATTCCCACCCAGGACAAACATTCGTATGATGAATACTTGTGTTTGTTCTGTGTCAGAGTGTTAATATCCAATATTTAAGTATATAGTTGTAATGCCACTGTTGATTCTGATATCCGTAACACAAGTGCTTAAGCTACTTACCTCGGAGACAAATTAATGTATGTGATGTAGTCGGATATTTATTATTATTTATTTATCGGTCACGGCGGCCAATTTCAACGAGGATTAGCCAACTGCGCAGGAGGTATTATAGTGCACAAGTGTATGCGCAAACACAGGTGCACTCTCTGTTCCTTCACTTTCATTCCGGTGAGACGGCAATTCGACATGACCGGAAAGAGGTCAGGCGCAGGACCAACGGCTTAACGTGCTTTCCGAGGCACGGGGGTGATTAAACCGCCTACTTCCGAATTCCGAACTGTTACTGAGTAATTTCAATATTGAAATAACCAGCCACAATTATTAAGCCCGGCCCGAGATTTGAACCTGAGACCTCTTGATCCTTAAGCGGCGCATGCTATTAGACCAACGAGGCAGTCAACACATGCTTACGTAGAGATAATTTGGCAATGAATTGGCTGACATCTCATTATTTTCACCAGGTGCAGTATGGAAGGACATGAGGACCACCCTCAGCCCGGCGTTCACCGGCTCCAAGATGCGGCTGCTGATGCCCTCCATGATTGAAGTCAGCAAAAATGCCATCGAATACCTGAGAGGTGAACAATTTCATTCCTAAAAAGATTCGCTTGCATTTTATAACAGAAACGAAGTCTCTGCGCAGAAACGCATTCGTCTTAAATATGCCACAGATATTATGCCTGCATTGGTTTTTATTGATAAATTAAAACATATAGCCCGTCACACCCACAATCCCCGAACGAAGGGACAATAAGCTCAAAACACGTTGTGTTAACTCGGCAGTGCACGCCGATGCATTGCGGTAGGCGCGGGAGGCACTGGCACTCGCACAAGGCCTCGCCCTCAATTTGGGTCGCGGGGTGGAAGCCGCGATGCTCTCTGCGTATCCCTCTGGTATAGCAAAGGGCACAGCACAAGAGTGTGCCCACGACGCCGATCACGGGGACGATCGGCGTCTGATTCCTGGGCGGTGGGGGTTGAGACTTGCCTAGCACGTCTCGACGTTGGCGCGTGTTCTGTGTTGTGCATCCGACGCCTAACGACCGTGGGGTACACAACATCGACCAACGCTGCACGAGGTGAGCTGCGCAGTGCAGCACGCGCACCACCGGAGGAGCTGCCGTATAATCCCGGTAGTGGGGATACCGGCTCCTCCGGAACTGCGCCTCGAGAGGCCATATTGGGGTTTTAGTCGGTTCGAGTCCGACACACCACCCTCTGTTTCCCCAAGCAGAGGGTGAGGTCTCGTGGGAGTTTCCCCAAATGTGGAAAAGTAGATGTTTTTATCGGTATTATATTTTACCGCTAGTTTTCTCCGGAGGCTCTGTCCGCGTGAAATTTGGTAAACTATAAATTCGTTACCAGCGCCTTACTAGTGACATGTATTTTCTCGATTTAAAAATTTGTCTTATTAGCATGTCTCCATTAGAACGATATCGAATCAGAAGAAAGAAAAATAAAGAAATCAGCATTTTTATTTCGCAATACCGGAGCGGGTGGCTAGTTTTAAACGATTAGTATAAAACAAGATTGTGAAAAATCATATATAACAACAAATATGCAATCCATAATGAAATTATCGTTGATAAATTCACGATGACTGATATCTGACCAGAAATTTTCGGTTAATCTTGATTTTATATCATTAATGCACAAGAGCTGACGCCAACGAATTTTCGAAAGAATTGGATAAGTATTTTGGCAGTATCTATCACGTATGCAATAATATAATTATAGAACAAGATGAAAGTATACTTTATATGCTATGAAGTTTAGGATAGTTTCCCAACTTTATTATTGTGTGAGGATACATATCATCACAAAATCCACTTAAAGTAACACATTAACACATTGGCAAAAAGTACAGTCTGCTTGGTAAGCCATCATAAAAAAGACAATGAGGGTTTTTTTAAATTAAACATCCAAAAGATGGCGTAACTGTGACGTGCGGTCTTGTCACCCTTCTCATTGGTTAGTTGTCAGAATAAACTGACATTTTGTCATCAATGAGCCACTAGTTACAGTGATAAGACCACAAGACTCCCTCGTGCCACCTAGCGGATTTTGTATTTTTAAAAAACCTCATTGTTGAGGGACAAGCAAGCTAGTCGATCAACATCTGCGCTGCGCATCATCATAGTATCTCATAGTCTCTCATAGTACGGACCTTCGGTGATCTCAGTCATCCAACAAAATGTGGCTACGAATCAGCCTTTACTGAACACCGATCTTCTATAAGAAAGCGATACATGCGAAGCCGGTCCGGTCATGCCAAATCAATGACGTTTCAAAAAGCTTAGCCGCATCTCCTTAACACCAGTTAGCCTTAGAATATCATATAATCAGAGTCATGACATCCGTGATTCTATGGCATAAGCTCCACCACTTCAGTGGTATTTTTACCATAGTTACTTTTCAACGTGTAACGTGTGTAAATAAAGATTTTTCATTCTTTCTTCCTTCATCCTAATTTTTATGCTAATGAAAAAACCACATTCTTTATTCCGGGACTGTTATTCAGTACTTGTCGTTATGTGGTATGTATGTTCTATATTTCAGAACGCACCGGCCAGATCACAGACGTGGATGAGGCGATGCGCCTGTACTCCAATGACGTCATCGCAAGCGCCGGGTTCGGTCTGGAGGTGAACTCGTTCAAAGACCGCAACAATGACTTCCACCGGGTTGCGTTGGGAATGCGCGAACCAGGGACCCTGCAGATTATCGGCTTAATTTTGTCTATGCACATACCTTTTCTTACTAGGGTAAGATTATGAGACAACAGTTACTTATAAAAAGTGTAGCCGCTCGATAGTCCACTATCGATAGTCTATCGATAGACTATCGATAGTTGGGTAAAAGCGATACTATCGATAGCCCTATCGATACTATCGATCGTATCGATAGCCTTGTGAGTGGCAATACTATCGACACCCAGCAATACTATCGATAGTACCGATACTATCGAAGCTCACTATCAAATGCACTATCGATAGTATCGATACTATTGCTACTAAATATTGCAACAACAATCGATACTATCGATAGATTTATACCATCGATAGTGACCTTTTCCTCAATAGTATTTCTAATACAATAATTGTCTAGTGGATAACAGAAAATCGACCGCGCAGACATATCAATTATTAATTATTATCGTATCAATTATTATTATAATAGTCATGGCCGATACTATCGATATCAATTTCGATATTAAGCGATATTGGGAGATATCGATATTATCGATATTATAGATGATTTCTGAGGTTAACTATCGATAGTCAAACTTTCGATAGTTCGGCAGCACTACTTATAAATATGTATGTCCTATATTGGTCTGATACTCTAAAAACTTGTACCATCTATTCCTTGCTTAGCATGTCGTTAAAGGTGATTGGTGTACTGGGTATTGCTGGGTATTGCTAGAGCTAGCTCCACAACTACATAATCACAGACTCAATTAATAACCTCATTTTTATTTGCCGGCATTTACCCCTTTATCGATCCTAACTACCCCGTCAGCTACAGCAATTCATTCTTGCACTCTGCCTAATGCCCAGTGCAATGAAGCGCGATTATCATCTTTAATTATGACCAGATCCCACAGATAGGGGTTTCGAATCTCTGGTCCATTTATCGCGTTGCGTTAATGAGTTTATGTATTCGTTTTTTCCATCTGGACCAGAAATTGTGATGAAAAGATTGTAACAGCTGCCACAGATGAAGCCGACATATGTTACTACTTTTTCACAATTTTCTATCTAACGTGACCTTATTTTATTTTCGACCCAATGTTGTATAAGGAGCTTATCTCTCTTTGGACTCTGCCCCCTCTTCGGGGACTACGGGCGTGATGGTTTACATAGATGTGTCCTCATATTATTATGTACTCACTAAGTGCGCACATTTACCGTCTAGATTTGGTATGTCAGCTATTCGAGAGCAAAACACCCGAGTTCCCCCTTTCAGTCGAGGAACGCGTTACGCATCGTCACCCTACCCAGACGATGTGCGGCATTCCAAGGGACCTCAGAATCGGAAGGTCGGTCGAGAGCGACCAGGCCATTACCAGGCCATTAGGCCTGGGTATACCTTCTAAAACCCGCGATATTCGTCATCGCCAGAGTCGAGGTGTTTAGGGTAGTAGACTAATCGCCGTAGCTGTAATCGGCAAAGTTGATGATGATGGCATATTTAACAATATGTTTTTTTTTCATTGTAGTTTTTCAACACCGGGGTTTTCCCTGAAGAGACCGTGAATTTCTTCAGACATATTGTGACCTCCACCATGGAATATAGGGAAAAGAACAAAGTGGAACGCCCGGACATGATACAGTTGTTGATGGAATCGAATAAAGGTAATTTAAACTACATTATGTTGACACGTATTTGCTATATCTGTGCATAGGTAAATATGTACGAATTTAGGTAAATCAAAAGATCTATGTGGGAAAGCATTATGAATTTTTATAGATCATCATACTGCAATTAGTCTGGTTCCCTTGTCTTTTGTCCATACGAACCTGCAAAACTAACTATGAAAATATTTCAGGCAACATCAAATTGGAACAATCAAATGACGACAACGTGGGCTTTGCGGCAGGACAAGAAATGCTGAAGCCAGAGGGGGAAAAAAGGAGTAAGTATTTGACTTAAGGCTGAGAGGAAATTGTTTTTTTATATTTGACTGGTCAGAGACAAGCATCGTGGCCCACTACTGGCCGAAGGGTCCACATCTCACCAGGTGCAAATATTCGTGAAATGAACAGGGTTAAAAGGATGCAGGTATCGCGGAAGGCCCCGACTCACCTACTACGCCTACAAATCGGGGGTTTGTTAACAGGAGGAGGAGTCATAGTAGAGCATGTATGAAAATAATTGTGTATCTGAGAGAAGCGAGAAAAGTATGTAAGAACTGCGTCAGGTGGCTCTCCTTTCATTCTGCTTATCCATATCCCTAGGGAATTTAACATGAAGTTAAGGAAGTAAGTAAAACAGTCATTTGTACTCGAGTGCAAACGACTACGAAATCTCGAGTATAAATGGTTATATAGTTAAGTTGAAGCCTTGAGTAGGTGACCTCAGTCTCGATAGTTGCATCCACCCTTGTTTGTGATAACGCGTGTACTTATACCTCACTTTAATTTTCAGAATGGTCTCTGGATGAACTGGCTAGTCAAGTATTCTTCTTCTACTTAGCTGGCTTAGAGACCGTCTCCACGGCCCTGGTGATGACCATCCATGAGCTGGCTCTGAACCCTGACATCCAGGATAAACTCTACCAAGAAATAAAGAAATTCAGCGAAACAAAGAAGTTGACTTTTGAGAATATTGTGGAATTGAAATATTTGGACTGCGTTATTAATGGTAATTATAAAAACCTGTTAGTGAGTGGTTGAACAATGTGGTTAATATAGCTATTATTTATGACTGAGCATTTTAAATAAGTCTTAATAATATGCTTTATCGTCACTTAGGTAACTAACTAACTAACTAAACTTCACGCCACTTCCCTAGCGGGGTAGGCAGAGAGAACCGAACGCCATATGGCACGATCCTTACACACCTCACTCGCCTCTTCAACATTCATAATCCTTTTCATACAAGCTCTACGATTTTTATGACTCCTAAAAATTAGGTATTTGGAAAATATTCATATTAGCAGGTTTACGTTGACCTGTTTAATAAATATTGCAGAATTTATTTACATTCTCACTATTTACTAGAATTTTATTGTGGCGTGTCACGATCTCGTGGTGGACTAAACTGTTCTATGCTCGTATTTATAAAGTAGTAAAGATTCATTAACTGTCACACTAATAACGTTTTCACAGAAACATTGAGACTATGGACTCCCGATGTGAATCTGGACAGACGGTGCGTCAAGACATTCGACCTGCCACCACCCAGAGAAGGTGCCAAACCCGTTCGTGTAAGTATTAAGTAATAGTCCTGTGTCAGAATATTGAGAAACTTATCTGTGTCAGTACGCACATGCTTGTGCGTATAATTTGAAAGTCTATGTCAGTATTTTTTTTTAAGTGTCTAGTCTGTGTCGATATGAGTTGCTATAATAGCCTCTGTCAGTATATTTACAATTTACAATTTTAAATCTTTATTTATGCTCCAAAAAAGCTCTTTTAAATATCAAGTCTTAATAGCTATGTATGTACAGTGGCTTGAATATCGGCCGCAGATCCCCACAACAGCAGACCATATAACATCACACTGTAAATAACTGAAATAGACCAACCTGGCCGTTTCAATATCAGTTAGACCCCTTATTTTTCTCACTGCCTATGCAGCTGAACTATGTCTCCCTGACAGGGAAGAAATATGGGGAGCCCATTACAGTTTTTAATCTATTGTGATTCCAAGAAACGTAGTGGAATTAACAACTTTAAAAGGGTTATTTTTCATCATAATATTAGTGTCAATCTGCCTTATATTGTGCATTAAACATTTAATACATTTAGTTTTCTTGACATTAAGTAATAAATTCTTGGTTGTGAACCAAAGTGTATCTGTAAGACAGCATTATTTACATCGTCAAACTTATCTTTCTGACTATCGACTTTAAAAATAAGTAAAGTTTCTTTAGCAAATAATACTGTAGGTATTAAGTTCCTAGTCTGTGATAGTAAAGCAGTTTAGTAGCCTGTGTCAGTATATTAATTTATCAGTATGTGACAGTATACTCGTAGTAGATGCAGAAAGTGCACTAGTGTGAACAATTGACTCCTAATTTCAGCTGAGGCCAGGAGACAAAGTGTTCAACTGCATGAATGGCATACACCGAGACGCGAAGTATTTCCCCAACCCTGATGTGTACGACCCTGACAGGTTCTCCGAGGAGAACAGGCATAAGATCAACCCCTCCACCTTCATGCCCTTTGGAAGTGGACCAAGGATTTGCCTCGGTAAGATACTGAATTCTATTATCACACCAACATTCTTTATTATGCAGGCAACGAGCTACCTAGCTAATTATAATTTGCCATCTAATTCTTTTGATAAAATTTCCTTGGACTCTGCCTGGTATGATAACGTATTAAGTGCCTATCAAGGGGCAGAATATTTATAGATTTCTCTCCTAAGCGGACGCCAGTAACCATAACACAGGATTCCTATTCCATGGACCTTCCAAAGAGAAACAAAATTGACACAATCCAAATTGGCTTACCTACAGAAATTAAGACGTAAAGGTTAACTAATTCAAAATGTAGTTGAATAGTGTTCGGGAGGATTAATTAAAATAATAACTGCGGAGACCACGGCGTACCATTAGAATATTATTGCTATGAACTTGATATCAAACCGTATACGCTTCTGGGACATGGCACATATGGATCTCAACTCAACCCATTATAGTCCAGTCATTTCGTCGGAAAAACGGCTTTGGTTGTATCTACAAGGAATTAATGTTATACATACCTATATTATAAATAAATAAAGCAGCAAACTATGGATCACATACATTGAATTTATTAAACAAATAATTTGTTTATGCAGGAAAAAATTGTAGGCGGATTACATATTTCGTTCATATATTTCGTACTTCCGTTGTATGCACACGTTATAACAAATACATGGTTTTACAGTACATTTTGACAAAAAAAAAATAGACACGTTAAAACGGATAAAAGGTTTTTCAATAACTATTTTCGATGCAGAATAAATGCATATGGAACACAAAAACACATGAAGGACTGGCCCGTTGGTCAAGTGGTCAGAGACCCTGGTTACGAAACCAAGGGTCGCGGGTTCGAATCCCGCTAGGGGCAAATGTTTCGTGTGATGAACTTGGACATTTGTACTCGAGTCATGGATGTTTATAAGCATATTTAAGTATGTCTATCCGTTCACCTAGTATCCATGGCACAAGCATAAGCTTAGTTTGAAGCTAGGGAATTAGTGTTAGTCTGAAGAATTTTATTTATTTAATTTATTCACATGTTTTTTTTTTTTAACAATTTTTTTTCCACTTATGAAAACGAGCGGTGGACTTTTTTTAATTTTTTTGTCGTTTCTATGGTCCAGGCTAGAAGTCTTCGTCCTCCATACACACTTCGAGTTGTGGAGTCTGTTGAAACTTTTCTGATATGTTCGAAGCATAATCATCATCATCTCTATCATCGTCGTCGTTGACACAAAACCAAAATGTCGACTCTGGCAACGTTATAACATGTTTGCCCACTGCAATAAGAAAAAACAAATTTCATGTCCTAAATTTTTTACTTTCCGATTGATATCTCGATAATGATGCATAATACGCGAAAATGTATAAAACATAAATTGTGGAGCATAAAAAAAGCTACAAAAGCTATTATATCAAAATTTTCGCATCTCGTCGGATAGCTTGTTGGATCAAATATCTGAGTAACAATATCTCCTTTTGCATGACATTCCTTAATATTTAATCCTATGGGAAAATACCTAATCCTAACGATTTAGTAGGTTCAGAAAAAACAATATTCAAATTGATTGACTGATGATGCATAGATTCCAAAGATTACAAACTTGAAATTAAAATAATAAAATTAAACAATATAAAAAGGTAAAATTAAATAAAACGTACATACTTACACAAAAATGCTTACCTATTAATAATGGTTCATTTATTTATTACGTTATAATGAGTAAATGTAAATTATTTATTATTTTGTCCCGTTTTGGTCTGGGACAGAATAATTTGCCTAGCATGTCGTAAAAGGTGACTGGTGATGTGAGGTTTTGGGTATGTGATTTTGTAGGCGACGAGCTAGCCACTTGTCACTACTTTTTTAAATTTTTTCATCCTACCCAGCCCAGGTCAATTTTCGACTCAATGTAGTTAAAGGGGCCTGCTGTCCTTTTGATTCTGCCTACCTCTTCGGGGATTATGGGCGTGATGTTATGTATGTATAAATTATATAAAACCATTATTTTACGACATATTCGCCAAATTACTTTCACAAGTACAATTTACTGAACTTAGTACTGATTTAACTACATTTGTTTTATATCACAGCAAAATAAGCCATATAAATTACCTCCAATAATATTTGCGGATGATTGTTAAATCTGTGATGTAAGTACAATGGAAAAATCAATCATTAAGTAGGCTGTTTATTGAACAAAATGAGTGTATGTAACTTTATGGGACCACTGACCTTATAATTAATGCAAAATATCCACTTAATTAAATTATTATTATAATAATATCTCGCTTTAAAGCAGCGATGATGATTTTTCTCTCTCGCGTTTTTCTCAAATGGCGGGAAAACAAACTTCGTATGCACCGAACGCCGTTGCTCGATTTTCTCAAATTATTTCCAATCGTAGATATTTCGCTGTTTCTCACTGTTGATCCTCGTAAATTATATCCGGCTCGTATCCAGGACTTTGTAAATATGATTTAATTGTCTTCAGAAGGGTTAATTAAATTAATACACAGGAGACTCGGCGTACCATTGAAATAGTATTTTTCTAATATTTTTCTTACAATAAAACTAAGGGCTAAGACATCAAACCGTATGCAGCTATGCTCCGAACATTTCATAGGCATTACCTAGAAATATAAAATCACGAGTGTTCTTTAAACAAAATAGGTTTTACTTATTTTATAACTGAACACAAATTAAACCCAGCTTTCGGATTTATCACATAAATTTTGATACAAAACAGGCGAACAGGCATCATTGTATGATATTCACTTACCTACATCGAGTGTCTTCTTGAAATAAGATAACATTTTTTTTATTGTCTTCCAGGATCCCGCTTCGCACTATTGGAAATGAAAGTTATTTTGTACCAACTCATCCTGAACTTCAAGATTGTGAAGTGTGAGAAGACTTTGGACCCTATCAAGATCACCGCAGAGACTCTTAACATGAAAGTCGATGGTGGCACATTTGTCAAGTTTGAGAGCAGAGTGGAGTAAAAAAAATAGGACAGGCACAAAATAAGACTTGAGACTAAGGCATGAATAAAAACAACATTATTTAAAGAACTCAATTGCTGTACTAAAAAGCGCGACCCAAAAATAATAAAAAACCGTTCTTTATCTAGATGGCGCTAATAATTTTGATTACATTTCCTTTCACTTTCAAACATATACAATTCTTTATTTCATCTACTTTTCATCAAGTATCTTTGAGACGATCTAAAATTTGCGTACCTCTAAATGAAATATTTAAAGAGTAAAAAAATCAAAATGGATATTTGGTAAAACAATCTTAAAAGAATGTTCTTTTTTTGTAAACAAAAAAAAGTCTTCTCAGGCCATTATTCTTACTATATTATAAGCTTATTAAACCGAACCTGTGCATCGAATGAATCGAACTAAGAATAAGGTTACGCATTTTCGTATAATAATAAATGTGATTGTCGACATTATATTACTACCATACTATTATATATTTTTTTACCTGATTAAAAATATATTTTTCTCTAATTAAAAAACACATTATTGCTTTTATTTATCCTTATTCAAATGTGAACTGTCATAACTTGTATAGTCCTATGACTATCAAGTAGGCGTAATGGCAGCATGCCCACCTCAAGACCAAAAGGAGGTTCGATACCGGGGTCGTGTCGAAAAAATTGTAGCTAGGTCCTTATTCGCGTGACCGGCCCGCGCCCGGACGCTCTATCCACAAATCTACGTGTGTCTGCCCTCTGCGACGTCTTGAGCCGAGGTTCGAGCCCCGTAGGGGGCGCCCTCAGGCTGTTGGCAAAATTTTTAGGGGTGAGAGCTTTCCGCTCCCCCGCCGGTCCGGTAGGTAGTAAAGGCCGCCTTCGGCCAACTACCAATAGTGTTTAAAAAAAAACAGCTCTCTTTTCTGCTCGTGCGCTCGAGGCGTCAACATCGATTACGTTCCATGCTTATTTAGGAGTTAGGTTTATAGAGTGATAGCTATTAAGGATCGAGTACTTAGGTCCTCTATTTTTAGAATCTGTTTAAGTTATCTTTAAAATATTTAAATAGCTGTTGTAATCTAATACTGTTTGTTTATTTAAATCAATTCCACTCATGACGCCATAATATATTAAATAATAACGATTTTACTTATCCCACTTAAGATATGATTTCTATAGTTCCTTAATGGTCTGGGACTCGGAAATAAATAAAAATATTCGACTACATCACATACATTGATCTGACTCCGAGGTAAGTAGCTTATGCACTTGTATTACGGATATCAGAATCAACAGTGGTATTACATATATATACTTAAATATTGGATGTTAACACCCAGACACAGAACAAACATAAGTATTCATCATACGAATGTTTCTCCTGGGTGGGGATCGAACCCACAACTCTTGGCGCATGGGGCAGGGTTACTACTGAATGCGATATCGAGCCAGTTGAGGAAAGAATATGCCAACTGTGTTCCTTGCTTGATACGAGTATGTCGTAAAAGACGACTAATTTATGGCGAGTCAGTAGGTACGTAGATACGAGTATACATAGTTATAATTATACTTGACTCAAAAAACTAAACTAAAAGGGTCCCTTTGCACCTAAATGAAGCCGAGACGTGTAGAGACGAGGGGCATAGAGGGTTATCTTCACCATAGCGGAGCGCAGATGTGCCCATGCAGTGGCGGACTAAATCTGCTTTAGGCCTGGGGCCTAGTAGGGATACGAGCAGTGTTGCTTGCCCGATATGGGGGGGAGGTTTCACTGTTTTATATAGGATGATTACAGGAACTTGGAGATAATATGAGGCCCCCAGGCCCGGGAACCAGGAACGGTTAGTCCGCCACTGTGCCCATGACGCCGTTTTATGAGCACGGAAGGCTTAGTGTTCCTCAATCTTCTTACATCAATGAGAGACGGACAAAACACAACCGCCAATTGTTCTTTAAAACCCGCCAAGTTTTGTCTAGCGCATGGAGTTCTCTACGTGTAGACGCGTGATGGGAAAATCTACGACTGTCGAGGGATGGCGGCACCACGCTACCATCATAAATTTGAATTAGATATAAAAAGGGTTGTTTGTCAGAAATAAGTTAGAACAGAAAAATATCCCTGTTGTCTTTTTTTTTTTCGCGGGGAAATGCCTTTCGCCCCGTCACCCTACCCAGGGGGGGTAGGGTGGTGTGTGGGACTCCCGGGGACCTCAAGAAAAGGAGGTCCCTGCTCCGGCCGGGATATACCCACTATAACCCCGCGATATTCCGTCTCATCACAGTGAGAGGGGGCCTGGGATCGCATCGCGCGCCAACGGACACCCCTCTCGTGCGGGTGCCCCATCGGGCTCGTCTCAAATGCTCCATCGAGCTTCCGGCTTCGAGGCGCCCCGGGAACACATCAGGACGCCTACGGCTAGGCTGAACGTGCGGGTGACGGACCCCCCTAACCGATCGCTGTTGTGTCTCCGTTATCTTTATTATATCTCAAGTTGTTGCTTCTGTATTTCCTTTATCGTATGTTTTTGTTTTTTTAAATTTTTTTTTAATCGTGTTTGTGTGTCAAAATGTTTACTTGTACCCAAATAAGCTACCAGTAGGTATACAACTTATACCTATAGGGCAGTTCGGCCTTAACGATCGAGATAGATTAAGATAGTTAAAGATAATTAACAATAAAAAACATTGTTTGAGAATAGGGTTATTAAATGATAGATTCCTGAATACTGGTCAGGATGAATTACTTGTGTCGTTTAATAAATATATACCAGACATTCTAGTTGACAACGAAGCGTGCCTCGCTGACTGCAGCTTGCTGCATTAGTTTTAATACTCATATCTTTTGATAATGCGATTACCTGTTTCGACGCCTTATCAATAGATATGATAAAACTGACCTTAGAATATAGATTACATTTTTAAAACATTTATAAAGACAACTTCCCATCCTGCTAGAAAATTGCGCGTGTCAGACCGATACCAAAGAAAAATACTGTTGCAGATTTGGTGATCTCCATCATCATCTTCCTAGCGTTATGTCCCGTACGCGATTATTCCCGCTGTCCACCTCCTGCTTGTCCCCCGCGGGTGGACAGAGACACAAATGTTTTAAAAACCTCTCGCTGTCCACCCCTGGGGGACAGCTAGAATTAATTTTAAATTATTTCCGCTGGCCACCCCGGGTGGACAAAGACACGAGTTTCATATTACTACTCTCGATGTCCACCTCCGGTGGACAAAGCCACTGCTTCAATAAACATTCTCAATGTCCACCCCTGCTGGATTTGAGTGTAAATAATTATCACAAAATTAATTATGTATGTAGTTTAATCATATTGTCAAAATCTTTTAATTTTACAATGTTTCAAATAATATTATAAATTAATTAGTCACAGAAAATATCGTTACATTCTCATCATGGGTCCGAATTTCACTTGGCATATTTTTATTTAATCAAATATGTTTAACGCATAAAAATTGTTTAGGTTAATTGTTGTTTGACCGAATGTTTATTTGGCCGAATTTACAATGGCATACTTATAAGAAATTGAAATTTTATTTAGCATAATTTCCTTATCCAAATTTTAATTTTGCATATTTTCGTTTAGCATAACGTTTATTTAGTCGAACTATTATTTAGTAGAATTTTACTTGGCATACTATGAAGATGGCAGAATTTCATTTGGAATAATTTTAAATAGCATATTTATCTTTGAAATAGTATAGCTTTTATATCTAAATTAAATTAAAAATAGATTAAAAATTACTATTTTGTGCTACAAAACTGTCGTGACAGAAACGAATCGCTGCAAAACCGACTCCACGTATTCCTCTCTGCCCTACCCCTAGAGTGTAATTCAAGCCCGCGTAGGCGCGGAGGGGCTAGGCGGCCCGCGTGATGAGCGAAAACCATCTGCGACGTGAGCTCGGAGTCGGTTTTGCAGCGATTCGTTTCTGTCACGACAGTTTTGTAGCACAAAATAGTAATTTTTAATCTATTTTTAATTTAATTTAGATATAAAAGCTATACTATTTCAAAGAAAAATATGCTATTTAAAATTATCCCAAATATGCGAAATTAAAATTTGGATAAGGAAATTATGCTAAATAAAATTTCAATTTCTTATAAGTATGCCATTGTAAATTCGGCCAAATAAACATTCGGCCAAACAACAATTAACCTAAACAATTTTTATGCGTTAAACATATTCGATTAAATAAAAATATGCCAAGTGAAATTCGGAGCAATGAAATTCGGCCAGATAGAGGGAACCCAGGATGAGAATGTAACGATATTTTCTGTGACTAATTAATTTATAATATTATTTGAAAAATTGTAAAATTAAAAGATTTTGACAATATGATTAAACTACCTACATCATAGATTTAGAATGTACAAGATACACAAAGACGGCTCGGAGACATGACCAAAATAAATTTAAGCATGTGTTGGTTGACGTCTATGTGTGAGTTAAAAATAGTGTTGTCAAAGACGCACTTTCACATTATCGACTGATTTAGTTGTATACAAATAATATAGGTATTTAAAACGCTTTTTTATACTTTTGATTAATTATTTATGGCATTGACTGAAATCAGTAGTTGTATATATTAGGTAAATTGGAATTAGTCGGTAAGAAATCTCATTCTAAGCAGTTCTATAAACAATGAGATAGTAAAATTCTTCGTATATTCAGCGTGTAAAAAATTAAAAAAATAGAAATATGTTCTATGATTTATACTAAGACAAAAAGATATGACTTTTGCTTTAATTGATGGAATGAAATGAAACAAATAAT
The DNA here is from genome assembly GCA_951394215.1 of Glyphodes perspectalis. NCBI lineage: Eukaryota > Metazoa > Arthropoda > Insecta > Lepidoptera > Crambidae > Glyphodes > Glyphodes perspectalis. The sequence goes on along the minus strand of OX596207.1, from coordinate 1,724,572 downwards.
ATATTAGCAACTTTTAATTTGGTGTCATTTAGTTATTTAAAAATAATAGATATGTAGTGCAACAAATTTTTTGCTGCCGTCATTTGCCGTGAAAATGTTTGCTACAGATAGTGGAGTTCTTACTGGGAGTCCAATCTGGTCTGTCTATAGTCCGCATCCACTTTTTACACAATGCTGGGTTGCTTGGAAACCTAGAAAATTATCAGTTACTTAACTAACAAATTTACGGAGATAATGAGTTCCCAATGTGAATATAATTATATTTCAACATAACTTGGCTAAATAACTTTGTATTCATGTCATGATGTCGCTAAAAGACGATTAAGTTTTTATCGATACTCGTGACGTCACCGCTTTGTCAAGCACTAGCGTAACCAAACTATTTACTATTTTACACAATATTTTCCCCAATTCTGATTATAATCACGATGTTTACTTAGAAAGATAAATTATAATCAATATACTATTGTAAACATATTTTTCTAAACTGATTACTAGCAACAATTTGACAAAATATGGTTTGAAAAAATCTAATGATAAAATCGTATTTACCTGTGAAAAGTGTATTTATTCGGATTATTCCGTCGTGTAACCTCACAATCACGTACAGAACAGGTCACCTCAATTGCACATTTAATATTCTCGATTATAATCCAAGGTTTAATACATAAATGCACAAATTTCACTGCGACGTAGAATAGACCGGGACGCTAAGGCCTCTTACTCGCAAAAACATTGACATATAGGTACTTCATTCGCTGTCTCTTTTTCTCTCGGGCGGTTTGAATTTCAGCAGGATTTCTCGCTCCCACGCTTTATGTATCTTTTGCGTAGTCAAAAAATTCTAAATCTATGACCTACATAATAAATTTTGTGATAATTATTTACACTCAAATCCAGCAGGGGTGGACATTGAGAATGTTTATTGAAGCAGTGGCTTTGTCCACCGGAGGTGGACATCGAGAGTAGTAATATGAAACTCGTGTCTTTGTCCATCCGGGGTGGCCAGCGGAAATAATTTAAAATTAATTCTAGCTGTCCCCCAGTGGTGGACAGCGAGAGGTTTTTAAAACATTTGTGTCTCTGTCCACCCGCGGGGGACAAGCAGGAGGTGGACAGCGGGAATAATCGGCTTAAACGGGGTCCGCTTAGACCATGATCCAGGATTTAGCGAGTCTGGTAATTACATTGAAGCGACTGCCGATCTGACCTTCGTAATCCTAAGATAGGGAAACCAGACAATTGTTGGATCATGGTTACAAATCCAAAGTTGTTTGAATTTGCAGGTTTCATCACGATGTTTTCCTTCACCGTCGAGCTAGTGGTATAAATACGTACATAGACTTGAAAAATCCAGAGGTACGTGCCCGGGTTTGAACCTGCACTCCTTGGTTAAGAGGCGCGTGTCCTTACCATTGAGCTACCACCGCTATGAGATTTGGTGATCTCCAACCGTTCCAATATTACCGGTGCTCTCAGAAATCACAGAGAAGGTAGTTTTGAAACAAATAATGAATTATTTACAAGTAAATAATAATACCGAAGTATCAATCGGGTTTCCGTAAAGGACATGGAACTGACACTGCTTCATGTAACCGACGAACTCACAGAGGCTTCAGACAAAGGATTAAGTAGTATCTTGGTGTTACTGGACTATTCTCGAGCGTTTGACTCTCTGCATCCAGAGGCACTACATACATACTACATACATCACCTCCACAACCCCTGGGGTACGCAGAGTTAAAGGGGCAGCAAGGCTTTTAACCACATTCAGCCAAAAATGAAAACAGGGCAAGGTTAGATGGAAAATTGTGACTAAAAAAAACTGCACAACGCCTGCACGTCGGCAACACAATAACATACCCAAAACTTAGCTACCCTTACCCTAAATTAGCGCAATGTGGATTTTCCAAAGACACTTGTTTGTGGTTCTTTTTTTGTTTATAGAGACCAACAGAAACTACAAGATGGTAGTTTCTGAGAACATAAATAGAGATAAAAAATACTCTAAACTTCGCAAACTAACACGGGGTTTCCCCTAGGGAAAAAATTTAAGCAGACTTACCTTCACACATTAATATATCATATAAATAACATGTATACGTAGATGATACTCAAATTTATTATTCTTTTGACAATAGGAAAATTAATAAAGCTATAAATAAAAAAAAACATTTAGTTGAATTGAAAACCTCCTCCTTTTTTTAAAGTCGGTTAATTAATCAGGATTATGAGAATATACACAAATGGTCACAATTACACTTATTGGCTCTAAACCCTAGTAAATCACAATTAGTTATAGTCGGATTATATATATTGACTGGCCCGATGGTCGAGTGGTCAGAGGAGACCCTGGCCACGAAAGCGAGGGTCGGGGGTTCGAATCCCGCTAGGGGCAAATGTTTCGTGTGATGAACATGGGCATTTGTACTCGAGTCATGGATGTTTATAAAGGTATTTAAGTATGTCTATCCGTTCACCTTGTATCCATAGCACAAGCATAAGCTTAGTTTGGGAATAGGGAATTGGTGTCTCAGTCTTGAAAATTATTATGGGCGTGATGTTATGTTATGTTATGTAGTTATAGTCGGCACCAAGTGTCAAATTAAGGGAGTCGCAGGCAGTGATGAAAAAGTAAAAATTAACTGGATTTTTATAGAACAAGTACTACATGTTCGAAGTTTGGGAGTTATTTTGGATGGTGAACAGAAATATGACAAATATATAAATGACAAAATTAAGAACTCCTTCTTCCGACTGAAAATGCTGAATAAAATTTGGCCATATATTAAGGAGGAACTAAGAAAAACATTGGTAAAATTGCTCATGCCCTTTCAATGACTCGCGTCACAGTAATTTACTGTTAAAGTTAAGTTTTCAATGTTAAAAACAGATAAACCATTTTTTATGAATTTAAATGCGGAGACGAGGATCGTATCAAGAGACTAATCTATTTAGTTGGGGCGTGTGTTATTCACACGTACCTCACAGCTCACAATTTATTTAATCGTTATCTATATTGAGGAAAATTCCGATTTAAAACCAATATCCTAGAGGAAACGAGGACTCATTAATTTTTACTAGGTATATTTATTTAGTTTTCGACACAGACTCGTATTAAAAAAGGACTCCGCGCTGTCATAACTACAGCGTAAAGCCTTATGCATGTACGAGTGAGATTCTTAGGGATACCAGATATCTGACAATAGCAGAACACATATCTAAATATTTTTAATACATATTCATCATCTTCCTAGCGTTATGTCCCGTGTTTAGACGGGGTCCGCTTAGACCATGATCCAGGATTTAGAGAGTCTGGTAATAACATTGAAGCAACTGCCGATCTGACCTTCGTAACCCTAAGATAGGGGAACCAGACAATTGTTGGATCATGGTTACAAATCCAAAGTTGTTTGAATTTGCAGGTTTCATCACGATATTTTTCTTCACCGTCGAGCTAGTGGTATAAATACATACGTACATAGATTTGAAAAATCCAGAAGTACGTGTCCGGGTTTGAACCCGCACTCCTCGGCTAAGAGGCGCGTGTCCTTTCCTTACCATTGAGCTACCACCGCTCCTCGCGCTTGTCGCTCGCATTTTTAATACATATTATGACTACATGAATCGAAGTCACAAGGATTCGAAGGTATGATGCAGTGAAAACGTTTTTCGAAACAGCGTTGTTCGTGACTACGTCATTCGAGTCTGTGAGCTTTTGAATTCGAACCTATGTGGCAGAGGAAAAATAATTCTCAACAGCGTGCTTAGCAACAGCGGCGTTTGGAACTGCGTAGAGGACTTCAAATTGGACCTATTGATGATATTTTGTACAGTTTTTTGTAGCTCATGTGTATCATCACAACCATTCCGTGAATTTATTGTTTATGTTCACGTGTAGTGTAGGTACTAATTACTGAAGTCTGTGTCGTCCAAAATCGCGATATCAATAATGGCATTTTTTGCTGAGCAATGATTACACCATATTATCAATAGATACAACCAATTTCTTCGTGGTTAAGAGATTTATCGGATTAGTTATTTTTAAATACATATTTATTAGCAACATTTACCTGTTACGGCAATGCGGTAATGGCGTGATATTCCATTTTACATTTAAATTATCGTTAATATTATACTAGTATCTATCTGTACAGGTGACTCATGTAAGATAATCTTTTTCACATACATACATATTTCGCACCCGAAATAGTTATTTTTGTTATTTTAATACATCTAAAATTTAAAAATCTAATGTATCAAAATGTCTAAAATTTTTGTACCTAAATTTTAAATAATACTTAAGGGTATTCTACGAAACAAGTTAATTATATTACATGACTTGTACTTATTAAGCAGCATTTATCGGTATTTAGGTCCGCGACCCCCGCGTACTCATTGACATCCTGAATTTAATACATTTTCGACTGATATTTAAGGAATGAACAAATTCCCTAGGAAAGTTGTCTAATATAATTTATTTTACACATTTTCGCTTACATATATACAGTTTGTAATATTTTTTTTGTTGTACCTCATTACCTATTTTTTGCGTTTTATTAATAAATTTACATTAAAGTTACTATGCAAATTAAGTATAAAATTGAACTCTTTGCTCCAAACATTTTTCAGGCAATTTTTGTTATAAATTCTGGTAATCGATAGCGGACCATTATTTTTTTTTTCCTTTTTTACTGAGCTTTTTACATTGCAATTGTCTGGCCTTGGATTCAGAGGTTTTACAATGTTTACGACTTACGGCGCTATGTAGGTATAAGTGAATATCTATTACTAAGTTATCGATTGATTTATGTCATAATATTGTGTAATTAATGGATACATGTAAATAAACAAACGCATAGTAGATTGTTTCTCTTGGTATACATACACAAATTACATACAGATTCATATCGAATGCAGTCCATAATGCTGATTTATCCAACAATTTAATACCTACCATATTGTGATTGTAATTAGATCTACAATAACACAAGTCATACCTCCATAGACAGATGTGACTTGCATTATTATAGCTAAATATTTACAAGGGCTCGATATAAAAATGATAAACATACTAGAGATATATTTTTAAATAATATCGATAACTTTAAGTTTAATATGGAATATTCTTACTTAGATCTTTTCAGGAGACGAACAGCACGTCTAAAATATTAATAAAAATATTAATATTAATAAAAATATTAATATTTTTTTGTATTAAGCAAGAAGAACCATAAAATCTAAAAAAATATTTTAATGTCGAATAAAAAAAACAATTAGTTAGTAAATAAAGAACATCAGAAAAATACATTATTTTTTTAGAAAAAATATTTTATTTTATAATTTTATTTTATTTTGATTTGCCCCATATCGGTTTAAAGCTTTAAAAGAATGTGCCAATTATGTTCTTTGTCTAGCATGTCTGAAAAGGTGACTAATGGTATATCGGGTTTTGGGTATGTGATTGTGTAGGCGACGAGCTAGCCACTTGTCACTGTTTTCACAATTGTTCATCTAACTAAGCAGTTAATTTTTTAGGCTGAATGTGGATAAAGGGACCTGCTGCCATTTTGACCTCTGCCTACCTCTTTGGGAATTACGGGCGTGATATTATGTAAGTATTTAATCCTACTATCCTACTACTAATATTATAAACGCGAAAGTTTGTGAGGATGTATGGATGTTTGTTACTCTTTCACGCAAAAACTACACTACTAAATGAACTGTAATTAAATTTTACAATAATATACAATAATATAGCTTATATACACCCAAATAACATATAGGCTATGTTTTATCGCGGGCAAAGCCGCAGGCAGAAGCTAGTTTGATCATAAAAAGCGTATATTTGAGGATACTTCTCAAACTTACATGTACTTCTATAGTACATGCATTTCAAATGTAAATAACAAAGTAACAAATATAAGTTCCTAATCTACTATCTTGTGGCGCAGTGACCACAAGAATCATAATCTTCCTGATTTGTTTTTAAGTTGGGGTTCCTTAGGAACGTGGTCCTAGGTTAAGCGAGTCTAGGACGTTTCTAACCAGTTTGATAGATTACATAGGTATTTGAATGTGCAGGTGGCGAAAATTATATATGGGCATTTCAATTAAGTATGCACATATTTCGGTGATTATTAAATGGTTTCGTCCTTAAGCCCACAAATGAATGTCTTACTATACGGAGTCTGAAACTTGGAGCGACAATTCTGTGTTTATTTTTTTTCCCTACCAATCTGTTTATCGATATTATCGACAGAATAGATAACTCACCCTACAGTGATAATAGCTTCAATATAAAACTGACCTCGTAAAGTCGACTGTCTTAGCTCTGGCAAGTGTTTTGGTGAGCGGAGGGTAGCATTTAATGGTGATATTCATATTTAAGTATATTTATTGATTAACAAACAATTGAATCCACGTTTAAGGTGAGATATTAGACTTATTAAAATCCTGGATACAAAGCAACGAACAATACTCTATATCCTTTGTGAGGGTTTAAAATTGTGGTGAAACCAAGTTCATAAGAATTAGTTAAGTGGAATATGTGAGAGAAGATCAAAGTAAAAACGTTTATTGCATTCGTGAATGTAAATTATGTGGTGATGCAAATGGCCAGTACATCATGTTTTTGGGCATTGCTGACAGTATCAGTATTTTGAGTCAGCTCACAAGTATTTTTATTTAATATTTTAAGGTAGAATTTATTTTGATTTCTAAATCCTTTTTTTAATTGATGTTTAAATTAAGCACTAGCCCAGAGTTTACATTCCTATTTAAATAAGTAATAAATTTTTGCATATCAATATTTTTAAGAAGTAAATATAAATATTAAAGTTACTTATTAAAACAAAGGTCTAAGTGGACCACGACTAAGAAAGGGACACGTTAGGATTTTTTTTAAACACTTAATAAATTAGGAATTTCAGGATTATTAATATTCTATGTAATCGGATCTTAGCTAACCGTCGTAAGGTTTCTTCCACAATTAAGTAATTGTATTTAACACAATTATAATTATATTCCAGAAACGTTACGGGACCCATCTGTTTGGCTGGGCGAACATAGATATTCGTCTACTCGGCGTGACCTGCACGCGAGTGCGAGGGTAACACTGCGCCTGACCTCCCCAACTTTACCAGTCAACTGTCTTCTTAACCAACACTCAACATGTTCATCGCGCTGTTTCTTGTTGCTGTTACACTGCCATTTGTTTACATTTGGTACGCGCGACACAAAGTTCATAATTTCTTCGAGAAAAGAGGCTTACGGTACGTGAAGGGACACTGGTATTATGGAAACGCCAAGGGCCGTATGACGAGAACGGAGCATGGCTTGCATGAATTTCTTGAATCCTACAACGCCTTCCCTGAGGACAAGTGAGTATTATTTTAATTTTAAGAAAAACCTAACACCTTCTCGTTCGGTTGAAGCATCGTGTATAGTGACCATCTATCACATTCGCAATGTCGCAAGGCAGGCAGACTTCAAGCAGTAGAGAGCTTCTGTCACCACTATTAGCCGAAATTTACACATTTTTGGATCAAAAATTATGACAGTCTGTTTCAAAATGTTCTGCCTATCATAAAGGGAAGAAACAGAGGTTTAAAATATTAACACAATGACTAAAAATGAGTCTTGCATAAAGACAAATGTTTGGTAGATTTTTTATAATAATCTCTTAATTATATCGTTGTTCATCGGCACGTAGGCCAAATTACGTGAATAGATTGGGCCGAAATAACAGCACTTATGTAATTACATTGTATATCGCAATAGAGACTCTTCGAATAAAGTAGGAGCTGTCGATCAAAACTTCCGCATGTAATGATATCGAATACATTTATACGCAATTTTCTTCGCTGAATTTCGGCGATGTGATTTTCGGTGATCTAATTTAGGCAGGTCTATCTCCAAATGCTAGGAATAGATAGATATAATGATAGATATTTTAATGGGTTACTTATGTAATAATTTCTTGCCTCCAGGTATGTTGGATATAGCGACATGCTCTCCCCGGTTATACTCGTTAGGGATCCGGAGCTGGTCAAGACCATCGCGGTGAAGCATTTTGAAAACTTCATAGACCATACCGACTTATTTCCAACTGATGGCGATATATTTTCACTCAGCATTTTTCAAATGAAAGGTACAGATTAAGGAGTATTATGCCTATTTGTATCTAGACACACTACTTACGGGACCAAACGCGATACGCATTATGTAGTATATGAGTATTTACTTAGTGTGTCAGAGTGATTTCACTGACTATGTTTTTACTGTGGCATCGACAAAAGACAATTCGAGGGTAGAAGAAAAATTATCGCGCCCGAACAAACGAAAACGTCGCGCACCTACAGTCCGCTTGTGACCACGGTCGTTGCAACACGGCCGAAACGTCGAGCTGTAAGTACTCATGTACTACATAATGCACATCGCATATAATCCTGTTAATAGTGTTTCTATTGATAATGCAATCAAATCAAAAAAATTTATCGATCAATTAATTTAAACTGAATTTGAAAAGCGACTATTTATTTGCGAATCGATTTTAAAGTCTCAATCGGTTTTCATATTAAATCAACCGATATTACGCGTCTTAAGAAAACTTCCATATTCAGTCTTTAAGTGCGCAACTATGGGGCATTACGACATGCTTAAGTAACAATGTCCTCCTAACCGACATCGGTCAGAGCGGTCAATTTCAACGAGGACTATCAAACTGCGCAGGAGGTATTATGCGCATGCACAAGTGTATGCGTAAACAAAAGAGCACTCTCTATTCCTTCACTTTCATAGTCCGGTGAGACGCCATTTCGACATAGCCGGAAAGAGGTCAGGCGCAGAACTAACGGCTTAACGTGCTTTCCGAGGCACGAGGGTAATTAAACCGCCTACTTTCTGACTCCGGACTGTTACTAAGTAATTTCAATATTAAAATAACCAGCCACAATTTTTTAGCCCGACCGGGGATTTGAAGCCGGGACTTCTTGATCCTTAAGCGGCGCACGCTCTCACTAGACCAACGAGGCAGTCAACACATACTTACGTAGAGATAATGTGGCGATGAATTGACTGACATCTCATTATTTTCACCAGGTGAAGTATGGAAGGACATGAGGACCACCCTCAGTCCGGCGTTCACCGGCTCCAAGATGAGGCTGCTGATGCCCTCGATGATCGAAGTCAGCAAAAATGCCATCGAATACCTGAGAGGTGAGCAATTTCATTTCTAAAAAGATTCGCTCGCATTTCACAACAGAAACGAGGTCTCTGCGCAGGAACGCATTCGTCTTAATAATGCCACAGATATTATGTCTGAATTGGAATGTTGACACCGTGTATATTTAATTTTGAAATATCAATTCTGAAAAAGAAAGTATCGTAGTATGCTGTTAAGCCTTATTGATTTTGTATCATATTGAGTCTAAGATTTTTAATTTTACAAAAACTGCTTAATATTAAGTCAGTTGACTATACAAACTAGTGACGTCACACGTTGACAATCCGATACAAAATCTATGAAGTGATTTCGTTTTGCCAGCTCTTAAAAAGTATCTCAATTGACTAGCCAGTCAACATCCCTATTGGTTTTGATCCTTAAATTAATACATATAGACCGTCACACCCGCAATCTCGAACGAAGGAGTAACTAGCTCAAAACACGTTGTTGCAAAAAATAAAATAATATTGGGTTGGATGGAATAGGCTATTTTCCTCAAAAAAAATTTATAGTATAAATTTATATTGAGTTTACAAAAAAAATATTGCTTACGTATTTTTTCTTTTGTTCAACAAACTAAAAATTATGAAGATTCAGCGCGTTAAAGTACCGCGTGACGTCACTAGGTTTCTAAAATTTTGCTGTCCAAGTGAAGTAAAAAAAGTTTTTGAGGATAATACCCTATTGTGAAAAGGCCAAGTAGCCAGCTCATCAAAAACTACATACCTAATTCTAATAGTATATAGGAGTCAGTGGATTGTACCTATGATGACATCTAGCTTTGTCCGAATCTGGTCGGAGAACTTGGCTAATGCTGAGTCGGGTAGGTGAACATTGGATGTTGTAGGGCCGGTTCTCAAGCAATGGTTGCATCGGGCTCACGGCCATTTGTCGTTTCATTTGGTGCAGGTACTGTCTGGACACGGTTGTTTTCGGAAGTACCTGCACCGAAAAAAAATACTGCCGGCTTGATGGTAAACCATTACCGATGCCATGCCGCCACACCAGCAGTGATGGATTACAAAGGGTGTCGCTTGCACCTTAAAAAATGTTTAGGATTCACCGCGCCGGCGTTAAGGGACAAGCAAGCTAGTCAATCAACATCTGCGCTGCGCATCATCATAGTATCTCATAGTCTCTCATAGTACGGACCTTCGGTGATCTCAGTCATCCAACAAAATGTGGCTACGAATCAGCCTTTACTGAACACCGATCTTCTATAAGAAAGCGATACATGCGAAGCCGGTCCGGTCATGTCAAATCAATGACGTTTCATAAATCTTAGTCGCATCTCCCTACCTGGCGCCTAAAAATATCATAATATCGGAGTCATGGCATCCGTGATGCCATGGCATAAGCTCAGCGGTGCCCGGCGCGGTTCAGTGGTATTTTTACTATAGTTACTTTTCCAAAGTGTCATTATTTGTCGTTATGTGGTATGTATGTTCTATATTTCAGAAAGCACCGGCCAGATCACAGACGTGGATGAGGCAATGCGCCTGTACTCCAATGACGTCATCGCGTGCGCCGGGTTCGGTCTGGAGGTGAACTCGTTCAAGGACCGCAACAATGACTTCCACCGGGTTGCGTTGAGGTTGCGCAGCCCAGGGATCAAGCAGATTCTCGGCTTTCTGATGTTTATGCACGCACCTTTCCTTACTAGGGTAAGATTAAGAGACAACAGTAACTTATAAATATATACGTCCTATGTTGGTCTGAGACTCTAAAAACATGAACCAACTATTCCTTGCTTAGCTAATCGTTATAGGTGATTAATGTAATCGATCCTAACTACCCCGTCAGCTCCAGCAATTAATTCTTGCACTCCACCTAATGCCCAGTGCAATGGAGCGCGATTTTCATCTTTAATTATGACCATAGATCCCACGAGTAGGGGTTTCGAACCGCTGGTCCATTTGGTGAATGCGTTAATAAGTTTATGTATTCGTCTTTCCATCTGGACTAGAAATTCTGATGAAACGATTGTAACAGCTGTCACCGATGAAGTCGACATATGTCACTGCTTTTTCACAATTTTCTATCTAACGTGACTTAATTTTATTTTCGACCCAATGTTGTATAAGGAGCTTATCTCACTTTGGACTCTCCCACCTCTTCGGGGACTACGGGCGTGTTGGTATACGTAGATGTGTCCTCATGTGTGCTCACTACGTGTGCACATTTACTGTCTAGATTAGGTATGTCAGCTATTCGAGAGCAAAACACCCGAGTTCCCCCTTTCAGTCGAGGAATGCGTTACGCATCGTCACCCTACCCAGACGATGTGCGGCATTCAAAGGGACCTCAGAATCGGAAGGTCGCTCTCCTGCCGCGATGGTAGTGGCCTGGGTATACCTTCTAAAACCCGCGATATTCGTCATCGCCAGAGTCGAGATGTTTAGCGCAGAAGACTAATCGCCGTAGCTGTAATCGGCAAGGTTGATGATGGTATATTTATCAACATATTTTTCTTCATTGCAGTTTTTCAACACCTCATTTTTCCCTGAAGAAACCGTGAATTTCTTCAGACATATTGTGGTCTCCACCATGGAATATAGGGAAAAGAACAACGTCGAACGCCCGGACATGATACAGCTGTTGATGGAATCGAATAAAGGTAATTTAAACTACATTATATGGACACGTATTTGCTAGATCATGATCAGATTACATAAGTATGTACGGATTTAGGTAAATCAAAAGATCTATGTGGGGAAGCATCGTGTATTTTTATAGATCATCATTTTGCAATTAGTCTGATTTCCTTGTCTTATTGTCCATACGGACCTGTAAAACTAACTATGAAAATATTTCAGGCAACATCAAATTGGAACAATCAAATGACGATAACGTGGGCTTTGCGGCGGGACAAGAAATGCTGAAGCCAGAGGGGAAAAAAAGGAGTAAGTTAAGACTGAAAGAAAATAGTTTTTTTTTATATTTGACTGGTTAGAGACAAGCATCGTAGCCAGGTACTGGCCGTAGCGTGCGCATCCCACCAGATACAAAATTTGGTGAGATGAACACGGTTAGAAGGATGCAGTTATCGCGAAAGGCCCCGACTCACCTACTACGCCTACAAATCGGTCGTATGTTAACAGGAGGAGGAGTCATAGTAATCGTAGAGCATGTATCAAAATAATTGTGTATGTGAGAAAAGTGTGTAAGTACTGCATCAGGTGGCGCTCCATTCATTCTGCTTATCCCGCTAGGGAATTTAGCATGAAGTTAAGGAAGTCAGTAAAACAGTCATTTGTACTCGAGTGCAAACGACTACGAAGTCTCGAGTATAAATGGTTATATAGTTAAGGTGCAGCCTTGAGTAGGTGACCTCAGTCTCGATAGTTGCATCCACCCTTGTTTGTGATAACGCGTGTACTTAGACCTCATTATTAATTTTCAGAATGGTCTCTGGATGAACTGGCTAGTCAAGTGTTCTTCTTCTACTTAGCTGGCTTGGAGACCGTATCCACGGCCCTGGTGATGACCGTCCATGAGCTGGCTCTGAACCCTGACATCGAGGAAAAACTCTACCAAGAAATAAAGAAATTCAGCGAAACAAAGAAGTTGACTTTTGAGAATATTGTGGAATTGAAATATTTGGACTGCGTTATTAACGGTATAAAAACCTGTTAGAGATGGTTGAACAATGTGGTTAATATAGAAATTATTTATGACTTGAGTCTAAATAATGTGCTTTATCATCACTTCATCTTCCTAGCGTTATGTCCCGTGTTTAGACGGGGTCCGCTTAGACCATGATCCAGGATTTAGCGAGCCTGGTAATTACATTGAAGCGACTGCCGATCTGACCTTCGTAACCCTAAGATAGGGGAACCAGACAATTTTTGGATCATAGTTACAAATCCAAAGTTGTTTGAATTTGCAGGTTTCATCACGATGTTTTCCCTCACCGTCGAGCTAGTGGTATAAATACGTACATAGATTTAAAAAATCCAGAGGTACATGCCCGGGTTTGAACCCGCACTTCTCGGTTAAGAGGCGCGTGTCCTTACCATTGAGCTACCACCGCTCTCTTTGCTTTATCATCACTTATTTGGAAGTGATTCATATTAGCAGGTTTAAGTTGGTCTGTGTAATAAATATTGCAGGATTTATTTACATTCTGATTATTCTCTAAAATTGTGGCGTGTCACGATCTCGTGGTGGACCAAGCTGTTCCATGCAATTATAAAGTAGTAAAGATTCGTCAATTGTCAACACTAATAACCTTTTCACAGAAACATTGAGACTGTGGACTCCTGATTTGAATCTGGACAGACGGTGCGTCAAGACATTCGACCTGCCGCCACCCAGAGAAGGCGCCAAACCAGTTCGTGTAAGTATTTAGTAATAGTCATGTGTCAGAATGTTAAGGCACTAATCTGTGTCAGTACATTAGCTTGTGCAAGTACTTATCATTTGAAAGTCTATGTCAGTTTATTCTTTTTAAGTTTCTAGTTTGTGTCGATATGAGTTGCTAGCCTCTGTCAGTATATTTAAAATCCCATCAAAAACAATACTTGTCAAAAAAAACCAAGTCTCGCAACTCAGTTGTTCTACGGTAAAAAGTTGTGAGATCCATGTAATACCAAGTCGGTTATTAATTTATTCAGTCTCTACTTAAGCGACTTTCTGTCTTAATACGTCCAGTCCCTAAGACCACGATCGTGGTCCATAACAATTGAAAATCAATTGTGTCTGGAATCTCCGTACTCGAAGCATTAAGTTGTTACGTAATAATTAACAGCATCTTATAGTGACGCATATCAATATTAAAAATCTTTAAAATCTGGAAGAAACTGGATAGAAACTCGTAAAAAGTTTATATAATTAAAACATATGCACTGGTAAATCAATGAGACTTTGTAGCAGCTTACTAAAAATATTAATACTTAGATCAATAAAAAAATTACCACTCCTATGGAGTCTTTAACTAGGCAAGCTTGTGTTTATTTCTAGTGTTAAAAGTATATGTATCTGATTTTTTAGCAAATATGTGTTTGTTTTTGTAAACATACATGATACAGTTCAGAATGAACTGCGAGGCTATTGTTAAAATATTGATTTCCTTAAATACTTCTCTAAGTCTGAATCACGTGGTCTACGGCCGTATATGACCCTGATGACTCTTTTATGCCTGGCTCGATGGCGCATTCGGTAGTGACCCTGCCCGGTGCGCCAAGAGTTGTGGGTTCGATCCTCACCCAGAAAAAACATTAAATGACATGAGTACTTGTGTTTGTTTAGTGTCTGGGTGTCTATATCCAATATATTTAAGTATATATAGGTATTTGTAATACAACTGTTGAATCTGACATCCGTTACACAAGTGCTTAAGCTACTTACTCCGAAATTAGATCAATGTATGTAGGTAAACCAATTTAAAACCAACGAAAGAGTATTATTTACGTCATCAAAATTATTTTTACTTTCATCAATATTAAAAATGAGTGGTGTTATCAGCAATAAATACAATCTTACATAAGTCTTTTTAAAACTGAATGGCAAATTAAAAATAGGAAAGGGCCCAGAATAGATCCTTGAGACACTCCCATGGTAATCTTCGATCCTGAAGACAGAGCTCCAATTGTATCAACTCTTTGAATTCTGGATTTAATGTATGATGTAATAAGTTCTAAAGCAAGATCTTTGAAGCCATAATAGTTCAATTTACAAATGAGAGTCTGGTGATCAATACAATCAAATGCCTTGGATGAATCACAGAATATACGAAGAGTATCAAGTGAGTTCTCCCAGGCCCCATATATATATATATATGTTATATGAGCGCAATTCCAGCATCAGTTGTGGACCGACCTTTAGAGAAGCCATACTGTTCTAAATGTAAAAGTTGATTTTGTGTGAAATGAGCTAACAATTTTTCATTAATATTTTTTTCTAAAACTACAGTTTTAGAAAAAGTTTAGATAAAATTGATATAGGTCATTGTTATGTGACAAAATAGTAGACACAGAAAGTGCACTAGTGTGAACATTGACTCGTGATTTCAGGTGAGGCCTGGTGACATATTGTTTAGCTGCATGAATGGCATCCATCGAGACGCGAAGTATTTCCCCAACCCTGATGTGTATGACCCTGAGAGGTTCTCCGAGGAGAACAGGCACAAGATCAAGCCCTCCACCTTCATGCCCTTTGGAATGGGCCCAAGGATTTGCATCGGTATGACCTTGAATACTATTAACACACTAACATTCTAGATTATGCAGGCGACGAGCTACCTAGCTTATTATAATTTGCCATTTACTCGACTCAGTTCTCAACGAGACTCTCTCATGACTCGGCTCTATTGATAAAATTTCCTTGGACTCTGCCTACCCTGGTATGATAACGAATTAAGTGCCTTTCAAGGGGCAGAATAATCATAGATTTCTCTCTTAAGCGGACGCCAATGACCATAACACAGGACTGAATATTTCCATGGACCATAACTTTCCAAAGAGAAACAAAATTGACACAATCCAAATTGGCTTACATCAATTTAGATGTAAAGGTTAAAGATTAACAAACATATTAAGCCCAGTTTCCGGATTTATAACGTACATTTTGATCCAATTCGTAACAGCATCATTATTTGATATTTACTTACCTATATCGGGTGTCTTCTTGTAATAAGACAATATTTGTTTGTTATTTTCTTTCAGGATCCCGCTTCGCACTATTAGAAATGAAAGTTCTTTTGTACCAACTCATTCTGAACTTCAAGATTGTGAGGTGTGAGAAGACTTCGGAACCTATCAAGGTCAACCCACAGGCTATTAACATTAAAGCCGATGGTGGCACATTTGTCAAGTTTGAGAGCAGAGTGGAGTAAAAAAAATAGGTCAGGCGCATAATAAGACTTGAAACATTAAATCATGGATGAAGACAACATTATTTAAAGAACTCAATTGCTGTACTAAAAAGCGTGACCCAAAAATAATAAAAAAACCGTTCTTTATCTAGATGGCGCTAGTAATTTTGATTAGATTTCCTTTCACTTTCAAATATATACAATTCTTTATTTCATTTACATTTCTTTTATCAAGTATCCTTGAGACAATCTAAAATTGTTGTACCTCTAAATTAAATATTTAAAGAGTAAAAAAATCATAAGTAATACAAAATGGATATTTTGTAAAACAATCTAAAAATATGTTATAAGGAAGTTAAAAGGTTACCAAGATATTTTCTTGTAAACAAAAAAAGTCTTATCAGGCCATTATTCTTATTATATTATAAGCTTATAAAACCGAACATATGCATCGAATAAATCAAACTTGTCATTTATACCCGTAACGACATATTGACTTGAAGGTGAACCAAAAATGAGGTTACGTATTTTTGTATGGCAAGTGACAGTAGAAATAGGACTGTCCATGATTATGCCAATGTAGATGTAATTATCGACATTATACAACTTCTATACATATGTATATTTACCTGTATGTATATTTACCTTATATGTAATGTATATTTACCTGATGAAAAAATATATTTATAACTTAATTAAAACACATTATCGCTTTTATTTAGCCCTATTCATATGTGAACAGCTATGACCTGTATAGTCCTATGACTGTCTTATTGGTTTAATGGCAGCATGCACCACTTCAAGACCAAAATGAGGTTTCAATCTCGAGTCATGTTGAAAAAATTGTGCCCTAGTAATTCAATATTCAAATTACTCAGCATGCGAAGTCAGGGAGTTGGTGATTTACCACCCCCGTTAGGCCGTTGCTCCTGCGCCTGACCTCTTTCCGGTCATGTCATCATCTCATCGGGCAATGAGGGTGCAGAAACAAAGAGCCTGTGTTTGCGCACACACTTGTGCACTATAATATCACCTGCGCAGTCAGCTAAACCCCGTTAAGATTAGCCGCCGTGACCGCAATTGGTTGGGAGGATATCATTATTAGTCATATGTTGTTATGGGACTTAAAAATCGGTTAACAATTCTCAGAGATATCGAGTAACATACATACAAAAAAAAAAAATAAAAAAAAAATTCAGTCGAATTGAGAACCTCCTCCTTTTTTTTGAAGTCGGTTAAAAATAATGCATTTTTTTTATATTTGTCTAGTCTCATGATGGTTAAGGATTAAAAAAAAATAACGTACCGACTCCGTCTCTTACCTAGCATGTCGTTAAAGGCGACTAATGGGGTATTGGGTAGTGGGTTTATGCTAGTAAGGGCGGCGAGTAAGCATCACGTTACTGTTTTATGACATTGTCCACCCAGCCTAACTTAATTAAAGTGTTGTCTAAAGTCGTTAGATACAATACAGTCGTACTGTTATAACTTTCGAATTTAAGCAGTCACCTAGCTAGTTAGTTGGTATCTAAAATATACTATAGAACCTTACCTTATAAAAATAAATAATATATTTCGTAAGTCGTAGAGATAGTAGACGGAAAAAAATGCGTTGTTAAATATATTAAGTTATGATGTAAATGCCTTGCTTTACTGTAAAGCATATACTTTTACAGGTAAGTGGAGAACTAAATAGGTTGTATCTTTTAAATTCAGATACTACTGCCAAAAGTAGTTAGCTATAGGCTTATTAGGTCCTAATCACAGATAACCTCCAAATAGATACCACATTAAGAGGATTGACGTACGCCCATGCATCTATGCTATTACATAAATAAGTAGTTGCCATACACGCGCATCTTCAGTGCCGACCAAGAGACAGATTTGCGCGTCAGCCTTTACGGAGACACTTTTATTTATATTTAATAAGTATTTATGCATAAATAAACGTTAAATTGGCCTTCTGTTCCGTAAAATGATGTGGGAAGAATTCCAGGACATCAAAATTTGAAAAAAGATGGCATAACTTTTCATCGGTAAGTAAAATAAATACCTATTTTATTCTAGACGGAGCTCAAGTTACGACGGTCGAATTTTGAAAGTTGGCAAAAACTTTTTGACAAATGTCAGCTCGCGTTGATGTCTTTTGTCACCCCTTTCTTTCATTACCCATTTCACTATTTTTATCCCGTTCTGGCATAGACATGCATAACAAGAGGGTTGTAACTGTGTACGTTTCAGTATGTCGAATCGACATTGTCGATAAAAAATAGAGATTGTGAAAGAAAGTTTAAATAGATCAATGCCACAAATCGCGGTGATGGATCGTTCCCGAGCAAAAACACCGTCATTTGTTCGAGACATTTTACAGAAGATAGTTTTCACTTATGAAGGATAGAAGACGAGTAATGGAAACAGATGTGCCTTCTTTTTATTTACCAATGTATGTGTTGCCGGCAATGTATATAATCTAGGCATTCCATACAATATTCTATAGTTTTCTTTATTCTATTCTAGTATTCTATAGAATAAAATATAAATAACACCAACCACCAAACAATAACATTTGTTTTTTTTTTGGTACGGTCTGGTACGGTTTTAAGGTACGAAACCCTAAAAAAATAATTTATTTATCTATCTCTCTACATATAAAATACAAATAATTATAAATTTATCGATAAAACTATAGACATTGCACAATACAATTGGACATCACTAGATGAATGAGTGTTACGTCCCCCGCACCCCGTTCCTACCTCCTAAAATTGTGACTTGAACCTAGAACAAAGTGGTGAACGTACGGTATCTATTGGAGGTTATCTGTGGTCCTAATAAAGGCAACAAACGTAATAATGGGGTATTTTACTAATTTTTTTTAAGTCCGTAAGTTAGATTTATCAAAAAATATTTAATACGTATTTTTCGCTTTATCTAATACTCGAAAAAAGACAAAGATACAGCGCTTCAAATATCAGACTGGAAATTTAGCTTTCTAGGTCACTTAGACGGTAACATTTTACACAGCCGGTAACGTCACGCGGTACCTTAACGCTCTGTGTCTTCATTATTTTGAGTATGCTAAACAAAATAAAAAATTCGTAAGCAATATTTTTTTGTAATCTCAATAGTAGACTTCAATATTTTTTTTTGTAAAATAGCCTATTCGATGGATGACGACAATTTTTACGATGTTATATATATTTATTCACACGAAATCATCTAGTCGGGGACAGCTTTTAGAATTAATAATAACGATATTTCTTTGATAAGTGGTTATTTTGTTTATGAAATATCAACACCATGGTTGTCAAAAATCTCTACAGCCGGCTGTCAGCAAAGAAAAACCAAGCCAGGTCATAATATGAACATATCCGCTTCAACTGGTGCTATCGGATTGAAGTATGAAGGTTTAGAAGGAGATTATGGTTGCCGCCAACTTTGGTTCCGAGTGTTACGAGTATCTAATTAGAGCCAGGATTGCTAGTCGCCACGTCAGTCTCAAAATGTATTTTGTTTTATAATAATCATTGACACTGACACTGGCCATGAATCTATAAAAGAGTATTGCTGCAACTGTATCGTCGTTCGTTGCAACTGTTCGTTGATGCAGTGGCGTAGCTAGGCGACCAAAGGCCTGGGGCAAGAATGAAACTGGTGCCCCTGGGGCCCCTCTCTTCAGATTACATCAATATAGGCACATGGACAACAATAATCAAAGCTCAATCATCCAATCAAATATTTTTTTTCTAGTGGGAGGGCGGGTTAATCAGGCTTTGAGGGCCCCTGAACTTGGGGGCCCCGGGGCACTGCCCCGCTTTGCCCCTGGGTAGCTACGCCACTGATGTGATGACGATTATATGGTAGCTAGGATGGGCACGCCATCAACGTAGTATACTTCCACGAGCTCAATTCCTAGATGACGTTTTATTTGTTCATGACATAACGGGGAATGGAGAGAGTTAGAAGTTGCTCCACCATCTTGATAGTGATCAAGCATGGCTATTAAATAATATGGCGACGACATCAATGTTTAATGGTTATGTAACACTCTCAGGTTTAACGAAATAATCAATATCTCAATATTATTGACTGGCTCGATGGCGCATTCGGTAGTGACCCTGCCCCATGCGCCAAGAGTTATGGGTTCGTTCCCCCCCCCCCCCCCCCCCCCCCAGGACAAATATTCGTATGATGAATACTTGTGTTTGTTCTGTGTCTGGGTGTTAATATCCAATATTTAAGTATATATTTGTAACACCACTGTTGATTCTGATATCCGTAACATAAGTGTTTAAGCTACTTACCTCGGAGTCAGATTAATGTATGTGATGTCGTCGGATATTTATTATTATTATTTATTTATTTTGTCTGACAAGTGCTATATTTTGTAGACATGTAAATCATTGATTTTATAGTTATTGTTTAAACCCAACCCTGAGTTTTATTAAACCCTTTGTAATAAGAAATGGTTGTTGGTACTACATTCTAGAACCCCACAATAGTTACATATGTGACGCACCGAGGTCCTAAATTACTATGGCCGTCTGGCATTCCCCTTTCACGTCTCACAATCACTTTTACACGTAGTTTTAACACTAATTAATATACACACATTAATCGTATGCTAATTATTTCTTTAATGACGTTTGAATGGCCTTTTAATAAGAATTAATTAAAGTCAAAGTCAAAGTCAAAATTATCTTTATTTATATACGTTTAAAACAAACATTTATAAATCGTCAATTCAACAAGAAAATCAACTAATAATATGAATCTACTACCGGTTCGGAATGTTGCTTCTACCGAGAAGAAACCGGCAAGAAACTCGGTAGTTACTCTTTTCAACAACATTTTTTACAGGGGTGTATAGATCATATTTGCATTTGAACCATGTCGTGAAGTCGGCTTGTCAGACACCAAAATATAAAATAACGATGTTTACAAAATTTAAGCATAAATTAACCAAACCAGAGCAGACCAGTCCCCAAAGGACCTGTTCCCAAGCATGACGTATGTGTCAGCCATCGCTTCACTCAACCATATTTTAGGGAATGTAACGACCCGTCACATAACGCCACCACCCCAGCGACGTTATAGTGAGCATGACTACTCAAACATAGTGCGGTAAAAAAAAAAAAAAAAAATTAAATAAAATTGTTCAATTAATAATAACAATAAAAATTGAGAGTGGTAACTAACTGGATAGCCTTAAGCAGACTAGGTTCTTGTCATATAAATAATCTTCAACTTTATAATAACCTTTTTTCATGAGGAACTCTTTAATGTGCAGCTTAAACTTGTGCATAGGCAGTTGGACAACCTTTTGTGGAAGCTTATTAAACATCTTTATACTTTGTCCAACAAATGAGTTCTTAATTTTACTTAGCCTAAGGCTTGGAACAGCTAGTTTGTCTTTGTTCCTGGTGTTGAAGTTATGAGTATTAGATTTTTTAAGGAGAGAATCCCTGTTTTTAAATACATACATTAAACAATCAAGAATGTACTGTGAAGCCACAGTAAGAATGTTGATCTCCTTAAATAACTCTTTAAGTGAGTCACGTGATCCAAGTCGGTAGATCGCCCTATCGTCACATGAAATTTGCCCCTAGCGGGATTTGAACCCGCGACCCTTGATTTCGAGGCCAGGGTCCCTGACCACTCGACCAACGGGCCTGTCAATTAAAATCGGGACAAACGAAATCGGATGTTCCTAGCGATGTTGCGACAGTCAAAAAAAAAAAACCTGTCATCAGTGTTTTTATATAACATTATTATATAAAAATATCTATTATATACCACCATTATTCCACAATAACAAACATCAATAGCAGCAACTATTCAAAAATCTCATTCCAGCGCTGCCATGGCGGAATTATTATCTTAAACTCCATATATTCGAACGGATATTAGCTTTAAATCGGCCGGAATGGTCCTTAGACGCATTTGGGATGTTCGATGTGCATTTTATGACGCATTCGTTTTGGCTGCTATATTGCTGCAACGGAAAGGTTTATAGGCTACACTAGAATAAGTAGTACGCAAAGAAAAAACGTGCCAATAAGGACGTTTAACTACCCTTATTCAGCATACAGTGATTCATTTATATGGCGTCCAAAAAGGCGCTACTAAACTGTCGAATAGACAGCACGCATGCTTAGTGGTAAACTGACCTTATTAAAAATTTGTTGTATATTTAAATTGATATTACGTGTTAAATCATTATGACTCATTTTCCAACAACAGCGTATTTTCAGTTAGGTTAGTTTACCATTACCATTAAATTGGTATTTAATTACAAAAAATCTGTATACTGGATGACTTTTTTTACCGTCAGGAAAATTTACGTGTGAGATAGGTAAATGATATAGATGACGATAGCATGATCACTTTAAAAAAAAAATTTTTATTTTAATTTTTCTAATAGATAACCTATCCTCATAACCATCTAATTCTAACTTAATTTTGACTAACATAACATTTAAAAAACGAATGTTGGAAAAAAGATAATAAAAATACGAAACCACCAAAACTCAAACGCATATTCACCCTACTCCGAATGCGCTGAACATCAATGAATTCGCTCGTGTTTATCTATTTCTTTGTTGCGCAGCGCACACTTATTATTATTACTGATTTCAACCCCGCGCCCGCGCACGCGCCTGCGCCGGCCAGGCGGCCCCTTTGACCTTTCTTCAGTCACTCACCTGTCGTGCCTTGTGATATACGCGTGACCGTATCGGAAGTACCTATCGTTCGCTCGCCGTAATTACGTAGACGTACGTTATAAAAACTTACGAATATTCAAATGTGGAATACCTAGCAATGGTTAGGTGTTATATTCAGTGTAGTGAAAGTGTAGAAGCAGCGTGACGAATGTACGCAGAACCGAGCCATCTACAATCTTTGCGGAACAGTGGTATTTTGGCTCCGCGGATTCCTAGTACAAATTTAATTTTGAGAACCTACCAAAGATTGTCAAATCTGCATCCGTACCATTTTACACGCATTACACGCCGCTGATCCCGGACCCCGCATGGAGTTTTGTCGTTGGCTAACCTAACCTATGGAGCGACGAATCCATTTTTACCCGTAGGCATTTAGTATGTTCATAATGAACACTGGTGGAGCTTCCGAAACCCACATAAAATAAAAGAAGACTCGCACCAAATCAGGTTCAGTGTCAATGTGTGGGCTGCGATAATCCACGATCGTATTATTGGGCCGGTCTGGATTGAAGGACGATTGACAGGTGCTACATACCTACAGATGATTCAATCGGTCATTGACACTCTGTTAGATGACGTTCCCCTGACTTATTTACGAGGCCTCTACTTTCAACACGACGGTTGTTCTGCCCATTACGAACGATCTGACCGCCAGTATTTGGATGCTGTTTTCCCTGATAGGTGGATAGGCCTTGGCGGGCCTGTGAACTGGCCCGCGCGTTTACGGGACTTAACGCCGCTAGATTTTTATTTGTGGGCCGAGTTAAAGCGGCTAGTGTACACTGAGGAAGCACAAAGTGTTAATGACTACAAAACAGCGAATAATAGACGCTTTCGATATTATAAAAAGTGATAGAGACACTCTTCGCAGTTTAACAAACAATTTGCAACGACGTGCTAGTTTGTGTTTGGAAAGAAACGGAGAACATTTTGAACAACTATTAAAATATCGTTAAAAGGTAAGTTTTAATTAGTAATGTAAATACAATCAGTGTGATTTGTAAATAAGTTGATTCCAATCTTTAAGTACGCCTTAATCCATTCCAATACAGCGTATTGTAAATAAGTTAATAAGTCGTATGTAGGTACTAATTTCTTTTAACTTAACAAAATGTAGGTAACATAATGTAACCTACTGCATCTTTGGCGGTCCTAAGTCCGTAAAAGTATGAAGGAAGGATTGAAATTTACTTTAAATTTATCCTATGAATAATACGAAAAAAATTAGCGATTTTTTGTCTCGATGGTTTTTTTTTTGCAAGGATTTAAAATGAACGACATTCAATTCATTCAGGCACACGTGGGGCGGGCGGCGGCCGCGCGTCCCCCGCGCCGCGCTACCGCTACCGTTTTACTACATTTCCTACAAATAATACGCATGCACTAATGTATTTCAAATTTATGATTTTTTTTGGATATTCCAAAATTTATAAAATCAGTTGTATTTTATAAACACACTCATGTATAGAAATGGTTTTAGGTACACATTACACAGTTCTTTTTTCCTGACGGTAAAAAAAATCATCCAGTATATTCGTAGGTGTGGTAGACCATTTATGTACATTTAATAGTGAGTAGGTACATCGGTATGTATGTATGTCGGTTATAAGTAGGTACGTATATACATATGACCGAAGAGAGGGCAGGCGCAGGACCAATGGCTTAACGGAGGTGATAAATCGATAACTCCCTGACTTCGGATGCTGTAATTTCAATAGAATTTATACTACAATTTATTCGACACGACCCGGGATTTGTAGTCCAAGAAAATAGACCTTTAAATACGAATTTGAGGTAAATACTTGAATTTTTGATATAAGTTACTTTGAAAGATTTAAAAACGAACTGTGTAAGTTTTTTGTAAAATCACCCCCGACAACATTTGAAAAAAAAATAAAAATTATTTGTTTTTGAAATTTTGGGAAAACGGTAAGTAGTAGAAAAAAAAGGTTTAAATAAAAGTTGTAGAGCATCAGATTTTATAAAGAAATGCCCTGTTTATGTTTTCGCTAACATTAAAATTATCCGAGATAGGGCGGTTAGAAGCTTGGGGATGATAGTAATAGTCCGGTCAGTTTTCCATTTTGATTTGAAAGGATAGGACCAACGGGAAAATTTGTGTGTGTACTAGATATTTAACAACCCAGAAATTCAGGTCTCTGACACATCAGGTTAGCTAAAAAAAAAGCGCGGAAGATCGAAAAAGGCAAATAACTCATAAGTAGTGCAAAATATTGAAAAATGGTAAAGGTTAAAGTTATAGATAATTGAATTTCCTACAAAAATGGTATCAGCATATTTTTTCATAAGTGCGATACTTTTCGCAAAAAACACGCCTAAGTGTAAAATTATTTAAATATGTATTTTATCTTTCAAGTTTTTCTTAATAAATAATAATGCGTATAGCTACATTATTAAATCTATATTTCAATAATAAGCAGCACTTTATAAAATATTTTTTCCTTACTAAGATGCAATTTTTTTTTCTCATCTAGACGGGTTTTTAATGCAGAATTAAATCCTTTGGCTTATGCGAAATCCCTCTACTTTACTAAGTAGAGGAACCTCTTAATAACAGTAATTAATAAAATTATAATAGAGTAATGCCAGCTTATACAGTTGCTTCTTGGAACATCAATAGCCTGGTCGTTTATGTTATTATGTTGAAATTCTACTCCCATAGCATAACATTGATTTCAACTTCATTTCATTTCAACATGCTATGTCGACCTAAGCCAAAACTAAGAGAGCTGCCTAATGTTCGGTTTCGGTTTCGGTTTTGGCAAGAAATCCTGACTCGGTCAGGCAGTCACTACTGATCATTTCTCTTTTATCAATGAAAGTTAATAAATTACAGGTACTAAGTAGAGGGATTTCGCATAAGCCAAAGGATTTAATTCTGCATTAAAAACCCGTCTAGATGAGAAAAAAAAATTGCATCTTAGTAAGGAAAAAATATTTTATAAAGTGCTGCTTATTATTGAAATATAGACTTAATAATGTAGCTATACGCATTATTATTTATTGAGAAAAAAACATTTTTAAATAATTTTACACTTACGCGTGTTTTTTTGCGAAAAGTATCGCACTTATGAAAAAATATGCTGATACCATTTTTGTAGGAAATTCAATTATCTATAACTTTTACCTTTAGCATTTTTCAATATTTTGCACCACTTATGAGTTATTTGCCTTTTTCGATCTCCCGCGCTTTTTTTTTAGCTATCCTGATGTGTCAGAGACCTGAATTTCTGGGTTGTTAAATATCTAGTACACACACAAATTTTCCCGTTGGTCCTATCCTTTCAAATGAAAATGGAAAACTGACCGGACTATTACTATCATCCCCAAGCTTCTAACCGCCCTATCTCAGATAATTTTAATGTTAGCGAAAACATAAACAGGGCATTTCTTTATAAAATCTGATGCTCTACAACTTTTATTTAAACCTTTTTTTTCTACTACTTACCGTTTTCCCAAAATTTCAAAAACAAATACTTTTTATTTTTTTTTCAAATGTTCTCGGGGGTGATTTTATAAAAAACTTACACAGTTCGTTTTTAAATCTTTCAAAGTAACTTATATTAAAAATTCAAGTATTTACCTCAAATTCGTATTTCAAGGCCTATTTTATTGGACTATTGAACCTTCTTTTGATCTTGAGGTGGTGCATGCTGCCTTTAAACCAACAAAACAGTTATAGGACTATACAAGTGATAACTGTTCACATCTGAATAGGGATAAATAAAAGCAATAATGTAAATAAATATGACGGAGGGGCAACAGAAGAGGCGTTAACGAAGCTCGATTGCTCGTCCATTACGAGGCATTTCTTCAAATAATAAAGCAGGCGTGTAGACCAATGTGGATTTTATTCCGTTGTATACCCAATCACATAGAAATATAACGAGATGAGCGTGATATCTTCGTACGTCTTTACTCCTCGGTGATCGGTAACAGAATGCCCCAAAAATGGCAGCAACTCCGTTTTTTATACTAACGAACTGTCAAAAGTGACGGCCAGAGACAAACCAGTGTTGTCATTTTTTAAATTAAAAGTACCGACAATCACGCCATCTTTACAAACGAGTAGGAACTAAAATTAAAAAGAAACAGAAATCGAAATGTTACTTTGACATTTAGGTTTCAAAACAAACAGTCTTTTTAAACGTAATGTTGGATGTTCTCCGACAAATATAATAATTACGATAATGTGTTTTTTACATACATAATATCACGCCCAAAATCCCCGAAGGGGTAGGCAGAGTCGAAGGGGCAGCAAGCCCCTTCAACCACACTCAGCCAAAATAAAGTCGGGCTGGGTTAGATGGAAAATTGTGAAAAAGCAGTGACAAGCGGCTAACCTGTCGCCTACTTACACAATCACACACCCAAAACCCGATATACCATTAGTCGCCTTTTACGACATGCTAGGCAAGAACCACAGCTGGCATATTATTTTTAAGTCCCAGACCAACATGGGACAGTGAGCTGGGTTGGATGGAAAGCTGTGAAAAAGGAGTGACAAGTGACTAGCTCGTCGCCTACTCATTCACATACCCAAAAGCCCGTAAACCATTAGTCGCCTTTTACGACATGCTAGGCAAGAACCACAGTTGGCATATTATTTTTAAGTCCCAGACCAACATGGGACAGTGAGCTGGGTTGGATGGAAAGCTGTGAAAAAGGAGTGACAAGTGACTAGCTCGTCGCCTACTCATTCACATACCCAAAAGCCCGTAAACCATTAGTCGCCTTTTACGACATGCTAGGCAAGAACCACAGTTGGCACATTCTTTTTTTTTTACAAAAAATATCCTGTTTACCTTTTAACTTCCATAAAACATATTTTTAGATTGTTTTACAAAATATCCATTCTGTCTTGCTTATGATTTTTTCACTCTTTAAATATTTAATTTAGAGGTACACAAATCTCAGACTATCTAAAGGATAACTGATAAAAAAAAAAAGATGAAAGAAATGTGTATCTTTGAAAGTGAAAGGAATCGAAATCAAAATACTAGCGCCATCTAGATAAAGAACGGTTTTTATTTAATTATGATGAATGCGCTTTTTAGTACAGCAATTGAATTCTTAAAATAATGTTGTCTTCATCCGAGCCTTAGTGTAATCAAGTCTTATTTTGCGCCTGACCTATTTTTTACTTCACTCTGCTCTCAAACTTGACAAATGTGCCACCAGCGACTTTCATGTTAGAAGCCTGATTATCAATATCAATGGGGTCCATAGTCTTCTCACACTTCACAATCTTAAAGTTCAGAATGAGTTGGTACAAAAGAACTTTCATTTCTAATAGTGCGAAGCGGGATCCTGGAAGAAAATAACAAACAAATATTGTCTTATTACAACAAGACACTAGATGTAGGTAAGTGAATATCAAACAATGTTGCCTGATCTCCTGTATAACGAAATGTAACAAAATGTATGACATTAATGTGAAACTTTACGCCTAATTCATCTTCCTAGCGTTATGTCCCTTGTTTAGATGGGGTCCGCTTAAACCATGATCCAGGATTTAGCGAGTCTGGTAATTACATTGAAGTGACTGCCGATCTGACCTTCGTAACCCTAAGATAGGGTAACCAGACAATTTTTGAATCATAGTTACAAATCCAAAGTTGTTTTGAATTTATAGGTTTCATCGCGATGTTTTCCCTCACCGCCGAGCTAATGGTATAAATACGTACATAGATTGGAAAAATCCAGAGGTACGTGCCGGGTTTGAACCAGCACTAATCGGTCAAGAGGCATGTGTCCTTAATATTGAGCTACCACCATTCTCGTCTAATTTACGTCTAATTGCTGTAAGCTAATTTGGGTTGTGTCCATTTTGTTTCTCTTTGTAAGGTTATGGTCCATGGAATGGTTCTGTCCTGTGTTGTGGTCACTGGCGTCCGCTTAAGAGAGAAATCTATGAATATTCTGCCCCTTGAAAGGCATTTAATACGTCGTCACAACGGAGTAGTCAGAGTCCAAGGAAATTTTATTAAAAGAGCTGAGTCACGAGAGAATCTCGTCGAGAACTGAGTTGAGTTAGATGGCAAATTATGATAAGCTAGGTAGCTCGTCACCTGCATAATCAAGAATTTTAGTGTGTTAATAGTATTCAAGATCTTACCGATGCAAATCCTTGGGCCCATTCCGAAGGGCATGAAGGTGGAGGGGTGGATCTTGTGCTTGTTCTCCTCGGAGAACCTCTCAGGGTCGTACACATCAGGGTTGGGAAAATACTTCGCGTCTCGCTGTATGCCATTCATGCCGATGAGCACCACGTCTCCTGGCCTCAGCTGTAATCAGGAGTCAATGTTAACACTGGTGCACTTTTCGTATTTACGTTACTGTCACTTGCTAATAAATTAATAAACTGACAGAGGCTATTAAGTCATATCGACACGGACTAGAAACTTAAAATAAATTTACTGACATAGACTTTCAAATTATACGTACTTGCACAAGCTAATGTACTGACACAGATTGGTGTCTCAACATTCTGACACAGGACTATTACTTAATACTTACACGAACGGGTTTGGCACCTTCTCTGGGTGGTGGCAGGTCGAATGTCTTGACGCACCGTCTGTCCAGATTCAATTCAGGAGACCACAGTCTCAATGTTTCTGTGAAAAGGTTATTAGTGTGATAGTTGATGCATCTTTACTACTTTATAAATAACAACAATTTTAGAGAATAGTGAGAATGTAAATCTTGGAATATTATACACAGGCCCACCTTGACCTGCTAATTAAATAATTTCCAGTGATGATAAGGCACGTTTAGACTTATTTAAAAAGCTCAGTCACAATTTTTTTAACCACTCTATAACAGGTTTTTATAATTACCATTGATAACGCAGTCCAAATATTTCAAATCCACAATATTTTCAAAAGTCAACTTTTTTGTTTCGCTGAATTTCTTTATTTCTTGGTAGAGTTTATCTTGGATGTCAGGGTTCAGAGCCAGCTCATGGATGGTCATCACCAGGCCTGAGGAGACGTTCTCCAAGCCAGCTATGTAAAAGAAGATCACTTGACTAGCCAGTTCGTCCAGGGACCATTCTGAAAATTAAAAGAGAGGTATAAGTACACGTGTTATTTATTAATTCAAATTCAAATTCAAAATCTCTTTATTTATAGAGGCTTCAAAAAAGCACTTATAAATAGTCAATTGAAACATAAAAGAGGATTACCACCGGTTCGGAAGGTAGAATCTATCGAGAAGAAACCGGCAAGAAACTCGATAGTTACTCTTTTAAACGCAAAGATTTACAATTTCGTGCTTAATTATCTATAGGTACTTATTAGATAACAACACTGCAGGTGAACACTTCAGTGTTGTTACCTAAAAAATTACAAATAAGGATGCAACTACCAGGACTGAGGTCACCTTGTCAGGCGTAGTCGGTGAGTAGGGGCCTTCGGCGATACCTGTATCCTTCTAACCGTGTTTATCTCACGATGGCGGGAAGTGGACACTTCGGCCCGTACCTGGCCACTATGCTTGTCTCTAACCAGTCAAATATAAAAAAAAACTATTTCCTTTAAGTCTTAAGCCAAATACTTACTCCTTTTTTTCCCCTCCGGCTTTAACATTTCTTCTCCTGTCGCAAAGCCCATATTGTCGTCATTTGATTCTTCCAATGTTATATGGCCTGAAACATTTTAAAAATACGAAAAGATAGGAAATATCCAATATAAATCTATATGGAAAAACATATATCCTTTACATACTGACATTTGTGCTTACAAAAATACTTTACTATACACATTTTATAGGTCCGTATAGACAATAAGACAAGGAAACCAGATTAATTGTAATATCTATAAAAATACACGATGCTTCCCCACACTGACTTTTGATTTACCTAAATCCGTATATACCTATGTACGAATCTAGCAAATACGTGGTTACATAACATAGTTTAAATTACCTTTATTCGACTCCATCAACAATTGTATAATGTCCGGGCGTTCCACATTGTTCTTTTCCCTATATTCCATGGTGGAGATCACAATATGTCTGAAGAAATTCACGGTTTCTTCAGGGAAAAACGCGAGGTTGAAAAACTGCAAAGATTACAGCTACGATTAGTCTGCTACTCTAAACACCTCGACTCTGGCGATGACGAATACCGCGAGTTTTACAAGGTATACCCAGGCCACTACCAGCAGCCATACCCCCCCGACTCTGAGGTTCCTTGGAATTTCGCACATCTCCCAGGCAGACTGACGGTGCGTAATACATTCCCCGACTCAAAAAGGGGAAACTCGGGTGTTTTGCTCTCGTATGGTTGACATACCTAATCTAGACAATAAATGTGCGCACCTAGGGAGCACACATGAGGACACATCTACGTATACCATCACGCCCGTAGTCCCCGAAGAGGGGGCAGTGTCCAAAGAGAGACAAGGTCCTTATACCACATTGGGTCGAAAATTAAATTAATTCATGTTAGAGTATTCGAGTTAATGAGCCATTTACTAGAAAGTTCTCAGAAACAGGTCTGATTTTGATGATTTTTTTTTTATTTTGATGATTTCTTTTTTTATTATATACTATTCAAAATCAGAAACCTTTTGAAGCGGGGGAGGAACGATTTAGTATAAGTTATTGTTGTGGAACATTGATCCATCCATACATACCATTACGCCCGCAATCCCCGAAGGGGGTAGACAAAATCAAAAGCACCTTTAAACATTTTTGTTCCTTGCCAGATAGCAAGGAATAGTTGGTACATGTTTTTAGAGTCCCAGACCAACATAGGACGTATATATATATATATATATATATATATATATATATATATATATATATATATATATATATATATATATATATATATATATATATATATATATATATATAACTGTGGTCTCTTAATCTTACCCTAGTAAGGAAAGGTACGTGCATATACAAAAGAACTGTGACAATCTGCTTGATCGTTGGGTTGCGCACAGTCTCTCCAATCCGGTAAAATTCATTGTTGCGGTCCTTGAACGAGTTCACCTCCAGACCGAACCCGGCGCTCGCGATGACGTCATTGGAGTACAGGCGCATCGCCTCATCCACGTCTGTGATCTGACCGTTTTGTTCTGAAATATAAAACATACATTCCACATAACGACAAGAACAGAAGAACGGCCTCGGAATAAAGAATGTGGTTCTTCCATTTGCATAAAAAAGTAGGATTAAGGAAGAAAGAATGAAAAATCTTTATTTACACCACGTTGTAAAAGAAACTATGGTAAAAATATCACTGAAGCGATCACCAGCTCATGTTATGGCATTACGATGCCATGACTCTGATATTATAATATTCTAAAGCGCCAGTTAGGGAGATGCGGCTTAGCTTTTTGAAGCATTTATCGCTTCCTCATAGAAGATGGTTGTAAAATACAGGGCTCACTAGTAACAGCATTTTGTTGGATGACTGAGAGCGGAAGGTCCGAACTATGATGATTGAGCTACTAGGTTGCTTGTCCCTTACCTCCGGCGGGGTGAAACCTCAACAAAAATTTGAAAGGTGCATGCGTCACACGTTGTAAGCCATAGCCGCTGGTAAGGCAGCATGGCATGCATGCATGGCATGCTGAAAAAAACTGTTGCATGGTTAAAAATGAGTAAACGAAGAAAGATATGCACACACACCGATAGCGACATATTTTGTACTTTTTAGTGATATAATTAATGTTGGTTGATAAGATTATCATTCCTTAAATATAGGTTGGTATAGAGATAAATAGGTTTTATCCATCACATCTGCTATGTAAAATAAAAAATGTAATATAAAAGAATATATTCGTTGTAGTAGCTATGTGTCATCCTAGGTACAATCCAATGACTCCTATGTGCTATTACTATTAGTATGTGGTTTTTGATGAGCTAGCTACTTGTCACTACTTTTTCACTATTCCATCTAACCCAACATATCTTTTTTAAGCACAACGTGTTTTGAGCGTATTGCTCCTTCGTTCGGTGATTGCCGGCGTAACGGCCTATATGTATTAATTTATCAATCAAAACCAATGCAGACATAATATCTGTGGCATAATTAAGACGAATGCGTTTCTTCGCAGGAACTACTTTCTGTTGTATACAAGCGAATATTTTTAGACATGAAATTGCTTACCTCTCAGGTATTCAATGGCATTGTTGCTGACTTCAATCATCGAGGGCAACAGCAGCCGCATCTTGGAGCCGGTGAACGCCGGGCTGAGGGTGGTCCTCATGTCCTTCCATAGTTCACCTGGTGAAAATAATATTTACTTAATCTTCTTCCTTCGTATTACGGCATTTATGAAAAGTGCTTTCTTACTTAATACAGGAACAATCTGTTATTTGCTTTGAGATCCCAGGGTTTCCTAGATAATAGTAAAAGACTAGACATTTGCACCGCCCGAGATAGTAGTGAGCAGAGCATATCGACTAAATCTCTGTTATTTACCCTGAGTCACTTACAAGAATAGCTTGTTAGAAGAGTGAGATGTTCGAAGAGAATTAGCTGTTTCAAAGAGTTAGATGTTAGCCAATTCATAGGCAGATTATATCTACTCAAGCATTTCATAATGCCCCATGGTTACGTACTTAAAGACTGAATATGCAAGTTTTCTTAAGATAAGTTATATCGAGAGTCGATTGCTATGTGAAAACGGACTTAGATTTTAAAATCAAGTCTAAAGTAAATATTCGCTAATACATTTTAATGTAAATTGATTGATAGAAACAAATAGTTATAATACATCTAATCTATACCTTTCATTTGAAAAATGCTGTGTGAAAAAATATCGCCATCCGATTGAAATACGTCCTTATGGTCAATAAAATGTTCGAAATTCTTCACTGTGATGGCTTTGACCAGGTCCGGATCCCTTACCAATATAATCGGAGAAAACATTTCGCTAAATCCGATATACCTGGAGGAAAGAAATCATTACATAAGTAACCCATTCAAATGCCTTTTAACTATTATATATTATATTAATTCCTATATGTCCCTAGGATATAAATTCCTATCTATTCCTAGCATTCGGAGATATACCTGCCTAAATCAGATCACAGACGATCAAAACTTCCGCATATAATGAAATCGAACTCATTTACATGTAAATTTCTTCGCCGAAATTCAGCGGTCTGATTTTCGGTGATCTAATTTAGGCAGGTCACCATAGATGATGTTTCAACCAAACGAATAGGTTTGAGATTTTCTTTAAAATTAAAATAATACTCACTTGTCCTCAGGGTAGGCGTTGTAGGATCTAAGAATTTGATGCAAACCATGCTCCTCACTCGACAGACGGCCCTTGGCGTTTCCATAATACCAGTGTCCCTTGTCATACCGTAAGCCTCTTTTCTCGAAGAAATTATTAACTTTGTGTCGCGCGTACCAAAAGTAAACAAATGGCAGTGTAACAGCAACAAGAAACAGCGCGATGAACATGTTGAGTGTTGGTTAAGAAGACAGTTGACTGGTAAAGTTGGGGAGGTCAGGCGCAGTGTTACCCTCGCACTCGCGTGCAGGTCACACTGAGTAGACGAATTGTCTAAGTTTCCCCAGCTAAGCGGATTCCCGGAGCGTATCTGGAATACAATAAAATTATTATTATGTTAATATTAAATTATTTATATACAATGACTGACTGGCCCATTGGTCGGGTGGTTAAAGACCCTGGCCACGAAACCAAGGGTTGCGGGTCTGAATCCTGCTAGGGGCAAATGTTTCGTTTGATGGATATGGAGTCATAAATAAAATAAATATATATTCGACGACATCACATACATTGATCCGACTCCGAAATAAGTATAGCTTTAGCACTTGTGTTACGGATATCAGAAACAACAGTGGAATTACAAATATATACTTAAATATTGGATATTAACACCCAGACACAGAACAAACACAAGTATCCAACACACGAATGTTTGTTCAGGGTGGGGATCGAACCCACAACTCTTGACGCATGGGGCAGGGTCGCTACCGAATGCGCCATCGAGCTTGTGTGTTCACCGTAGTATCCATAGCACAAGCATAATCTTAGTTTAGAACTTGATGTGTCCGCCCTGAGAAATTATTTTTATATATATTCTACAGTTCAATTAACAATCGGCCTGAGAATTGGATGGCAGCGTTTAAACAAAGGCCTAAGTATGCGGAATCCAAGGAGCAATATTTTCCATTGACACAAAAACACAGATGCATTTTTTTAGACCCAGACTGATAAGACAATGTCCATAGCATTATGTATAATATTTGATTGGTTTTTAGAATCGCTCAACGTTTAATAACTTGACGTTTTAAAAGACAAATTTAAATATTAATATCTTTCTTAAACGCCACCGTTCACTTACCTTACGCTTGCTTGAGTGGCGAGTTAGCGTTTGAACACGATGCGATTAAATACTTGCTATCATAAAGATAATAATAATAATAATATCTTTATTAGCAAATAAAAGTTGCATCGTTTCTTAGGATAAGTACAGAAATGTATATTAAATATTTACGGAAACAGGTGACAACTGATGCCTGTGGTAGGAGAACCTGTGTTACAGGCAACAGGGCCCCACTCATATAAAGGAGACATGATTACAACAAAAAGGTTAACATTTATGTTTTTAGTGACGCAAATTTAAGGATATATTATGTTTACATAAAAACTAAATATAGGTAAAGTAGTCCAGGAGTTTTGACTATTAACTTAGAGTGAGAGTGTGTGTGTGTGTGTGAGTGTGTGTGTGTGTGTGTGTTTAAGCTGGAGAATGAGTGAGAATGTGATAATAATAGATACAAGTGTGAGTAAGGTGTGTGGGTGAGCATTGAGTACGTGAGCATAAGAATGAATAGATGACCGAGATGAGATGAGAAAATGACCACAGACCCAGACAATGTTTTAAATTTTTTTTTGTTTCATTTAACTTATTATTGTGAATAAGGATTCAGTATCATCATAGGTTTGAGTTAGTAGCCAATTGTTAACTTTATTTTTACATTCAAATTTTGAGTTTGGGTGAATATTTAAAGCATTGTTAGTTTTGTTGAATAAATAAGGGCCGAGGTAAATAAAATATCTTCTCGCATACTTCGATTTTAGACGAGGAAGGGAACAGACAATTCTATGGCATCTCTTAGCCGTGCAGGGTAATTTGGATAAATACGGGGTTACTGAGTGTTGCTTGAGGACTGCGTTTAGGACAAACAACTGGCGCACTGTCAACACCTCACAAGTGCTGTATAACTCTCGAGTAGGGTATGTAAAAGATCGAAGAGTGCATATTTTAAGAATTGCTCTTTGAGCCCTTTCGAGCTTAATTAGGTAGGATTTTTGAGTACCACCCCAAGCCACAATACAGTAAGTAATGAGCGATTGGCATTAGGCATAAGGCGTAATATACTGATTGTAGTATCTTAAAGTCTGCAATGTGCCTTAAATGCCTAAAAAAGAACATCAATTTACGCAGTCTATTGGCGATTGACTTTATGTGGTAGCGAAAACTTAGTTGGCTATCCAGTAGCACACCGAGCAAAAATATAAATTACAACCAAAAACTTGACCAGACCAGAGCAGACCAGTCCCCAATGGCGGCACCTGTTCCCAAGCATGACGTATGTGTCAGCCATCGCTTCACTTAACCATATTTTAGGGAATGTAACGACCCGCCACATAGCGCCACCACCCCAGCGACATTTTAGTGAGCATGACTACTCAGGTTAGTCAAAGAATAATAAAAAATAATTGTAACAAGCCAACTGTAGAACACAGCTCAGAGGTTTTTAAATAATGTCATATAATTAAAATTCAATAATGAATTATTATAACTGTGCTATGTCATCATTAATTTCATAAAAAGGCGAATTTAATACAAAAAAATACAATTAGAATTTTTAGAATTCAATAATAATGATTAATAATTCGTAAACCATCGGTTTTTGTCATTGAAAAAATCTTCAACCTTATAGTAACCTTTTTGCATGAGATTTTTTTTAATGCACCGCTTAAACTTGTGCATAGGTAGGTTGGTAGGTTAACAACATCCTGTGGCAGCAAATTAAACATCTTTATACCTTGTCCCACAAATGAATTACTAATTTTATGACTATCCCCTTTTTTAGGGATAGAATGCATGTTTTTAAATACATATAATAAACAGTCAAGAATGTATTGAGATGCCACAGTAAGTATGTTGATTTCTTTAAATAACTCTTTTAGGGAGTCGCGAGGTCTAAGTTGGTATATAGCCCTAATTGCCCTTTTTTGTAGTATAAAAATTGTCTGGATATCAGCTGCCGATCCCCATAAAAGCAGACTGTAGGACATATTGCTATGAAAATAGCTAAAATAAACTAATCTAGCCGTCTCTACATCAGTAAGATTTCTTATTTTCCTAACCGCATACGCAGCTGAGCTAAGTCTTCGTGCCAGGTTTAAAACATGGGGAGACCATTGTAATTTTGAGTCTAGAGTGATGCCCAGAAATGTAGTTTGATTAGCAACATCAATGGACTCATCGTTCATTATAATTGTAGTACTAGCTTGCCTCACATTTGGCATTGAGAACTTTACACATTTAGTTTTCTTTGCATTAAGTAATAAATTATTGGTTAAAAACCAATGTAGCACCTGATTGAGAGCATTATTTACGTCGTCAAAATAATTTTTTTGTCTATCAATTTTAATAATTAAGGATGTATCATCAGCAAATAATACGATCTCGCACAAGTCACTAGTAAAGAAAGGGAGGTCATTTATATAAATTAAAAAGAGCAAGGGTCCTAATATAGACCCCTGGGGCACTCCCATAAGTAAGCGTACACCTAAGGAAGTTGTACCATTAACATGTACTTTCTGAATTCTATCAGTTAAAAATGATTTAATCAAATTAAGTGAATTGTCTGAGAGGCCATAATGTCGTAGTTTCATTAGCAGCGTTTGAAGATCAACACAATCAAACGCTTTTGACAAATCGCAAAAGACACCTATTGCATCCTGCTTTTTCATCCATGCATCAAACACATGTTTGATAAGAGCTACACCCGCATCAATAGTTGATTTGTCTTTAGTAAATCCAAACTAATTATTGTGCAATAGATTATTAATTTTAAAGTGAATAACTATTTGATTAAGTAAGACTTTTTCAAAAACCTTACTAAGCGCTGGTAATATTGAAATGGGTCTGAAATTAGATGGGTCACTTTTGTCGCCTGATTTAAATAGAGGAATAATTTTACTAATCTTCATTCGAGTAGGAAAAGTGCCTTCATCAACGCATTTATTACATATAATGGA
The DNA here is from genome assembly GCA_951394215.1 of Glyphodes perspectalis. Classification (NCBI taxonomy): domain Eukaryota; kingdom Metazoa; phylum Arthropoda; class Insecta; order Lepidoptera; family Crambidae; genus Glyphodes; species Glyphodes perspectalis. The sequence continues at coordinate 1,686,511 of OX596207.1, read as the reverse complement.
TAAAAGAGGGGCAATAGAGTCAATTATATTATTTAAAATATCTATTGATAAACGCCATATATCTTCAGTCTTTTTTGTACTTATTTCTCTAAAAGTCTTCAAAATAGTTTGAGAGTTTATATGACGGAAATTGAGTTGGGTTGTGCACTCTTTCACATGTGATTTGTTTGAGAAGAGATTGAGCTAGATGCGAGCTGGACGGTAGTTGACTAGTTGTTGGGACTGGAATATTTGAGAAAAATGTTTCAAAAGAGTTTGCGACTTCTGTATCAAACTTTAGAATAGTGTTATCTATTTTGAGTGAGAGCTTGTTATCGTGTTTTTTTTATTTTTACTGTAATTGGTCTTATCTGCATTAAAGGTCAATAGGTTATCTCGCAGCCAGTCAAGCACTATGTTAAAACCTAATTGAGCATGGAAAAAAACATTATCCCATGAATGTCCCTTAAATCAATGCATAAATACATCATACATCCCCAAAGGGGTTATGCAGAATCCAAGGAGCAATGAGTTCCATTGACACAAGAAACACAGATACATTATTTAAGACTCCTAGACCAATGAGAAAGTCAATAGCATTATACATATGTAATGTTTTATTGGATTTTAGTATCTAATACATACAAACATAACGACACACCCATAATCCCCGAAGGGGTAGGCAGAGGGGCAGCAGGCCCCTTTAACCACATCCAGCCAAAAATAAAAACTGGGGTGGGTTAGGTAGGAAAATTGTGAAACACAAGCACATACCCAAAACCCCATTTACAATTAGTCGCCTTTTACGACATGCTAGAAAATAAACACAGCTGGCACATTATTTTTAAGATCCAGACCAACATGGGACAATGGGCTAGGTTATATGGAATGTTCTACCAAGTATTTAATTAAATACACATATGTAAATACACATATGTTGATTTTTATACCCGTAACACACGTTTCCGCAACAAATTTAGGATAATCGACGATTGGTGTCACATTACATTAAAATCATACATGACTTTAAAGGGCCTCTACGTGTTGACTTCGGCCCCACGCACGCCTCCCAAAAGTCCGGGACTCTATAGTCCCGAGAAATGGAAAAGTCAGACAATAATAATAAATTCTCCAGACTGACACACCAATTCCCTAGTTCCAAGCTAAGCTTATGCTTGTACTATAGATACTAGGCGAACGGATAGACATACTTAAATAAATAAATAAATAAATAAATAAATATTCGACTACATCACATACATTGATCTGACACCGAGGTAAGTAGCTTAAGCACTTGTGTTACGGATATTAGAATCAACAGTGGTATTACAAATATATACTTAAATATTGGATATCAACACCCAGACACAGAACAAACACAAGTATTCATCATACGAATGTTTGTCCTGGGTGGGAATCGAACCCACAACTCTTGGCGCATGGGGCAGGGTCACTACCGAATGCGCCATCGAGCTTGTCTACGTTTATAAACATCCATGACTCGAGTACAAATGTCCATGTTCATAACACGAAACATTTGCCCCTAGCGGGATTCGAACCCGCGACCCTTGGTTTCGTGGCCAGGGTCTCTGACCACTCGACCAACGGGCCAGTCAAACCTTAATCTCAATAAATTTAGTCATATCTAATGAAAAATTGGTGTAATCACGTCGAATTTCGTAGTAGCCGATGTAACGCAATGCATAATTGGAGCAGATTTTTTGGAGCACTACGAATTATTAGTCGATGTCGCAGGACGCAGGCTTATCGATAAAGTGACTAAATTGTCAGTCTCTGCAATACTCAGCAACCAGTTATCCCCTAGTATACGTTCGATTGACGAAGGAATCAATACGGACGTGAAGCAAGTATTAGAGAAATACATAGATATCACCCGCCCATCGTCCTTAGCAATGATTCCAAAACATAAAGTAAAACACCATATTATCACAAAAGGACCTCCTGTTTTTTCTCGGGCGCGACCGCTCCCGCCTGATAAGTACCACATCGCCAAAAAGGAATTCCAACACATGATGGAGCTAGGAATATGCCGACCGTCCGATAGCGCCTGGGCCAGCTCACTGCATATGGTCAGCAAAAAGAATGGAGAATGGAGGCCGCGTGGGGATTACAGAATGTTAAACAACGCTACAGTTCCCGATCGGTACCCGCTTCCCAGGTTGACTGATTTCACATATATTTTGGAAAATGGGAAGGTTTACAGTAAAATTGATATTCGGAAAGCCTATCATTGCATTCCAGTAGAGGAAGTGGAAAAAACAGCGATTATTACACCTTTTGGTCTGTTTGAATTTCCAAGAATGCCGTTTGGTCTCCGCAATGCTGGTCAGACCTTTCAACGGTTTATGGACTCTATGTTCAGAGAGTTAGATTTTGTTTTTGTTTATTGCGATAATTTATTAATAAGCTCTCCAGATGAAAAACTGGACTCCATCACATAGAAAGGGTATTCAAGAAGTTATATGAAAATGGGATTACCATTAATTTAGAAAAATGTAAATTCCTGCAGGGCGAATTAGATAGAATAGAATAGAATAGAATAGAATAGAATAGAATAGAATAGGATTTATTGCCAAAAACTGTGTTACAAGTTGCAGGTGTTAATACAAAATGGGTTTCAACAGTTACCCCTCCCGGGCATGCAATATTAAAAAGTATCATTAAAACTATTAATCGGGTTTCGTACCAAAATATTCATTTAAATTATAAAACACGTTAGTTGTATAGCTTAGTAGCTTAGTATAGGACTGGGGTCAATTACCCCAGTCCTATACTCGGTTAAAAGTATCAATAACAATTATCATATTCTTAAGCTACTAAGCTATACAAATCTAAAAAAAGTTAATATGTATAATAGCAATTACAAATATTTGTCATTTAAAAAATCTTCTATAGTATAATAAGCCTTTCTCATAATGATCTTTAATGTGTAATTTGCGAAAATGAGTTCCTTGTATGACCGCTACGATAAAGTGCAGTTGGCCATTGAATGCGATAACGAGGATATGTCAGGGCAGCTCAAAGATCGAATGGATTTCGAATCTTTGTATTACAAAACAATGTCTGCAGCGCAGCAATTATTGTCTGACTTTAATAAAAACTATGATAGGGATGAAAGTGATAAGTCGTCAAGTGCAGGTACCATGAAGGGCAAAGGCCACAGTAATATTAGGTTGCCTTCAATTCATTTGCCTAAATTCAATGGGTCTTATTCACCAGACTATACTGGTTAGAATTTCACGATTCATTTTCGAGTTTAATTCATCATAATGATGATATTGAGGTAATAAATAAGTTTCATTATCTTAGGGCGTCCCTTAAGGGGTTCAGCCGCTGTATTAGTTATGTCAGTAGATTTTTCAAGTAGTAATTATTTAATTGCGTGGAACCTTCATTGTGATCGCTTCAATAACAGAAGGATTCTTATACAGAATCATGTATCGGCGTTATTCAACATTCAACCGATTCACAAAGAGTGTTCTTCCAATTTAAAAGATCTCATTGATCAAATAAATAAAAATCTAAATTCATTAGAGTCTCTAGATGAACCTGTAAATAATTGGGACTCTTTATTAATATACATAATAACTCAGAAACTCGATTCTAAGACATACCGTGAGTGGGAAGAACATACAGGAAAGTTAAATAAAAATGAAACTTTTGAGTATTTTTTAAAACGTTTTTGCGAAATCGCGCAAATATAGTTTTCTCGCCATACTGGTAACGCGCATGGCGCAATTAGTATACCTCACCAAGCGCATGAGGTAAATACTAAACCTAGAACCATGGTGTCGATTCAATCGCATTGAAATGTTTGTCCAAAGTGTGACGGTGACCACAAGCTTAATAATTGCACGCAATTTAGAGTTATTATTAATAAGAGTATTATCGCCTGAAGAAAGGCTTAAGTTGGTACCTAATTATAAGTTATGTTTTAACTGTGGTGACTTCTCTAACCTAGGAAACCCGCCTGTAGAATTTGCAAACGTAGACATTATACACTACTCCATGTAGCAGATTTTAAATCAAGACAATCGGCAAAGAATCAATCATCATTAGACAAGCTGAAAGGTAATATTATGTCAACAATGCATACGCCAACTTCTGCTACGTCACACCATGCTGAAGTGTCTTTAGCAGCGAACATGTCCACACATGATGACAATAATAATATGGACATAATATTGTCAACCACACTAGTTAAAGTTCGCAATTCAAGCGGTAAGGAGCGCATCGCTCGCGTTATTTTAGACAGCGGAAGTACGTCTTGCTTTGTTACTGAACATTTATATAATAAATTAAACCTACCGGTTATTAATGTTAACAAAACTGTGATAGGTATAAATAATGTTCCTTCTCAGATTAATAAGATGTGCAAACTTGAGATAACATCTATGGAATTATCCATAGATGTTATCTCAAGTTTTTCTACTAAGTTGCAATATTTCGTTTTACCAACAATTACGGAAATTTTGACATTCCTAGTTATAAAATTGATTTATCTAGATTGCACATCCCACATCCCATCAAAGTACTGTTTGGCGGACCCTGAATTTCATGAGCCTGCAACCGTTGACATGGCTTAGTAGGCCCTGGGTGGGTGACCAGGGCTGAAGCGAAGAGAGACCCCGAGGTGAGGTCCGGCTGTAGGCCCACTGCGGCCGGACCAGGGTTTAGATTATCAACTATAATAATTCTGTCAAATGACAACAAGAGTCATCCTCAGAGTACATTACAACACACGTCAAGCGTCTAACCTGTCGCCTACTTACACAATCACACACCCAAAACCCGATATTCCATTAGTCACCTTTTAAGACATGCTAGGCAAGAACTACAGTTGGCATATTATTTTTAAGTCCCAGACCAACATGGGACAGTGAGCTGGGTTGGATGGAAAGCTGTGAAAAAGGAGTGACAAGTGGCTAGCTCGTCGCCTACTCATTCACATACCCAATAGCCCGTAAACCATTAGTCGCCTTTTACGACATGCTAGGCAAGAACCACAGTTGGCACATTCTTTTTTTTTACAAAAAATATCCTGTTCACCTTTTAACTTATTATTACTTATTATATTTTTAGATTGTTTTACAAAATATCCATTCTGTCTTGCTTTTGATTTTTTTATTCCTTAAATATTTAATTTAGAGGTACACAAATTTCAGATTATCTCAAGGATAACTGATAAAAAAAAGATGAAAGAAAGAAATGTGTATATTTGAAAGTGAAAGGAATGGAAATCAAAATACTAGCGCCATCTAGATAAAGAACGGTTTTTATTTATTTATTATTTTTGGGTCGCGCTTTTTAGTACAGCAATTGAATTCTTAAAATAATGTCTTCATCCAAGCCTTAGTGTATCAAGTCTTATTTTGCGCCTGACCTATTTTTTACTTCACTCTGCTCTCAAACTTGACAAATGTGCCACCAGCGACTTTCATGTTAAAAGACCGTTTATCAAGCTCGATGGGGTCCATAGTCTTCTCACACTTCACAATCTTAAAGTTCAGAATGAGTTGGTACAAAAGAACTTTCATTTCTAATAGTGCGAAGCGGGATCCTGGAAGAAAATAACAAACAAATATTGTCTTATTACAACATAAACAAGACCATCAATGTAGGTAAGTGAATATCAAACAATGATGCCTTATCTCCTGTTACGAAATGTATCAACATTTATGATATTAATGTAAAACTTTACGCCTAATTCATCTTCCTAGCGTTATGTCCCGTGTTTAGATGGGGTCCGCTTAGACCATGATCCAGGATTTAGTGAGTCTGGTAATCACATTGAAGTGACTGCCGATCTGACCTTCGTAACCCTAAGATAGGGGAACCAGACAATTTTTGAATCATAGTTACAAATCCAAAGTTGTTTTGAATTTGTAGGTTTCATCACGATGTTTTCCCTCACCGCCGAGCTAATGGTATAAATACGTACATAGATTTGCAAAATCCAGAGGTACGTGCCGGGTTCGAACCCGCACTCCTCGGTTAAGAGGCGCGTGTCTAAACCATTGAGCTACCACCGCTCTCGTCTAATTTACGTCTAATTGCTGTAATTTAATTTGGGTTGTGTCAATTTTGTTTCTCTTTGTAAGGTTATGGTCCATGGAATGGTTCTGTCCTATGTTGTGGTCACTGGCGTCCGCTTAAGAGAGAAATCTATGAATATTCTGCCCCTACAAAGGCATTTAATACGTTGTCACACCGGAGTAGTCAGAGTCCAAGGAAATTTTATTAAAAGAGCTGAGTCACGAGAGAGTCTCGTTGAGAACTGAGTCAATTAAGACGACAAATTATAATAAGCTAGGTAGCTCGTCACCTGCATAATCAAGAATTTTAGTGTGTTAATAGTATTCAAGATCTTACTGATGGAAATCCTTGGGCCCATTCCGAAGGGCATGAACGTGGAGGGGTTGATCTTGTGCTTATTCTCCTCGGAGAACCTCTCAGGGTCGTACACATTAGGGTTGGGAAAATACTTCGCGTCTCGCTGTATGCCATTCATGCAGCTGAGCACCACGTCTCCTGGCCTCAGCTGAAATCAGGAGTCAATGTTAACACTGGTGCACTTTCCGTATTTACGTTACTGTCACATGCTAATAAATTAATATACTGACAGAAGCTAGCAATTCATATCGACACGGACTAGAAACTTAAAATAAATTTACTGACATAGACTTTCAAATTATAAGTACTTGTACAAGACAATGTACTAGCTTGTAATAGACACACAGATTAGTGCCTTAACATTCTGACACAGGACTATTACTTAATACTTACACGAACGGGTTTGGCACCTTCTCTGGGTGGTGGCAGGTCGAATGTCTTGACGCACCGTCTGTCCAGATTCAAATCAGGAGTCCACAGTCTCAATGTTTCTGTAAAAAGGTTAATGGTGTTAACAGTTAATAAATCTTTACTACTTTATAAATAACAACAATTTTAGAGAATAGTGAGAATGTAAATCCTGCAATATTATACACAGGCCAACCTTAACCTGCTAATTAAATAATTTCCAGTGATGATAAAGCACGTTTAGACTTATTTAAAAAGCTCAGTCATAAATTGTTTAACCACTCTATAACAGGTTTTTATAATTACCATTAATAACGCAGTCCAAATATTTCAATTCCACAATATTCTCAAAAGTTAACTTCTTTGCTTCGCTGAATTTCTTTATTTCTTGGTAGAGTTTCTCCTCTATGTCAGGGTTCAGAGCCAGCTCATGGATGGTCATCACCAGGCCTGAGGCGACGCTCTCCAAGCCAGCTACGTAAAAGAAGAACACTTGACTAGCCAGTTCATCCAGGGACCATTCTGAAAATTAAAAGAGAGGTATAAGTACACGTGTTATTAATTCAAATTCAAAATCTCTTTATTTATATAGTCTTCAAAAAATAGTCAATTGAAACATAAAAGAGGATTACCACCGGTTCGGAAGATAGAATCTATCGAGAAGAAACCGGCAAGAAACTCGATAGTTACTATTTTAAATGCAAGAATTTACAATTTCGTGCTTAATAATCTATAGGTACTTATTAGATAACAACACTGCAGGTGAACACTTCAGTGTTGTTACCTAAAAAATTACAAATAAGGATGCAACTATCAGGACTGAGGTCACCTTGTCAGGCGTAGTCGGTGAGTCGGGGCCTTCGGCGATACCTATCCTTCTAACCGTGTTTATCTCACGATGTCGGGAAGCGGACACTTCGGCCCGTACTTGGTCACGATGCTTGTCTCTAACCAGTCAAATATAAAAAAAATACTATTTCTTATAAGTCTTAAGCCAAATACTCACTCCTTTTTTTTCCCTCTGGCTTCAACATTTCTTCTCCTACCGCAAAGCCCATGTTGTCGTCATTTGATTGTTCCAATTTGATGTTGCCTGAAACATTTTCAGAATTCGAAAAGATAGGAAATATCCAAGATAAATCTTTATGGAAAAACGTATATCCTTTTCATGCTGACATTTCTGCTTACAAATATACTTCACTATACACGTTTCATAGTTATATTTACAGGTCCGTATGGGCAATAAGACAAGGGAATCAGACTAATTGTAATATAATGATCTATAAAAATACACGATGCTTCCCCACACTGACTTTTGATTTACCTAAATCCGTATATACCTATGTACGAATCTAGCAAATACGTGTCTACATAACATATTTTAAATTACCTTTATTCGATTCCATCAACAACTGTATCATGTCCGGGCGTTCGACTTTGTTCTTTTCCCTATATTCCATGGTGGAGGTCACAATATGTCTGAAGAAATTCACGGTTTCTTCAGGGAAAAACGCGAGGTTGAAAAACTACAATGAAGAAAAACATGTTGATAAATATGCCATCATCAGCCTTGCCGATTACAGCTACGACAATTAGTTTACTGCCCTAAACACCTCGACTCTGGCGATGACGAATACCGCGAGTTTTAGAAGGTATACCCAGGCCACTACCAAAGGCCAGACACCCCGACTCTGAGGTTCCTTGGAATTTCGCACATCTCCCAGGCAGGCTGACGGTGCGTAATACATTCCCCGACTCAAAAAGGGGAAACTCGGGTGTTTTGCTCTCGTATGGTTGACATACCTAATCTAGACAATAAATGTGCGCACCTAGTGAGCACACATGAGGACACATCTACGTATACCATCACGCCCGTAGTCTACGAAGAGGGGGCAGAGTCCAAAGAGAGACAAGGTCCTTATACCACATTGGGTCGAAAATTAAATTTAATCACGTTAGAGTAGTCGAGTTAATGAGCCATTTACTAGAAAGTTCTCAGAAACAGCTCTGATTTTGATGTTTTTTTTTTTTATTTTGATGATTTTTTTTTATTATATACTATTCAAAATCAGAAACCTTTTGAAGCGGGGGAGGAACGATTTAGTATAAGTTATTGTTGTGGAACATTGATCCATCCATACATACCATTACGCCCGCAATCCCCGAAGGGGGTAGACAAAATCAAAAGCACCTTTAAACATTTTTGTTCCTTGCCAGATAGCAAGGAATAGTTGGTACATGTTTTTAGAGTCCCAGACCAACATAGGACGTATATATGTGTATATATGTACATATATATATAAGTAACTGTGGTCTCTTAATCTTACCCTAGTAAGGAAAGGTGCGTGCATATACAAAAGAATTGTGACAATCTGCTTGATCGTTGGGTTGCGCACAGTCTGTCCAATCCGGTAAAATTCATTGTTGCGGTCCTTGAACGAGTTCACCTCCAGACCGAACCCGGCGCTCGCGATGACGTCATTGGAGTACAGGCGCATCGCCTCATCCACGTCTGTGATCTGACCGTTTCGTTCTGAAATATAGAACATACATTCCACATAACGACAAGAACAGAAGAACGGCCTCGGAATAAAGAATGTGGTTCTTCCATTTGCATAAAAAAGTAGGATTAAGGAAGAAAGAATGAAAAATCTTTATTTACACCACGTTGTAAAAGAAACTATGGTAAAAATATCACTGAAGCGATCACCAGCTCATGTTATGGCATTACGATGCCATGACTCTGATATTATAATATTCTAAGGCGCCAGTTAGGGAGATGCGGCTTAGCTTTTTAAAGCATTTATCGCTTCCTCATAGAAGATGGTTGTAAAATAGAGGCTGACTAGTAACAGCATTTTGTTGGATGACTGAGAGCGGAAGGTCCAAACTATGATGATTGAGCTACTAGGTTGCTTGTCCCTTACCTCCGGCGGGGTGAAACCTCAACAAAAATTTGAAAGGTGCAAGCGGCACACCTCGTAAGCCAACGCCCCTGGTAAGGCAGCATGGCATGCATGCATGGCATGCTGGAAAAATCTGTTGCATGGTTAAAAATGAGTAAACGAAGAAAGAGATGCACACACACCGATAGCTACATATTTTGTAAATTTTAGTGATATAATTAATGTATCTGATATAAAAGGAAATATAAATATTGTTGGTTGATAAGATTATCATTCCTTAAATATCGGTTGGTAGGTTTTATCCATCGCTGGAGTTACTTCTACTACTTGACATCTGCTATGTAAAATAAAGAATGTAATATAAAAGAATATATTCGTCGTAGTAGCTAGGTGCCATCCTAGGTACAATCCAATGACTCCTATGTGCTATTACTATTAGTATGTGGTTTTTGATGAGCTAGCTACTTGTCAGTACTTTTTCACTATTCCATCTAACCTAACATATCTTTTTTAAGCACAACGTGTTTTGAGCGTATTGCTCCTTCGTTCGGTGATTGCCGGCGTAACGGCCTATATGTATTAATTTATCAATCAAAACCAATGCAGACATAATATCTGTGGCATAATTTAGACGAATGCGTTCCTGCGCATAGACTCATTTTCTGTTGTATACAAGCGAATCTTTTTAGAAATGAAATTGCTTACCTCTCAGGTATTCAATGGCATTGTTGCTGACTTCAATCATCGAGGGCATCAGCAGCCGCATCTTGGAGCCGGTGAACGCCGGGCTGAGGGTGGTCCTCATGTCCTTCCATAGTTCACCTGGTGAAAATAATAATTACTTAATCTTCTTCCTTCGTATTACGGCATTTATGAAAATTGCTTTCTTACTTAAGACAGGGACAATCTGTTATTTGCTTTGAGATCCCAGGGTTTCCTAGATAATAGTAAAAGACTAGACATTTGCACCGCCCGAGATAGTAGTGAGCAGAGCATATCGACTAAATCTCTGTTATTTACCCTGAGTCACTCACAAGATTAGCCATGTTTCGAAGAGTGAGATGTCAGCCAATTCATAGCCACATTATATCTACTCAAGCATATCGTAATGCCCCATGGTTACGCACTTAAAGACTGCATATGCATGTTTTCTTAAGATAAGTTATATCGAGAGTCGATTGCTATGTAAAAACGGACTTAGATTTTAAAATCAAATCGAAAGTAAATATTCGCTAATACATTTTAATGTAAATTGATTGATAGAAACAAATAGGTATAATACATCTAATCTGTACCTTTCATTTGAAAAAGGCTGTGTGAAAAAATATCGCCATCAGATTGAAATAAGTCGTTATGGTCAATAAAATGTTCGAAATTCTTCACTGTGATGGCTTTGACCAGGTCCGGATCCCTTACGAATATAATCGGAGAAAACATTTCGCTAAATCCGATATACCTGGAGGAAAGAAATCATTACATAAGTAACCCATTAAAATGCCTTTTAATTATTATATATTATATTAATTCCTATATATCCCTAGGATATTAATTCCTATAAATTCCTAGCATTCGGAGATAGTACTTCTACTACTTTATTCGAGGAGTCTCTATTTCGATATACAATGCAATTACATAAGTTATTCCGCCCCTATTTTTAAGTAACTTGGCCTACATGCCTATGAAAAACGGTAGATATATTAAAGATATTATTATTACAAATCTACCAAACATTTGTCTTTATGCAAGACTCATTTTTCTGATATCGTGTTCATTTTTTTATCCTCGGTTCTTCCCTCTATTAAATGCAATAAATATGTATGTAAACAGACTGTAATAATTTTTGATCCAAAAATGTGTAAATTTCGGCTAATAGTGGTGACAGGAGCTCACTACTGCTTGAAGTCTGCCTGCCTTGCGGCATTGCGGATGTGATAGACGTGACGGATAGCTGTTGATCAAAACTTCCGCATATAATGAAATCGAATACATTTACATGTAAATTTCTTCACCGAAATTCAGCAGTCTGATTTTCGGTGATCTAATTTAGGTCCAGTTCAGGTCACCATAGACGATGTATCAACCGAACGAGTAGGTTTAAGATTTTCTTTAAAATTAATATAATACTCACTTGTCCTCAGGGTAGGCGTTGTAGGATCTAAGAAATTGATGCAAACCATGCTCCTTTCTCGTCAAACGGCCCTTGGCGTTTCCATAATAAATGTGTCCCTTGTCATACCGTAAGCCTCTTTTCTCGAAGAAACTATTAACTTTGTGTCGCGCGTACCAAATGTAAACAAATGGCAGTGTAACAGCAACAAGAAACAGCGCGATGAACATGTTGAGTGTTGGTTAAGAAGACACTTGACTGGTAAAGTTGGGGAGGTCAGGCGCAGTGTTACCCTCGCACTCGCGTGCAGGTCACACTGAGTAGACGAATTGTCTAAGTTTCCCCAGCTAAGCGGATTCCCGGAGCGTATCTGGAATACAATAAAATTATTATTATGTTAATATTAAATTATTTATATACAATGACTGACTGGCCCATTGGTCGGGTGGTTCTTTAACCACCCGACCCTGGCCACGAAACCAACGGTCGCGGGTCTGAATCCTGCTAGGGGCAAATGTTTCGTTTGATGGATATGGAGTCATAAATAAAATAAATATATATTCGACGACATCACATACATTGATCCGACTCCGAAATAAGTATAGCTTTAGCACTTGTGTTACGGATATCAGAAACAACAGTGGAATTACAAATATATACTTAAATATTGGATATTAACACCCAGACACAGAACAAACACAAGTATTCAACACACGAATGTTTGTTCAGGGTGAGGATCGAACCCACAACTCTTGACGCATGGGGCAGGGTCGGTACCGAATGCGCCATCGAGTTTGTGTGTTCACCGTAGTATCCATAGCACAAGCATAAGCTTAGTTTAGAACTTGATGTGTCCGCCCTGAGAAATTATTTTTATATATATTCTACAGTTCAATTAACAATCGGCCTGAGAATTGGATGGCAGCGTTTAAACAAAGGCCTAAGTATGCGGAATCCAAGGAGCAATATTTTCCATTGACACAAAAACACAGATGCATTATTATAGACCCAGACTGATAAGACAATGCCAATAGCATTATATATAATATTTGATTGGTTTTTAGAATCGCTCAACGTTTAATAACTTGACGTTTTAAAAAGACAAATTTAAATATGAATATCTTTCTTAAACGCCACCGTTCACTTACCAAAACGCATGCTTGAGTGGCGAGTTAGCGTTTGGACACTGCGATTAAATGCTTACTATCATTAAGATAGCTGACTTTACGAGGTCACTCTTGTATATTAAACGATGCTATTATCACTCTCCATAGTAGGGTCGGCTATCTATTCTATAGATCAATTCTATTAACAAGCTGTAGTTAATTTGTGACGTTTTAATCAGGTACTGAAACATTTAATTGAAATGCCCGTACAAAATGTTAAGCCAACTCATCATCAACATCATCAGCATGTTGCAGTCCACTGTTGGACATAGGCCACCCAAATGTTCGCCACTCTGATCGATTTTCGGCTACTCTCATCCAGCTCCTGCCAGCCGTTACATCGAAGTTTTGTTATCCATATTTTTGTTTCATCGTAATTTCAGTTTGCAAAATAATTAAAACATCAATTTTTACTTCAATAAATCAATGTCGTGCAGGCGACAGGTTAGCCGCTTGTCACTGCTTTTTCACAATTTTCCATCTAACCCAGCCCGACTTTGTTTTTGGCTGAATGTGGTTGAAGGGGCATGCTGCTCCTTTGACTCTGCCTACCCCTTCGAGGATAAGGGGCGTGATGTTATGTATGTTATGTAAATCAATGTAGGGGAAGGGGGCATGATGGGGTAGCTAAGGGAAATAACAAAAATACAATAAAATCAGTATGTTTATTCCTATTATTAATTTATGGTCTTTGTGTCATTAATCTAACTATGATTTGGTACAATCAATTGGTATTTTTTAAAATTATTTATTATTAATGGAACATTATGAAAAACCATCTTGCCCCATTCTACGGGGTATGATGGGGTAATAAAATTGGGTATGATAGGGAAGGCTTATTATTCTCATCATTATATTTACATTTATTTTGTTCTGACGATTTATAAGTTTTTTTTGTAAGCCTATATAAAGATCATTTCATTTCATTTCATTTCAATCGTTATCAGTATTAAAACTGTGTGCCTTTCCAGTTTTAACTACCAATTGATATGCTAGCTAGACGTTTCAGTTCGATAGTTGTCAGTCCAAAAAGTAGATATATCACATATATTTGAGAATCACAGATATGCTTCTATTTCGTCTTATTCTTTAGGAGTAAATAGTATTTATTCGGGCCTAAAGGTAAACCAATAGTATCTAACGTCACCGCCTTTCTTCATTTTCTTAACGTAACGCTCTGAAGTAGTCTGAGGCGCTGTGTATGCAGAAGCACCTTTTTTGTATCCTATCTATTTGCTTTAAAACTTTATATTAAGCTCTTATAGCATCTGTTGCATCTATCAGCCACTCTCCTCTTTTGGTTTTTTTTCTTGGAAATATGTACCATGATTTTACCTAAAAAATAATAAACAAATGTAATTTATTCAGGAATTTAAATGACCCACAACCCCATTTGCCCCAATGTCCCATCATACCCTACACCCAATACCCCATCTTGCCTCAAAAGGTAACTGTAAACAAATGAAATTTTTGCTAATTAAATGTTTAACCGATTCGTACACACAACATACCCTATCAAAATTAACAACACTAGTAAGCAATGATCAAAATATCATAAAGGGGGTGATCATAATTACCTTAAAATAATGACGTTTGACCTGGTATAGAATTGGATCGAGGAAACGTTTGAACAGTTTTCCGTTTTTAAACGAAAGACGCATGAACTCTCACTCACAGTTTCAATGGCACTAACCGTTTGTCGAATGAGGCTTCCTATTGGCGTATTGCTCTCTATTCACAAACGTCCAGTTTCTTGTATACGTCATGCATCAACGGAACTGATTCTTCTGGCGCTTCTTTATCTATGGGAGTGCCCCAAGGCTCGATATTAGGACCTTTGCTTTTCCTAATCTATATAAACGACCTTCCATATTATACAAAAGATTTATGTGAGATAGTATTGTTTGCCGATGACACATCTTTGATTTTTAGAGTTGACCGAAAAAAAACAAATTTTGACGACGTAAATAATACTCTCTCACAAGTACTACATTGGTTTACTACAAACAATCTTTTATTAAATTCAAAGAAAACGAAATGTATTAAATTTTCAATGCCCAATGTAAGACAAGTAAACACTAAGATATGCATGAATGATGAACCTATTGAAATCATTCAATCTACAGTTTTTCTTGGAATCACTATCGATTCCAAGCTGCAATGGAGCCCTCATATTACGGCTTTGGCTGGAAGACTCAGCTCAGCAGCATACGCAGTTAGGAAAATACGACTCTTGACTGATATTGAGACGGCGAGATTGGTTTATTTCAGTTACTTTCATAGCGTAATGTCGTACGGCCTTTTATTATAGGGGTCCGCTGCTGACATACAAACTATTTTTGTATTGCAGAAGAGGGCCATCCGGGCTATATATGGCCTGAAACCTCGAGATTCGCTAAGAGATATGTTCAAGGAAATTGACATATTAACCGTGCCATCACAATACATCTTTGACTGTATTATGTATGTACGTAAGAACTTTCATAACTTTATTCAAAAATCTGATTGTCACCATTTTAACACCCGAAATAAACACAAGCTTGCCGTTCCGTATCTAAGACTTCACAAGACTAGTAGTTCATTTAGGGGGTTAAGTATAAAATTATTTAACAAACTACCAGGCAATATAATTGAACTGCCTATGCATAGATTTAAATTACACATTAAAAATCATCTTATGAGAAAGGCTTATTATAATATAGAAGATTTTTTAAGTGACAAATATTTGTAATTGCTATTATACATATTTACTTTTTTAGATTTGTATAGCATAGTAGCTTAAGGATATGATAATTGTTATCAATACTTATTGTAAATTTGGCGATGAAAAGAGTAACTATCGAGTTTCTTGCCGGTTCTTCTCGGTAGAAGCTACTTTCCGAATCCGGTGGTAAAATTTTATTTCCATTTGTATGTACTGACGATTTATAAGTGCTTATTTGAGCCTACGTAAATAAAGATCATTTCATTTCATTTCATTTCATTTCATCGAAATCAAATAGCTACCAGAAACGAGATGCTACCAGACAAGTAGGTTAGGTTAGGCTATTCTGCGCCCTCCCCCCCGCCGGGGTCCTCGGTTTGTCGTACCGGGGGGGCTCAGTAGGCCCTGCCATGGCAGGGCTGAAGCGAAGAGGGACCCCGAGGTGAGCCGCGACTGCACAAATGGCATACGGGCAGTTGCGGCGGTCCGGCTGTAACCTCCGCAGCCGGACCAGGGTTGCCGAGGAAGAGGAGGAGCGGAGTGTTTTCGTTGCTCGCCTCCCTATCCTCGGCAACCCGACAGGGGCGCGCTGGGTCGCGTCGTGGTGGGTCGCGGAGGGATTGAGCGTCTCGATGCTCTCCCTCCGCGACGACAGGGCTTTGCCCTCAATTTGGGTCGCCGGGTGGAAGGCGGCCCCCTCTGGCGAGACGCTCTCCGCGTGCCCTCTGGCTTAGCAGAGGGCACAGCGTGAGAGTGGGCCCACGACGCCGGTCTCGGGGACGATCGGCGTCTGAATCCTGGGCGGAGTAGTTAAGACATGCTGGGTGGCCTGGCATGTCTCGACGCGCGCGCGTGCTCGGTGCTGTGCATCCGACGACTGATGGCGTGGGCTGCACAGCATCGACCACCGCCGCGCGAGGTGAGCCGCGCAGCGCGGCACGCGCACTACCGGAGGAGCTGTTGTATAGTCCCGACAGTGGGGATACCGGCTCCTCCGGAACTGCGCCGATGGAGGCCACCTTGGGGTTTAGTCGGTTCGAGTCCGACACACCGCCCTCTGGATCCCCGTCCGGAGGGTGACGGCTCGTGGGAGTTCCGAGTTTATAAAGAAAAAAGATCTAAAAGATGTTTTTAATTTTAACTGATTATTGGTAGTAAAAGTATTAATAAAAAATATATATAACTGTCCGCAATACAATTTATCGTCAACAGGCGAATGCATCGTTCGATGAAACAATACTGCGATCAAAAGTATTATGGGTTCCGATACATATTACTATAAGTTAATACTTTCATGAAATGTAAGTTCGATATA
Source organism: Glyphodes perspectalis (assembly GCA_951394215.1). Lineage (NCBI taxonomy): Eukaryota > Metazoa > Arthropoda > Insecta > Lepidoptera > Crambidae > Glyphodes > Glyphodes perspectalis. The sequence continues at coordinate 1,669,512 of OX596207.1, read as the reverse complement.
CCGTTTTTCTGGTAATCAACACAGCTTTAAAAGATTTTTTTTTTAAAAAACGTTTTTCTATGATATTAAACTGCGATACTATTCATCATCTTCCTAGCGTTATGTCCCGTGTTTAGACCGGGTCCGCTTAGACCATGATCCAGGTTTTAGCAAGTCTGGTAAATACATTGAAGTGACTGCCGATCTGAACTTCGTAACCCTAAGATAGGGGAACCAGATATTTTTTGGATCATGGTTGCTACTATTCGATGAATTAAAAAATATACTGGATGACTTTTTTTACCGTCAGGAAAAAAGAACTGTGTAATGTGTACTAAAAACCATTTCTATACATGAGTGTGTTTATAAAATACAACTGATTTTATAAATTTTGGAATATCCAAAAAAAATCATGAATTTGAAATACATTAGTGCATGCGTATTATTTGTAGGAAATGTAGTAAAATGGTAGCGGTAGCGCGGCGCGGGGGACGCGCGGCCGCCGCCCGCCCCGCGTGTGCCTGAATGAATTGAATGTCGTTCATTTTGAATCCTTGCAAAAAAAAAAAAACAGCGAGACAAAAAATCGCAAATTTTTTTCGTGTTATTCATAGGATAAATTTAAAGTAAATTTCAATCCTTCCTTCATACTTTTACGGACTTAGGACCGCTAAAGATGCAGTAGGTTACATTTTGTTATCTACATTTTGTTAAGTTAAAAGAAATTAGTACCTACATACGACTTATTAACTTATTTACAACACGCTGTATTGGAATGGATTGTGGCGTACTTAAAGATTGGAATCAACTTACTTACAAATCACACTGATTGTATTTACATTACTAATTAAAACTTACCTTTTAACGATATTTTAACAGTTGTTCAAAATGTTCTCCGTTTCTTTCCAAACACAAACTAGCACGCCGTTACAAATTGTTTGTTAAACTGCGAAGAGTGTCTCTATCACTTTTTATAATATCGAAAGCGTCTATTATTCGCTGTTTTGTAGTCATTAACACTTTATGCTTCCTCAGTGTACACTAGCCGCTTCAACTCGGCCCACAAATAAAAATCTAGCGGCGTTAAGTCCCGTAAACGCGCGGGCCAGTTCACAGGCCCGCCAAGGCCTATCCACCTATCAGGGAAAACAGCATCCAAATACTGGCGGTCAGATCGTTCGTAATGGGCAGAACAACCGTCGTGTTGAAAGTAGAGGCCTCGTAAATAAGTCAGGGGAACGTCATCTAACAGAGGGTCAATGACCAATTGAATCATCTGTTGGTATGTAGCACCTGTCAATCGTCCTTCAATCCAGACCGGCCCAATAATACGATCGTGGATTATCGCAGCCCACACATTGACACTGAACCTGATTTGGTGCGAGTCTTCTTTTATTTTATGTGGGTTTCGGAAGCTCCACCAGTGTTCATTATGAACATACTAAATGCCCACACGGGTAAAAATGGATTCGTCGCTTCATAGGTTAGGTTAGCCAGCGACAAAACTCCATGCGGGGTCCGGGATCAGCGGCGTGTAATGCCTGTACACGTGTAAAATGGTACGGATGCAGATTTGACAATCTTTGGTAGGTTCTCAAAATTAAATTTGTACTAGGAATCCGCGGAGCCAAAATACCACTGTTCCGCAAAGATTGTAGATGGCTCAGTTCTGCGTACATTCGTCGCGCTGCTTCTACACTTTCACTACACTGAATATAACACCTAACCATTGCTAGGTATTCCACATTTGAATATTCGTAAGTTTTTATAACGTACGTCTACGTAATTACGGCGAGCGAACGATAGGTACTTGCGACACGGTCACGCGTATATCACAAGGCACGACAGGTGAGTGACTGAAGAAAGGTCAAAGGGGCCGCCTGGCCGGCGCGGGCGCGTGCGCGGGCGCGCGGGGTTGAAATCAGTAATAATAATAAGTGTGCGCTGCGCAACAAAGAAATAGATAAACACGAGCGAATTCATTGATGTTTAGCGCATTCGGAGTAGGGTGAATATGCGTTTGAGTTTTGGTTGTTTCGTATTTTTATTATCTTTTTTCCAATATTCGTTTTTTAAATGTTATGTTAGTCAAAATTAAGTTAGAATTAGATGGTTATGAGGATAGGTTATCTATTAAAAAAATTAAAATTTTTTTTTTTTTTTAAAGTGATCATGCTATCGTCATCTATATCATTTACCTATCTCACACGTAAATTTTCCTGACGGTAAAAAAAGTCATCCAGTATATATTAAAAATCGTGGAATAGTTTTCGGTAAAATGAAATTAGATATCAAAAAAATCTGTATTCTAATAGACACCCGTATTAAATACTTGTGCCAGGAAAGTCCGCTCTCTCATAGCTTGCTACATTAGAATGCTACATTTTCCCTGATTGACATAGGCTATAGAATATTTTGAAAAAGTTAGGTTATGTTAGAAAATAAATGTCCATCCGTGCGAATACGGGGAGGGCCGCTAGTTTATAAATATATCACTGTTATGTTATGTTAATATTTTTTATATCAGCACCTGTAAAGTTGTATAATGCAAGTCACATTTATCTATACATGTACATACATACATGACTCATGATAAAGATAAATTGATGTGTGAATCATGCTTATATGTAGAATAAATATGTATTCGTGGCGAACCAAAAAAAAACAATTTAGTATAAAAAGCATTCTTTACCTACAGGTATTAAGTTTATTTACAGGTATGTATTAATTTCACAGCGTAATAATGACATAGATATGCATTCTAAGCGCTTTGGCAACAGTTTTGTTTATACATATATTAGAATACCTTAATACATACATACATCATACATTACGACACCATCATGCCCGCAATCTCCGAAGGGGTTATGCAGAATCCAAGGAGCAATGAGTTCCATTGACACAAGAAACACAGATACATTATTTAAGACTCCTAGACCAATGAGAAAGTCAATAGCATTATACATATATAATGTTTTATTGGATTTTAGTATCTAATACATACAAACATAACATCATGCCCATAATCCCCGAAGGGGTAGGCAGAGGGGCAGCAGGCCCCTTTAACCACATCCAGCCAAAAATAAAACTGGGGTGGGTTAGATGGAAAATTGTGAAAACGTTGTAACAAGTGGCTAGCTTGTCGCCTACACAAGCACATACCCAAAACCCCATTTACAATTAGTCGCCTTTTACGACATACTAGAAAAGAAACACAGCTGGCACATTCTTTTTAAGTTCCAGACCAACATGGGACAATGGGCTAGGTTATATGGAATGTTCTACCTAGTATTTAATTAAATACACATTTGTAGTACAATTGTTGATTTTGATACCCGTAACACAAGTGTTTCCACAACAAATTTATGATGCTAATAGATATCTATTAAACAATACTTAATCCGATACATACCTTAATCTCAATAAATTTAGTTATATCTAATGAAAAATTGGTGTAATCATTGCTCAGCGAAATCAACATTGTTGATAACGCGTTATCAATTAAACCTTTAATTACACCTACATGTGAACATAAACAATCAATTCAAAGAATGATTGTGATAACACGAGCTACAAAAAACTATGCATAACAACTAATTATATTGTCATCGAAAAACACCTGTTACCAAGTACCTACTTCAACACAGGCACCACCTACGGAGCTCCATTTGGCCCATTTACAGATTCCGAAATACACCGATGATGTAATGGCAACTGAAATAACAAATGTTCAATCGATAACTAAGTAAATCTTTATATAAGTCTTTTATACATATATATCCGTCCAACATGGGACAATGGGCTGAGTTAGAGAAAAAAATAATGTGCCAACTACGTTTCTTGCCTAGCATGTCGTAAAAGGCGACTAATGGTATATCGGGTTTTGAGTGTGTGATTGTGTAGGCGACGAGCTAGCCACTTGTCGCTACTTTTTCACAATTTTCTATCTAACTCAGCCCAATGTCCCATGTTTGTCTGGGACTTAATAATAATGTGCCAACTGTGTTTCTTGCCTAGCATGTCGTAAAAGGCGACAAATGGTATATGGGGTTTTGGATGTGTGATTGTGTAGGCGACGAGCTAGCCACTTGTCACTACTTTTTCACAATTTTCTATCTAACTCAGCCCATTGTCCCATATTGGTCTGGGACTTAATAATAATGTACCAACTGTGTTTCTTGCCTAGCATGTCGTAAAAGGAGACTAATGATATATGGGGTTGTGGGTATGTTATTGTGTAGGCGTCGAGCTAGCCACTTGTCATTACTTTTTCTTAATTTTCCATCTGGCCCAGCCCGGTTTTGTATTTGACTGAATGTGGTTGTGGGGGCCTGCTGCCCATCAGGGATTATGGGCGTGATGCTATGTTTTTTTGTTGTTATGTTTATACATATATAAAGATTTATTTAGTCCATCCGTTACTGACTGCTTGATGTATCAACGACACACAGCACAAACCACTTAACAGATTAAGTTTGGCACGCAATGGGGTCCAATGTTTGTATGGACAAACTAAATTAACGCGAGCGAAAGCTACTAGAAAGTCAAGTATTTGATTGAACTATATATTTTTTATAAGCCCAAACGCCGTAAAAAGCGTTAAACCATACCCGTGCCAGGAAAACGACGCAACACGAAAGGCTTGTAAGTTTTTGAGATACCATTATATACTTTTTATACTGATTCTTTATTAATTTTTTTATTTATTTATTCATTTAATTAAGGTACACCAACGATTGTTACAACTTATATAGGTATAAATCTAGCTTACTACAACTAAAAACTAATTGCACAATCAGTTAAAGGTAGACACTACATGCTGTAATTTTATTACGATAAAGTGTTACAAATATAACTAAATATAAAAAGACTAATAAAAAAAATGTTTTAACTTACAATTTATTAATATTTTTTAAGAGTGTGCTACGGTATTTGCCAAGCGACATGGAATGTACATAAATAATATCATTTGACTCGTTGCACCTATTGAACCTATTATTATTGAACAATTTACTCAATCTGGATATAAAACTCACCTATATCCAGATTGAGCCCAAAACGGTTCTTCTAAATGGCAGTAAAAGGAGGTTGACAGGGCTACGAGGAAGGCGCGATGGAACACGAAAAGAAAAGGTTTGTGCACTCTCTATTCGTTCACTCTCATAGTTCGGTGAGAGGGCAATTCGACATGACCGGAGAGAGGTTAAAGGCGCAGTAGCAACGGCTTAACGTGCCATCCGAGGCACGGGGGTGATTTAACCGCCAACTTCATGACTCCAGGCTGTTACTGAGTAATTTAAATATTGAAATACCCAGCCACAAATTTTTAACCCGACCCGGGATTTGAACCCGGGACCATTTCTTCCTAAGGCGGCGCATGCTACCACTAGACTAACGAGACAGTCAAATATATATTTTTAAAACAACAACAACTGTTGCTTATTTACGTAACAAAACTGTTATATATTGTTAATATTATTGTGGGTAGAAAGCATATCAATGCGCACCGCAGTGTATGTGAATCTTGGAGTCAGTTCTCAATAAACGACCGTAACGGAACAAAGCCTTTCATTTAACAAAAACCTACTTACATAACATAACGAACATAACATAACGTACTTAACTATTTACTTCCAATCGACTCACGTCAGTCAGGAATGGAGCGCTGTAGTAGTACTCTGTAGCCATTCCCTCCTGGACTGTCAGCGTCTCCAGCTCCTGCGAGTACAGGAACTGAGGAGCATGAATAAAATATTCGTCATTTCGCACAAACGCCACTTAATTTCACGGCACAAGATTCGCTATATGAAAACTCAGGGAAGTTTTCCCGTGATATTAAATTGGTTGAATGTAATGAAATGTGACGTGGCGTATCTTCTCGAACGTTCCATAGTGAACTAGGATTCCGTTATAGATCCACCGTGTATGTGTCGCAGGCAATTTGTATGATTCCGCCGTTTATATACTGAGTCGTCAATTTAAAAAACGCTCGCAGTTATTTATTATGCCGGAAGCTATAACTCGATCAATTGTTATAACTGCGACGTTGGTTGTTCTTCTTCGGTTCTGGCTGTAGGGTCGCAGTTGTACCTAACACTCCTCCTCGCTTCGCTCGTCCGCGTACCTATTATTTTAACAACTACCTAATCTGACCTAAACGAAATACTTGCGGCATACTATATAATGACCGCAATATACATTTTGCCTTCGGCATAATACATAACTGCGAGCGTTTTTAAACTGACGACGCCGTATGCAACGCAACGGTCAGGCCGGAACAAACTCTGCGTCCTGAAATACGCTCGACGCAGCTGTATGTGTCCCGACTGCACTGGTCTACGAGGGTCCAATATCTCGTAGATTCGGGGATAATGGGCGTGATGTTATGTATGTATGTCAGTACATAGTGAAGAAGACGAACTTCAAACTGAGGGTCGAAACGCTTGACACAAAGTTCATCTTCAACTCATTTGTGGTGCCGTGGTGCGAGTGCCGAGGTATCACCTGGCGATGTTCATGAAGGAGGACTTCTGGCTGCAGGAAGTCGTATTTCGGAAGTTCTGGGGTCTACTTCCGGTAGACAACGCGCGCAACACGTCGCAAACCCTAAGTGATACTTAGAATATTATTGTTAAATATACGTAAGATATATATTATATGGGCCAATATTGTTGTATAATAATTTGTTGTGTGATATAAATGAATAAATAAAAAATAAAACTAGGCCGGTTTAGATGAAAAATGCTAGGCAAGGAACACAATGAGCACATTCTTTTAAAGTCCCAGACCAACATGGACATATTAAACATACATACATACATAACATCACGCCCACGATCCCCGAAGGGGTAGGCAGAGTCGAAGGGGTTTGCGACGTGTTGCGCGCGTTGTCTACCGGAAGTAGACCCCAGAACTTCCGAAATACGACTTCCTGCAGCCAGAAGTCCTCCTTCATGAACATCGCCAGGTGATACCTCGGCACTCGCACCACGGCACCACAAATGAGTTAAAGATGAACTTTGTGTCAAGCGTTTCGACCCTCAGTTTGAAGTTCGTCTTCTTCACTATGTACTTACATACATACATAACATCACGCCCACGATCCCCGAAGGGGTAGGCAGAGTCGAAGGGGCAGCAAGCCCCTTCAACCACATTCAGCCAAAAATAAAGCCGGGCTGGGTCAGATGGAAAATTGTGAAAAAGCAATGACAAGCGGCTAACCTGTCGCCTACACAATCACACACCCAAAACCCGATATACCATTAGTCGCCTTTTACGACATGCTAGGCAAGAACACAGTTGGCATATTCTTTTTAAGTCCCAGACCAACATGGAACAGTAGGCTGGTTGGATGGAACGCTGTGAAAAGGAAGTGGCTAGCTCGTCGCCTACTCAGTCACATACCCAAAGGCCCGTAAACCATTAGTCGCCTCTTACGACATACTAGGCAAGAACCACAGTTGGCACATTCTTTTTTTTTTGTCCCAGATTAACATGGGCCAAGTCCCAGACCAACATGGGACAATATTAAATAAATATTTAAAAAATTTACTGTTATTTCAAATTTGCCGCCCCCAACAAGTGCCTCCATGACAATACGCCACTGAGTAAACCATATTGAGTTGTTAATTAAGAGTCGCCCAATGCTATGAAACAATAAAGATAAAAACAATAAAATAAAGTCAATATGACGATGCCGCTCAGATACCGACGACAAAGTCCTTTAAATTACTCGTAAAACATTTTCAACGATCACCAACATCTTCAGCTTTTCTATCTTCCGTAATAGGAACAGCATCGTAAAATCTTCCAAAAAACAAACCGGCATAAACATACATTTTACATGGCGCGATGCTTCAATTCCACATGTATTTTCCCCATCAAAAATACTATGGAATTTCACGGAAAGCCACAAACGCAGTATCACGTATGGATGTCTGAATAATATATGTGGACCGACCGACGTAACGAGGCCTACTCCCACCCTCGTCGCAGAACAAAATGTTATACCTGAAGACAATATTGGTAGTTTCACTGGAGGTCTTGCTACGCTGGATTTCAAAATGGCTCGAAGCTACGAGCGGTGGCATAGAAGATATATGTAAGCGCCAACTTTTCTTTGGAAACTCTTGTTATTTATTTTGTCGGCTGGAGGTATTGTTTTTTCGTGGCGTAAACTGATATATGCGCTGCCGTGAGATATATTTTCATACATTCGAGAAATGGGCTATAGCAAAACTTAGACGGAATTACCTATACGATTTTCTCAGAACCATTTCAAGGCCTCTTTATTAGGGATTGCAATCCAGCGGCATTTAAATAAGCTTGCTAGAATTAATAATAAATAATAAATAAATTCTCCAGGCTAACACACCAATTCCCTAGTCCCAAACTAAGCTTATGCTTGTGCTATGGATACTAGGTGATACTTAAATACGTTTACACACATCCATGACTCGAGTACGAATGCCCATGTTCATGACACGAAACATTTGCCCCTAGCGGGATTCAAACCCGCGACCCTTGGTTTCTTGGCCAGGGTCTCTGACCATTGGACCAACGGGCCAGTCAATTGTGCTGGACCCGGCTGGATGCTTGATCGAGCATACCAATCTCAAATAGGGATTATCGTAATATCCATCTAACCCAATTTTATTTTATTTTAACTAGCTGTGCCCGCGGATTCACCCGCGTTTTGGTTAATGTTATAAAGCCCTTCCTCGACAAATGACCCTGAAAGAATTGATCAAATCGGACCAGTAGTTCCTGAGATCAGCGCGTTCAGGCACACAAACAAACTCTTAAGCGTTATAATATTAGTCTTTATCTATTCTTTACAAACAGTTTCGTATATACTGAAAATAAGGTTGTATAGTACAGAATTTACTCGTATACTCTCAAACGGTATTTAGGAACGCTTTCGTCAGTCAAATGGCTTACACATATTCGGCTGCGGGCCAACTGTTCGGAGCTGTCGGCACCACTGCCTCAACTATTAAATACTATTCTGTCCAGATGAATAACCGTTTTCAACCGAGTGTGAGTCTCGCATCCAGCAAAAGTAGTCTTGCTTCGAATATGATACAGTTGGACGACCAAAATCAAGATATATACGACTCAGTATTTCAGCAGACACGTGAAAAGAAAAACCCGGCCAAGTGCGAGTCGGATTCGCACATGAAGGGTTCCGTACCATGATCTTTAAAACGGAAATAAAACATGTCTGTTGTATGGGAGCCCCTTAAATATTTATTTTATTCTGTTTTTTTAGTATTTGTTGTTGTAGCGGCAACTGAAATACATCATCTGTGAAAATATCAACTGTCTAACTATCACGGTGCATGAGATACGACTGGTGTCTTTCCAGCCAGTCGCGGCACCAGCATTGCCTGCGGCCGGACTTGGATTGCCGAGGAAGAGAAGGAGGAGGGGCTGGGTTCGAGTCAGACACTGCTCTCTGTTTCCCCAAACAGAAGGTGACGGCTCGTGGGAGCTTCCCCTATTAAAAAAAAAGGCGAACGGATAAACCTACGTTTATAAACATCCATGACTCGAGTACAAATGTATGTTCATCGCACGAAACATTTGCCCCTAGAGGGGTTTCAACCTGCGACCCTTGGTTTCGTGGCCAGGGTCTCTGACCACTCGACCAACGGGCCAGTCAAAACCCATTTTAGGTTTAGAGTCTAAGATTTACTTTGCATATTTTAAATAATCGTACTTAACCGCGCTTTACACTAAAGTTTTAATACCTATTTGTTACCTTAAGTGTTATCAATTTCATCAGTGAAAAGATAAGTTTATTTTATTTTACCTAATAGCATAAATATAAAATAAATAAATATAATAACAACAAAAGTTATCGAAAGCCAAACTACACAAGCCTGGAAAAATTACTAGGAGCGCAGAACTGCATAATAGTTTTTTCCGCGGCCATCGGAAAATCGGCCTCACACGACCAACGTAATTTGGTCTCTACGGCTCCAACGGCGTTTGCGTTCCCGAAACATTGTGTTAAAGGAAGAAAAGGGCGCGGGAGGTCTGGGTAGGCTGGGCGCAACCGATTTAGAATGGACCGCGCGTAGCGAATGGTCGTCGTGCTTTCCGGTGTTAGAGAGCGCTTCTCTTTTCATGTTAGCCTGGTACTCGCGGTGGGACGGCAACCGCGAGAACGGGATTTCGTTTGTACAAAAAAACGATTGAACTGTTTTTTTTTTGTTTTTTACAACGGCTTGAGTTTTGTATGTCGTTTGAAATTGTTCGGATGTGCGTTATGTTTCCGAGTCTATTGGTGACGCGCAACAAAATGAACGTATACGCCATCGGATACAGCTTCGCGGTAGACGTTCTGTATGTTATCTTTTTTGGGATTCTCCAACTGCAGTGTGAAATATAAAACGGTAACATAGCGTTACCTCTTGTTACCGTTTGGCTCGCAACTTTTTTATTTCTATTCACTTTAAAACACTTTAAAAGCTCCAAGAAAAGCGGGATGAAGAGAACAAAATATTCAGAAGCATTCTTGTATGAAAGTTGTAATGTATAACAATCTCTTTTTTCTAATATAGGAATCTATTAGATTTTCCATATTTGAAAATGGAACAGTTTTTTCTTTATTAGAAAAAAGAAAGAAGCCATTACAGATCTAAGTGGCCAGTTGAAAAAACCAAAAGCACAGCTTTAGAAATTACGATTTTCAAACCCCGAGACTACAGATTACAGCCTAAAATCCAGGCATAAATCTCAGCTAAAACGAATTAATTCAACGCAAAAAAACTCACAGAAACGGACGGAACTCATAACATCGGTAATAAGCGAAAAAACCGAGTAATAACCGGAGCTTCCGTAAAGGCGCGCCAAAATAACGTCAGCGCAGTAATAAATTCAGATTAAGTGAGCGGTTCTGTCGTAATGACATCACGGAGTGCATTGCTTCGCAAACTTTGGGACGCACGCCCCACTTCTTCATAAGGCTGTCCTTCGCCGCTTTTATTATAATTGTGTGGTTAGCGAGTACGATTAAATTATTCAGACTGCATCACACCAGATTACATCACATACATCGATCTGACTCCGAGGGAAGTAGCTGAAGCACTTGTGTTACGGATATCAGACACAACAGTGGTATTACAAATATGTACTTAAATATTGGATATTAACACCCAGACACAGAACAAACACAAGTATGTTTGTGCACAACTCGCACATAGGGTAGGATCACTACCAAATGTGCCATCGAGCCAGTCAAATATTTTATTACATTGATTCAAGTGTGATATGACCTAGATACTAGAATGAGAAAATTACATATCTATACACATTTGAATGTGCTCATTTCCTCACAATGTGTCCATCCAAACCTCACCGCTGAGCTGGTGGTAGGTATAAATGCGTTATTAGATTTGAAAAGCACTTAGGTACATCATGGCTTTGCTCTATCTCGGCAATGTAATCATTATATACATACAAAATAATTATTAAAGTTCTTGGAAGCTTTTCATTTATTTACCCTACAATGTTTAAGTTCATTTCTTATTCAAACATTTGCCGACGTGTAATTAAGCTGAATTCAGTACTTATGTAATATCGCTTCTATACTTCTTTGCTGAGTTCAGATGGACTTGAGTCCCTATACGACTCAAGTCAGTCCGCGTTTTTAGATCAATAATTTTTTTTTTTTTCTAGGTCGTGAAAACCTTGATAACAAAGTTTGAGAAGCGCTGTCCGTGCGTTATCCACACGGGCCTGAGACGGGAACAGTTTACTCGTAATAGTTACACTCACACTCTCGTACAGTGCATATTGAACGAGGAACCACTCACCCAATAACCAGCTCGGAGCCGATTTAAGTATATAATTGTAATACAGTGGTATTACAAATATATACTTAATTATTGAATATTAACACCCAGACACAGAACAAACACAAGTGTTCATCATACGAATGTTTGTCCTGGGTGGGGATCGAACCCACAACTCTTGGCGCATGGGGCAGGGTCACTACCGAATGCGCCATCGAGCTAGTCACTACTTGATTTACACTACATTTAATCTAAAAAATATCCGTCTCCTTTGGAAGAGAAGGGAGAAATATCTGTATCTATTAATGCGAACCAATCTTCATCATAAAAAATCGTAAAATAGCTAGTTTTTTTTACATAAAAAGATCAATCAAAAAATAAACCCAACTTTACCCCTCTTGTATTTATTTTTTCACCAAAAATCGTCGCGTCACAGCAACATAATTAACGAGCTCTCGACCATCCATCAGTCGCGCTCGATTTCCCCGTGACGTCACGCGTCACGCGCCTCGCATCCTTGTCGCGTCGCGACACGACGCGATGTCGCCGCGTCATGCCGCTGACTAGCAACAATTTGTAGATAAGCCCAAAAAAGCCCCACGGATCACTAGATAAAAATGCCTGTCGAGATTTCGGGTTCGCATCATCGGTTGATTATACACAAAAATAACACTAGGTATTCAGGTGATTTTATTAAGTCAATAAAACTGATTATACTTTGGTTTTTCGTGATATAGAAACATGTCCAAGGATGTAAATACTTTCTGTGTTTATGAGACGTTCATCGAATCTCAGGCAACTTGTCATAAAAAGTCGTTGATCAGGTAGATATAATAATAGAAAAATCTACGTTGCAGATCGAGTTCCACCCCCGTGAGCTAGCTAAATCTAAACTTTGCTAAAAATTCAATAAAAGTCAAACCTCCACTAAAACTTCTTTTAGATTACACAGTTATTTATTCTAAACATAAATATAAAGACTCTTATTACAGACTGGCTCGATGGCGCAATCGGTAGTGACCCTGCCCCATGCGCCAAGAGTTGTGGGTATCCCCACCCAGGACAAACATTCGTGTGATGAATACTTGTGTTTATTCTGTGTCTGGGTGTTAATATCCAATATTTAAGTATATATTTGGAATACCACTGTTGATTCTGATATCCGTAACACAAGTGCTTAATAGCTACTTACCACGGAGTCAGATCAGTGTATGTGATGTAGTCTGATATTTATTTACGAATATCCAGTCTCGACTATAGCAACCTACCCGTATACCCACAGTCGCCACACGTGTCGCCCCAAGCCTCCCTCAGGACTCATAACACAACACACGAATTACCCCGCCAGGAATACTCCATAAGTTAAAATCCACACTCCTGTACAAACAGCGCAGATAAAACCTATGTTTACCTACGACGAGCGCTACTACCGCGGTAGCTAATTAGCACCCAGACAATTACTTGACGCGAAATAGTCCCGGTATTTTACCGGCAATAATTAAAAGTAGGTTAGCTTACTCGTTGCTAGTGTTGGGAAAAATTGGATACGTCGGTAATTTCGAGTTCCGAGTCCTGGGTACCAGACTTGAGTAAAGTGGATGAATCAGATTATGCTGTCATGAATGCTAAATTAACATTGGTATATGAAGCTTTTAAAAATATATATTTATTTTTGCTAACACACATCTGAGAAAAAAATAATCATCATCTTCCTAGCGTTATGTCCCGTGCTTAGACGGGGTCCGCTTAGACCATGATCCAGGATTTAGCGAGTCTGGTAATTACATTGAAGCGACTGCCGATCTGACCTTCGTAACCCTAAGATAGGGGAACTAGAAAATTTTTGGATCATGGTTTTAAATTCAAAGTTGTTTGAATTTGCAGGTTTCATCGCGATGTTTTCCCTCACCGTCGAGCTAATGGTATAAATATGTACATAGATTTGAAAAATCTAGAGGTACATGCCCGGGTTTGAACCCGCACTCCTCGGTTAAGAGGCGCGTGTCCTTACCATTGAGCTACCACCGCTCCAAATAATATAATATTATAAAGAGGAAATATTTTATTGTTTGTATGTTTGCATTGAATAGCCTTCGAAACTACTGAAACGATTTAAAAAAATATGTCACCAATGAAAAGCTACTTTATTAACAAGTAACATAGGATAAATTTAACCCCGTATTCCCGGAACGTGACCGGTGAAACTGCGGGGCACTGCTAGTTTGTGAATAACTTAAGTTATTGCTTGTCAAAATATTCCTAACCGAGTTAAACATCTACTTAATGTATTTACTGTCATGAAAGTAGCAGATTAAATACGTTCAAGTAATACGGCATTTTTAATGGTACATCAAAATATCATTCCTAGTCTTTATAATAAGGACTCGACTTTCACAACACCCCTCGTAATTCAGCATCGGAGAGTTTTATAGTCCAGACGCATTTTCCTCGTAGAATAAAAAGCAAATAAAAAATTCACAAAGCGCATATCCGTTTGCCTGCCTCGAAACGGCTCTGAGTGCATCTGAAGTACTTACACTGACTGTAATTAATGTTTTATTACTCTTATTAAAAAGTCTTTAAAAGCATTTTTATATAAATAAATGAATTATAGGGAATTAGTGTTGGTATGTAAGAGGGTAGAATACCTTATGTACGAATCTTGATACAAAAACACTGCTGTTCAAATGTACATACATACCGTCACGCACATAATTCCCAATGAAGTAGGTAGAATCCAAGGAGCTGCAATTAGTCATAAATAAAAATGTGACAGACTTATAAAATTATGAAAAAGTAATGATCCATCCAACCCAGCCCACTGTCCCATGTTGGTCTGGGACTTAAAAAGAATATGCCAACTGTGGTTCTTGCCTAGCATGTCGTAAAAGGCGACTAATGGTATATCGGGTTTTGGGTGTGTGATTGTGTAGGCGACAGGTTAGCCGCTTGTCACTGCTTTTTCACAATTTTCCATCTAACCCAGCCCGGCTTTATTTTTGGCTGAATGTGGTTGAAGGGGCATGCTGCCCCTTTGACTCTTCCTACCCCTTCGAGGATTATGGGCGTGATGCTATGTATGTAAAAAGTAATGACTATTGGCAACCTCGAGCTCGTCGCCTACATAATCACAAACCCATACGTATATACCTACACGCACATGCCTTTCTTAATTTGATTATTTCTAGTATAAGTTCTTTTTGAAATTGCAACACCTTTTTTAAGCCGCTACGTTATTTCGAATTAGATTAAATTTAGGGGCTTCTAAAACTTCAGACTCAAGAAGAGTGGTAATTCATTTATTGGTCTAAGTATTAAAATGTTTAATAAACTTCCAGAAATTTTACTAGCATTACCTTCACATAAATTCAAATTGTGCATATAAGCGTTTTTGATGAGTAAGTGCTACTATAAGATTGAAGACTTCTTATATGACAAGCATATATGTTTAACTTCATAATGAAGTGTTCACATGCAGTATTGTTACCTAGTAAGTGTAGATTATTAAGTACGAAATTGTAAATTTTGGCATTGAAAAGAGTAACTATCGGTAGTAATGTTTTCTTTTCTGTTTTAATTGACTATTTAACTAACTAACTAAACTTCACGCCACTTCCCTAGCGGGGTAGGCAGAGAGAACCGAATGCCATATGGCACGATCCTTACACACCTCACTCGCCTCTTCAACATTCATAATCCTTTTCATACAAGCTCTACGGTTTTATAAGTGCTTTTTTGAAGCCTATATAAATAAAGAGATAGAATAAAGAGTTTGAAACAACATTTGGGAAAAAATATTTCCACAAGTCGGTATCGGTATATAGATTTTTTATGAACAGTCAGCATCACTGTACCTCTGATGCGGGAGGACGTTCTCTCTAGTTTCAGCCAAAAGGCACGTGCTGAAAGCGGCTTGCGCCACGCCACACGTTAGTAACCTTGCATTGTTGCTGCCGTAACGACTACAACATTCGGTCTGAAACTTTATGTAACTTGTGTATTACCATCGGGAAGGCAACTAGATGTGACGGGTGGGTAACACAATGTATAACAACTCAACATCGACAGGCCCGTTGGTCGAGTGGTCATACCCTGGCTACGAAACTAAGGGTCGCGGGTTCGAATCCCGCTAGAGGCAAATGTTTCGTGTGATGAACATGGACATTTGTACTCGAGTCATGGATGTTTATAAAACGTATTTAAGTATGTCTATCCGTTCTCCTAGTATCTATAGAAGCTTATAAGTTTAGTTTGGAACTAGGGAATTGGTGTGTCAGTCTGGAAAATTTATTTATTTATTTATATTTTAGTGATAGATAGAAGACTCTTCAGACTTTCTTATACTTTAGAATTTGAGGAATACTTATCCAAGCTTATTATTTTACACGAACAAAAATATCCAACCAATAGAAACAGTGCTCCTTACCTAACTTGTTGTAAGAAATACAAATATAACAAGAACGCTGTCGAGAGTTGGTGAGCTTCGCACCATGAAGAGCAACAACTCCCTCCAGTGCAATCAGTCTCCGCAGGGCGGCTTGTGGCGAGCTGTTGGTGTGTGGCGACACCACGGACCTGAGACCTCCCGGGGGAACCTACCATCTTCTCCCCCACCTTTGGATTGCCTTCATTGGCCGCCCAAAGTGGAGCGCAAGAGCTGTATGCATGAAAGGGTGGAAGTGCTCAATCTGCGTAATAACGGGGAACGGCTGACCGGATTACCGCGATCCAGAAACCGCTGCACACCTCTCTACACCCTTAGCCCACCATACCGATGTTGCCCCCTTGCTACCCTGCGCGGCGGCTGATTTGGGGGGCCCATCTAGTGGAGGGCGAGTCACCACCTGCCGCACTTTAATTTGTGAGATATTGAAATGGCAGGCGACCGTTATCTCACCCCATAGCCAGGTTTTCTTTCCACAAAAATCCATTGCAATAGCCCATATTTTTTTGTTTCCACCTTATTGCAATAGTGTTGCACTTGCCGGGTGTTACTACTGAGTGTATTATGTTAGTGTACTCAGAAGTAAGATCCGGCCGGTGTGCTCCATCACACTCTCATATTAAAACGTCTCAAGGGGCCTCTACGTGTTGGGCCTGTGCCCCCATGCAAGCCTTCCAAAGGACCGGGAAGGTAAAACTTCCCGTGATACCCAAATGGAGATAATAATAAAATAATAATAAAAACTGTTTATTTCGTTCCACAAACCAAATACAGATGAGGTTCTTAGAGTACTAACGCTTAAGTATAACACAAAAAAACAAAGCAAGTACTAAACTTAAAGTAGGTACCGGATAGATTATCTAAGGTAAAATTAAGTAACATGAGTGCCATTAGTAATTTTAGTAATTTCAATTCTGTTTACTTTTCTGGATATTTTTACCTTGATTTGTAGTCCTCAGGACTAAACCACTCGCATAATATCAAAGAGAAGTGGTAGTAGCTGTAAACCAGCGCTGACTGGGCGCAAGCCGCCTGAGCCAGTATAAGCTGAGCTACTTCTGATTGCTATCATTTATATGTATTGATTATGCCACTGTTACTATCTATCTTCTATATAAATAAAACAAAGTCGTGTTTGTTACACCACTTATAAGTCGAGAACGGCTGAACCGATTTACGTTGTTTTTGATTTGTTGGATTTGTCTTCGTCCAGAATAACAGAATAACTATTAAAAACATTGAAAAATTGACGATAAAACAAAATAAAAGCAAAAGTATTTTCTCATATAAAACGGTGGGATTCGTATCTGTCAATGTTAAATGTCAATCGACAAATCAATGTCGATTTTCATTTACTGGGTGATACGAAGTTCGCCGGGACAGCTAGTATACCTATGTATTATGAGAGCAATACACCATTTAAGTATAATAGTTTCTGGTTGAATGTGGTTAAAGGGGCCTGCTGCCTCTTTGACTCTACCCCTTCGGGGATTATGAGCGTGATGTTATTTTTTTTTTTTTTTTTTTGGGTCGTTACCCAATATGAACATCTTATTGGTCCTTGGACTCCGCTTCCCCCTTATGGGGTCGCATACGTGATGGCAAAAAGATACATATGTATTGTTAGACATACTTGTTTAAATACGTTTATAAACATTAATTTAGCACAAATTACAAGATTATCAACATTTACTTGAGCAATATGGTTTATAAGGTTTTGGGTATGTGTTTGAGGACGCCACGGACCAGCTAGGCACTTTTCACTACTTTTTCACAATATTCCATTTAACCCAGCCCAGTTTTTTGGGCTAAATGTAGCTAAAGAGGTTTGCTACCACTTTGACTCTGCCAAACCCTTCGGGATTTCGAGAGTGATGTTATGTTAAGTGATACCTTAGCAAGAACCGAACCCACGAATTTGGTATAAAACGAGGGTCTCTAACCACTCGACGGAAACTCCAGACTCCATTTATTTTAATAATTCTTGAGCGAACCTCACATCTCGTAAGCATTCTTTCATTGTCAGTATGACTGATTTTGAATTTAAATCATCCGAGTTAAGTGACAGGTCAGCGAGTCTCCCCATATTGCATCCCTCCCAAAAGAGGTATTTTATTAATTTCGACCCCTAGCGTCTGTCTGTCACTGTCGCGCTTTCTAAAACCCCGTATTACCCCGTGTATTAACAATAATGGGGAAAAATTGCAACCCTCCGTCGGGTACCTAAATCATAAATTTTAATATCAGGGCTCCATAGTCTGTTGTAACGTACACATATGTGTACTAGCTTCTGCCCGCGGCTCCGCTCGCGTGGTACATCGTTGAAGCATAGCCTATATGTTACTCGGGTGTTTCATTTAAACCCATTCAGTAGTTTATGCGTCCATACTAACTTTCGCAGTTATAATATTAGTATTATTATATAGGATATATATATATATATATATATATATATATATAGGATTACTATACACATATTACATACATAACACAGACTAGCAGATACATACTTTCTTGTTAATGGTCTTCAAAACAATGAGTAGGGGTTATCTAGATTAAATATAGGATATTAATGCTATTTAATGCTTTAGCAAATTATCTATTAGGTAAGTCGGCAAAACCAAAGGAAAAATTGTTATGATTTTAGAGCTGTCTACGTTATGTAACGAGTTTATAGCGATTTGGTATTAACAAACATACGTTAATACCAAGTCGTTATAAACTCGCAGTAAGTTCCACTTGTCATTGTTCCGAAAGTTTTGAATCACATACATACATAACATCACGCCCATAATCCCTGAAGGGGTAGGCAGAGTCAAAGGGACAGCAGGCCCCTTTAACCACATTCAGCCAAAAACAAAACTGGGCTGGGTTAGATGGAACATTGTAAAAAGTAGTGACAAGTGGTTAACTTGTCGTCTACACAGTCACATACCCAAAACCCGATATACCATTAGTCGCCTTTTACGACATGCTAGGCAAGAAACACAGTTGGCAAATTCTTTTTAAGTCCCAAACCAACACGGGACTATTGAATCACATACAAATAAGTTACGTTTTATTGCCTGTTATCCTTTAAAATGTCTCTTTTGATGCTTTATGTTTGACTGAGTTCGAGAGACGTAATTGGAGGTAAATCATCGATCCCGTTGTATGTATTTCATATGTACGTAAGCTGGTATTAAAAAAAATAACCAACAGGCAGATGTTGATATACAAAACGGGAAAAAAAATTAAAACCGTTTTAACAAAACGCCGACAAACAAAGCGGATTATCCAGGAGCGATACAAATTATTGTATATCCATCGGGCTATTTACGAAACATTATAGATGTCGCGCGACGAGCCATTACTCAGGAGGGCTTAACTCCCTGAATTTTAACCGGGATTTAGTGGGGGCGCGTTGCGATTGGATTGGGAGAGCGGGGCGCGCGCTGGGCGAGCGAGTAGAAGAAGACAATTATTTTTATGCCACTAAAAACGGATAAGATACAAGTGTCGTGCTGCCCGCACGACACTTAAATAAAGGAATAAATTCTTTAGACTGACACCCAAATTCCCTAGTTCCAAACTAAGCTATAAGCTTGTCCTATGGATCTAGGTAAACGGGTAAACATACTTAAATACGTTTATAAACATCTATGACTCGAGTACAAATGTCCAGTTTCATCACACGAAACAATTACCCCTAGCGGGATTCGAACCCGCGACCCTTGATTTCCCTGCCAAGGTCTCCACTCGACCAACGGGCTTGTCAAACGCCTGTAGCGTAAAGTTTTGATTCAAACCCGAGTGCAAATCCTGATTGATCGATTTTTAATTATGTACCTAGCTACTTTGTAGTAAGTTGGTGAGAGGCCATATTATGAGGAAACCTGCATATTTCAAAACTATGGATGTGTAACCATGATCCAATTTGTCTAGTTGAGGATTACAGACGTCAATTATTAAATATTTTATATTGCTATGCCTAAATGGGTAACATGATGTACTGTAATTTGTATAATTCCACCTTTGTATCACATTCATGAAATGCAATAAATAATAATTTGACTTTGAAAAAAAAATGTGGGTCCCCTGCCTAAAGGTTACGAAAGTATAATGGCAGTCGCTTTACTGTATTAACCAGATTCGCCAAATCCAAGATCATGAAGCGTAGGTCTGTTGCTAGTCATTACATACTTGCCACCATGGCTTGCCCGATAAGCAGTCAATTTATCCTGTGGATATTTGGGTCCATAGGCTTTGCTGAACATGCAAAATGGAAACAGAGGTGTGGGATGGATATGGAACATTCGATTCCTGGATGAGCGTAGCAGAAGAATAATCGAATGGTTCTTTTACCATTACTTACTTCAGAACTTTCACAAGGATGGAAGACCCCATATTCGAGGGGTGTGGGTTCAAACCCCTGAGTTTCCAGATCTACATGACGTACTTTGACCACTCGCTCGGCGGTGATGGAAAACATAAACCTTGAATTCAAGCAACTACTTATGGATTTGTAACCATGATCCAAAATGTCTGGTTTCCCTTTATAAAGGTTACGAAGGTCAGGTCGGCAGTCGTTTCAATGTACTTACCTAACTCACTCACTCCTGAATCATGGTCAATGTAGACCTCGACTAAGCACGGGACTTAAACGCGAGGAGGATGATAATGACTTTGGAAGTTTTGGAACTCTCACGCATTGAAATAGAGCAACACAGTTTAAAAGAGGTCGAGGGCTTGAATCTTACAGGGTAAACATCTGATGTGTGCCACTCGTATTCTTATCCAATAAACTAGGAACCTTTTAAATATAAATGAGCTATACCATAGCCTGCGCCGGCACAGGGCCATACAACGCGGCATAAGACGGCATCCTTGCGTCTGTATTTACGATTTAAAATAAATGGGGGGATTGCCGCGGCGTAGGCTTTGTTCTGTGGCACTTAGAAAGCGGCGCGAGGGGTGAGATGCTAGCGGATTTGATGTTCACAATACAGGATTCCATGTTGGTATGAGACATAAACAAAAAATTATGTACACAAGACAGCACTTCAGGCTAAACACTGCGGAGTCTTATTCCGTAGTGATAAGGGCTGTTTCGCTACAAATATGTATAGCCTGATGTGCTGTCGTCTGTACCTAGATAAGTGCCAAATGTGACATTTGCCGTTAATCTTTTTTTTTTAAAAGCAACTATTTATTTATTTATCATAAACTTACAACTATCCTAATATCTAATGTATTGGAATATTAGATTTGTGTACTGTGTAGGTTTCCACCTAACCTAATTTTTGGCTAAACGTGGGTTAAGAACCTTTTTATTTCTTGTACCTCTGCCTACCCCTTTGGGGATTGCAGGCGTTAATTAGTCCATAGCGGTTAAGCTGTTGAAACTCAATGCATGGCGCTGGTTCAAATTAAGCACCTACATAATGTGCTGAAATATACCACTTCTTCGGTACATGCTCGAGAAACCTGCACAATCAATTAATCATACCTTTGTGGAGACAGCCCCACAAGATAGTCAATATTATAGCTCCAATATTATGTAAACAGCTGACGTCGATCGAACATGTAGAAACGCCATACAATCCTGCATCGTGCTAACTAAGTTATTCTCGCCACTAAGAATATATACAATACACCGAGACGGTTAGTCGGACCTAGGTCCCCGAGCAAGCAACACCTAGCTCGGCGGAAGTACTTCCACTTTTAGTGCGAGCGCGTAGTTCGCACACCTTGATCCAATTTCATTTATTTCCACGTACGCTAAATGAAGTTAGGTACTGCTTATTTGTCCTATATTTTTTTTCGATGTACAATTCTCCAGATCCCGTAACTCAAGCCACCCACTAAAGAATTCTGAACAAGCCTGACAGGGGATGGACGATTTAGACCTACAGCCTTATTTATGCTCCCCGACAGCCGACGCGCTCAAAAATGCGGTTTACGACCGCGCAGTGTGCGCCACTGACGCGGAAATTCGTCACGACTAGCTTCAGCCCGCGGCTTCGTTTGCTTATACCACGAGGCTCAGATTACAGAACAAACTGAGCCACGAGGGTAGCAAATCTTAAATTTATATAATTTGACTGGCCCGTTGGTCGAGTGGTCAGAGACCCTGGCCACGAATCCAAGGGTCGCGGGTTCGAATCCCGCTAGGGGCAACTGTTTCGTGTGATGAACATGGATATTTGTACTCGAGTCATGGATGTTTGTAAACGTATTTAAGTATGTCTATCCGTTCACCTAGTATCCATAGCACAAGCATAAGCTTAGTTTGGGAATAGGGAATTGGTGTGTCAGTCTGAAGAATTTATTTATTATTATTTATTTATCGGTTATTTCCGCTCGTCACCACCCCCCATATGGTCTGCTGCTGTAGGGATCTGCGGCCGATATTCAAGCCATTTTTATACTGCAGAAAAGAGCCATCAGGGCCATATACGGCCTCAGACCACGTGATTCACTTAGAGAAATATTTAAGGAAATCAATATTTTAACAATAGCCTCGCAGTTCATTCTGGACTGTATCATGTATGTGTACAAAAACATACACATGTTTGCTAAATCAGATACACATACTTTTAACACTAGGAATAAACACAAGCTTGCTGTTCCAAGTTATACACTTCATAGGAGTGGTAATTCTTTTATTGGTCTAAGTATCAAAATGTTTAATAAGTTGCCACAAAGTCTCACTGATCTACCTGAGCATAAGTTTAAATTATATATTAAAACTTGTTTGATTAAAAAGGGCTACTATAAGGTAGAAGATTATTTAAATGATTAGAATATATGGCCAGTCGCAGAATAGACTGTTCGTCTGCACTGATAGATTTAAATTGACAAAAAAATATTGTAACTACATAATAGCTACATATTAAGAATTGGCATTTAAAAGAGTAACTATCGATTTTCTTGCCGGTTTCTTCTCGGTAGAATCTACTGTTTGAACCGATTTATATTTATATTTATTTAGTTCTGACGATTTATAAGAGCTTTTTGTAAGCCTATATAAATAAAGATAATTTCATTCATTCATTCATCCACTTTGTCACTTCCGGTAACGGTGTCATGTCACCGGGGGTGACAAATCTGTGTCAACTGGGAATTAAATAATAGAAATTTCCTTTCGTAAGCTTTAGGTGTCGATATTTCTAAAAGTATTTATTAACTTTTCGGTCGGGTTTATATAAGTGAGGTTTGAATTCAGATATGTTTAAGCATTCACAACCAGGGGAAACATGGGATTTTTTTAAGAAAAAAAATCGTCATCGGTTTAGGTACAAAGCTGGGGGTGCCGAGGGGGAATGACCGAAAATGTCGTGTCATGGCGTTTGTAGTCAATGATTTTGTGGTTTATGTTTTTTGTGGATTTGGTAGGTATAATGAAAATAGGTCGTGAAGTATTTTGCACCCGCAACCCGCATTTTTTTCTCGAAAACGGTGTAGTACGAAGTTCGCCGGAACAGGAAGAAGTGGATGGATTGGAAGAGATTGGAAGAGTGGATGGAATGACTTGCCTCAGTTATTATCGACATAAAATTTTAAATGTTAACTAATACCAAATTATGTCAATGGAAATTTGTGACGTATGAGCGTTATAACTATTTGCGTTGTCATAGGAACAGAAAAAGATGTATAGGGTTGCTACAACATTCCAAGATGAAAGGTTGTTACCAATTTAATCTCTCGGGAACTTTAGATAAAAAACTAAAAGTCAAATTGATAGACTTTTTTATAGACAGTCAATCGGATTTACAAAAAGACAAGATAAATGTACATTCACGGGAACAAAATCACGATCAAAAACAAATATAGATCAACTTCATTTTAAGCTTACAAATTAAATTCATTTATGAACTACTAGCTGTGCCAGCGGTGTCACCCGTGTTTATGGTTAATATTATAAAGACTATTTCCGTCATACATGATTTCTATATAACTTTAACCATTAAGGCTGTACACGCGACGGAAGCTTAAAAATTGGAGTAACTTCTCCCGTTTTCCCAACATTTCCCTTCACTACTCTGCTCCTATTGATTGTAGCGTGATGAAAAGTATACTATAACCTACCCAAGAGTAATTGTACCAAGTTTCGTTAAAATCCGTCGAGTAGTTTTTGTTTCTATAAGAAACATACAGACAGACAAACAGACAAAAATTTTACTGATTGCATTTTTGGCATCAGTATCGATCACTAATCACCCCCTGATAGTTATTTTGAAAATATATTTCATGTACAGAATTGACCTCTCTACAGATTTATTATAAGTATAGATAACAACGAAATAAATAAATTAAACGACTTTTAAAATATGAAATTTATTTTTTTTAAGTTACACTTTTATATGAAACAAATAACAGGAACATACATCAGTTTAATAATAATAACAATTCATAATTCATGTTTCATATAACACTTCAAGCGACACATCAGGATCTTAGTGAAGAGCGGTGGTATTTGCAATGGGTTAGAATTGTATGTGCCAACATCTCATAACATGAGTGTATGCGAAGTTGGTCCATACAATTGACACGAGTAATAATAATTCATTGTAGTTATATTTTGATAAAAAAATATATTTTAATTTTAGTGTTGAATGTCAAATTAATATCAATTGGGTATTTGTTAGAATTGCTTTAAGAAGAAAAAAACATCAATAAAGTATTTTAATATTTTAACCGCTAGTTGTTTTAAAATAAACTAAATATATCTATGATTATGACTTGAATAACAATTTAACACTACCAAGCCGCAAAAATATTAAGCTAGTGATTTCCGAAAATCATTTAGCTATTGGCGACATCTATAGTCATCTGTCTGCTTCGACACAAGACTTGATAGTAGTGAACAGATGTGTATAGATGGCGCTACATGGTTACATATAAAAATATATTTAATACATTTCTTGCAGCTGTAATTTTAAATTTAAATAACAATATAAATAAATATAATATTTCTGACACAATATCAGCTTATTGGTAACGTTCAGTTTATGAAATGTTATATCTCAATAATTAAGTAAACATCAACAATAATGATAAGGAATTATACACATAGTATAAGTCTAACTTACACAGTTAATGGAATGTATAATTTTTAATTATGCACTCAAAGTTTAATTGTTGGCTATTTAATTTCATTATAGTTATCTTCTGACGACGACATCTAAGCCTGAAAGAAAGATAGAAATACTAATTATTATTATAAATGCGAAAGTAACTGTCTGTTAAAACACAATAATGAATGGGTTGATGTTTTTTTTAGCTCTAGGCCCTCGACTTTGGGAAGGCCCCTTTCCGCCCAAAATGTCAGGGGAGAATGAAGGTGCTATTGATTATATTAGGTATGTAGATATTTTAGGATTTGGTCATGAGAAGAGTATGGTTTAGAGGCCCCCTCCCAGGACCAGTGACCCCCGGCCTTTCGATGCCTTTATGTGAAACTGGATAAATACCTAGTATATGCTGGTCTATACTCGGGCCAGAGACGATCCTGCTCTCAAACCCTGGGTGCAGGTCTTCGAAGAGCCGCCGGACGTCCTCCGAGCAGTTCCACAACAGGAACCTGTGGCCCTGCTTCTCTAGGTCTACTATCACAGATATCAAGTTCTGGAAGCAAATAACATAAGGATCATTGCAAAATCTAATACCAATCCTATTCTCAAGTGAATTCTTTTATTTATTTTTTAATATAAATGGGTTAAATTTTTTTTTATAAGAACATAACTTGTTTCATAATTCTTCTTAAGTCTAGAAAAGACTAGACTGTGATCTAATATCACAGTGATTAAATTTAACAATAAACACATAATTAGGAATTACTAAAATTAAAGGAGGATAAAAAAATTACATGATATTTGCCGAGACCCTCTTAACCCCCACGTGACATTTAATGAGACTTTGCTTGACCCCCTCTCCCCCTGATCCCTCACGTCATTAAAGGACGCCACTTAATATACCATCAATCTACAAATGATTTAAATTTGAATGTAGTTTTATAAAACTTTTAATCCTAATTGAACTACTGGGACAATTTTTTTGTAAATTTAATTGGCGGTACTAGTGGGAATTAACAAGTTAACGTCATACATTTATAATTTTAACGCATAATATCTTTTTATTTATATAATTAGAATTAAGATAAGAAAAATATTATAACAGTAGAATAATTATATATTTAATAATAAATATATATTCATTAGTGAATTAAACTCTGAACTCTATATAAGTAATACTCGTTATGTTTATGGAGCATTACATTTTTATCTCATCTCATTGTTCCAATGGCACTACCGATCACATTACACATTTTTCAACAGACTTTCCTTCTGTGAGAAGCATATTTTGTGATTGAATCGAATTCATCTGTAATTGATTTTCTAAAAAAAGTATTGAGTAGATTCTTTCGTAAAATGTTGACTAGTGTAATTTATGTAAACTTGAGCATATTTTGCAAAAGCAAGTATAAATAAATAAAATATCAATCTACATCAATTTGTCATACATTAATCTGATTCTTAGATAAGTAGTTTGAGCACTTGTGTTACGAATACAGAATTACCAGTGGTATTTCAAATACATAGATACTTAAAATTAGATATTAACACCCAGAACAAGCACAAGTATTCATCACACGAATGTTTGTCCTGGGTGGGGATGAACCGACAACTGTTGGCGCATGCGGCAGGGTCAGGTT